>OY751333.1:9932700-10671450 GCA_963564715.1 Catocala sponsa
TTTATAATTTAGATAAAATTTATAGTAAGTGACAATAGTCGCATCTATGTTTGAAATTTTTTGTTCAGGGAGTATGTTTATAAGGTGACAAACAAGCATACGGTCCGCTTAATGATGCTGTCACTGAGCCTTTAATGGCTTGCAATATCAGGCTATCATGCTTTGGGAAAAAGAAGGTATTAAATGCGGGATGAAAGTAAACGAATTAGTCAAAGTCAAAATTCATTTATTCATTTAGGTCACAGATTAACACTGATTTTTCATGAATGTAAAAATCTATTGGCTTACTAATTTTCTGAAGCTATATTTAAAGCATATTTTATTTTTATTTATGGCATCTGCTATGCGACTCATTGTCAGTCAGGACGCAGGATAGCCTACCAATTGTCGGATGGGTCACAAAGTTCTATTTTTCTGGACAAGGCTGAACTTTGTGTCTAAATATATCTCACACGTAGATAAACACGTGAAAAGCAACAAGCTCAATAAATAAGTACAAAACTACCATGCAACCGAATTTCGAAAACAAGCATAAAGCAAAGCAAAATATGTACCTAAAGCGACATTTAATAAATGCGACTTTTATACATTGAAATGGAACTATGTATTTTATTCTGTATAAAGTAGTTAAGTTTTTAATACTACTTTTAATCTATATTATAGTTATATTAAACAACTTATATGTATTTCGATTTGCCGAGTCGTGTTTTATAGAATACCTAAATTGCGGTAAAATCTTTATAAAGTAGTTTTATTTCAGTACCTAAAGCTATTAATTGTCGTCGTCTTAGTACCTTACGCTCCACAAAGCGAATAGTTGGATGTTTCTTTATTCACTTCTTTCGATAGACGGATAAATGTTCGTACTGTCCATTTGAGTGCATTCTCTCTCAGACACGTTAAAGGAGGGACTGAAAAGGAATTGTTCGCACTAAAACATTATCAAGCACTCGGTATACTTAGTAGCGAGCTAAAAGGATTGACATCGATACTGTCTTAAGTACCAAAGTGTTTTTCCTTTAAAAGCATCATCGGCCCCGGCTATAACTACCTAGGGCATTAAACTACGAACAACTCCGTAATACCTTGTACATTAGAAAGTTGCAAAAGTATAACTTGTAAATTTACATGGAACATGATTGCAGGCCGAAAGTTAGTAAACTGCTCCCACATTGAAAGAACTTAAGTTTAACTCAGCTGCAGCGAATTTAGTGACGAGTATGCATAGTTACGACGCGAAGAGTTCCGCGATGCTTGCTAGTGTCATGTCTAACTTATTTGAGGCAGTTTGGGAGCGTCTACATACATAATTTCATGATAATAATGTTCTTGACAAAGTTTATGCACGCTACCGAAATAAAAAAGGTCGCATTTTAGCTAAGTATAAGGTATAGACAGACATCAATAAAAATGGAGATTTTCTATGAATATGTATTCTTGTATTATAGATGTTGATGTTTGTTTGTTATACCCAATCATTGATCGAATGAGATATAATTTGGACCATGATATTAATATAATAATTATATCAGCTCTGTTTTAAACTTTCCCACTACTAGGCACGGGCCTCTCCTTACTTTAAAAAGGGCTAGGCCGTTACGCTGGCTCACTGCGAGTTGACAGACTACACATATCTTCGAGAACATTATAGAGAACTCTTAGACATGCAGGTTTCCGCACAGTGTTTTTCTTCACCGTTAAAGCGGACGATAATTAACTATTTAATCACTAATTATAGGTAACATTCATTTGGTAAGAAACTGAAGTTATAAAACAAAATGTAAGTTTTACAGATCACTGCCTCTAAAGGATACAAGACGAAATTAGATATGATAAATTAATTATTAGATATTATTGTTGTTCTATTATACTCGATTTAATATGATAAATCTTT
Source organism: Catocala sponsa (assembly GCA_963564715.1). Lineage (NCBI taxonomy): Eukaryota > Metazoa > Arthropoda > Insecta > Lepidoptera > Erebidae > Catocala > Catocala sponsa. Next base: position 9,934,595 of record OY751333.1, read on the forward strand.
CAGTATATCCGTGAATCTATTAACAAGATAACTTCTTTGTCAATGACTTACGGAAAACATATCGTTATTTATAGCTTACGAGCAAACTTGGGAGATATTGATTCACAATGTACATATAGACGTATTATGAAGTCGTTTATCTTATTAGTTTGACTCTTGCGCGTAGCGAAAAATTATGCTACTTAAAAGAAGTATATATTGTTTCGAAGTGAAGAAAAAGCATTGATATATGCAGGCATTCTGCTGACGCATCGATCTTAAAAGTGATTGGAATTAGGTAATAGTGCGGCACAGAAGACTTCTCCTACCAACTACACAGGTTTTAATTTAATCCGTATTTTATTTGGTGCCAGCATTTTATATGACGAATGAACTATTGAACTTTTTACGTTTGAAAATACATACTTACACGATGAACTTATATTCGGCTACGAGTTAAAAATATACGTATTAAATATAAATATTTAAGATAATCATTTAAAACAACTCTTTTTTGAATTTAATGTTAGAACATAAATTAAAACAACATTTGTAGGATCCAACATGTTTATTCCTTACTACCTCACAATGCCTAGATCTAATTTTTAGAAATTTCAATGATAAAAATAATTATATTACTGTTGAAGATTTAGGGTTTTCATACCACAGAGCAACCATTTTTCACATGGAATTAGATGAAGATAATAAAATAATATGGTACACGAACCAACATACAACATTTTCATATTTGGTATGTTTAGTATGTAAGTAAAATTCTACATAAAGTTTTTTTGTATTGAAGAAATGAGTAATGAGTAATGACTAATGACAAAGTTACACTAACTTTGCTATACAAACAAATTTTATATCTGAACATAGAAGCACTTGGTCTTAACCGTTCTAGCTCCAGGCAAGGTTTTACTTGTCAAATGTATAGTCTGTAGCAAGTATTTATAAAAAAATTGGTAAGAAAAAGGATCTTCTTCGAAACAAAAATTGGTAAGAAAAAGGATCTTCTACGAAACAAATTTTCTTGCCATTCTCCTTCTTCTCCCTAGCCTTTATTATTCCCGAGTCACTTGGGGTCGGCTTTTTAGCCTAACCGGATTTACTGGATATCAGTTTTTACACGGAGCGATTGCCATCTGACCTCCGCAAAGAGGCTCCTCCGAAGGCTAACGATACCCTAAGGCTAGACCCGTATCAGGATATTAGAGGGCACTGACTTCCCAATAACGACTGCCATAGATGTTCATGGCAGCCGGGACCAACGGCTTAACATGCTCTCCGAGGCACGGAGCAGACGATAATTGTCAATCAATACGCACATAATTTCGAAAAGTCATATAACTTACGAAAGTCACAGGTGCGCGACGTGGGTTCAAACCCGAGACCCTCTGCATTGCAGTCTGTTGGTCTCCCCACTGAGCTATCGCTTCTTGCCATTTAATTCTGTATAATATAATAAATAGGGACTAAAGCACTAGAAATGCGGACATGTTTCATCACAAACTGTTTATAACGTCAACGTAATACTAGCCTGTACTAGATCGAATATGTTATTAAAGCGTATGTAATTTCATGCCTAACATAGGCAGAATACATCGGTTGCAATATGCCCTCTAGGTGAAACAAAGCAGTGGAAAGCCAATTATTCGATAGAGCTTAGGTTACCTGAATTCCGCACGGTATTGGGGCAAAGCAAGTAAATGAAAATATACGAGTTCTCGTTAGCGTTGCGGGTTCGTTCCAAGTTGGCTACTGTTTCGGTTTTATGAGTTTATAGGTATAGAACTATTGATGCGAGAGAGGTATGTGAAAGTTATGCGGTATTTTAATATTCGGTGAGTATTTGCTCTTATCTACTCGCGCATAAAAATTACTGTCTCGTTATTGCTGAGACAAAAGTTAGTGCTTATGTTTATGGCTAATCATGAGATTTCGAGTTCGATTGCGAAGTCGAGAAAAGTGTTATCGGGTTTTTTGTTAGGATATGCTCGGTAGCAGCAGCAGGGAGAGGGCAATAACTTGCTGCCAATTACGTGGATTGTACTAAACAATGCAGTAAGCAACCTCAACACAAATTGGACTTTAACTCGTTTCTCATAGTTTAGATCAGAGGTTCCCAGACTTTTTTCTCATAGATCACTTTCAAAATTTAGCTGGTGCCGGTGGACCCCCTCGAGCTAAACGTTAAAAGTTCATGCAAGTAAACAACTGAACCTAGTAAGCGGGCAGACCTTTTTTTTTAGTAATTCTCTACCCAAAAATCGAAAAACCACTGGTACTGAATATGGAATATGCAAGTTTTTACAAGTAACAGTCGCTGAGCTTGTCGAACAGTCGGTGAAGTCAAGCCAACATTTTAGTTCTTCACTATCGACTTCGCTTACGAATTGTGCACCACCATTTTTTTGTCACGCCAACGTAGACCCGTCCCGTCGAGTCTCCCGTGGACCCCTGGGGGTCCACATGGACCACTTTGGGAACTAATGGTTTAGATATTAGAATACGCTATTCTATCTAATATTATAAATGCGAAAGTGAGTTTGTTTGTTTGTTTGTTACTATTTCACGCCTTAACTACACGAGCGTTCAACATGAAATTTCGCATACACGTTGTCAGGGGTACAGAAAAAGACAGATAGGTACCTATCATTCAAAAATAGTACTGTGCCCGATCACGCGAAGCTGCGGGCAATATAGTCTTTGAAGGAGTACACACACACACACTAATATTTATGCCCTCCTTAATATTTAATTAAATCTTTGTGCTGGTACAGAAATAAACTAACAGGAAAAAAATAAGGCTCTTCCTAATCTTGAATGTACTGGAAACCTAACGATCAGCAATACGTATAAACGCAACTTCGAGACCAAAAAGACAATTATTGTTTTCATATGATCCTACTAAAAATATAATTATGGAAGTTTCTCAAGATGTTTGTTATTTAATCATACGCAAACTATTTGCCAGATTTAGATAGCTATAATTTTGCAAACAGATAGACCGTGTCCTGCATTAATACACAGGATACTTTTGTCAAAGTATGCGTCCCCGTAGTATACACGCGGGCAAAACTGTAGGCAGAAAGCTAGTACATAATATGTAATAAGTAAATAATGCGGTTGAATGATGGTAATAGCATTTACATTATCAGTTATCACCTGTACAATATAAGTTACTGTCCTGCAGGTATATTAATCAATATTCCGTAGCCAACTCTATATGGAATTGCTCAAATAGTTAATCTGTATACGCGTATTACGTTCCATTCCGTAATTGCACGTAGGGTTTGCATGCAGAACTGACCATGATTTAATTTATAAATTATTATATATATATTATAAAGAGGAAGATTTAATTTATTGTTCGTTTATATGGGTTTAACTCCAAAACTCCTCAGCTGATTTTAAAAATGATTTCACCATTAGAAAGCTATAATATCACCGAGTAACAAAGGCTATATTATATTTAAAAAAGTACTGTTACTAACTTAATCTAACCTAATTTTATGCGAGCGAAGCCGCGAGCAAAAGCTAGTATATCATAAATGTAAAAAATTGCGAAGATATTTGAATGCTTGTTACTCAAGCATGCATAAATTGTTAAACTGATTTGGGTAAAACTTTGCACTTTGACAGATCATATAAAGTATCCTATGTATTAAGGTACGACGCATTAACACACTTTTTATCTCGAAATTTGTTCCCATGGGATACCCGCGGACAAAGTCGCAAAGGTAGCAAGTATACAGCGTGCAAGGGAAAAAACGTCCTGACTACATGGAACCTTAAAGACTTTGTTAAACACGTTCGTAGCATGCAGACAACACAAGGTTGGGAAATTGCAGCCAAATGCTGCAGTTTTCCATAAAGTGGATTTTACTTTACCGGTGTGAACCCACTCCTGTTAGGAGTTAGCATTTAGCTTAGCTCGAGGGTTTAATAAAAACACTAGTAATTTGCAAAGCAAATTTCGAATTGCTAGTACTTAATCTTTTCTAAAAAAACTTACAGCTAATTACAAAGGAGCAAAATAAATAACAAAGGTACGGCCAATTAAAAGTTTTAACAAATAAATATATTTTACTAGCAGTTTCTTGAGAATTCATCTTACGAGAAAACGTACGTCTTACAATTTTTGGAAAAGTAGCCCGTATTTTCTCCGGCATTGAAACTATTTTCTCTTCATTAAGTATATTTTAAATTGACTTAATAAAACTCGAGAGCTCTATCAATAACAATAGCAACGATAAAACATTGATTGAGACTAACACTGACTTGAATAATTACAGTTTGACTTGATCGAAATAAAACGTTAATTATCGAAGGCACTATTAAATCTTCAGCATAAATCTTGACTGCCACAGAATAAAAGCAGCGACATAAAACTCAAGAAGTGAAAGTAGCGGGCAGTTATTAATATCCTACACAAAGAATTTACGTCTTTTGAAAGTACGATCGATATTTTATTCCACGTTTATTTTCAGCGGACCGAGGGTAAATTATGTCGCTCAAGTAAGTACAGTGGCCGCTCACAGCTGCTTACAAACTTAAGAATAACGATACTACAGTTTTGGCGCGGGAACTTTTGCATAAACCTGCACTTAACGCCGTCGACGACAAACTCTACAGTTAAATAATAAACTTTAATGGACTTTTGGTCATTTCAGTTTATTGTTTTTTTTTTCAAGCATATGAAAGGACGAAACCTTTTGAAAATTTGATAGCATCTGATGTGAGTAACGAGTAGAAGTTTTAACGAGGATGAAATTTTGGGTTTAAAAGAACGATACGGCAGCGTTGAAGGTCTTTGTAAACTTTGTATAATATCGCTGCCGCTATAAGAGAAGGCTCTTTTGTGGAATAAAATCTTTTTTTTGGTCAATGTAGTGCAAAGTTTATATGTAAAGATTTATTTGATGATAAAAGTACATAGGGTAAGTGTATAGGTCAGTTAAAAAGAAACGGATCGACAATAGTTCTTGACCAAATCGGTTCTGAAGAAAAAGAGTATTGTAAATAGACAAACGTACACGAACATGTCAATCACAATGTCCTAAAGGAAAATACCTACTTTTATTTATCGACATTAAGCAGGACAGCGCATTTTAAAATCCTTAAATGTAGAGTTTGGATACGCTTCAAAAGCTTTAGATGGTTTTATTTGGAACGGTTAGGAGGCCATATAGATCTCAGTTAAAATTGGGTTAGTTTGTGGTATTTTAGGTCCGTGTGTAAGTAAAAATATCTATGAAACTTTAGTTAATGTTGGTTTAAGTACAAAATCTGCGGCCAGCTGACATCACAGCATACAATATTGGACGCATGAAGCTTAGAACTTGATGAATTTACACGTAAGTTAACGTTGCAAGTTTACATGTACAACTCATTCTAAGCGAGTAACGGAATAACTCCTTTTGAAGGGTTACATTGTGACGTCATCATTTTAATAAATAAGAGAAATGTCAGAATGCTTTGCTTATTATACATGTATGTATGTTACATTGTTAGCTATTACCGACGCAAAATACAATGCTATGAATATTTTCCGGATTAAAACTGGAACGATGTGCGTTGAATTGTTCAAATGCATAGTATTATCACATGCAATCAAAATGCGGCTGTCATTATGTTATTCCCCAATGAATAATACCGGCAAATGTTGGTATTTATTCGGCATTAACGGCGTAACGTTGCAATTGTGTGTGCGTTGGTGAAACTGTGTGCAAATACGTTTGTTTCATCACGCGTTCAGCTAAATTACGTTGTGTTAACAAACAGGATTGCATGCAAAGGCCGAATTATGAGACGTGAGTACCTTCGCGCCTGCTAGAGCTATGGTGCGTATGTACAGAAAAATGTAGTTTATACCTATTAGTATAACCTATTTTTTAGAATACTAATTTAATTTGAAAACCAGTTGTATCTAGCCGCTCGAGGGCTGCTACTGCTCAAAAGGTAAATTTTTAATTTATTAAAATTAGTTTCAAAAGTGCAAGTCACATTTGAGATGAGTGAGTATTGCCAATTATGTAAACATTTTAAAAAGGATATACACTTTTCATGTCAAGCAAACATGAAAATAATTGGGTAATTTATATGCGTCTATTCCCAGTTGTTACCACTGGCTTTGTCATCACTGAGGATGTCTTGCATAAAGCCTATGTAGGTATATTGTACACACTGCGTATTCAGCATTTCCTGTCGACGATATCCAATATAATTTTACTCGATCTGGCTATCAGGACTTTGGTTGGACTCCGGATTTCACAAGTAATTTAATAATTGCAAAAACTGTCACCCGAGTAAAGTAAATGTACATGTAACGTAATTTACTTAATGCGCAGTGGGGCGCGGCACAGTTTATTTATACATATGACGTCATGTACAAAAAGCAGCATATCAGCAAACATCAATTTATAAAAAATACAACAGGATTTGTGGTTTTTATTTCATGGAAGGCAGAAAAATTTGGGGTGAAAATTTTCCCCGAAAATAAGTTGGTGATAAAGCAAAATTATTTGCGCCACTCACGCTGCCAATGAGAATCTCGCGCCCGCATTGAAAGTAGATCAGTACGTAGCGTTGTTCGCTGAGTCAGCTCAGAGCGGATTCAGTATCTACTAGTGAAAGCGCTCGCAATTCTCTGAATATTGCCGCCAAATTGAACCTCCGATAACCTAGATCGCTCTTTCAGTGGGTACCTGGTACTGCATCTATGTGGACTACGGTTTACGGTGGGTGAAGTACTTGTAGACACGAAATTCGGTTGTAAACCAAATTCGGATGGCTATCCGTTCAAAGTTATACCGTAAATTTTATTTGTATAAAATAAGTTATATAAGTAAGTGTTCTTGGATTGAGTCGATTCCTGATTTAAAATCCTAGAAATAATATTAATGTATAACCTTTGAACAGATTTGAATAAAACTTAAGCACACATATAAACTGTGTCCTAGACTAGCTCAGGATACGTTATATCACGTGGCCGAATCATATGATAAAATTAAAATATAACATCATATTCGCATATAACCTATCGTAACCTGTAACTTGAACATGTTGCCAGATGCGTTCAGCAACTAAAGAGGTGTTATGTATCGCCGAAAAATCTGCATACTCCATCATGATGTTGCTGATTATTTTTTTAATCAAATTACCAACAACACTTTTCCAGTTTTTGAATTGAGAATTACTTGTAGAGAACGACTCAAACTCTACTTAAATATTACTTAAACATATTTTGTTTCTATATGAAGTTTCCTTAAACTGCACTTAATACAATTTGAGTACATATTTGAAGATCATGTATTAAAGTAAATGCTACATTGACAGCGGTTTTATGAAATTCGATTCTGTAAAACATATTTAAGAGGACTCGGTTTAGATTTGCTACTCTTCTCAATTCAGATAGCGGGGGAAGTCAGGCCTGGAGTTTAAGTTGCACATGCATTCATGTTTTTGTCAATAGACATTAGACCCGTTGGAAAATAATAAATGGAAAATAGAGACACCAGTTAAGACGCGATCGAAACAAGATAATAAGATTGCTAAAATAAGGCATCGTTTATGTTGTTGGAATTAGTTATTTTTTTCTTTCATTAATCTTACTCTGTGTTGTTTTATTTAACTTAAAAATTTATAATTATGTAGAACACTATTTCGTATTCTAAGCAATCTTCTTCTTCTTTTCGTATGGTTAGTAGCCAACCTGTTTTCAAGAGTTGTTCAAGCCGCCCGTAGGCCTCTGACATGGCTTAACGACTGCTGTTAATTTGACAGCAACCGGGACCGACTTTTTACGTGCCCTCCGAAGCACGGAAACGCTGAGATGAAATACTACTAAGCGGTCACCCATCTGTCACCCAGTATTGCTTAACCTCGCTAATTGTTTACCGATCAGTGAGTGCAATTGGCTATGAGCGCCTCAAAGCAATAGAAAAAGAACTTAAAATTTCGAATAAGTATTCTTCGCCGCCCGATAAGATAAACAGAAACCAAATTGAATATTTTGAGATACAATTTCAAAATTGTGTTCCATGATTCCAAATTCAAATGGCAGTGATACCATCTAACATTAATCAAAAGTTGCTTTCCTGTTTAGTGACGGATTCTCAGTTTGACACTCGACGATGTGTCATCATGACACACATGATTACATTTCCCGGTACTCCATATAGTCTCGAGTGAACTCATTGGTACACAACTTCGTTTGTAGTTCTCTCCGCTACCTTCATCAGAACTTGATTGACAGCTTTTGATGTCGACTATTGTTACTGGTGGAATGCGAATGTTTTAATAACATTGCTTTGGTATTATTAGAAGAGGCTCATTTTGAATTATCATACGAAATAAATTGAATAACTTTGCGTGCGACTTTGGAGTTGTGTTTCTTCACGCTCTTTTGTGTAGGCAACAGAAATATCTATATTACTATTACAAATGCGTAATGGTCTATTCAAGCGTTTGGTTAGTACGTTTACCTAACGCAAAGCTGCGATCTAATTTTGATGCAATTTGGCAGACATAATAATTTTATAACATTAATTTATAAATATTTGTAAGTAATTGTTATTATAGTAATTTATTTAATTTAAATATGTAGCTTACGTCAAACGTTTTGCCATCTTTGAAGTTGCTGCATGTAGCGTCGCAATGACAAAAAGCAGACGTACAGAGTAAATGCGGGGAGTAGGAAAGGAAACTATAGCAACTTCAGACTGCACTAGAAGTTTGGCACAAGATATAGGTATAAAACAAGGTAAGTCTTACATGATAAATCACATAATGAAAGTATAATTCAGAGCACTGCGTATAAAACCTGTTTTTAAGGATGTTGTTTAAAATCTAGGTAAATAATGGAAGATAGTTTTAAAAAAAGGCGCTGACAGAATCATTGACGACAATGAATTTTTACATATTGTATATTTTTACTCAACTACACTGTTGCCGATATGATAAAGTATTACTTCTACGTCAATATATACGAGGATACAAAATACGTAATAAAAATAGATATCATTGTTTTTAATTATTCATGCCAGTTGTAAATTATATAGAGCGGTTGTTTTCAGAAAAGCTGGCTGGTAAAAGTAATGGATATTAAACAGAGAAAAGAAACATTTCTATAGAACAAATTGAAAGCATCAAATGTACAGATATATATAAATAAGTATAAAAGAAGCTCTCAGCACGCGTTCGGTATTATAACCAGTGAAATGTTATCTGTGAATACGGATAACGCATTAGGAGAATTAATGTTCCGCTTTTCAACTTTGTCCGTTCATTTTGAGGTAAATCGGAGCTTTTCCAATAAATTGAATAACGAATCGATATATAATCTTCGAGGACGATGTTAATACCTATTTATTACGTAGGGACTGGTTTCAAATTTTTTGATTGATTAGGGTTATGTTTGCTATTTTATAATAATGTCAACGTCGGGCAATCAATAGGTATTTATTATCTTTTAAATACTTTATCGCGAGTAAGACCCGTTACCTAGCATTTTATTAAGTATAATGTCATCATTACAAATATCTGTATTATTTTCGTAGCCCCGTGTTTGTCAGTCTGTTTCTATGTTCAACGTAAAATTTATAACTAATTTTGAAATTCCCACATGGCAATATTTATGTAAATTTTTGACACAAGTGATATTATTTGTTCTTGTTACTTTTAGTTGGATCCATTGCTGCTGTAGTATAATTGTGATTGTGTCTTAGGTTGGATACTTGAGTGGGGTAGAGCTTATTCGATTTTTCAATTAAACATTTTCAATAGCAGCGATTGTTTCTAAAGTTAGTCATAAAAAGACTCACGATCACAACTAAAAAATCGCTGAAGAAATGTTTATAAGTAGATGGAATACATACCTGCTTTCCATTCCCTTGAGGGCAATATATATAGGCATGAGTTTATATATGTATAAAAGGGAATACTCAGTCAGAAAGGGGATCAAAGTACTTATGATAATAAACGACTTTTGTTCTACAAGTTGCCAGAAAAACCGCGTCAAGGAAACTCTTCAGATGCACTATAATAATATGTATGTTGCACGTTCAAACCGAAGATATATAGACTGTAAGTACGTCATTAAAGTAAAACGTGCACTTGTTGTAATGGTTCGCGTCAAACATAACGCGACGAAATTGTTTTGTGTAATAATGATTACATGATGGTGCTGGGAGCTAAGTGGTCACCGAGTGGGTGGATAGCGGGTTGGATTCATTACAAGACGACGATTTGTGCGATCTATAGATTTTTCTTTTAATAAGGTAAACATATCTATTCAGTAATATGATGATCAATAAGTAGGTTATACGATAAGATATACTTAAATGTATATGAATAAAAAAGCAATGTGACAGACATTTGGAAGGCCAATTAAAAAAATAATTACAATACATTTGAAGTAATATTTAGTAAATCCTAATCCTAACTAATATTATAAAAGCGAAAATGAGTTTGTTTGTTTGTTACCTTTTCACATCTAAACCACTGAACCGATCATCCTGAAATTTTGCATATACGTTGTCAGGTATACCGAAACGGACATGGGCTACCTTTCATTCCGAAAAAAATTACTGTTCCCGAGGAAAACAACAATAACGTTTTTATGAAAATAGATGGCGCCACGTGTCTTTCGAATCATGATCGAATTATATTATTACAAGCTGAGTACAACCCGAATTGATTGTCAAATTCTAAATTAACGCGAGCGAAGCCGCAGGTAAAAGATAGTGTTAGATAAATGCAAATTTTTATTATATTTTATTTCTTTTATTGTTAGTTAAAGCATGACAAACATAAAAATTTAAAATGTAACAAAGAAATAGTAAACATCAAAATGTCAGGTAAGCATATTTATCTATTATAAGAATAGGTGAATGCTTTTATTATAATTCAATTACGAGAATACACAACGACAAGTTATGGCAAGCATATCATTATTGAAAGTTATTTTAATGTTATCGTCATATTTGTTTACATATGGTATAAATATACAAAACCAAAATAAAAACAGGCTAACTAAATATTTATCTTTTTATTAACGTTATAAACTTTACTTATTTTACAGAGGATATTTGAAGTAAAATAGTGATGAATGATTTTGCCCTTTACTCGCCTTACAATATCACATAAAACGTAATACAAGTAAGGTACTTTACAATATTGATTAAGTCCGTAATCTTCCATTGAAATTGGGTCCGATAAATTTATGCGCGTCGACGACAGGCCTGATCATCGTGTCGCCGAACACTTTTAATAGAATTAATCTATTTTAGCAAAGGCTTTAACAGCTCCCGTTCATTTTCAAGTAATTTGAATACGTTTTACGAGTCCATTTGTTAAAGGGTTGTTACTGTATGTATAGGTTTAGATATGGCATTTATTAAGGTAAAAGCGAGCTTTATAAATAAGATGTTCAGTAAGGTGCGATCATATTATAGATCTTATAATATAGTAGCAATTATTTTTGTTATAAGCAGATTAACTACATAAATTACTAAGGCTCAATTTCTATATCAAGAAACGAATCGTTTTACGTACAGAATTTTTGCTACATATTCTACAAATGTCAAAAGGGAATTGCTCAGTTTCTTAGGGTGCTTCGGCTAGACGTGGACATTAATTGTAGTAATAAATGCATTGCTTTTTTAATATATTATACCTAAAACAAACTAAATGTGATAATAAAGCTGCAGCAGGTTGTGAAAATATGCCTTTTCTTGATATATATAATATTGCAATATTATCACTTATTGGCTGAAAATGAGCATTTCATTGATTGAATAATATCTATATCTATATATATAAAGGAAGATGTCCTGACTGACTGACTTAGATACAACGCACAGCCTAAACCGCTGGTTGTAGGAACTTGAAATTTGGAGAGCATGTGTGTTTTAATTTGTAGGGGTGTACTAAGAAAGGATTTTTTGAAATTCCACCCCTAAGGGTAGGTAAATAGGGGGATGAAGTTTATATGGAATTTGCTAATTTCTGGAGTTATATGCATAAAAATAGGTATACAAGTTATTGATTATAATTGAAAATGACCTATGTAGGTAAAATGGACTAAACTCCCCCTAAAAACATAAAATAGGGGGGTAAAGTATGTATGGAAATTTTCTCATTTCTGGATTTAGAAGTATGAAAATTGGTATATTGGGTCCAGATTACAAACAAAAATGATCTATGTAAGTGGAATGGACAAAACTCCCCCCAAGAGGGGTAAAATTGCAAAGTTTGCAATAGAAAATAAAGAAATATGGACTTTACACTTTTTGTTTCCTTCTTTAGTGCAATGTGTATGTATGTGATGTGTCTGCGTGTGTGCGTATGTTTAATTATTTCGTTAAATATTAGGTGCTTCCGTCTGTATTCTTCGTTAAATGTTTGGCTACTTTAGTTAAATATGCTTTTAGACAAATAATCATACATTACGTTGACTGGCATACATTGATAAGGTTCTAATCCTAACTATCCTAATTCTAACTAATATTATAAAAGCGAAAATGAGTTTGTTTGTTTCCTTTTTACGCCTAAACCACTGAACCGATCATTCTGAAATTTTGCATATACTTTGTCAGGTGTACAGAAAAGGACATAGGCTACCTTTCATCCCGAAAAAAATACTGTTCCCAAGGAAAACATCCATAACGTTCTTATGATAATAGATGGTACCACGTGTCTTTCGAATCATGATTGAATTATATCATTAGAAGCAGAGTACAACCCGAATTGATTGTCAAATTCTAAATTAACGCGAGCGAAGCCGCGGGCAAAAGCTAGTTTATTATAAAAATGATATCTTATTTATGTAACAAGTATCTTATTAAAAATGCACGTTTATTAATATGGTAACCCAGAATGGAGCGTAAAAGAAGAAAAATGGCGGTGCCTATGATTGTTATCAGTTTAAATATTTATTTATGCGTCCTTTTTTACCGAAATATTTCCTGCAACGAGGTATTGTTTAATATTTTTTAATTAATTGATTATAATTATTTGCAAATAGATTCTTTACTGAGCAATTTGTTCACGCAAAGCCGAAAGTAGCTATTCCCTTTGACATACTGTAGCTAAAACGAACCGTTTCTTAAAATAAGATCAGGGCCTAAAAATACAACATACAGCCTATGGACGTTTGGAACAGAGGTTACGTTGTAATATGTATTTATGTTATCTTCACAATAACTGAAAGTATACTAAAAAGTATTGTCCTATTTCTCCCTTCGTTATATTTCAATAGTTCATACAGTAATAATCTGACTGATAATTTTCTTAATAAATAATTATTACCTTCAATTAAGTCAGTGCTATTGTATAAGACAAAGTGATCGGTGACAATCACTGATGTTTGCTAAGAGACACAAAAAAATATTACGCTTCATAATGGCGCCCACGCAGGGACTGTCAGCAGATAAATAGAACACAAATAAATAAAATAGATGTAAATAATAAATCTGAATAGTTTTTATAATTTAATTAGCTTAAATACAAGTAAATAGTAATTACTAAAAGTGTTTAGATAACAATAGTAGTTTAAAGTTTCAAAATTATGTAATAATAGTGTTTTATAAAAAATAAACAACGCGATAAAATCCGTATAAAGTTGTTGTAAGTATGACATTCGCGTAAACGTAAGACAATATTATAGATGTAAATAATTGTTTCTAATATGGTTCACTCGAGATTGTAACATAAAATAAAGGCTTTAGTCACAATACGGATCGTATTCTCTCTATATTATAATATAAAGTGGACCCACAGTATGCACCATATTGGTCCAGTATCTAATATTTGTAAACTTATATTTGGTCGACATTTACAATCAGGTTGCAACCCCGGAGCGCTTTTGTCCAGTAATAACTGGTATGAGGCGATTTGAATGCAACTGCTCGCCACCCGTTTGCAATTAAATGTTTCCATTTCAATAGTACGCTGGCTAAAGACAAACCTTTGAATGGCTTTGAAAGTGCTGCAGAGAGTGTACTTTATATTTTTCTGAAGGTGGTCAGAAATATTGTAGCTGTATTTGAAATGAATAGGGAAACGGTTTTGGAAATCGTTTAAGTATTGTTACTCATGAATTGTAAAATTACAATAAAATACATGGTTAATTTAATGTTCATTCATTTTCTCCTGAGCCATGATTTGGCGATATCGATTTGAGTTCGATAAACGAATTGGAATGAAAATGCCAGATGGTATTTAATTTGTTATGTAAGTTTGATGTCGGCAGTTGATCATATCCTTGAACATAGTGTAAGTAGGTAGTAAGTAGCGTTGGTTAAAAGTGGTTACTAAACCGTATATCATTTTATTTACTATTTGTAAGGATTGTATACTTTCTCCTAAGCGGCAATTGAAATTTAAAGACGTAAGCGTATCAATATAAATGCAAAATGTAATAAAAGTTTGTTATTTTGGGATTACCCAGAATGTTTTATGATAACAATGGAAAGTGATGGAAAAGTCGTACATAAAGCCTGTTATGTGAAAAAGAACAAAATGAAAATAGCAATTTATTATTGTCACTATAAAGTATATTGTGTAGGCAGAAATTGAATAGCCTTCGTACGTGATGCTCATTCAGCAGCTGTGTGCTCACTAACAGTAAACATGTTGATTGCGCACAACCGATTCTCGGCATACCGTGATGACGTAACATTTTAATTGTATTATTAAGCTGATGTCAGCAAATCGATGTAATTTATTGCATTGTTATTTTTAATTTTACTAACTTAATACTTTAGCTCTCAAATTATTTGAAACGACTTTCACTTAGGTTTCCCTACATTGTCTCATCGGATCATCTTGAAAAGCGTGTAAATTTTATCGGTCTTTTATTTTGTCTGAGCGGGCACAGCCAAATGATTGATGTATATTGTAACTATCTAAATATTTTTATGTTTTGATCACAATATAATATGTTTCGTGTAGGTATCCTTTCGCTACTGTGCTTGCAACTGGTTCTAAGTGGTTGTAGAATAACGTAAGTTGAATTAGAGTTTATTATAGTTGCCTAATACGGTCGGTGTATAACATTTCCAACTGATACCCCGAATGAAGTAATCTGGTTAATTATCCTAAGTCGAGCCGATTGGACACCCGCAACCGACCGAAAGGACGTTCCAATTCTCACATAAAATCAAACTTAAGTCGCTATTAAGTTGGGTGAGAGGCTGGATATCAGTGGGAACAGTCGAGGGCGGGTGCGAGCGCCGGGCGCCAGTCCGCGTGCGAACGCAGCCCGCGACTCACGTGTTGATCCTCCCCACACTTTTGGAGGGAAAACTTAGAACGAGTTGTGCGAAAGATATGTTCGGATAGTTTATGCTGTTGGACGTTATTAATTAAGTTTGGAACTGCAGTGTACATAGAACATGTGGACGTTTATGACTGTGTTCCTGATAGTAACTTAAATGGATAGTTTAAATAGTGCTGGTTTGTAATTGCGGAATAATGAAGGGTACGTATTAGTTTTTAGATTAATTTTATTATATGTATATTTGTAAGGATTACGGCTTATTTTTGTGATCTTAAAAGGTTTTAAATTATTATTATTATAAATGACAAAATTTTTTTAGAGTTATATGGAAGTTTTACCAGGTATATTTTAGGAAAATAAAGTTAATAATTATTTACAAAATATATTGTTGGAAAACCCAGTACCACAAATATATTCTTTATCGTTCCGTACTATTTCATCTTATACGAAAGCTTCACATAAATCATCGCAAGAAAACCTATTTTCTTATTTATTTTAGCATAGAAATATGTTATAGTAGGCAGGAAATAAATATGTAACTGTCTTTCACTGTGAGGTAAAATAAAAATATAACACGTATTCGAAGAAGGATAGTAATCAAAAGGGATGTTAATATTTTCATGCGGAATTTTTTTGGGCTTTTATATCATCAAATGTTAATAAAGTACGGTCACCTGTATAATTCATAGAACGCGCTTAGTTACAACACTTGATATAATTATTATAGTATTTATAAGTTTGTTGTACCTATTTTTTTTTAAATTTATTAGGCATAGATATATTTTATGATGCTGTCCGAGCTAACAATGTATGTTAAATAATTTAGTCGCTTCAGGTACCCACAGGACAGGCTTGCCTAGTGTGGGGCCACAGGATATTGTATTTGACATTGTTAATGTTTTTGGCAATAAACAAATTTTTATTTTTATTTTTAATTACATTAGCGAAGCCAACGAACTATATTTGCATTTTAAACGCAGTGTAAACGAAATTCTCAATTTAAAAGCTGAGCAATATTCCGAGTAAATGGGTCGCACTCAGCTCCCGGCAGTAAATAAACCGTCAGCCTCCACGATAGACGTTCACTCTCCCTGATTTATGTTATGACCCACTATGAACGACACCACGCTTAATCTTTAAAAATTAACTATACCAGAAACACGCTGAGTCGCTGACTTCAGCAGTTTTATAAAAGCTTTCCCTGCGTAGCGCTTGAGATTCAGCATTATTTAATCCAGCCGTTGTTTTGCTTAATCTGGATTATGATGGATTCATTTGATTAATTTATATTTATCTAACAATTTATCATTTTAATTTGCTTATGCAGGTGTAACGGAAAGGATAAATATTTCAAGACATATTTATTTTAAAACAATTATTTACTTACTAAACACTATACTATACTAGTAATGTCAATGTAATAGTGAAATACATAATCTTAGCTTATGCTTAAGCTTATCTATGCTTATCTTGCTTATCTTAGCTAGCTTTACCTATTAGCTTTTATCATAGAAAAATATAAGATAATATTTTTCTTATTTGATGCTTAGAATAGAATAGAATCTTTATTTGCTAGAAATGTAGGTATTACAAAAGGTGTTACAGTAATAATAATAGCAGATCCATGCACATTTTACCTGAGGTAAGGCATGCAAATGATTATAAACATTACAAAAACATACAACTAAGATTTACTTTAAATTTAGAACATAAGCTTGTCATATATTATTAGCTGTGTGCCTCACGTAAAATGGGACAACTACATGTTATATGTATTGCTTTTAAGTTTTGTCATACAAGTGTGCAATACTTATACAAATACATAATAATAATTGTCACTCCTAACGATATTATCATTAGTACTTTAAAAAGTATTTGAAGCTGCCTACCGTTTGTTTTTTATAAACATAAACATAAAATTCTTTACAACACTTTTGAAATTTCTGAACTGTTTTCAACTTGTCTGTTATTGTTGCCCGTAACTTGTTGTTACGTATTTAACGTTGAAGATTTCGTGTAAATACGGTAAAACATTGTTGTTTTGCCATTTTTCATAAACTGTTAAAAGGAAATTTTTGGCGGCCTTCAATGTAAGGTTTGGTTATTCGTTTGTCTATGACTATTATATGCTGTATACCTTTGAATAAAAGTATTATTATTAACAGTTCACGAGTATTGAATCAAATTTGCCGAAATTTATCAATGTGTTAAAAAAATATCAATATGTATAAGTCAAATAACGCATAAAAGGTTTTTTGATGTATAAAATAAATATAAGACACAAATACACACACAGAAGAAATTAATAGCCACTTGTTTGTGAAAGGTTGATGAAAAGCATTTTTATTTGTGACCATAGATTCTAAGAAAGCCTTTCAAAGTTATGATACCATTTTGTATGTTAATTTTCCTTTTATATCATTCACTCCACTCACTTCCTTTTATATTTTATATATTACAATATATCCTTTTATATTAGAACAGATATAACTTATTTTAAGAACTTTGTTTCTGTATTTTTATAAATATGAGATCATCTTATCACGTCTGTTTGTCATGTCACAGGTTGAAACCTCAGGTCGTGATAAATAGGTATGTTGAAAATTTTAAAAGGATTGCTTTCTTTTAACATTTTCATAATATATAAAAAATATTTGATCCTATCGTAGAAGTATCGCGTAATATGTGTTATTAATTATTATTTACTATACAAATATCAAAGGTGAATTTGTACTGTCTGAAGTGATATTTTTTAAGGGCTTTGGGTTTCCTTAAAAAAATAATTATAGGCAGTAAATGACACTCCACATCACTTCACTGCAAACATTTTATGACACGCGCTCTTGTCGCGCCGCTGGCCAATTGCGTTCTATCTACTTCATAAATGCGCAGATGATACGCGAGACCAAACAATAGACATGGCAGCCGCTATGGTCTTCGACAAGCGCGCATTTTTATTGAAAATATAATAAATTAAATGGTCTATCTAAAATACACAGCCTATGACAATATTGTCTATCCATGGGTACCGCAACAAGTATAATTATGTATCAAATCAAATTGATATGTGCGTTTTCATATCGCTATATGGACGAACCGTAACAGATAAAAATATATATATTGAAGACTTGATTTCAAAATAACCATAATCTGGACACTAGTGCCTTAGTTTGGCGGGAAAATAATTATAATTTCAGACGCTTTTGTAACGCAACAAAATATTTGTTGCATTGAATACATGCATTAAGTGGTTTGTTAGAATTCATAACTATTGCAACTATTTACAAAATAATATTGTAGTAAGAGCCGTGCGTAATTACTAACTGTTTTTTTTTTACAGAATACGCGTTACAATGTGTGGTCATAACACTAGCGGTGTTAGAAGTGGGCGCAAGCGACAAGCGGCCGCGATTTGTCACCGAGCCGCCAGCACGCGTGCTATGGCCCGCCACGCGTGGCGCACATGCCCTTTGCCGGGCTGCAGGTCATCCGGCACCCGATATCCACTGGGTCACGGCTGAAGGGCAACTGCTGACTACTATACCGGGATTGAGGTAAGCCTAAACTCCATTATCCGTGACTTATCAGTGCCGCTTTCAATGAAGACAAGCGGTTGGTCCCCGACTTCTGATTTTATTGCAAGCCTGCGTTGTAATTTTGCAACTTTATGGCAAACTAAAACTTAGATGTTGAGGAACTAGGTCAATAATGCATTAGTATAAAATAGTCTATGGCGAGCTGTCCGTTATTTATCAAGCGCCGTAGTTACTGCTCTCTTCTACATAACCTTAAATTACTGTAATGTAGAACCAAAGAAACAAAACGATTGGAGGCAATGAATGCACGCATTAGACGGCTTGCTAGTTATTATGATGTTTTATATTATGTTACGTATTGTTTTATATTATGTTACAAAACTTCAATCCTAACTAATATGATTAAGTGATAAATATGCCAAATTAAATCAATGGTGCTTATAGATTATTGACCGAATCACGGCATGCCTTCGCTCTTATTACTTTATAGATTAAATGTATTGCACATATGGACACAATAGAAAATATATCATGGCATGGCGTTCAATTAGTTAAATACATAGTCTACATCTTTATAATAAATCGTTCTAGATTATATCTCATGAATTGTATTCATACTAAAAGCCGTAACTGTATTTTGTACTTTCCAAATTATAAAACGATTTACTCGGCATAAAGTAACCTAAACGTTAGGTGTCACTTGTTGCATAAAAGATTTAGGTCGGCTGCCTGCCTTTATATTATATTTAGTCCAGAATTGTCTTGTAATAGTTTTGTCTGTCGTTATAAACCTAAGAAAATTGGAGAAATATAATTGGACAATATATAAGAAATAAGCAAAAATATGTTTATTCATATAGGTCACTAATTAAGTTATACTTACGTGAATTAATATTTCGCCAAAGTACTTTTTTTTTTTAATTTTATGCATTACTAATAATTACTTTATCGCAGGGACTTTACAAACATTCAAACAACTAGTAGTATAATTATTTGCGTTTTTATAATTGTTACCTTTTTTAATACTTTTGTAAATATATATTAGATTAATTCGTTTTAAAATTAATAATGTAAATATTAATAATGTAATTAAAAAGCTATTGACATCAAACAACGGGTACAAAGGACACCCAGATTTGGAACATATATTTGTCAATCACACAAATATTTGTTCCAAGTAAGTCCCGTGGATCGAATCCACATTATATGACGCAGTGGCATTGACTACTTAAGCCACTACACCATCTGTTCTCGCAAATACAACAACAAATAATAACATTGTTAGGTTAACCTCTTGTGAGACAGCTGGATGTTTACATTATCGCCCGTTATCGCCGCGTGCCACTTGAGATTTTGTTATTGTTAATTACCGGCCCACTCATAGCTCGTAGAATCAAAAAAATGGTACTACAGAATTTGTTATGATGTCAGCTACGTAGTAAAATATAAACAAGAGCTTTTTGCTGGCTCGCATGCGAGCCCCTGGCACACTAGAGGTTAAGAAAAGATCACAACGAAATAAGCTATTGTGTTGTATCTCTGCAATGTGTAGGCTTGTCAAACTACTTGCAATTGAAGAGAAGCTGCATGTCTGGGTTCATAACATCGCCACCACAGTGACTCCTTAATAAAAGAAATGCGATATGCATTTGATTATTGTATTGCAAACATAATATATGTATATACTATCAGCTCTGTATTAAACTGTCCCACTGCTGGGCACGGGACTCTTCTCAGTGTGAGAAAGGTTAGGCCATAGTGCAAGTAGTCACATTACATTATAAGTGTAATATCATCCTACGTTTGTTTTACTTCTTATTTGTACGACCAAAAGCTTGGCAAATGCCAAGCAGTATTTGAGAAAACCATATATCAATTTACTTTCTAAAATCTAACTGTTCAACAATCAATACAACACATGTTCGTCGATAAAACGAAAGCTAGGTAGCCTTTGTCAAAACAAAACATTAAAAAAACATAAAATCGGTTGATACACAGAAGAGATATATGTAAATATGTCGTTAAAAAAGTATAAAGTAAAGGAATAATTGTCTTAAAGTTTACTGATATTATTTGTTTTATGTATCAAAGTTACAATTTGTAGCAGAGTGCAATTTTATGCTCCTTTTCCTCTAGCATGTAGAGCTTGAAACGGCAATAGGTAATCTCAGATGGGTTTTCACCCCTGCAAGTCACTTGAGAAAATAGTGTTCAACGATTACGACTCTCTGTTACAATACGGATAAATTAATTGCGAGAATATTCTTTGTTCTTTATTGTAAAAATAGCACATTTAATATTAATTGACTTGAGACCGACGGTAACGGCCCGCTGGTTTGAATCACTGTTAGAAAACAACATTATCCAGAAGTAATATAAGCTATATAACAATATGATCCAAGGCACTGCAGCGGAGCAGTAATCATAAGGCTCTATTACGTGGGAGAGTAGTGATTTATATTTTCGTTATAAAAGACTAGATGTTCTCGCGGTTTCACACGCGTTTATCGTTACTGCCCGCCCCCGTGAGTCGTAGCGTGATGTTATGTAGCCTATAGCCTTCCTCGATAAATAGGCTATCCAACACTAAACAATTTTTTTTAAATCGAACCGTTAGTTCCTGAGATTAGCGCGTCCAAACAAACAAACAAACAAACTCTTCAGCTTTATAATATTAGTATAAATAACATCCGCACTAGGATAAATCCTGTGTCGAGGGGGAATTTACAAATATTCAAACAACGGACACAAAGGACACTCAGACTCGAAACAACCATTTATGGATCACACAAAGTTTTGTCCCGTGTGGGGTTCGAACCCACAACACTCAGCGCAGTAGCAGTAGCGAGGCGACCACTTAAACCCCTGCACCATCCGTCTGCGTGAAATACACCACTGCTTACCACTTCAGGAATAGGCGTGAGTCTATATAGTCTATATTACATATAGGTATGCATATCTATATTTTAATACGTGAAGCAAAAACTTTGTACCCCTTTTTACGAAAATTGCGCGGACGGAGAAGTATGAAATTTGGCACAGTTAAAGTTTATATGAAGAAGGAGGGATGAATCCTAATATTTATATAAAATATGTATTAGAAATACAATAAATTAATGAAAAAACACTACACGCATACAACCATGCATTTGACACATGCAGTCGAAGCGCGTAACTATGGTTACATATACCAATATATAATGACATATATCAGCATTATCTTATAGGCAAACTTTGGTCGAATTTCGAGCACTAGGCGATCGCTAGTAAATAATAAAAAGACGAACGTTTCTCGATCAGATCGGAGGCGTTCTGGACAAAGGCCAGGTTAAGAGCTCCTTGAACCGACGGGCATGTATGAGGAATGTGATGGAAGTGAATGAAGCCAGAGAAGTGTGTCAGGATCGTAGCAAATAAAAATCCGTGGTCTCTGCCTACCCCTCTGGGAAACAGGCGTGAATCTATGTATATATGTACGAGTATGTATGTATAAAAAATAAATTGTACACATGTAGCTCAAATAGTAATTTCGAATATTTTATTCGCTAAAACGAATTTTATAAGAAAATGCTTCCAAGAGCAAAAGTCTTTTAAAAGAATTTTGTTGGCAAACAAAACGATGCATAAAATATTTTTAAATGAATTAATGGTTTCAGCGACAGGTTTGTGTTAATAAATCAAAACCAGAGACTGTCTTATTACCAACGTGTTATAAGTTACGTTTACGACCGTTCATTCAGTCCGAGGTTCAATACCTGGAGCTGCTAAATGTTATGACCTATTTCTGTTAGGAGATTTAGAGATATATTGTATATCATTTTGTGAATCTGGTCGTTCCTTTACCCATTACGGTGACATTATAGCCGGTAATGGAACACTTTAGCGGATGTTATTTGGTCACGCTCGTGCGAAAAAGCGATATCTTTGGTGTAGCGTTTCTAAGCTACGTTAATCGTCATATAAGTTAAAACATCTTTATACTAACAACTGGAATTTTGTCTATACATATAATAAAATTATAACTGGTCGAAAACTCACATAAAAAAAATTAAAAAAGACCTAATGTGTACAGGAGCTATAGGAGCCAAAACAATTATTTTTAGAATGGTTGTAAGTCTGTTTGTAGGCGCATTACGCAAAAATTACTGGAAGAAATAGAATACAGTTTTCAAAATTGTATTGCTGCAGGTCTAACTTGAAATCTGGTGCATGTCACCTTGATACGCTACCTAGAAATCGAGTATTAATAATAAGAAATTTTTGATACGCCACCTAGCAGCCCGAGATACAAGCTATTTTCAACTTATATCTTTTAAAAATGCAAAGGAAGAAAACAAATTATATGTACCTACTTCATAACTCCACGCGTACGAAGTCGTGGGCAAAAGCTAGTGATTGATATATCTGGTCATTTGCCTATGTGTTTACAATAGGTTTACTCGGGTTCACCTTATTTAACGCGTTAATGGCAAAGCTTACTAAAGACAACAAATTACAAGTATTGGAGCGCAAAATCATTAATGATTTGAAACACCTATCTATCCCCACTTTATAAAATTAACTGTCTATCATATTCAGCTTTACCATCCATGTTTCGGAATTTTAATGGTTCCTAGAATATCGGATTTCTAAAACTAACAAGAGTGCTTTAGCTTTTTGCTAAAATGCACAACTCTATTTCAACTTCAGGTAGTAAAATACAGGTACATTTAACAGCCAGGATTTTCTAGGTATAACAGATTTAACAAAATATTTAAATTGCATTTCTGGAGATAGAAAGGATAGCATAGATTTAATCGACTATGGAACTAAGTTATTCACAATCATTTCATAATATATTAGATAATAATAAATGAATAAGTAATTCTGATCTGAATTTTTAAATATTATAAATTGGTTATACGTCATATAATCTTTTACTCACGTTGACAATGTGCACTTGCTATCCCTAGTATCCCAAGCGACATATTTTTTGTCACACAGGAGCACCGTTATTTACTGCTTTGTATAAACACACCGTCTACTTACATCGACGACGGGGTGTAGGTATGACGACTGCCTCCGTTGCGCAGCGGTAGTGAATGCGGCTGCTGTGCTTGTGTTTTCGAGTACGAATCCCAAGTCGAGCCCATTAAAAGCTATTAAGTGTTTTGTTAACAAATGTCACTAGCAGCCCGCAGTTAAGCAGTTGTCGATGTTAGACAACCCCGTGCCTTGGAAAGCACATAACACCGTTGGTCCTGCGCCTGATCTCCCTCCGATTGTGTCAGATTGCCGTGCCATCGGATCATTAGGGAACAGATAGTGTACTTGTGTTTACACACACACTTGTGTATTGTAATATATCCTGCGCAAGACCAGTCTTTGTTAAAATTGGCCGCCGTGACCGAAATTCGCTTTGGAGGATAATAAAGGATACCTACACACATTTTTACATGCATACACATGTAATCATAATATGTTGCGAAAACTCTTCGAACAAGTCTACTACTATGCCATTGTCGGCCTTGATGGCGTAGTGGTTAGTGTAACTGACTACAACGCCTGAGGTCGCGGGTTCGATTCCCGCACAAGTCAAACATTTGTGTGCATGAACATAGATGTTTGTGTTGGTCTGGGTGTTTCTATATATAATATGTATATATTTACAAAAAAGATATGTATGTTTATCCATTGTCTAGTACCCATAGTACAAGCTCTGCTTAGTTTGGGCTAGATGGTGTTGTGTGTATGTGGTAGAATATATATAGAATATGTGCGCAGTCACATGAAATAAACTTTTTAGTCTGAAACTGAAGTATGTAGTCATATTAAGCATCGTATATATGTCCACTGTTGGTCATAGTTCATTAATTAGCTATTTACGCTACAACAGTTGTTTTAGCCTTTCATCGTAAAGTCTACCCAAAAAATATTTGACCGCCTAAAGGTAGACCTGAAAACAAAGCCATTTTAACCCTAATTTGTATAAAGTTGTATAAAGCTCAATGTTATGTGAGTTACTACGACTCATCGACTGATCGGTCTCCAGATTGCTTCGATTGGGTGTTAGCGAAGTACGGGTGAAAGTCGACGACGGGTCCATTAAATAAACTACTCTAAGTTTAGCTATATTTTACAAGCGAGCGATACGAACGCGGGTAACTTAATATTTAGTGCGAACACCCGAGGCGAATTCCTTTTACTATGTTTTGAGGCATGCATACAAGTTTAGTGTTTCGATGTGAATTATGAGGTTAGATATTAATTAGGATGCTCGTTAGTTTAGCGAGGTAGATGATGATGGTTTATTCAATAATATCGACTTTTAGTGTAGTGAAACAGTGCGGTACAAAGAGGATTATGTTTAATGGACGTACCGTGCATGTAATAAATCACTACATATTATAAAACAAAATTCTCCGCCGCGTCTGTCTGTCTGTTCGCGATAAACTCAAAAACTACTTAACGGATTTTTATGCGGTTTTCACCAATAGACAGAGTGATTCGCGAGGAAGCTTTGGGTATTGGTGATAATTTGTTAAGGTTGCTAGTATCTTATATAATAAAAAATATTTAAAAGCTGTTGCCATATGAAGGTTGGAAGTTAAATAAAACTAAGAAAATTAATCTATGTAGTAGGACTTGAACCTGCAATCTTGGCAAACTGTATCGTCGCTTGAGCAAACTAAGCTAAGTCCGGATTCCGAATTTATCAATGCGTTTGACTTATGATGATATCGAGG
Organism: Catocala sponsa; assembly: GCA_963564715.1. NCBI lineage: Eukaryota > Metazoa > Arthropoda > Insecta > Lepidoptera > Erebidae > Catocala > Catocala sponsa. The sequence continues at coordinate 9,960,121 of OY751333.1, forward strand.
TTAGGTAATATTAGGTATAGGGCAGACCGGGTATATAACAGAACATAACTATATACAGCGCTACTGTCGACATAATTTCGGTACGACGCATAAACTGCGAATGGTCAACGTTGCCTAAGGGCGCTTGCAATAAAGGAATTTTACGTATGAACTATATTATTAAAACAAAATAAGTAAGAAAATTTAATTGATTCATCATATCCACATTTTATATACCTATCTATTGTTAAGTAATCTGAACATTGAAATTAAAATACTTTATACGGATTTTGTTGCGTTGTTTATTTTAAATCACTTTTATTGCATAATTTTGAAACTTTAACATTACTATTATTGAATTTTCCTAGAATTTGAGCTATTTAAATTAATTAAAACTATATTTAAGTTTACACTTTGCCTCGACGTTTCGGTTGCTTTACAGCAGCCATGTTCACGGGGAGACTTAGATAGTGGTTGTCTCAATGTTCTGTCACTTCAGAATTAATTTATTTTAATAATTATACAACATTATTTTTAAAGTTTCGGAGAATTGAATGTTGTACTTATTTTATGAAATTGAATAACTTATTATTACTATTTTTCTTCTAATATTATATTTTAGACTATTGTAGTTTCGAACACAATGTGAAAATAGCTAATGAAACAACAATTGAATTGATTTGCAATTTCAAATACATTGCTCGCGCTCAGAAAAGTATTCTACGAAAGGTTTATTATACTGCTTTCTTTCTTACAAAACAGCGTTTTCTTAAGAAATCTGTATACTTGGTATTTAGTAGAATCAAGTCATATCCTATGCGGGTACTATCGGGTCTAGTATTTTTAGCTAAAAAGACAAGTTTGAATGGATAGCCTCTTAACCTTTCTAGGTATATATTTTCTTTAAAACTTGTATACCTGTGTATATATGTTGTAAGGCGTCTGTACGCCTGTCTGTATATCCCCGAGGTAGGTGGTGTATCACACTTACTTCTTGCCAGTTAAGACTTTAGGCTCCATTTAATAGGGAGTGAGCTTGCAGTCCGCCAGGCATTTTTCCAACTTTTATGCTGCTAATTTCAAACACAAAAATCTATTAACACATTTTACCACCCACCTGGGTGATGAACCTAGAACTTTAAGTAAGCGTAAAATTATGCCAAAGGACCAACGCGGGCGTTATGTCTATAATTTTTTAGGAAACTTGCGTAAAATATCTGCCAATTTAATATCGGATGATTAATTATCAGGATGAAGTTAACATCTGAGCATCCCCTAAATAAAAATAAATCATCTATTCGTAGAAGCTTATGACAAAGTTGTGTCAATTAATCTCGGCTAAATTTTACCGAAAAAAATGTTTATACATTAAGTAAGCACCCGGTGTTCGGAAGTTTTTGCTTCTGGAGTGTCTAATGACTAACGGCAAGCGACTCGACGAGTTTTGTATTTTTAATAAGGCCTTGTGTAAGTGTGCCGGGGACTTCGCCAAGTTTACCGAGGAGACATTTAAAACTTCGCTGTGAAAGTTTACGAACATTTTACTTAATACTTGGGACTATTTTTTTACAACTACTGAATGATATTGTTAGAAATTAGCTATCATTCACGTAGGTGTTTCACCCACTTAAAGCGGTACAGAAGACACGTTCGACAGTATTTTTAGTGGACGTGAACTTTATGTCATTAGTGATATACGTGCAGACATTTTCCTCGCCAAAACATATAAAATTAACATTATTACTGTTAATTTATAATATGTGTATTCAATTACAATTATTTATTATCCAATATTTATTTGCTTTACGTAAAAGCTGATACGTTTGAACACAACAATAAAAGCAGTAAGAAAATAGGGCTATGTAAAACCCTCGATCGATGAGCAGTAGTTTATTAAGTTAGCAAAAGGAACTTCCAACATTTAGGGCTCAGTTAAAGAGCCAGAAGAAAGACGTTTGCACGTACCGCACCGTAAGTAGCTGTAACTCTTTTAACAAACTATGTTACAAACGCTACGTTAAAATAAGTTAGAAAGCAAGACGACGTTTGACAAAAGTTTTTTTGGCACTCTGTTTAAGTACTCTCCATAAGGCTTGCATAATATTAAATAAATATCTACAGTAGATATGCTTGATAAAAACATATAATTTTTGTTGAATATTTATCTCCTCTAGACTCAAAAGGACTCACTCAGGTGGAACATAGCTCGTGACTGAGGGGTAATTGCTATTGATGATTTGACCTTCAGTGTGACGTCTGTATCATAGAGTCTTATCAGTTTTCATCCCACGTAAGAATTTATGGGAAATTGTAATGAAACATAAACTTTGAAATTAAACTATTCTATCGTGGATTCTATCGCGTTGTTTATTTGACACTTTATTACATAATTTAGAAATTGTTACACTACTATTACTTTTAAACTATACTAATTTTAAGCTAATTAAATTACTGAAACTATTAAAACTATTAATATTTATGTTTATACTTTCCCCGACGTTTCGGTTGCTTTTCAGCAGCCATGGTCACGGGGAGACTAAGATGTTATTTACTTATTTAATTTTAGTTGTATGACCCCGCATTCTAATATCGATTAATTCGTAGTCATTTCATTATCGAATCATAACCGAATATTCGAAACTTAATTTAATTATACGTTTGTCCACGATATTAATGGACGTTATTCGCCCATAACTAATTCTACTTTATGACAGCGATATTAATATCTTAATTATAGCTATAGTAAGTAAAACATAATTGACGACATGTGGATGTCTAAATAAAGTATCGGAGAGATTCACATGTGTTAAACTGAATCTACAATAGTCAATTAATGTACACAGAAGGCTCGCCTGTTTTATTACCGACAAAACAGACGCGAATGATGTGTGGAGTAAGTAATTCGAGTTTACCCGCGGGGTGCTGCTAATAAATTGGCTGAGTTTCCGATCAGAGTCCGTTAGAGCCAACTTGTGAAGCGAGAACGTGTCGGTTCGACGTACCTATGTGTTGAGTTGGGAACTTCGACGATCTCCGATACACTTCGAGGGTGCAATTACTAAAGTCTTCCCTGCTTGTTAACTCATCGCACCACCAAATTCTCCTCGTGAATGTTAACTCAGTCATTATGACTGAATAATGGTTGCAGTTAATTCAATACGCTGTACCAAAGCAGGAATTAGTTGTTCTATTTTCAAAGGTTCTCATAAACTAAGGCAGATCTATATTCTAAAAGCTAAGAAACATATGTATTTTTATACAATTTAATCTTCTATACAACACCTAATGGCACCACTTCTTTCACTTCTTACACATATGCAATTGCCACAAAATATATTTTTGGTGAAATTGAGTATTGACATATAATTCCTACGACATAATGTATCAATTAATTATTGTCAAAAATTATTATTCTTATCAACCAAATATTTTATCAGATTGATTCAGATATATAAACGCTAACAAATACTAGTTATATCTGCGAGATATCGCCATGAAGTCTGCATGCCTGAGTGTACTTTATATTGTGCATCTCGAAGGTGTGCCAACTCGCTCTTGGCCGATGTGAGGAGCAACCTTACCCTTGTCATAACTAAAGCCCGGCTCCATCCGTAGTATTGTTTATAAATTGTAGCTGACGTGACATGATGATCACATAAAACAGTGCCATGTCATAAGTTTGTATATATATTATTTATTGTTGTGAAAAAGCACCTCCTTATGAGACCTGGCATCACTTCAATTGAGGACGTGGTGTGGACGACACGTGTGGTTCTGCTCGTGGACTATACTTGCTTACCATCAGACAAAATGAAGTCATTTTGAAAGGCAATATAATGTAAAAAGGATTATAGAAAAATATAAATTTTTACACAGCTGATTTGAAATTTAAAATTTAGATTAAATTACAAATAAGATTAAGAATATTCAGGATTATATTCCAATTTCGATTAAAAAATTTAAAGCCTGTGCTATATTATATCGTTCTAGTATTTGCTAAACTTTGTACACTAGAATTGCATTACAATTTAAGCAAGTTCTTTGTGACGTAGAGAGATGCGATGTGTTAGCATACGATTTACGTCGTCGCGTCGCGAGCAACTATGGAAAGTTTCTGCTTTCCCGGAGCTCAGCGAAAGTAGCGACACCGTATTGAATAAAACGCGGACTTTGCAGTATGTTACTAAGTTCAACGTATTGTGAAGGCGTATGCAACTTAAGTTGAAAAGCTTTCTTTGCCGTACTTACCACGTATTATAAAGTATCATTTTTATAAGTCCGAAACAGTATACGTAACTTTTCATGCGAATGTAAGTTGTGTTTTGTTAGGGAGAGAATCGAAAGTATTTTACAATATACTGCGCAGATGGTACCGCGGCGTTATATTAAAAGAATTCGATAAACAAATGTAATTTAATCTAACACAAAGCAATATAATACTTCGCGCCAAACGCAAGTGATTTATGATCATTATTTCGTAAGATATGCCTTGTTGAAACATAACAAGACGCTGTATGGGGTTACGTGAAAGTAACTCTCAATTGCCATATACTCCACTCACGGAACGCCAAAGTGAGCATGAAATAAACGATTATGGTGACAGTTGACTTATAGCCCGAGAACAGCGATAAAGAGCCACGACACGTACATTCTACCTTTATTTTTTCAACGATACCAAGCCTTGAGCTTCTCACAATATAAGGCGAAGTTGTTTAAATGAAATTGTTGAAGAAATCTCACAAAAACCTACCGTCAGCGAGCTCGATTAATGAACTCATTTTAAGCTTGGTTAAGCATCCGCCGGAGGTTGGTTTAGTATAAATTATCTGTTAATACTTTAGGTGCCAGAATCCCAATTGTTTGAACGCTAATGGAATCTTTTGTTACAGAGGTGATAGTGGGTAGACAAGGGGAATCTCGTTTAACGTGATTCGACATTCCATTATCGGCGTGATTATGTTTTGTCCCTTGATAACTGAGGCGATATTATGTTTTGTTCTACAAAATGCGTTGAGTTTGCTACAGTAATAACCAATTTACAGAAGAATACGTTTCATATCTTTCGAACGTTGCTGATAAAGTTTTGGCATACAGACCGGGAGTGGCAAGTTGGCCTTGTGAACCGTCAAGTGTGTAACTAGGGGTACGTTACGAGGCTTCGTGCGGAGACATAAGGGTCGTTTTCTATATTCTGTTCGGTAAAATAAACGTAGTTTGGGTTAGTTACGTATCACGTCCAACTCGTGTCAGCAGTAAGTAGTAACAAGGCGTTGTTTACTCTCGCCAAGTTGGGAACTTTGGACACCTGTGAACTTACTTTAAGGTTTATTCGTGGAGACAGTTTGATGTACCAACGTGTATTCAGTAGCGCATTATATAGATACTAACTATGAGGGGTTTATTGAACAAAGCATGACTAGACTAGTTATGATTATTCAAATTATAATTAACTTTCGTACTTATAAAGTTACAAAAGCATAAATCTTATTTTATACACTAGAAATTAATTTAGGATGTAATTTATATTGTAATATGTTTTGGCCACGGCTTCGCTAGCATCAATGTATATTTTTAAATAAATTTAAATTCCTCGGGAACAGTACGTTTTTGCTGGAAAAAAGGTACCTTACGTCCTTTTCTGTACTTCTGACAGTGTGTATGCGATGATCACTCGAGTAGTTTAGGAATGAAAGCGTAAGAAACAAATAAATTCACATTCGCATCTATATTATAAAGCTGAAGAGTTTGTTTGTTTGTTTGGTTCAACGCGCTAATCTCAGGAACTACTGGTTCGAATTGAAAAATTAGTTTATTTTAGTTTTGGATAGCCTATTTATCTAGGAAGGCTATAGGCTGTATAGCATCATGCTACGACCCATGGGAGCAGCGCAATAACTATAAACGCGGGTGAAACCGCGGGCACATCTAGTTTATAATATTAGTTAAGATGTTCTTCTTGCGGTAGACGAGTCAATGGTCAATCATCAAGTAATAATCGCCGGTAATAAATGTCTTCAATGTCAAAGATACAAGAAGCGAAGCTGTGATAATAAAACTCTCTTAACACCTATTTTAAAGTAATACAAGTTTTAACGCTGAGAAAACATAGCGCAAGTAGTTTATTTCAAAGCCTCACGTAGTGCACGTACGTAGGGGAAATGATCGTTGAAAGTGAACCAGGCTTGAAGTAAATGTGTCCAGGTGGAATGTAAGAACACCGCTGCGGTGTCCAGTGAAACTATTTTGTCTTTCTTTACTTTAAATAGCTATATTGTATTTTTTATACTGATAGCTGATAGCAAAACACAAAAAAGCAACGACAATTTTCATTAAAGAGTATTCTACAAAAATAATAAATACGTACCTATATAACGAATTTGAGGTGCAATTTTATATACCTTTGCTATCTGCTACCTTTCAAAGCAACCGTGATCTAAACTTAATAGCCGGGAATCGTTTTTACCTGTATTAGAGACATACACAGATAAACTTTCAGGTATTATAAAATAACGAAGGACTGATCGCCACGAGCTCTTGGACTAATAAAGATGTATTCTGAAAGAGATTTCATAAACATTTACTAAAGAGCATTTTCATGTATTGTAGTCTATGTATGGACGTGCCCTTTTTCAAGTAATGTAAATTACGATGATTTTTAAAAATAAATAAGACAAGAATAACCTTTATTACAAGGGGCTTTATAAAGGTTTAAACTACGTAACAAAGAACGACTGTAATGCTAACTTTAGTCATTTGCAAGGCTGAAATCTATTAATAATATAAAGCATCGGTATTCCAGCAGTGATTCCTATGGTAATCGTACAGTTAATTTATCTGATTAATATAATCCTTCGATAGGCGGTATCGAGACACGGCGAAAAAGCATTGTGTCTGGTTCTCTAAGGCCGGGCGTCAGCCAAGTGATTAAACAAAAAGCAGTTAATAGATCTTAGCAAATGTTGACAATTGTCTCATCCCTATTCAAGGTCCGTGTGACAAATAAAATGAGGTATCTTTGCCAAATACGTTGATTTAAATTCATAAAAAGATATCATATAAGATATCTTTTCTCAATTCAGTGCCCGAATTGAGAAAAGGAAGTATTCCAAAGAATAATTAGTGAGTTTTGCTAATTGATTATATAATTGAATATAAGGTTTATTAACAGACAGTAAACGTGTTTTCATTACTCATATGAATGGCACACCTGAAACTGTACGAGTTGTTTAGTATCAATTCCTTAATGCAAGTTTGCGTAGTTCTCGATTGCGATAGACAGACATTTATAGAAAATGAGTTAAAATTACAAGAATTCGAAATGAGAAAATAATACAGTAATTTTCAATGAGCAGATAATTAGATAATATATAACTTTTTTAATTAGTGGTTCATTGGCTTTTCCTTATTTGTAAAAGAACGTATGAACAAGGAAGTAAATGAAGTTTTATTTGATAAGGACGTTGAGTTTAATTAGATCCCTACAGAAGTATAATACAAAATTTAAAAAATATATTATTATCTATTTTCAACAAACTTTAAAAAAGGTTGTTCATGGGATTCTTAATTCGACTGTACGTTTTTTTTGTATGTTTGTTCCACGATTACTCCGCTATTTTTTTTTTTTTTTTTTTATGGATTAGGGGGCAAACGAGTAGACGGATCGCCTGATGGTAAGCGATTACCGCCACCCATGGACACCCGCAACACCAGAGGAGTTACAAGTGCGTTGCCGGCCTTTTAAAAAGGAGTACGCTCTTTTCTTGAAGTGTTGAAGGTCGTATTGGTCCGGAAATACCGCAGGCGATAGCTCATTCCACAGTTTTGTTGTGCGAGGCAGAAAATTCCTGGAGAAACTCACAGTTGTGGACTGCCAACCATCTAAATGATGGGAGTGAAAATGCTGTCGCGTAGGACGATGGCGAAAAGAGGCGGCAGGGATCATTCCGAACAATTCCTCGGAACACTCCCCATAGTATAAGCGATAGAAGATGCATAGCGAGGCCACATCTCTACGCAGCGCCAAGGGGTCTAGCCGATTTGAAATATCCTGGCAGTCGACGATTCAAGTCGCTCTCCGTTGAATGCGGTCTAGAGGGAGAAGCTGGTACTGGGGTGCCCCTGCCCAAAGATGAGAACAGTACTCCATGTGAGGCCGAACCTGCGCCTTATAAAGTAGTAGGCGGTGGGCCGGTGTGAAATACTGTCTCGATCTGTTGAGCACGCCAAGCTTTTTTGAAGCTAATTTAGCCTTACCCTCTAAATAGCCGCGGAACTGGACTTCGCTCGATATATCGACACCAAGAATTCCAATATCGGTCGAGGCAGTTATGGGGATGTTCTCAAAACGAGGAGATACGACCAATGGCAGCTTTTTTGCAGTGAACGCGCAGACTTGTGTCTTTGTGGGGTTAAATTGGACTAAATTAAGCCTGCCCCAATCCGAGACTTTCTTAAGAGCGGTCTCAATTTTCAGACACAAGTTTGTTTCGGCTCTCAACGACGTTTTCCCGAGAGATGTTAGCGCGGCCGGTATAAAGAGCATCGCTCGTGCTGTCGTCCGCATAACAATGAATGCTGCTAATTTGCAACATGTCATTGATATGGAGGAGGAACAGAGTAGGCGATAACACACAGCCTTGCGGGACACCAGCATTTACAGACATGGAGTCAGAGCATTCACCATTGATTACGACCTTAATACTTCTGTCTGCTAAGAAGCTAGTAACCCATTCACATAATCTCTCGGGAAGCCCATAGGAAGGGAGCTTCAAAAGAAGCGCTTTGTGCCAAACACGATCAAAGGCCTTCGCTATGTCCAAACTGACCGCCAAGGCTTCCCCCTTTGTCTCGATCGCCTGAGCCCAACGATGTGTCAGGTATACTAGAAGATCACCAGCTGACCGACACTTACGAAAGCCGTACTGCTGGTTCTTATTTTGTTTGGTAGGCCATACTTCAGAGGGGGGCCCATATAAAAGTTTTGAAATAGGTTCAGCGCTTTTTAATAAATCGTCAAATTCATAAATTATATACTTTGATGATGTTTTCGTTTTTTGTGGTTCCCTTCAGTAAAAGTTTTGTATTTTCTACATTTTATTTTAACTTTGTACATAGTCTTAAATTAGGATCACTTTTCCTAAAAATACTTTAGTAAATTTAAACACTGTTAATAATATTTATCACATAAAGATCAATATGACGTCTATAAAATTTACGCTTCTACTATTTCATATCTAGGAATATAAGAAAACATAAATGTTAATCGTTCCGTACCAGCTATAACAGTTTAAAGTAAGGAGTTAGTGCGTCCGTAGTATGCTTTAGCATTTCTTATACAGTAGCTACTTTTATCTTTAAGCACCCATTTTAATGCTAAGTATCCGCTTTTTATTACAGTAAAAGCGTTATTAACTATAAGATTTTACGAGAGATCTCGCTCAGAACTAGCGCTGCTTTCGACCTTGGCTGTATACACAATCGTTGCCAAGTACTCTTGTGTTGTTGCCGCGATAAGCAGTTAACGAGGCAAACCACGTGCTATTAACAGTTAGACCAACGAACTTTGTAGTGCTGGCAGAAAAACAGCTTATTTCTGATAAATAGCAAAGACGTAAACCAAATAGAGGCAGTCCATAATTTGCATGAGTTAAAACAGAATTACAACAGTGTAATTACAACAGTGTAATTACAACAGTGTAATTACAACAGTGTAATTACAACAGTGTAATTACAACAGTGTAATTACAACAGTGTAATTACAACAGTGTAATTACAACAGTGTAATTACAACAGTGTAATTCTGTTTTAAATCATGCAGATTATGGACTGCCACTGTACAAATAAATTAAAAAGAAAGTCCTTTTTAATTTATTTGTTGGTAAAATACAAATTACTGTATGCCATTTCCATTTTTGATGCTATTACCTATCTTAAGACACAGACGACAGCATTATTGGCATGACTGAAAGCTGAAATCATTTAGAAATCTAATTCAAAATCTCTCCAGCGATAAATATTCTTTAGAAATAGTATAATAAGGGATATGTCACGCATCAAGTAATTGTAAACTAAACATATTACATTAGAAGAATGCATTAAATATTTAAATTATGGTCTGTCATCTGTTAGCCAACGCAAAATATACCTACTACTGGCATGTGACGTAACAGTTTAGTGTCGTATACTTTAAACGTTAATAGCAGGACCGTCCCATGCACAGTTCTGTTTGTGGTTCCATCTTTTGATATAGCGATGGATCATTTCATTTTCTGAAACTACCAAAGATTGCAATCGGTCGTTGGAAAGTCTATTTACCTAGCGGAAAGTTTTACCAGATGTTAGTTCATAACCAATACAAAACTTGTATTATGCTTCGTGTAGTGTATACGCTGAACACACCAACGAATAGGCCATAAAATATAGACAGCTACTTTTATGAGCCAAATATTAAAACATTCGAATATGAAATTAGATTTCCATATAAATATGTGCGCACATGAATTTGTGTAGAATGTGTATGTCAATAGAAAATTGGCACTGATCGAATATCGTAGACATCCGTAGATAACCTGTCAGGCGACGATGTTGACGGCTCGATAAGGGGAAAGATTGAACATAATGGGCACTCTTTATAGTTACGATCACGTATGTGACGATTCCCTTACCGATGTTTTCTAAATTGATCTGTAAAGTCATCGTTTATGTGTTATGTAATGCCTATTTAAGTAGCATCAGTTTGTTACAAACTGTATAGTTGGCAGTATGCGATAGAAAAAGCCCTGGCTAAGTTACCAGAAAATTTACTTATGACAGCCAACATAATTAGATTACCGTTGCTGCTTAACTGAATCGGGACACAGATTTATAAAAAAAAAATAGTATGTCTATGTTATATTTTAGAACCGTAATGTATATCTGATAAATAACCCGATTAAAAACAAAACAATTAAATTTTATGACAATTTCAAACATTTTATTTATTTATTATTTAAAATCAAAATAAATTAACATCGAAATTACATCGCTTTCAAAATTGCGTGAGGCTTTTTCGAGTTCATGTTAATCACCCGAGTCAGATGGTAATGTTGTTTCAGTATCGTCTAGAAATACATTCGATAGTCAATGAAAAAGAAAATGCTGTGTCATAGGGAAAATAATCTATACGGTTTTATTTGTCGCGGTTTTCCACAGGCGTTATATTATATGACACTGAAGTATGACCTTAGCTTTCCATTACACGCTGTATAATAGAATCCTAGTGGCTTAAATATATACTATAGATCCTTACACATTTATATCTATTTTATTTTCTAGTCGCGGCCGGATTCATTAGCGCTAAGAGACGTTTACGGTTAGGTACTGCTGCGATCTTATGGGTCACAGTGTAATGTTATATAATCTTTTACAAAACACGACTATCGATTACATAAAATATTTCAAAACAAACTGGTAAGTTCCTGAGAACCGTGCAACAGAAACAACAAATTCTTCTAGAATATTGACAGCAGGGATTTGAAATTCAAACGATGTAATGAATATTGTATTGCAATCGTCAACAGAATATGGCAACCCCTTGGCGTCAAGTGAAGCGATCAAGTGAACCTTAGTGATATAAAAGAGCTACGAAAATACTGAATACGCTCATCTTAATTTATGTCTATCAGTTATAGACACACCGCAGGACATCAATACCTGACCTAATTAAAATAAAGAAAACCGTAGATTAAGTAAGGCTGAAAATAGAAGTATTTTTAAGTCATCTTTTTATTCCCGTTTTAGTATTTTAACTTAGATTAAGTAAAGCGACAGCAGAGGGAGACTGTTGGATTGCCACCTTGACATCTGAGCTTAATTCAAAAACACACACATATGACTTTTACAAGTTATGTGCGTATTGCATAGTTATTGACAACTTGCTTTGACAATCAAAGGTACATCGTGAGTGTTTCCTCACGATGTACCTTTGATTTGGTTTTATTATGGAACATTTTAAAACATACCCAAACGGACATGTTTCAAAATTTTCCATAGTGTTCTAGAAGATGTCTAAAGGTCAACTTGCACTGGGCCAGCATGGTGAACCTAATGTGTCTCACACTGAAAAAAGACCTTCCTTTTCTTTTATTTTCACATTTGGGAATGCACTTGCGCGTACCTCTCCGCGAGGAAGGGGAGCGGAGAGGTCATGTCGGGCTTACCCTGGGAAAGATGGTACGTTCCGGGTACTACCGACTAAATTCACATCATCATCAGGCTATAATAGTTCACTGCTGGACATAGCCCTCCCCCAAAGAGCGCCATAGCGCCCTGTCTTTAGCTTGCCGCATCCAGCATCTGCCTGCAGTCTTTCGCAGATCGTCATCCCACCTGGTCGGAGGGCGTCCTACACTACGTTTGCCGATTCGCGGTCTCCAATGAAGAACACGCTTACCCCAGCGGTTGTCGGTTCTTCGCGCGACATGGCCAGCCCACTGCCACTTCAGCTTGCTAATTCTCTGAGCTATGTCGATGACTTTGGTTCTCTGTCGGATGTATTCGTTACGAATCCTATCCTTTAGAGAAACTCCGAGCAGAGCTCTCTCCATAGCTCGCTGAGCGAATTTGAACTGGTGGACCAACCCTACCGTGAGTGTCCATGTCTCGGCTCCGTAGGTCATGACGGGTAGCACGCACTGATTGAAAACTTTCGGTAAACTCACCCACCTAAACCCACCACGGTGGGCCAAATAGCTGCCTTGAATGTTGGGTGGGTCGCTGCAACCGAAGCTACATCAGCGACCCTGGGCGACGACCAGTTGAATAAGACCTAGGCCAACAATGAGACAGATTTTACTCAGAGCTCCATGACAAATTTATATTGTGTCAAGTTTCAATAAATATACATTATTCTCATCTCTATTATGAAAGTATAATAGGATGCCGTATAAACTTATCATGTTTAAAGTGGTATCTTGTCTCGCCAGCGTTTGTTATGAATATTTGATACACAACAATTTATTATGGATATACTTTGAGATTTCTTTTAACATGTTGACGTAAATAATTCATCGGTGACACAAGCTTTTATTATAATGTCATCTATTTTAAGACGTTAAGGCTTTATAATAATATACGATTATTCTTTGTTACCCTTTGGTTGTTTAGTATTGTTATATTTATCTCACTACACCTACACTATTATAAAGCTGTAACAAGGTTTTGTCTACATTGGAAACGTAAATACAAAATTCTTGGTAATGACTTTAAGGCTCCTGAAAGCGAAATAAACGTTTTCAGAATATTTGATCGTCATTCAAATACTGATCGGATTGTACATAATACTAGTTGCAGAGTTAGGTAAACTGGGGCAAGTTGCCCCAGTTTACCCAAACTTCATGTATGTAATTCTATTGATTGGAAATTGACATTTGGTGCATGGTGAAATCTACATAAATAACGTTGCGAGCCAACTATGGTTTGTTCCGCGTTCGTCCCTCATGTTTCGTCCTTAACGTAGAAATACGCATTCGTCCCAATAATTGTGCCTTCTATGCCCCTAAATTTAAATAAACATAAATTTCTTAATGTAATTCTTATTTCGTCCCAAATTATGTTTCTTTTCTGTCCCTGTTTTTTGTATGGTATTTTTTTGTACCGTCATCCGAAAAATATTTTAAAATAACTTTGGGTTTAAGATTGAATGACATTACGTGATGTCATTCAATCAATACGGAATGATTTAAGATAATTTTAACCATGTTTTGTTTTGCTATCCATACGCACAAAAATGAAGGACGAAAAAAGAATAATTTAAAAAGAGGGGCGAATAAGGAACATTTTGGAATGTGGGACCTAATGTAGGGACAAATGCGGAACAAATCCGAACTATAGATGACATGGACGAAGTCAAAAATAATATTAGAAAATAAGTTAATTATATGCCTCCTTCATTTAGACATTAGGTATTTAAAAATGCCTGGTGCTAAGCGGTTACCGTCACATACGAAAACTTTCAGTACCTCTTGGTATTATCGTATTAATATATTATTAATTTATATTAGCTACACATTGCTTTATTATTTCACATGGCACGGAGACATACAAAACAATACTCAGATTAGAAAATTAAGTGGATCTTAAAAATGTTTGTTTGTAGGATTCGAACTGACAACACTCGACGCATTGGCAATGGCGAGGTAACCACACCACTGAGTCACCTGCGTATCCTCATTTTATTACACTATCATTACAAAGTGTTACTTAGTTTGTTTTGTCTTACTATGTAACTGCAGAATAGGATACAATTACTACATTTTATGTTGTTCTCAAGATCTTTTGCACTAACTTGTCTACATTACTTTTGACAAGAATGTGCACGTCTTAATTAATATTATTGAGTCAACAAGCTAGCGAACTGTACAAGTAATTCGTTCCCGTACATTAGCCGCAGTTTTACGGCCTATCGTTACAACGAGTACCAAATTAACTTAATATGAGCTTCGCAACTCCTCTCAACTAAGTTTAGAAGATGGTTGACATCGAGAATACTGAAATTGTACCATGATACGTATACCTAGGTAGATTTCTCGTTTCTGTTTAATTCACGTTTTATTTTATCCAGTCTGTAATCCTAGCTTAAGGCGAGTCCCTAGTTTGGCGAAATCCATTGAACTTTATTTCTAAAAAGAATTATCTATACATCATATCATTTCAATACCATGTCCCTAATTACTCTAATGGTTTAGTACTTCTAAAATAATGTTGAAAATAATAAAGTATCTGCTTTGTTTTAAAAGTATGAAAAGAAATAACATTCCTCTGTTCAAACTTGGGTTCACTTCTAAAGAGTAAATAATACGCTCAATGGAATTCAAAGTCTTAGCTGAATGTAATTTAAGGCAAATTTATGTTAATTCTGGCCCGACTTAGTTAATATTACAAATGTAAACGAATAATATAAAGGTGGAGGTTTCCTTTACACATGTAAACAATATTGGATATTTATATTGTAATCCACAAATAATTGTTCCGACTTTGAATGTATTTTGTGGCAGTAATTGTGTTTCTTTGAAGTACCTCGCTACACAGAGCTTGATTGTAATGTGAGAAAGATCTTTTAAAAGACAAAAACGTATAAGCCATATTTTAAGGTTAGTAATAAAAATGTTCAAGACTTATTCTGTAGTTATTAACTGTAACTATAATTTTTACAATATTGGTTGTATTCAAAGCGTTCATAGGCAGCGCGTTGCATACTTACGAAAACAGGTAGATAACCAGTAACGCACAAATAAGGCGTTGTGAGCACGAAAGGCTGAAGGACTAATCAGGGCTAGACTACAATGTAAAGTTACTTGACTGCATTATTGCAAAGGTTGGAAATAGTTCTCCAGTTGGATTGTACCACCAACTTTTACCAGAGATGCAGCTATATCCTATATCCACAGCGCTGATCTTTTAACTTTGATAACACCGTCGTCGTAGTGAAAATTTTATTGAATGAAACAAGTAATTTTCTTGTCAAGCGTGAACGCAAAACTTTCCTTTTTAGAACATTAACATAATTTACGGCAATATGCGAGAGGTAAGAAGTTTTTAAGAACTTGGCGCTTAGCGGAATAGCTGTATCTAAAGCTTGCGAATGGCGATTGCCGTCATAACGTACTTTTATACGAGCTAAGTTCGATCTAACGAGTGCGCCTGTTCCCGGCCGATACCGCTCCGGTTAAAGTTTTGACGTGTCGTAAACGAGGATATTACATCGTGACAAATGAATGAGAATGAAACCTTATGATAACAGTTATGACACCTGAAATTCGCTTCGTTGGCTATTATGCAGATACGCTATATAGATTTTAGGGTGCTAACTTCGTCATCATATATTTCACCATTATTTTTTGTAGTAGTTCCCAAGATTTATGATGTGTTGTTAGTTTGTTTACAAAATAGTTTTTGATGTAGTTTCAAAGATTTGTACGCATTTATTAGTTTGTTAACAAAGTTGAGTAGGTCCAGCTAGACTAATAAATAAAACAATTATGTCAAAATGTATTTGCCTTTAACTAATCGTGGCCTGTTTTGACCAGCATACATATTTTTTCTATACGATTAATCGATTAGCATTATGAAAAATGAACACATTACATAGAGACTATGGATTTCTACTTGCGGGCTATGATCCTAGCTTCTTCACATGCTTGATTAATTCTCATTGGATTGAAATAATAAAAGACAAGTACTATCATAAAGCTGGTATAATCGAACTGCTTAATAGTATTAGTAGAAACGATAAATACAATGACTGAGTATATCTTATTTTTATTATAAGATTATACATTTTTAATAAAGAGTCCTATGCATTGTTTTCTTATGCGATAAATCAAAGCGGCGACACTAATTGACAAATTTACTGTGGTGAGGCACCCGGTAAAATTACTGCACCATTAGAGCAACCTTTAAGTAGCTTTGATAACCTTTACACTGCCAGAAATAGAGGTTGGGCTATTTTGGCATGTTTGGGACGGCAGCTCATTTCCTGTAGATACACAGCGCTTCATGTTTGAGAGTATCTGCCTTTGCAATATATCTTTTAAAGTTTTATCCTTTAAGATTAAACTCCATAAAATAAATTATATTGAGTGTTATAAATTACCCTCAAGCAGATATCTCAATAAAGATAACATACGTAAATTCTCAAACGTTTCCCATAAGTGCAAAGTGATCTTACGAATTGCTTCTTGCCACTATTTTGGTATGCCATATCTCTCATACTTTATTTCACATTTTTCATGGACGTAGATTACCTTAGGATAATTTGCCTTTTCTTCAGTACCTACTTATCAGATCTAATCAAAGACCTGACATTGTCTTCATTTCCTCTTTAAATCAATAAATTTCAAAGTTACACAAGAACATGAAAAGCCTTTTCTATAGAGCGCTGTATGTGTTGCAAATCTCATAATCGAGATTACACGAGCGAAGTCACGTACATCAGCCCTTATACCATCACTTCACGCTTGAAGCTAACCAAAGAGATTGGAAGAGTTATATTAAATGCACATTTCGCTAGTGATTTTTATCTTTAATGACGTCACTTATAGTACAATCACCTGACTTGGTGGTAACATGACCGAAAAGCTCAAAAGACAACAATCCGTTGCCTCGAGCAAATTTGTTGGATTAGTGGTGGTTGTTTTCGCTTACAGCCTATGGGAGGTCTTGGTTTAGGTCGGACAACGTATTTAATAACATTATTAGACAAGATCCCTATGTTGCCAGACCTATCGCATTTTGCACGTTTACATTTTTTTATACAAATTCTGTAGGTAAACAACGTATGCATATTTGCTAGTTTGGAAGTGCGGTCATGATTTTTTTTGTCCGCATTGCTCAATAGGTAGGATCGATTTATCCGGTTATATATAGACATAAAATAGTCACTCAAATATTACAAATAAATATCATTTATATAAGCTTACTATTATAACGGAGACTAAGAAATGAGAATAAGTAATTTGGACATCGTACTTGTTATTCATTGAAATTAAACTTCTTTGTATGGATGTTTTCGCATTGTTTATATAACACTATATTTAAAAATTACGTAATAAAAGTAAAAGTGTTAAATAAACAACGCGATAAAGTCCACATAAAAGACTAGGAGACAAGTACATAGTATAAAATACTACGTTATAATTGTAATACTAAATTTAATATTTATATTATTTTGGTAAAAATTTTCAACAAATTGTATAATAATTACCTATATAATACACTTTTAAATAAAAAATAAGCTCTATTAAAATAACAATGGTCTGCCAAATTTGGGATTTTACACCCATATTCTAAGACGTTTCCTCAAACGTTCCTCGACTCCACTCAACCTGACTCGAGGAAATCAGTATTCACAGTTGCAAAAAATCTCCTCCACTCGGCGTCCCTCGACATCTTTCCTCACTCGAGGTGAGGAAACAACTGTCAAACTCAAGGTACGTCGCGACCAACCTTAAGGAATACTCGAGGAAGATCTACGCCATTGTTACCTATTCACCTACGCTTGTAAATACGACTGATAAGTCTATTTGAAGATTTTTAAAGTGTTTTGTAATGGATTTTAAGCGATTTTTGAATTATTTATATGAATCCGTACGATTATTCTGAAAGGCGTTATTTGCGAGACGTAACTTCTCCGCCTCACTGAATATTTGTCTTTCAGACATATATGTGTGGAACAAATAAAGCTAAAGGATAAAACTTGGATCACAACATTCACAATACAACAAACAAATCAAACATAAACAACTCGGAATGACGCGATGCGACATAGATAAGGTTAAAAAACAAACATCTGTCAATTTTGAGGTGATCATAGACAAAAACATTAAAAAGTATTTTAAATCTATGATTTTGTGACGTATACATAATGACGTTTTACCTCGACTCAACCTCATTGGAGGATCCTCAAGATTACCTCAAGTCAAGAGAAAGACATGACTAAGAATATCGATTTCGAGGATTCCTTGAGGTGATCTTTAAGGTATCCTCGGTTGAGTCGAGATTGAGGAAGGTTTGAGGTTACTTCTTAGAATATGGGTGTTAGTCTGCTACGATTATTTGTAAGGCAAGTCTCGGATTAGTTAGTAGACGGTAATAGGTCGCCCGCTATGACATAGCTTACGTAGAGTAGACATTCTACACGTATATCAATCACTAACTAACTCTGTGATATTTAGGCGGCATACTAGGCAAAGATGTATTACACACACAATTTGCCATAATAATATAGTAATAATATCAGCCCTGTATTAAACTGTCCCACCGCTGGGCACGGGCCTCTTCTCAGCGTGAGAAGGGTTAGGCCATAGTCCACCACGCTGGCCCAGTGCGCGTTTGCAGGCTTCACATAATATCTTCAAGAACATTATGGAAACCTCTCAAACAAGAAGGTACATTATACTAGCAATGTTTTCCTTCACCGTTCAAGCGAGCGATAATTAACTATTTAATACGTACATAACTTCGAAAAGTCAGAGGTGCGTGCCTTGGGATCGAACTTGAAACCTCTGCGTGGCAGTCGAACGGTCTCTCACTAGGCTATCGCTGCTTGCATTATGCCAAGACATGTTTTAATTCTTACGTAATAGTAGGCCAGCCTACAGCCGTTCAAGGGACACATTTCCAGACTACGTGCTTCCTTGCCCACAAATAAACAAGGCGGGAAACTATCTATTATTCGTTATATTCTAATAACCATTCAACGTGAAAATGCTGCCAGTCATCTGGGCACTTGCCCAGTCGACAGCATTGCTAAAGAATTTTACGATGCTGCCCAAACCAACCATTTCTTTTTTAATTTACAAATAAATATTTAGTGCCATTTTTTTCAATTTGTTTTACTTATAAATAGTTAATATTAGTTCAGTTGTATATTATGACTGTTGCTTTTGTACATGTAAATAAAATTATTCGTTATTAAAATTTATGTCAGCAAATATATATTGGTACGCTCAATTCTATTAATATTTTCTCTGGAGATCAGGAAAAGCATGCGTAATCGAATGTCAATCATATTGGTAGATGTTTGATGTTCAATATGTAGGTGAGCATACGTAATTTCTATTTCGCGTTTTTGACATATCATCTCCTATACTTGAATGATATATTACAATGTATATATAATAAATCTACTTATATTTCTGTATTGGGTACTGAAAATGGATGGCATTAACCAAATTTCATTTAAAACTTGGGTCTGATAAATGTTTTGGATATTGTGTACTACATTTTTACTTAAGTTGAAATTATGTGCAAATCTAATTAAGAATACTTGTCCAAAAATTTGTGAATAAGGCATGCGTAACAAAGATAATAGTTATATGAAAACGTTACTTACTAGTAGGAACACATTTTATAATGGCTTATATTTAACTTATCACCAGATATAGTAAAATATAACAGTCAAAAATAGTAAATAATCACCAAATTGCACAGCAAAATATATTTAAAGAGATCAAAATAAGTCGACGGAGCCCCGCTTCGCAGAGCTCCTGTTTTTGGGTGGGTTTAAGAAGGAACCTAACATAACTTAAGCCTTCCGAGACAGAATGCAGTGATTTGAGGCGTATAGGTGCTCGTTATGATATATTTTAGTAAGCATATTTTGCTGCACAATTACTATTTTTGGTGGTCATTATATTTAATCCCTTTTATAATTTTATTATCAGCCGTGCTTTATAAACTGCAATAATTTAGTTACAGAAACCTTATGGGCATCATAAAAGTAGGTAATGACAAATCAATCGCCACAAGTATACTTTTAAAGGCAACGTGGCTTGAAATAATTATTCTATTGCTCAAGACCCTAGAAACATTCAAACGGCCAACACAACACCCAAACTCAGAACAACTATTTGTGGGTCACTAAAGTTTTTGTTCAATGTGGCAAGGGTATAAGTGTCCACTGTTTGAATGCCTGTATAACAAAATATGTGAAAATAAGGCCGGGACTCCACCAAAGCGGAGATGTGTGCGGTGTGCTGTGCGAGAAGAGATGTTTTTCAGCTCGGGGGACTCCACCATAGCGGAGATGTGTGCGGTGTGCTGTGTGCTGTGTGATAAGAGATGTTCTTCAGCTCGGGTGCGAGGCGTTGAGTCACATCGCTCACTGCACGTCGCTCACATCTCCGCTTCTATCGCGCCATACAAATATTACACATCTCCGCACAGCGAACTCCACTGAAGCTGAGCGGACAGGAGATGTGTCAATAACACAATTCTATTGGTTGCTTAAAAAACATCTCCTCTCCGCTCGGCTCGTCTCCGCTTTGGTGGAGTCCCGGCCTAAGATCCAGTATTCCCAGTTTGGCATATATTTTCAACATATTAATATCAATTTGGGTTCCACATCTCTATTATTTATGCATACGTCAATATTGGTAATCATGGAACCTCTGCCTCTCACGACTACGACTTCAATGCCTTAACCGTTGCTTATAAATGTGTTTTAAGGTGTATTAACAAGATATGTTTTTCACAGACATGTGTTAGGAGACGGCCGACTAGTGGTAGGGGCGAGGCGCTCACTAATGGACGCGGGAAGCAGTGGCGGAGCCATGCTGCGATGTCGCGCTTCCAATCGTGCTGGAACCATATTATCTAGACCTGTGATGTTACAACCCGGTAAGTGGGAATCTTAAGCAAATTCTTTACTAATGAGTAGTTGTTGAATGATTTATTAGGGTCATACAAATATGTCAGCCACGTTACCCTAATGGCGTAAGTGCAAGCAAATCTACAAAAGGCATTTGTGAAATTAGTTATTTTTTTTTTAAATTACAGCCATCTCTTATAAATATAAGCAACTAGCTTTGGTGCGCGGCTCCGCCTGCGTGGTATCTATATCAATTAAAAGTAGCCTATGTCCTTTCCCAGATTTTAAACTATATCTGTACCAAATTTCATCTAAATCGGTTGAGTGGTTTAGCCGTGAAAAGGTTACAGACAGACAGACAGACAGACAGTTAGACAGACAGACAGAGTTACTTCCGAATTTATAATATTAGTTACTTGCTACTGATAAATTACTAAATTTTTAGGTGTGTTATTGTTGAATCCCTGGCATAAAAGATAGATACTTAATCTCTTATTTATCTCACGTCCAGGGATCAACAAAGCATTTTAATTTAAGACCTATTGTCAAATTGGCACTTGTAGTACATTACCATAATGTTGATACAAAGTTTTCAAGCCAGCGTGGTAACAACCGTATTTATTAAAACAAAGAGATTTATCCAAGGGTTTCGGCTCATAAAGCAAAATTTGTAATGAATAAATAATTGCGACCCGAAATATTTATTATTTTGATCATCGTTTGTGAGCACCTATTGTATAAATTTTGCCGCAATTATACCAAAGCTATAATGGAAATTATAAAAACTGTAAACAACAGACTTGTGTAATAAACAGATGTACGGCAAGAGGGCAAAACAAATTACAACTTCGAGTCGAGTTGGACCAATTAACTTTCCGTTACAGCGAGGGAAATATGAAATAAAATGAAAAACAGCCCACGGCTCTACGAGTTTTTTCGCGGAGAAACTTTTAATTAAGGGATTAAAAATGACATTAGAGTGAGTTCACAGCGTCGTAACTTTCGTTTTGTTTCCCGAATGTCCGCATGGAGAGCCGAAACGAGAGCGAAATTACGATTAGGTAAATAGATAATGACCGTACAAGAGTTTATTCTCTATTATGCCTTGTTATAAACTTACGGCGGCGGGCGGTCCGCCCTTGAAAGTTCTGCAAAGAAAAATACCTACCAAGTTAAAGTTCAAACAACCTTTAGCTTAAAATTCATCAAGAAACTTTACTAAGTTTCAGTTACTTTCATGGGACATTTCAAACAAAATTATGTTATTGGAAAATTAATTTAATGTGGGGCCTGTAATCGTCTCTTTGTTTAGAAAAACGATTGTTTCGGCAGAGGTAAACTGATTCTTAAACTTTCAACTGACTTGGGAGGCTATAATTATGTTCACATTGATTAAATTGTATACGTATATTTACCTATATATAAAATGGAAACTGAACTTATATTATAAGTAATAATTACGTAATTTTAAACTCTACAAATAAAATATAATTAGACCGTAGAATTAATGTGGAAATATTTTTGCTGCAATAAATTATTAACATATAAAATGTTCATTACTCTTTTCGTTGTATAGGATTCCGTGTGGATATAAGTATTACACCCACGAAATTCCTATCTATGTAACATTTTAAATTAAAATCTAAGACAACTAATAATAAAACGACTGCCGGTAACCATTTATGATATTAAATTTCATGTAAACACTAATTTGCCATTCATAACGTTCACTTTCTGTTCCGCTTGCTTCCAGACCTTAATATTAGGTATTTGAAAAGATGAATATTTTTCACTCCAATTACTTATTCCACTAAGGGACGAGGAAAGTTTTAATTAAAGATTGAGCGACATTATGTCCCTCATCTCGGAAAAATAACCTCGTTATAACGAAGCCGACGTTTCGTTATTGAAAATAATTTTATTTCTGTAAGCCTAGCTTTTGTATACTTTTGTATTGAATAAAGTGTTGCTAGGCAATATTTTGATTGAACTGTGATGTTTATTACAACATAGGCAGACGTCTATACGTAGGTATACCTGAAAGTATAGGCAAAGATTTATTACACCAACATTTTATTTATTTATTAATTAGTTTTGTAAGAAGGCTTACAGAATAATTTAAATACATAATTATATATGTAACAATGTTGCTAATGATAAGCCTCCACGCATTTATTTATAATTTGATTCTATAGAATATGTGTATGCTAATTTAACTATCTATTTTTTAATTTCTCAAGAAATAAGAATCTCTAACCAGCATGTTGCCTGATTCCGTGGTGCCGCTGAGTGTTCCCTAACAGAGTAATTTAATATAATTTTCTAGGATCCTGGAATCGAACTTATTGCAGTAGTATTTAAGTAGTCACTTTATTTCTGCTTTATGTTGCTGTCAGTCAATCCAAGGATAAATTATCCCCAGACAGACAAACAGCTGCTAGTTTTGTATGTTCGCTGTTTTAATTTTCTCAAAACTCTTCGGCGTCAGGGTAGCGAGGATACAGTAAATTACAGTTAAGCTTGTCTTTAAAATATTCAATATATGTATGATTTATGATGAGCTAAATAAACAATGTTCAATCATTCTTGTTCATTTTGTTTCCCGTCATATTTAAAGGAACATTAATCAATTGAGTCTGTCAGTTAAGAGGCCGCAAACAAATGCCTCAGTGAGCTCGTTAGCTTGGAACTTAGATGGAGTATCGATACGATATAAAACCAACGGAGTTAATGTCGAACACAGGCGGGTTACGCTAACGAGCTCCGCAATCGTCCATCCCGAACAGTCGTACGAACATCCCTCACAAACTTACGAACTAACGCTCAAGTTACAGATTTTACTTACCATATTTTAATATTTTCCCCTACAATGAAGCTCACTACAAAGGAAAAATTTAAAGGCAACAAATGGGGGCGCAGTAGAAGCTTATTCTCATTCAAATGAGTTTGGAAGAAAGTATTCGACACTTTGATATTGTGATATTTACTTACCTTGTTTCAGTTTCTGAACGCGTTTTTCGTTTTAGCGATGAACTAATCTCGGGCTAACTGTTGTAGACGGTATTGCTTTAAATTAACATAACGAGATGGATCTCTCGCTCTTGAAATACTTCGCCTTACAATTTATATCTTTACAACAATCTTAAACAAAGCATAACTGCTATCGCTTTCAAATTTAGAAAGTAAGGATACTGATGTTAATATAAAAGAAACTCCAAAAGGCTATCGGCTACAAATTCAGGGTTAAGAAGTGACAATAAGGGAACCCTTGTCAACGGTTCGTGTCCACCTGTCTATACGGGTTTGTCTATGTGTATCAAGCGTCATACCTCAGTGGTCTTGAGGTAGGAAAGATTTAAACATCAATAAAATATGTAAAGATACATGAATAGATGCGTATTTCTTACTGAGTTTAGTTTGTTTGTTACCATTGCTATTATATTATACTTATATGTTAGTTTTAGCGTGTACTTCTAGCAAATAACTATATTTTTAAAATGAAGAAAAAATATTTGCTCTTTGTCCTAGCAAATTTGAATGCGATTGCGGTGCTTGAGGTTTATCAAGTGCCAGGCTAGGCCTACAAAAAGCTTATGTGATTTCGGTCAAGGCATTCTTAATAGATTTGCGCCCGTTATTACAATAGTAGTGAAATCCCTTTAATAAAAATATTAACTACGATGTGGAAGTTACTTTTCTAAATTTATATAATTAATTGATTGGTTCATATTTATTTCAGACGCACACTCTATTCGGATTGGAAAGAGCTGACTATTTTTATCTTGTAATATTTTTCTTGTGTTGTGGATTGCACAATAATATGCCTTTGGGAATAAATGAAGTCCGTTTTGATTAAAGACTCAGAGAAACTCAGGTTTGTGGACCGAGTATGTGGTAACAAAACAATCAATAAAATTCAAGCCTGCAAACACTTGGTCTCTCTTATAGCTATCGCTGTTAGAATTATATCATTAAGAATTGAAAAAGAAATTCTACCTAAGTATAAGAAAATCTGCATCAACGCGAGTCAGGGTGATATGATGTCAACAGCTACGGAACATTTCAACGTCTTAAAATATTCTACTAAGCATAACATTACTCAATAACTCAATTAATTTCTCATTGAATACGAAATTCACACAAAAGGCAAAACTTAAATATGGCTTGAAATTGACGGAGTCAAGCCTAAGATGACTTCACAAACAAAAGCCATGTCGGACGGACGCAATTATTCCTTTATTTATTATGCCATCTCATTTTTGTTTCGTTATTTCTTTTGACAAGTTATGAAAGTAGGTATGTACGCATTATTAAAATGAAAGCGAACTTTGTAATGTCATTTAACAGAATTTTATTGAAATAAGCTATTTCCCTTTTATGCAGAGTAGCGTGCAATAAACAACACAACATTATTTATTTTATTGTTTCGTAATGCTGCTTAAGTCCTTTTTAATTGGGTTTTAATACAATGAACGTTCTTTTCTTTCTTACGGCGGTAAATAAGAAAGGTTTCTTAATTATTTACGATTGAATTTTATGTAAATGTATTTTTCCTTAACGTAGTAGCGTACGCGTTAGTGCTAACGAGACCAGATGCGGGGTTCCTTGTTTTGTTGAACTATCATTACTTTGTTCCCAGTAGAAGCATGATTTTTGGAAGCGTACCTTATAAACGTTATTTTGTAATTGTTGGATTTTACTTTCTCTAATAAATTATCTTATTTATATAACAAACATTTTAATAAAGAAATATCAATTATACCACTATGGAATGGACGAAACGATGACCTCTGGAACACAGAAATCTCAAAGCATGAGGCTATTGACCAAACTTTACTTATATCTTAATATATGTATATATACTTACAACGTAATAACAAACAGAAAAAACTCTTTACAGATTATCTTTTGGGCATTAAATGTTTATTATCAGTTAGTTTTTATTCATAAAATCCTAAATATTACAAACCTATAATACATAATCTATTATACCTGATAGCAAATTAAAATTAAGTAAGGTACAACTTAAACCGAGAATACACATTCATTTTTTACATACTATATGAGCGAAAACATGCGATAATACTTCTAAATATATTACATGAATGCGTAAATGTGTCCATTTATTTTTTCCTTCGTAAAAAGGACCACCGAACAAAGAGTAACACGGGTTACCTTTTAACTCGGCCAAATCCCACTTCCTACAAATATTATAAATGTGAAAGTTTTGATGTTTGTTACTTAATCACACCCAAACAGCTAAAAGGATTTTGATGAAATTTGGGACGCA
Organism: Catocala sponsa; assembly: GCA_963564715.1. Classification (NCBI taxonomy): domain Eukaryota; kingdom Metazoa; phylum Arthropoda; class Insecta; order Lepidoptera; family Erebidae; genus Catocala; species Catocala sponsa. The sequence continues at coordinate 9,986,517 of OY751333.1, forward strand.
GGTATATATTTTGAATTCTGGAAATTTTATGCGTTTTTCTGAATAATTTATCAATATTACTTTAGATGTACCGTAAAAGTGTAACTACGTAGCACTTATTAGCGCGTACGTAATAAACTACACAAGATTATAATTATAGTAAAAATATATGTACGTTGTTTAAGAAGGTATTGAGTTTGCCATTAAATTACAGATACACGCAAGTGAATCCGCAAACGACAGGCATAATTAAATATATTATTATAGGTGTACTATGTTATAGCGTTTTATTGACATTATATACATATGTATATTAACTACTACTACTTAATAAATAACTACCTACCTATTATATAATAGGTAGTTATTTATTTTGATTTGTATCATAAGTTTTACTACAGTCCTTCTTTCTTCCACTGAAACAGTCAAAACAAAGAAGTTTGGGCAAATATTTTTTCAATAGACATATTTTATCTATGATAAGGGCCGTGATAAAATAATATTTTTGTGTAGGGTCGCCTGGGATCAGCCCAAATATAATATAAATCCCTTCAGTGCCACCCAGCAAATGGCTCTGTCGAATGCATTGTTTTTGTTTTGATAGCGACCGCCTTTTTATAATTTATGAGTAGTTTATTAAAGCGCAGACGGGCCGCCGCTGATGAGCCGTGACTTCATTCGTGAGTTCGATCTGGAGCTACCGCCGGCGGCGGCGCCCGCGACGGCGCGCGTGCAGGTCGTGCATCAACAAGCGTTAGGCGAATCTAATATTATTAATACCAATATTGATAAGCAGCTCTGTAAAATGTTCCCTGAAGTTTTCTCGGGCAATCACGGGTCGTTTAACAACTATAAAATAGATTTACATTTAAAACCGGATGCAAAGGCGATTTTTTTGAAAGTGAGACCAGTGCCATACGCATTAAGGGAAAAATTAGACAAGGAACTCGCTAGTTGGTTGCACACTAATTTATTAAGGAAGGAGGACGCGCGGGGCGCAGACCACACACACATGACACAATATTGCCACACGCATACATAAAATTTACCATTAATTAATTTATAGTTTAGATGTTTGTTAAATTAAGAAAACTTGGCATACAAATACACTATAACACACTTTTTACCCAGTTTGGATTCCCGTGGGATTCATAAGCGAAACCGCGGGCAGAAATCAGTTCAAAATATTTATTATACATTTGTTATTTGTTTAGTGGAAGACAATGTGCTGACGCATGGCGCGAGGCAACTGACTCCAGCCAAGATTGGCGGGTCCGTAGTACTGCGCTGTGAACTGTCCCCACAAGTTGGCCTTGTGGAGATCACGTGGTTGCAGGATGGACTGCCACTTTCATCTGGATATCTGAGTGGAGGTAGGTTGCTGTTATTAGTATTATACGCATGTAAAATTGGTACAAGAGTATTAATTTATCAACAATGCTTTCAGTGGATCAAATTAATCGTAAAGTCTGGGGCTGATTTTAGGGTTAAGTTTAATTTCAAAATGATGTTGAGAATGTCTAAACTGTACATTAGGTATGATTATTTAGTTATTTTATTCAATTAAACCCAATCATTCATGCAATATTTAAGTGCGATCTAATATCTAAGACTTGTTGGTGTATCAATTTTCCACTTTCTCGATTCATTGCAAAGTGATGGATTATTTAGATTACTTAGAGACAAAGTATTTGCAATTTTCTGTATGTGTATATGTGTTTCTACATTCACTCTTTCTTTAAATATCTGTCTCTTTGTTTATTCTAGCTCTCTTTTCCTTTGTCTCTATGTTTTACTCTATGACATGTACATATATGCACTGAGAAATTAACATATGTTTAGAATGTATATGAACGACTAAATGTTCCCGCGGTTTCATTTGCGTTTATCGTTACTGAGCCACCCCTGTGGGTAGTAGCGTGATGTTATATAGGCTATAGCCTTCCTCGATAAATAGGCTATCCAACACTTAAACAATTTTTCAAATCGAACCAGTAGTTCCTGAGATTAGCGCGTTCAAACAAACAAACAAACAAACTCTTCAGGCTTATAATATTAGTATACATAGATTAAACACGCATTTTCAAGTTCATCTTTATAAATCGTCATAGTTAGTTTATGAATAAAATAGTATATTAGCGGTTGAGATCCGGATAAAATACGATTAAAAAGATAAATAAAATTTATAAGAACGTAACTGTTTTACTTTTATAGGATATGTTGATGAACTTAAATTAACAAATTCCCAAGGGTAAAAAAATAAGTTAAAATAAATTCTATAGTTATGAAACTTTGCAAGTATTTTTTCGTGTTTATATAAGGATTTACAATGCTAGTACGATTATATATAGCATAGATGTTCCCGCGATTTCACCCGCGTTTATCGTTACTGCGCCGCCCCCGGTCGTAGCGTGATGTTATATAGCCTTCCCCGATGAATAGGCTCTCCAACACTAAAATATTTTTTCAAATCGAACCAGTAGTTCCTGAGATTAGCGCGTTCAAACAAACAAACAAACTGTTCAGCTTTATAATATTAGTATAGATTACTGGTTAAAAGGAGGTATTGAAGTGTGACCTTGAGCGACCGATTCTAGTTCCAAATATGTAACAAGTAGTACTTTAATGTTTGACTTCTAAAGAGGAAAGATTTGATATTTTATTTGTTTGTTTTTAAGGATTTAACTCGAGAACACGACCGATTTAAAAAAATATTTCACAATTAAAGAGTTATATTATCAGCGAGTAAGATTAGCTACATTTTATTTAAAAAAATATTGTTTTTGACATAATCCAATCTACTTTTAGGCGAGCAAACGAGCAAAGCTAGCAGAGCAAAAGCTAGTATCCAATAAAATACATTAAGTGTTTGAAGTATGAAGATAAATTAAATCATACCGCTCTCTTGCCGCCCTGCCTTATTTAAAGGTCATTAGTCTTGACGCTCAAGTCTCGCGCCGCGCGCCGCGCTGTTGAGACGCACTCGCTATCCACACTTTTGACAACTTATTTTTATTTATTTATTTTATTTATTTAATCTTAGGAAGGCTTACAGACTAATATAATTCTGGGAACTATGCATTTACTGGGTACACATGTTGCTAATAACAAGCCTCCACATATGAATATTAAAACAACAAAGAAAAAAAAAACAATCAAAAACAAGAATAATCTAACAAAAGTACAAAAGTAATGAAAAATATCAATAACATATAGCAAACACAGTTTAATTACAGTTATTATAGCTTTACAGTTTGAGATCCGCTACCCACTATCAAAGAAAGAATTGGCCAAGAGCCTACCTACTGTTCGAACACTTGTGCAATATAGGTCTATGTCCAATTCGAATCGGATCGATCTTATGGCAATAGTAGTGACACGCCTCTATTTATAGCGTGGTCTTTAATAAAAAAAACAATTATAATGTATTGTACACTAGATTTTATACGCGGCTTTGCTCGCATTGTAGAACATTTTGTCGAACTATCCTTGGAACCAGTACCTATTCCTGTATCCCTGACAACGTGTATGCAAAATTTCATGGTGATTAGTCAAGTAGTTTAGGCGTGAAAGCGTACGAAACAAACTCACATTCGCATTTATAATATTAAATTAAAATACTAAGCGTCTGTAAAAAAATCTCTAATTCATAGTAAACAGCGAATAAAAATTCGTTACATAAAGAAGTAAACGAAGAAACAGAAATAATGAGGAGAGACGAACATAGCGACTTTGTTTTGTACTATTTAGAGATTTACAATAAGGATTTCTTCGTAATTTATTTATGTCTGTTTTAATTTATTATTTGTTACATTGAACGAAGTTTTATTGTATTCACAAAAAAGTTCTTGGAATAATTTTTTGCCTTTACGAATCATTTTGCCTTTCCGAATCGCTTAAAAACAATCGTTTTATTTCTGGTAAGTACTTATCAACAAAATCCGCTTAATTTTTCTTAATATCTTATCATGAAAAGTGACACGTGTAACGACAAATAAACAACACAAATTGGAACAGGACGAATACAACTGCCTACTATATTATTAAATTTTCCTTTTCCAGGAAATTTGTAATACTTGTAATCGCTGCTCCTTCATTCTTATAAGCGATGAACATTTTATACAATAGATGGACATATCATTATCTATTATTGTTATTTTTATTGCCTTCTTTGACCTGTGCCTCATGGGTTCGTGGATTAACAGTAATGCTTTTTATGTTCTTTCTACGTTTTATGTTTATGTAGCAAAGTAAAGTTTTTTGTCTATTGTGTAATCCTAACTAATATTATAAATGCGAAAATGAGTTTGTTTGTTTGTTTGTTACGCTTTCACGCCTTAACTACTCAACTGATCAACATGAAATTTTGCATACACTTTGTCAGGGGAACAGAATAGGATATAGGGTACCTTTCATCCAGAAAGAAATACTGTTGCTAACCTAACCTAACCTACATTTACGCGAGCGAAGCCGCGGGTGAAAACTAGTAGGTTATAACCATAAAATACATAGATGTGATCATACGTAAATATGTAGGTATGCTTATTATTTCTACTAACTTAGATCGACCTAGTTTGATTTATATAACTACTAGATTTTGCCCGCGGCTTAGTTCGCCTAAATGTAGCTTCTGTCAATTTTATATCCATCGAGAACAGTAGTTATGCTGGATGATAGATATTCTTTCCTTTTCTGTATCCCTGACAGCGTGTATGCTAAAATTTCATAATGCTTGGTTGTACATATAAGTAGTTAAGGCGTGCAAGCGTATTAAACAAACAAACAAACTCATATTAGTATTTATAATATTAGTTAGGATATTTTGACTACGGTGGTGGTGCAAACATTTTCACTGACGCCATCGGACTGCACGGATGACTTAGTGGTTACTTCACTGACATGCTGAGTGTTGTAGATTCGATTCTCACACACGATATGAAATTGTGTGTGTTCAGTGTCTGTTCTTCGTAGTCATTACTCGAATGTTTGTTAAAGTCCCTAGCGACATAGGAATTATTCCTAGAGCGGAGTCGCATATCCAATCAAAATACAAACAAATTATTTGACGCATACATTTGATATGAAACCTAAATTATCTGCATATATAACCGCGTATATTTTTAACGAAGTGGAGAGTTTGTGGTTCAGTGAGCTCGGAGTACAGCCGGGGAGTAATAAAATAAATTCTCGTATAATTTTCTCGCAATACGGATACAGTAATTAACTTACCCGCTGAATGAAGGTGCATACATAACATTAGGTTTAATCTGACTGGTTATGATGTAATGTCCATGTTTTGCATTATGCCAAAGTTATCTATAGATAACTGAGATGTATACATCTATACAAATAAAATTGAAGTGTCTGTTTGTAACGTCAAAATAACAGCTTTTTATCTAATACATATGAAAGTATATAAGGTACATATACGAAAAAATCTATTTTTAAATTTTTGTCTGTGTGTCTGTTTGTTCCGGCTAATCTACGAAACGGCTGAACCGATTTTGACGGGACTTTCACTGGCAGATATCTGATGTTATAAGGAGTAACTTAGGCTACTTTGATTTTAGAAAAAAGTAGGTTTCCGCGGAGACAAATACTTTTTAGTTAAAATCTACGCGGATGAAGTCGCAGGTAACAGCTAGTATTCACTATAATAATATAGTTTCGCTCGCGTGATTATTTGTGATTAATACTATTCACAAATAGTATTGTAGCATTATCTGTGAAAGAATTTTCAGAATCCATTCCATTATTCTAGAAATTGGCATCTACAAATTAAGAAACTACATGTCATTATTTTTTTTATTTAATAGTGGCAATACCGCACTCGTAATAAATCCTGTGTAACGGGAGACTTTAAAAACATTCAAACAGCGGACACAAAGAACACCCAGTCTCTACAATTTGTGGATCACACAAATTTTTGTCTCGTGTGGGATTCGAACCCACAATACTCTGCATAGTGGCAGTGACCTCTTAAACCACTACGCCATCCGTGCAGTCATATTATTAATAGGAATAGCAAGGACGGCCTAGTGGAAAATCGTTAAATTTCCATGCAGAGGTGTCTTGTTTGATCCCACGGCACGCAAGTTATGAGGTGTTAAAAAGTTAATTATCATTACTAATACACAAAAATGTGCAGAATGAGCATGTCTTTTCAATTGTGAATGTTGTCTCATTACAATCATGTATAGGAACTGTACAATAAGCTATAAGCTACCCAATTAATATTTATTTATATTTACTTTTAGCCTGTACCGTTCCACTGCAGGGAAAAGGCCTGCCTTCGATCTTTTCACTCCTATCTGTCCAGCGCCAGTTGTCTCCAATCCCGGTTGAACGTATCCAATTTATCCTGCCATCTCATTCTGGGCCTGCCGCGGGGCCATTTGTTATTTGGTGCCCAGTCTGAGGTTATTTTTGCCCACTTTTCTTCAGACATGCGATAGATATGGCTAGCCCAGTTCCATTTGAGTTTGGCAGCGGCTTGTCCCACATCCTTAGCCTTTGTTTGCGAGCGCAATTAATTATTTCTCATTATATTTAATACTAACTTTTGCCCACAGCTTCACTCGCGTAGAAATAGGTTAGGTTAATAAAAGTACTTTTGTTTAAAATAAAATATAGCCTATGGTACTCGGTGATAATATAGCTTTCGAAGTTTCTAATGGCGAAATAATTTTTTAAATCGGTTAATTATTTTTTTAATTCATATCCTTACAAACAAACAAAACAATGAACATAGAATATTTTAAATCAACAGGTCAACCTTAGCAGGCCTAACTATTGCCAATAACATATTCAAATAATTGATTTTGTTCCAGAACCTCGTTGGGTATCAGGAGCCAGTGGTCTTCTCTTGGGCCTAGACCTGACACAGGCGGATATACAGGCAGAATACTCCTGTGTTGCTCTTGACACTCCGAGCCCACCCTTGAAACTCACTACTGACGGTAAGGAAATATAAACACCTTCATATATACAGCTTACTTAAGCATTTTATTTATTTATTGTTTAAACATTGAAACAAACGCATTACACTGCTATCAGAATTGCGCCTGGTCATTTTCGGGTTTACGGAAATCACTCGAGTCAGCTGTTAGTGTTGCTTAAATATCGTCGTAAGTTTCTACTCGATACTTAAGCAACACTAGAATGTACGATATTGAGAGGTCGATAAAAAGGAAATGCTACATCTTAGTAAAAACAATGAATACGTATTAGTTTTCACGGTTTTCCATTGTACAGGTTTTAGATTATGTGACACTTAAATATGACCACACCTTTCTGTTACACGCTATATACTTAAGTACACATTTGTCTGCTCTTAGCAAATCTGTAGCTCAGATTTATCCAAAAGGCTCACAATGCCCTGCGACTCCAATTCAACAATGGATTCAGAGCGCTGTTTTGACTTGCACGCTTCTATAGAGAGCCGGCTACAGTCGGCGTAGCAAGCACAGTATTATCATAAGTAATAAGTCAATGTTCCTTTTCAGTAAAGTATGTAGTAACGGTATTTATGTCCGTAGTCTCTGCCTACCCCTCTGGGATACAGGCGTGAATCTATGTATATATGAATGTATGTAGTAACGGTAATCTGATAAAGTTTGCTGGAATATTTGTCAGTTTCCTGAGATGGTAACTTAGCCATGCCTTTAAACCGCTTTTAGTTTTTAAATGATTCTATTTATCTAGTCGAGGTTTCACTAACCTATAAAATAATTTTAAGTTATATACTACATAGTATTAGTTTTATATAAAGTTATGAGGAATATAAAGCGATTGTTATTTAAACGACACAAATAGGTAAATATTTCTTTTTTATGACAGATTTGTTTAATTGGATACAATAATTTGGTAAAGCGGCATAATAATGATTCTGCAAATATCAATAATGTAATTACCTTTGTATATTTACTATATAGACAGACAATTCAGGCAACGTTTAATTCAACTCATATACATTATAATTATAAATAAGCAACCAAATAATAACAATTTCAATTAATTAATAAATTTAATTTAAACGTCATAACCAATAGTCGTTTACATATGTTTTTTAGCCTATTATTAAATTAGGTATTAATCCATTGTTATGTAAAATTAACTGTTCAGAAATATAAACCCTTTTTTTAACTTCGGGTAATGCTCCTCATGCATACCCTCTCGCTACAGGGAGAGGCGAGAGAGTTATTTCGGGCTCTCCCTAGACTTCGGGCCTACCAACTAAAACCATCACGGTGTCCCAACTCGCTGCTTTGTATGGTGGGTGGGTCACTGGAACTGAAACTACATCAGCGACTCAACTAGCTGTGCCCAATGCAGGCAGGAAAGGTCTGCGGGCGACGACTCCGGGGCGAGGCTCCTCGAGGCTGCATATAAACCTAGTGCAGCCTTGAGATATATACTTTCAAGACTTTTTGTTTATTTACAAGGTACCAAGATTCGTTGACCACAGTACTCGGATAGTATATCATTGAAACATACCTATGTAAAAGATTGTAAATTTGAGTACATATATTAATCCTTTTTTATTTAATATTTTGATAGTTCCGGTAACTTAATGGAATGCAATTAAAACATTGGCTTAACTAAACTAAAGGTAATTTTACCTTTATTTTATTATAAAAGTTAACTCTTACTCTAAAGTTAATACTTGTGTAGCGGCTTTTACAAATATGTAAGCATTGATCGCAGTCAATAACCAGACTGAGACCATATATTTGCGGACCATACTCAGTAGTGGTCAGGTGACCAGTTAAACCTTTAAACCATTGCACCATCCATGTAGTCTGTTTCCGAGAAATATTCAGCAGGCAGCTTTATTGTCACAAACACGTTCGTTAGAACCGTATATAAATTAATCGGTAAACTCTCTCACCATTATTAATCTATATATACCTACTAATATTATAAAGAAGAAAGATTTGAGTTTTTGTTTGTTTATTTGTAATGATTTAACTCAAAAATTACGCAACCGATTTTAAAAACTCTTTAACCATTAGAAAGCTTTACTATCACCGAGTAACATAGGCTATTATTTTTTTTAAAAAGGTACTGCTTCACGTAACCTAACCTACTTTTACGCAAGCGAAACCGCGAGCAAAAGCTAGTACCAAAATATATTGATATAAAGCAGAGATTGCTTTTTCCGCAACTTACAAGCATTGCTGAATTGCTTTTTAAGCAACTGTATTACGGAACATGCTAGTAAATCGCTTTAACGGGACTTGGGAATCACGAGTTACGAGTTAATGTTGCCGTCTTGCCGCCTTTTCCTCTGCCCTCTCTCTTCTCTGCCCAATCGGTCATAAGCTTAGGGTCTAGTGATTTACATACAAATGATGTCAGTCACGCAATGTGAATTACGATTGCAAGACAGATGGTAAAAGTAGTGAGTATTTTGATTTCACGGAAGATACACTAGTTTAAGTGATTTCTTTACAAGCTAGCGTTGAGTATTATTGGTTGTCAAACTAGACAAACATTTGTGTGATTTACAATACTTTTAGTGGCACTAAGCCTTTTTTTATTTGTAAAGTCTTCTACTTTACAAACGACGATCAGATTTTTTCTAGAGAGATTAAACTTTATGTTACAAACATAACGTAACGATTAATCTTGTCTAAGATAGTGTTAAAGAACATGTTTTAAAATCTTTGAACATTCCAACGGATATATCATATAACGGATATATGTATATTGTAATAATCCTTCCTTCCTTTTCGTGTAGTTAGTGGCCAACCTATTGTCAAGAGTTGTTCAAGCCACCCGTAGGCCTCTGTCATGGCTTAACGACTGCTGTCAATTTGACAATAACCGGGACCGACTTTTTACGTGCCCTCCGAAGCACGGAGACGCTCAGATGAAATACCACTAAGCGGTCACCCATCTATAGACTGACCGCACCCAGCGTTGCTTAACCTCGCTAATCGTTTACCGATCAGTGAATGCAACTGGCCATGAGCGCCTCTATTGTAATAATAATATCTATCAGTATCACAAGCCTTTACTTAGTCAACGAATAATCGTTTTATTATTGCAATGACCTTGCTTCATTTATACCATAATAAGTATATTCTTTCTATATTACTTGAGTATATTAATCTTTTCAATAGCTTTATTTACGTCTAGGTATTATATGTATAATATGTATGTATTTACAAAAAAAAAAGTATATATGTATGTTTATCCATTGTCTAGTACCCATAGTACAAGCTCTGCTTAGTTTGGGCTAGATGGTGTTGTGTGTATGTGGTAGAATATATTATATTATTATTATTATTCATTCAAGACAATGGACTTTACCGAGGCTGAAGAAAGCTAATGGCTGTTATTTAGTTTATTTCTTATATATAATACTTTTACGATGAATCCATGGCCATAGACTACATTATTGGAAACGATGTCAATGATAGATTAATTTTAAATTTTCTAATTATTTCAATTAATTATTTGAAAAAAATTGTGACGATTTCATTATAAAGATGTCTTCTTTATGAATTATCGAGAGATATTAAAACATTTTAAACGTAGCCCTTTAAATTACTTTAGAGTGTGAAAAACATATTTGAATAATAATTCAACCCACATTTACTTTAACAGATTCCCAAAAGTTATATAATCTATATTTGCGTATATTTTGGCAGTTCTAACTTAAGTATTTACATTGGTACAGATGAACTCAATAATTCATCGTTACTAACAAACAAGTCGACTTGAAAGTTTGGCAACTCGTGAAGGAGACAAACAAGTATGACAGGTTGTTCTAGTAGATATTAAAATGTAATATTTCTGAAAACTTAATGTTTTTGTTAACGTAATGATTTAGTAAACATAACGTTTTTATAAACAAACTTTTTGTAACCTAACGTTTCGGTAAACATATTTTTTGTAAAAGTAAGGCTTTTGTAAATATAACGTTTTTGTAAAGTTAACGTTTTTGTAAACGTAATGTTTTTGTAAACATAACTTTTTTGTAACCATGACGTTCTCGTAAACATATTTTCGTAAAAGTAATGCTTTTGTAATTGTAACGTTTTTGTAAACGTAATGTTTTGAAAACTCAACGCTTTTGAAAACGTAATGTTTTTGTGTAGATAGCAGCTGGCTGGAGAACATCGAGCTTAATTCGGTGGAGGCACGCGCCGGCGACACCGTCGTGTTGCCTTGTATATTGCGACATATGACTGGATATACTGTAAGGTAACATATCATTTTTGTAATTGAATAAACTTATTCTAGGAAGACTTCAGTCTTAGTCCAGACGGCCATTTCTCGTAATAAAATCTGTTTAAAATAGATATTCTAGTCTAATAACTTTCAAAAGTGAACTGAAATTTAATATATGTTGTCATTGAACTATTTATGACACTGAGACTAGATCGGCACTCTATTTTGAACAATTTTTATTACGAGAATTACACTTCAGATATATAATACAGTTTTTTAGAAAGTATTCGTATAATAAAATATACGATTCACAAATCAGCAAACAATTCTACTTAAATAGGTCAAAACTTTGCGCATTCTTGTTCCCTTTATATCATATTATTTGGCGCTTGATTCAACCTGTTTGTACTGTCGTAAATTCAATGAAACTAGATACAAACAGTGTTCTATAGTAACTATTATACGATGACGTCATATTTTAGCCACAGCATGTTTTTTATACATAGGTATGTACAGCGATATCAACATTATATATTATTGTAGCCTAATTTGATCATATCGCACACAGTGTCCGCGATTGTGATCAAATAGATAAGTTACGTACATTGTTTCTATGCAGGTTTGCGCACCTAATTAATTAGTTGCTTATCGCCAGCCCTGTACGCAGACCCTGTGATCAGTACGAAATAGACTTCGCTTGATTATAGGTACATTCATAGTTTGCCACAGAAATATCAGACAGTAAGGCATCCGAAATTTTCATCTAACCGTATAAATATATTTTATATCGTGTTTTGTTACTAGAAAGAGTTATTCCAGTCGATATGTGAATATTTGTTCTATAACATTAGAATAGATAGAAGCTATGAATAGACTTGACGTCGATGTGATACGTCGAGCCTATTCATGACAGAATCTGGTTATGAATAGCCTATATCGCAATCCCCTGCGTCCAGACCAGACGCATAATGGAGGAAATATAAGCCTCTACGTTCTATTTGAATACTCAACAGTATTAATTTCGAACAATGTATAGCTATCATAGTCATTTTATATAAGCGGTTTTAATATTTACTTTGTTAAGTTTTATTCTTAACAAATTCAAGCAGATAATTGAACTACCCTTTCATAAAAATTAAAGCACCAGGCTGTCTTGTTACGTTACCTACTTGAAGGATTTGTGCATCATAGTGGGCTTGATTTAATTAAGGAGTTGTCTGAATCTTCTCATGTACGAGATTCTTTTCGAACTTCAACTTGTAGACAATACGCAAAACATGTGTTTGTAACTACAATGTTAAATAGGATCTAGGATATATTTTGCATATAACTGTTGTTAGTATTCATATGCGACAACATAATGTCCATTTAAGCTGAATTACTATAATAAACATGCATAATTTTATTGACGAATAATAAAAGCTCCAGTTTAACACCATTGAATTATGTTCATAAACGAAATATTATTATAAACTGTCATAAACATAAAATACACAAGGATTGTTTTTGGTAACTCTCACATACAATAGCAAAAGCTCACTGGTTATTTGTAATGATATTTACAGTTGGGCACTAATGGTGCATCTACACCGTAGTTATTTTTTGTGGAGAAACATAATGCAAGATGATAACATTAGGTAACAGTCTTTAACTGGTTATGTAGAATGTTTTTTCGCATCTATAACATCCGTAAATTATATTAACACAATATAATAAAGAGTAACATTTGGTTAAAAGCGAGTTGCACGGCACATGTTTACAATCTTCTGCAGGCAACGGAGTACCTCTTACATATATAAAAGTTATGTATAACATGGCAGATGAAGAAGTGATTTTGCAACAATATGTATTTTCATTATAAATTCATAAAAACTCATAATTGCCATGTTAGCAGTAGGTAATGTTACGAAACTTTCTGTAATAAATATTGTCGATTGTTACAATTTGTTGGCTGTTATCAGATGTTACAAAACGTTACTTAATACACATATACTAACAAAAAATTACTTTTTGTTATCAGTTGTCGGATGTCGTACTAACATTTGTAAACGTTGCGCCACAAAAAATAACTGCGGTGTGGATTCGAATTTTGAATACAATAGCCGTTATTTTGCAGAATGCATACCGAGTCAATAATTGACGATGATGAATGAGTAGGTTATATTTTTTTCTTAGAACTTCGTTTGAAATATGTATATGGTATCCAGAACCACCAATACCAACCAACCAATATAAAATCAAAACAAAGGCATAATTTCGTTTGGTTCACAAAGTTAAACTTATAAATGTCAAAGTTTATTATTGTGAATTTATATTTACCTGTTGCTACATTCAGCATGGCATAAGTAAAGAGTTATAGTGCTTCTGTTTACGCGAATGTTATTCATTGAAATTAAACTACTATATACGGATTTTATCGCGTTGTTTATTTGACACTTTATTACAAAATTTTGAAAAACTGTTACACTACTATAATACTATTAAACTTTACTAATTTTTAAGCTAATTAAATTATTGAAACTATTAAAACTATTTATACTATTACTATACTATTATATTGTTTATATTTACGTTTACACTTTCCCCGACGTTTCGGTTGCTTTTCAGCAGCCATGGTCACGGGGAGACTAAGGTGGTAGTTGTCTCAATGTTCCAGTGTAGTTATTTCAAAGTACCCGAACATAATTTAATCATGGGTGTTTCTATTTACGCAGAATGAGCTCAAAGTATCATGAAGTCTAGCTGTGGTTTGCTTCTTCTTGAGTTTGACTATTTGAATTACTGGATCCCAAGCTGGTGGTACATTTCAACCATCTTCTCTATTGAAATTAGGATGTTTCTTGATTTCAATAGCCTCGCGAAGCATCCTTGGTAGGAATCGGTGTTCTTTAGCGAGCATCTGTGGTTTGTCAAATCTCAGGTAGTGGTTGGTCCCCTGTTGCACATGTTCACACACAGCAGACTTCAACGAGCGTTGGTGTTTTACATCAGCTATGTGTTCTTTTAAGCGGGTGCCTATGCTTCTCTTGGTTTGACCAATGACTGCGGACTCTCATACATATAGTATTATAGTAGGGTAACAGATTTTCAAAATTTTGTAATAAAGTGTCAAATAAACAACGCGATAAAATCCGTATATAGTAGTTTAATTTCAATAAAGAGTTATAGGTTCTATACTTTTGAACAACTGGCAAGAATCTCATATCTAGTTGTTATAATCACATGCAATTTCATAACGTTATCAAAATCCCTGAATTGTTCAACATGTATGTAAAACCGTAATATTTATAATGATATTTGAACAGTCAACATCTAATCAATTGTCAGCTGGCAGCGTCAAGACCCCAGCGGCACATGGACAGCCATTGCGTCCGAAGGAATCGTCCGAGGTGGATCACTTGTGATATCAAACGTTCGGATGCACCATGCTTCACGCTATGCTTGCTCCTCTAACCCAGACTCGCCTTCGAGGGTACTTGTGAAACTAGTTGTCTATGAACCTTTGACTGTTACAGTAACTCCCAATCCTTTGGTAAGTGATCTTAGTATTTATTATGTTGCTTTACATTGCTAGTAGAATAACTTACTATTTTCTTACATTTAGGCAGATTGTTAGCTTTGGTTTTAAACTTAAGTTATACACTTTTACGGACAACCTGTAGTCATAACATTGTCTAAATTTCATATTGCACAATTTTATATATTTTTGAAGTCTTGGCCAGTGGTAAGAGAGTGCGGCAGGCAAAATATAGAAACTCTATATGAAGCTAATTGTAAATCAGACTGTAATTGTAGGATTTTCAGGTGCATATTTGAAGAACTATTTGCGATGTTCGATCAAATCTAAATTTATTATTAAGCCAAGCACTATCTAATATCAAATTGCCTATAACAATCTAATGGAATAACTATAAACGTAAGAAAAATAATACGACGACACTCGGCAAATAAATTGCAATATCCAAAATATTTTTGACAGTAATGGTTGATCAAACGTTGCATTTCATTGGTGTATTAGTCATTATCGAGTTGTCGCTTATTGTAGATGATAGGCACAGGCGGCACTGGTCACTTCAACTGCTCGGTGCACGGCGGCCGTGGGGGAGGCACCACGCTGAGCTGGCAGCACGAGGGCCGGCCCCTCCATGCTCCACAATCACGCCTGTCCATAGGACCTGTCCGGTCTCACCACGCAGGCCTTTATCAGTGCACTGCTCACGACCACACTGATTCCGCTGTAGCCGGTGCTGAGTTAGTCATTGCTGGTAATAATGGCATATATCTGAAGTAAACATCATTAGAACTTTTAGCACACAATTTTAGGTATTATCTTTCTGTGTATAGCTAAGTCCTTAAGTAATATTATAATCACTGTATCGTAAAAAACTGTACTTACACTTAAAACAACTTTAAAATTTGTATAGCATCTTCAATACGCACGCATTGCTAATTTACAAATTGATGAATGTACTTACCTACAAAGTATAATAGTGAAATCTATTCGCCTTATGCCCCTCCAAAAAGGCTTATTTTTCTTCCGAGCCTGTGAATGTGTATCAACAAATTTCCAAGATTTAAAGATTGAGATTCAACATTAAGGACGTGATTAGCTAAAAGTTCTTCTGATGTTTGGTACATGGAACTAGCTTCTTGTTGTCATTAGAACAACCATCGATCCTATAACCGTGTTTCAGACAGGCCGCCAAGATTGGTGTCAACATTTAGCGGAGCGGTTGCCAGAATCGGTCAAAGTATTGTAATACGATGTGCCGCTACTGGTGTTCCATCTCCTCGAATACTTTGGACTTTAGATGATAGACCGTTGCCAGCAGCACCTGATAAGTAAGACCTTATAGCTAAGATTTTGCGAAGATATGTTAATTGTCATTCTCATCGCATAAGTATGTTTAAAAGTCGACATGGTTTGTATCATGAGGCTCTTTGTAGGTATAGTGTAAATACCAGAGCTGAAGCAGTTCCTGGTAGTGAAGAGGGAAGCATAGTATCAACACTAAGTGTTACTATCAGAACTGCAGACGAAGGTGGAAGATACGGTTGTAATGCAACTAATTCTCAGGGATCACATGCTCATCAAGCACGATTAAATGTTTATGGTATGTTTACGACTTCTATTATTAGATAAGCACCGTCATAAATGTATATATCTCTATCGCACTTTATGTAGTTATATCGAAGAACAATAAAAGTGAATAGTTGAATGATCGCTGTGGATTTTATTGTTATGATGATGATACGATATAAATTTTTCGTGGTGGATGTATTATATGTTGTAAAAATATGTAATTCTTTGTAACAGGTCCACCAAATATCAGATATTTACCAGCTCTACACGTAAAGACTGACACGGATGTGACAATATATTGCCCTTATTCAGGTTATCCTATAAAGTAAGTAATAGAAAGTTATATTTACGCGAAAATTGTAACACTACGTTTACATAATTCTAAGTCTCCCCGGGACAGAAAAGTAACCAAACCATGAGGGACAGTGTAAATCTAAATAGTTTAGTTATATAATTAATGGAAGTAGTTTAATAGTTTCAAAATTATGTAACGGTAGTGTTTTTCAAAATCCATAATGCGATAAAATTTTACGTTTAGAAGTTGCATACCTATTCATCAGCCGTATTTCATAAATTAATTCATCGGTGGTTTCCAGAGAAGTGGTTTGGAGACGCGAAGATGGGTCTCTAGTAGAGAGTATTCTAGAGTCTAGTGATGAAAGAGGAATTTTAAGACTGAATTCGGTTAGGAGTGCAGCGGCTGGGAGTTATACTTGTGAAGTGAGAGCCGAGAGTGGTGAGCTGGCGAGACGAACAGTACGACTTGAAGTGCATAGTAAGATATTTCCAAATTTACGTTTTGACTAATATATGTCCAAATACCAAATCCTTATAAATCAATACATCATGTGCAATTTTCGTCGTAAAATTTTACAGTAGAGATATGTACGGCTTGAAATATATAAGTTTTCAGTATACCTATACGTACAAGAGCTATAACACTCAATAAATAAAATTCCAGAATTTTATTAAGTTATTAATTTATTACTAACTACTATTTGCACCACTTTATTTGCATCACGAGGCAATATTTTGAAGCAAATATAATTATGTTAATTAAAGTTCAAAGTGTACCGGAAGTCCCATCCACTCCTCGGTCCCTTCCTTCTTCTATCTCCCTCTCTCTCCACATAAGCTTTAGCAACTGCTTGCTATTATATTATCGACCTTGTGCTTATTTTTCACCCGTTTTATTACCGATAAGCAGTGACTTAGATGTGTTGCCTTGGATTTTCTTTCGCGATGCCAAAGATTACTTACCATTTACCACCAGATAAGCCGCTGGCATGTCTACAACGATGTAAATAATAGTGCGAAAATGAAATAATTCAGTACAAATAACACAATACTGTCTAAAACAAACATTTTAAAGATGATGACTCGATGGCGTAGTAGTTAGTGTAACCAACTGCCACGCCTGAGGTTGCGAACTCCATTCTCGCACAAGTCAAACATTTGTGTGCATGAACATGGATGTTTGTCTTGGCCTGGGTGTTTCTATGTATTTACAAAAAAATATAGTAGTAGTATATATTTATGTTTATCCATTGTCTAGTACCCCTAGTACAAGCTCTGCTTAAATTGGGCTAGATGGCGTTGTGTGTATGTGATAAAATATTATTATTAAATAAAACCGACAGGAACCAACAAGAATGATACCAGTATAAATGTGTGTAGTTCTCTTATACCTGTAAGATACGATGTATTTTACTAATTTAAATAGGACTGGCTTTCATACTATTAAGAAGAACCGTTCAAATTAGTCAATAGAAAAATAAATGTGCATTGATATCAACGACAAGAATTATCATACACATATGTTTATATTGAATTCCACTAAATTCTTAAAGTCAGTGCACGGATGGCGGAGTGGTTTATTGCCACTACGCCGAGTGCTGTGGGTTCGATCCCCACACGGTACAATAATTTGTATGATTCATAAATAATTTATCCAAGTCTAGGTGTTATTTGTTTTAATGTTTGTAAGTCCCTTACGGCACAGGACTGAAAACTAGCACGGGCGACCTATTAAAAATCATTTTTTGTGATCATCATTAAGCATTTAAAGTTATTACCAACAGAACCGCCAAAGATAGCTCCGTTCCAATTTCCCGAAGAGCTTGAAGTGGGCGGTAGCACTCAAGCGACCTGTAGCTTAGTGTCTGGAGACAAACCCATACAATTCACTTGGCACAAGGACAATTTACCGATTCCTTCCATGCTTAAAGTAAGTACGAAACAGTAGGTAAGAGTCTTGTATCTACTAGGAAATGTTGTTTTGTAAAACAATGCTATTCGCCATTCGGCTAAGACCAGGGTTTTACATTTCTCTCAATATACAGATGTTCTAGGTTAACAGATGCACAAGCATATTATTTACGGATTAATGATCATTTTAATAGATGATTGGTGATTGTTTTAATGTAAATATTTTAAGCATAGTGTGAAAATATCTGATAATTTACGAAAGTAATAAACAATTTAATCCAGAACAAAAAACATTGCTCCGAAGACGAAATACTTGTTTTAAATTCGAAATAAAAATCCTCATCAATTATGGAATATGCAATTTCGAAAAGGCCACATATCCTATTCAAATTGTATAGGAAATGTACCCATTTCGAAATTGCATATTCAACGACTTCTTAGCCAAGAATCAAATGAACAGGGCTTATAGAATGTTATATTTGAATTTGTCTGTCATAATACCAACAGGAGAGCGAGGGCTTGAAGCTCGTTGAAAAAAATGCGGTAGGTATTATTTTATTTTTGTTTAGGAACTTAATTTGTTCGTTCACGTTGCGCGTAAGATAATATGCGAGCGTCATAATATGACGTGACTACATTCATGAGCATACTATTTAAATAAAATACATGCTTAAATTGTTTACATTAATTGGAATAATAGTAAATAAAAGTTTTAAAAGTGCTTTTGAATTCTTCGTATTTTTATTATTTGTGTTTTTACCGTACATACCGCAAAACAAGTGTCTAAACTTTATGTTTAAATTTAAGTGATGTATGTTTATTGTTGCCAGGTTGAACAGAAAAATATGGATTTCTTTTCTCTGTTGATTATTCAAGACCTTACTTCAGCTCACAGTGGAGAATATACGTGTAGAGCTACTAACGACTTTGGAACAGTTAGTCATAGCGCTTCGTTGATTGTCAAAGGTATTTATTGTCTAACTCTAGGTTTATCCGCGTCTGTGTGGAACATGCTGAACTAAATTGTTAACTGTGTGCTCCAGTTTACAATCTAGGACGTTGAAACTGCTCAAATTTAATTGACCGTTTGTTTACGCTATTCCCAATCTTTCGTTATAGATTGATGATACAATCTGTCATGTTTTACAACCACACATGTTATAAGAGAGAAGAATTAAAACATAACTGCAAAGCACACAACCTCTAATTAAAAATACTCTTGTTTAGAGTTAGCATGCAAAGCTAACAGAACAAGCATTATGTAAACATTCATATAAATTGGATACACTCTCTTATTCGTTGTATGTTGTTTAGTTTTACTTATTGTGCTAGAAGCGCCTCCAACCATAGAAATTTACAGTTCTGCTGCTATTCAGTATTTTGGCAATTTACCTTTAAACATAGTTATTGCTAGAGAAATATGAAATTTCTTATGGTATTTATAATATAATAATAATAAATAGGTTATAATTTTTAATTCAATAAATAAGTCTTTACACACACACACACACACACACACACACACACACACACACACTAATCGTACATACAGTTTCACATAGGCATACAACTACAGTTACACAAAGAGCTGCTAATTAGTTTATAAGTCATTGTATCTTTCTTCCTATATTTAATTATTTTGACCTAATTTTAATTTTAACAGATTTTTGTAAACATTAATCTCAATATTGTTAATAACTAAGGGAAAGAGCGAGGTAGCCCCAAAACACAAGTATTATCAACTAGTTTTCATCCGAGGCTTCGCTCGCGTAAATGTAGGTTAGGTTAGGTTTGCAACAGTTATTTTTTCTGGATGAAAGATACCCTATGTCCTATTCTGTACCCCTGACAACGTGTGTGCAAAATTTCATGTTGATCGGTTGAGTAGATAAGGCGTGAAAGGGTAACAACCAAACAAACAAACTCATTTTCGCATTTATAATATTAGTTAGGATTACTTACTGCGGATGTCTCATTTATAAATAATTAATGTAACTGTTTTGATACAAATAAAGATTTTTCATTTTCATTTCATTAAATCTGTTTTTACATTGTATTACCTAAACTAGGTCAGAGATCTGTGTTTCAGGCTGTTTCTAATATTACATTTTTAGTCTACTGTTAATAAAGTAAGAGTCTACAATAAACATTTATACATGTAATGCAAACATTATAGTTAAGTATACAATTAAAATAGTTTTAAACAATAACAATTATAAATGAAAAATTGCCTAAACAATTAGAAATTATTTTGCAACTACAAGCAATTTCTCTGTATCTGAATACGTAAGCGTTATTAGGTACTTTCTTAAAACTATGTGACTTTGATTATAATTAATACTATTGTCATGATTTCTTATTTTTGTTAATAATTCTATTCGGGAGTTTTTATTTACTCAACTGGCAACACAGCCAACCATCATTTTTAAATAGTGGGGTTATTGTGGAAGGGCGAATAACTCGTTCTCTCGGCGAGAGATCGCTCAGTAGTGAGAAACTAGCATTCAACTGAGTAAGACGTTCTCAATAGTCCGTGTAATTGCTGTGAATTTGGTAATATAGTCATATAATATTTTAGACGAGTGAGTTTCATTATACTATATATATCTAATAACTTATTTAGTTTATTGTACAAAAAACTTACTTCAGACATCAGATTTATTTATACGATAGAGCTTTCGTATTCAAAATAATAAATGAAGGTGAAAAAGCAATTTGTTTATTTTATTCATTTACTTAGAATAACAAACGGCTACACATTATATTCTTACAACTAATAAATGTATTTATTTTGCCTTTTTATAGCAGTTAATTTTACATGACTGTGTTTAACCTGAGTGATGGAAAATGTTTTTAGGATTGTAAAAAGAATCAGCGGTTTCTTTGATTCTACTAGCGTATCGTGAATAAGTAACGTAAATATTGTTTTTACGTCTATTTTAAGCCGTGGATTAAATTAATTGAATGAGCTAAGGTTTGCGAACTAAGAGTGTGGAATATTTACAAGATATATTGTTTACAGCCCGCTTCACTAAGTGCTACTATTCTGTGATTAGTGTTTCAAGCTTTGAAGTCATTAAATACAAAGTGCGCCATACGTTATTATTATAAATGCAGCTTTCAGAAAATTTGATAATGTCCACTTAAAAATACTTTAATATTATTAGTTGAAAATATGTGTCCCAGATGGCATTAGATAAGAATAAGAGAAAGTTTTTTAATATTACAGTATAAGAGAAAGCTTTTTCCCTGAAGACTAACAACTAATTAGCTTATAATGTACTTAATAAAGCTTTGTTTCGTTTCATTATAAATAACTTATTTATCCATCCTTACTTTATGCTACGGATTTATGGATACTTAACGCATCGTTAGTCCCGAGTCGACACGATTATCTCTCATTCTCTTTTCAATTTCTTTTCAGTTTGCCTTTATTCTCTTTTCTTGAATGGAACAGCGTAACATATAAAGCAGTCTTTCCGCACAGAACCGCCGACGTGGGTGTGGCGAGCGCAGAACACTTCGGTGTCGGCCGGAGCCGCGCTATTACTGCCATGCTCGGCTAAGGGTCAACCGACGCCAAGGATCTCTTGGGAGTACTCCACAGGTAAGGTTTCTGAAGTTCAACTGTTTATTTATGTCTACGTGTAAATGTGTTAACCGCGAGGGTACCTACCGTTTACATAAAATATTTTACAAAAATATGTCTTAGGTGTATATATTAATATTTTACAAAATTATGTCTAAGGTATAGTTTGTTTATTAATTTAAGGCGTATTTATTATCTTTGGATGAAATGTATCACAATTGGTATTCTAAGAATAAAAGTGAGTAAATATTGTTTTCGGAATAAAGGCTCTCATTTGCGTTTTAAGAAAAACTAGTTTTCTTTAAAACACAAATTACTGTAATTTAGTATAGAAAATCAAAAGTATAAAACTAGCGGCTTTTCTAACTTAACTTGATATACTCTGACAGAGACATAAACAAATTTATTTTAATCTCATCTTATTTATACGAACTACTTAAAATGTTAGAAAATACAGCCACTATTAGATTAATACTTGTACCAAAGATGAAAACAACGCAGTATTCAATTTCTGAAATAAAGATTTATTATTATTCTCTTTATTACTTATTTTCTCTAATAATTACATTTTTAAATATAAATATAAAAATTATATATATTTAAAAATATAAAAACTGAAATGACCCACCGATATCGGGTGCAGGGACCAAGCTATCGGTGGTTAGGGCTCCAGAGAAAGGAACCTCCGCACTATGCGCGCCGTGTCGAGCAATACTGCCTTCTGAATCGAGGACTTGACCCAGCTATTTAACGCGAGCCTCTTAAGATGGTGGTCGAGGCTTTTGGCAATTAACCCGTTTACCGAAACGACTATCGGTACAATGATCGCCGAGCCTACATCCCACATGTCGACAACCTCGCGAGCCAAGTCCAGATATTTAATTTGTTTATCTTTTTCAGCTTTCACGAGGTTCTCGTCATGAGGGATGGTGACATCGATGATCATTGCAAGGCGCTCTAATCGATCTATCACCACAATATCTGGCGTGTTAGCCACAACGGTTCTATCAGTGATGATAGATCGATTCCAGTACATAGTGACACGACCATTCTCGAGAACTGGATCGGGCACATACCTGTAGTACGGTATCTCTGAATCCACAAGATTGTACTTTAAGGCAAGTTGCTGATGGATTATCCTGGCCACTTGGTTGTGTCTGTGCAAATATTCGCCGTTGGCAAGACGGGAACACCCAGAGACAATATGCCTGAGAGATTCACCGGGCTGGTGACACGCCCGACATATGTCGACCGTCGCATCCTTCAGGATATGCCACCGGTAGTTATTCGTCATAACAACTTCGTCCATTATTGCAACGACAAAACCTTCTGTTTCGGCAAAAATATCGCCGAAACGTAGCCAGGCCACAGAAGATATTAAATCAATATCAGGCCCGTGTAAGGCCCGATAGAAGCGTCCATGCAGCTCTTTACCTTTCCATACATCCCTGCGGTCATCAGTACTGAGTACCACAGGTTTGCGCCAGTTCTCCTTAGCCAGAGCCAACGGGGTAAGGCCATTGTCCACTGAGACTACAGCCCGATGCACACCCGAGCCGGTCTGGAGAAAATATTCTCTAAGACTGCACACCTCACGATTATGGAGGGTCTTGGCACTCGACCCCCGCATTTCCGCGGGATGTACAGCCTCATTACAGACGAGCGCGGGTGATGCATCCGGTATGCGGTCAACAGTGTACGGACCTTTCTATCCAGGGCCTCCAGTTCAGTCTGAGTCCATCTGAGTATGCCGAAGGAGTACATTAAGACCGGCATGGCCCAGCCATTATAAGCACGCACCCTATGACCGCCCGACAAATAACTTTTGAGTATCTTTGTCAGGCGGCCAAAGAAGCGATCCCGCAATGTCTGTTTCATGCCAGTCTCTGAAATGCCCAACGCCTGCGACATACCCAGATATTTGTATGTTTCGTTTGCAGAGAGAGTTCTAAGTCTTGAGGAATCCGATAGTTCCATCCCATCAGATTCCACAATCCCACCTCGCTTTACATACATTACCGCACACTTGTCCACACCAAACTCCATTCTGATAGAATTACTAAAGTTTTCAGTTACCTTTAGTAACTCTGTCAGCTGAGGATGGGTGGGGGCAAATAATTTAAGGTCATCCATGTAAAAAAGGTGAGATATGACCTGGCCTCTACTCTGCAACCGATAGCCTAGCTCCAAATTCTCCAGTAAAGTACTAAGAGGGTTTAGAGCCAGGCAAAACCACAGTGGACTCAAACTGTCACCCTGGAATATACCCCGCTTGATCATTATAGGCATACCATCACTCTGGATCTGCCGACATCCCGGATAGCGAAGGACAGTCCTCCATTGCCCCATACACGTCTTCAAGAAAGTGCATAAAGTTGTATCTATTATTATTATTATTATTATCAATATATTTCGTATTAAAAAATACTTTACAAGTGAAACTTATCCAGATGGTGACAACTGGCGCCATGTTCTTTGGGGTCAGTCAGAAGCCACTGATACCAGTGGAGGCTCGATACTGCTAGATGGAACTGTGTGGCTGAGAGCCGCTAGTCCCGAACATGAGGGCTGGTATCGATGCACAGCAAGAGTTCAGCATTCTTTCCTCCATCATTCATTTTATCTCGACGTTAGAGGTAAGATCAGCAGACTCAATACGTTGTCACTATTACTAGCACTCTAGGAAAAGACTTGCTCATTATGTTTTGTACACAGACTTTTATTTTATATACTCTATATGTAGTAGCCACACTACACACAATCTTGGATCTCCTGTCGACATTTTCTTAAACGAGATACCGTTCAATAATTTTATATATATCATGCCAAAATCTTCCTGTTAGCTCGTAGGCCTATAGTAATTGTTTCAGTCGTATATGATTATAATATTTAACGTAATATAACACACATTGAAATAAATATTTTCTTTTTAATGGTGGCTTTTAAGTATTGTTTAACAAGTCTCATGACCTTCAGCGCTGAACGAACATATGATACGGTGGTATAGATTATATTTATTTCTGTAGCTATCTGTCTATATAATTATGCGGATATTAAAATTTGGTTTGGTATTTTCCTAATGGCCATTATTTTATAATAAAGTTGTTTATACATTGCTTAGTTATGTTGTAAAATAAAGGTGAGTTCATTCACTGCTAACTAGAGCGTCTCGATGGCACGATGCCTCATGAAACATGTCGCAAGATATTTTTTACTTTGACGCTGATGACGTTCAGATGACCCTCTAAGTCCAAGACTGTTGTCCAGCAACAGAGAAGTCTTAGGCAGTGGTCCGACCGCCGGCGAGAAAACGACTAACTATCGGCGATTTTCTCTCTCAAGAAACGCACAATTAATATACATTCCGTGTAAACGAAAGAGATGCATATATTAAAAGTTTCTGTCTGACTGTTCACACTGCCGGCGACGACTCGCTTTACTAGTTTTGGCGCTGAGCGACAAGACCTTTCAAAAATAAACTCGCTCAGCGATACTCGTTCAGTGATGCTCGCTCGCTTGATCATTTCTTTTCATGATAATTTCTAAGCAGTGCGACTTTAAAAGTAGACGTATGGATATCAACAAATCATTGCAGCTCTCATTGTTGTCTAGTTCAGACGACGACGATGATGTATTTTACGATAGTGTTTGTATAGTGGCAGCGGCAACTCTGAAAAAACGGAAGAAAATGAGAGGGAAAAAAAGACAATTTTGGATGCAAAATTTTTGGTCGCGCGCGCAGGTTTGCACAGGACTGAGCGACCACGGGCGAGTGGCGCAAGTAATCGCTCGTCGCACTTGCACACTCGCTTATAGCCCGGCGACAAAACTATCGAAACTACACACTCGCTTCCCGCTAATCGTCAACTTGTTTATAGTTTCTAGTTCTACTCGTTTCTCATTCATCGTCGGCGGTCGGACCACTGCCTTATGCTAGCTTCATATAACAACCTATGCCCTATTTGCTGCAGTGTTCAAACTGTTCATACACCTACACTCTACGTGACCTGATGAACGCCACCGTACCTACGGTTAACGTGGTTAGCTCGTTGGTATAGACCTAGAGACAACTCTCGCACTTGCATACAAACTGTAACGTTAAAAAGCAGCTTTCTTCAAGCAAAGCGGTAATCCTGTTTCTTATAAAACAGAACCACCACGGCTAAGTAGAAGCGGTAGC
Source organism: Catocala sponsa (assembly GCA_963564715.1). NCBI lineage: Eukaryota > Metazoa > Arthropoda > Insecta > Lepidoptera > Erebidae > Catocala > Catocala sponsa. Next base: position 10,012,737 of record OY751333.1, read on the forward strand.
GGAGAAACTCGATGGGTAGTGAGAGGGTCTACAGCAAGATTGTCGTGCACAGTAAGAGGAGAACCAGAAATACACGTGCATTGGACACACGACTCCAGGCCTCTGGCATTACAGTAAGTATTCACTGAGTTGTGAGTATTTTCCTCTCTCCTCCCCTTTGAATTGATTTGTACATAAATAGGTTTTTATTTAGCCGCTATTTGTGAACCGATCTTCTTTTTTTTTGATTAGTATTTATTAATGCGTTTTAGTGTTATCAATAAAAAAGGTAAACGTTTAGTTTTTTATATAACTAGGTAAAAACAAAATAGTTTAGTAACTTTTCTTCTCCGCTTGTCCACCGACTTTCATTTTTGTGTAGAAGCTATTGACGAAAGAATGTAAAAGGATCGAAAAAATGTTGGTAAAGTAAATATATATTTATACATGTTTTCCTCAATTTTCAATACAGTTTATGGTCGAATTTCGACCACTGGGCGAAGACTAGTTTATTTAAATCTATATTGTTCCATAGTTACAAAAGCCTTTTTGCCGCGCATCTAAAACTCTATCATATGGCAGTTTTGCTTGATTGGAATTTGATTTGCTTACACTAACGACCTAAACATTTGCCAAATACTTTTTAAAGAGATTTGAACTAAAATATTTTCGTTCTAATTAATAGAACATATGCAAAAGTATATTCGTTTGTTTGTGATTCCGTCGATGTAAAAATGGAATGAAGCAACCTGAATTTTAACAAATAACTTTATCTGAAGGAAAGTATAATAATATACAGACAACATAATCTCAGCAAAACATAAAATATAAGAATGAAGTAGACATCTGCGTGACTTCTAATGGAAACTTTTAATCCTAATCCTAACTAATATTATAAAAGCGAAAATGAGTTTGTTTGTTTGTTACCTTTTCACGCCTAAACCACTGAACCGATCATCCTGAAATTTTGCATATACGTTGTCAGGTGTACAGAAACAGACATAGACAACCTTTCATCCCGAAAAAAATACTATTTCCGAGGAAAACAACAATACTTATGATAATAGATGGCGCCACGTGTCTTTCGAATCATGATTGAATTATATTATTACAAGCAGAGTACAACCCGAATTGATTGTCAAATTCTAAATTAACGCGAGCGAAGCCGCGGGAAAAAGCTAGTATGTAATAATATAGTAACTAGTGACTTAGTGCTACATTAGTTCTTTGGCATAAGTTTGCAATCGCATTCTGTATTACAATCCCGGCCTCGATTCCTAGATTAAGCAAAGTGCTATTAAATGTCGTGATAATATTTTCAATAATAGTATAAAACTTTAATATGTGTTCGATTAAATACTCGCCCCTTATAGCAAGAGACCTATAACGTAGTTCGCAAAATGCGACCTAGAGTTCACCAATATATTTTCATTTCTGTTTACCCCATAAGTGATACAGGAATGAGCTTAAATTTGAATGTGCAAATGATAGTGAAAACTCGTACTATATTCATGAACGGTAAACTTACGTAATTATAATTTTAGAATCATAATATACGATGAGCAAACTTAGATGCGTATTTCAAGCAAGTATGATTGATTAAACTTATTGAATTTATATCAATTTGTGCGAAGACTTGACAATTCAATTTCCTGTTTCGATATTGAAGCCTGATATTTAAGCTCGTAGATATTAATTTACGAGCGTCTAAACGACCTTGCCTGAGAATATACTTACTATAATATATCAAATATGAGACGGAATAGCTAAATTGATTCATGTATCACGTATGATATATTGGATTATTGTTCAATAACGTTTTGATACCCATAAAGCTCTTATTTACCGAAATCAAATAATACGTTTTGCTTACGATCGTTTTCGTTAGTTGATTAATTTAGGGGATACTAGATTTTGCCCGCGACTTCGCTCGCGAAAATGTTATGTCAATTAGCAATAGTAATTCTTCTGAAAGGAAGGTATCCAATGTCCTTTTCTATACCCCTGAAAAAATGTATATGAATTTCATGAGTTTTTTTCAGTTAAAGCACGAAAGCGTATGAAACAAACAAATTTACATTCGCATTTATAATATTAGTTGGGATATGAAGATTACTCAAGTGTATTTTATTTCTACTGACGTATTAAGTTAAAGAGAAAATTCTAGAACTATCCTCGGTAATGCTCTCTCTAGTACGTGATGTTGTGGTGTTGTTACATAGCTAACGGAATGTCGATATGATACTCCACTGCGCCAACATTATTGAGACTAAAAAATGCGTAATACTATGCTACGTTAGAGTGATATGCTTTTAGCATAGTGCTTTAGATTAATATACGTTGAAGTACTGAGAAAATAGGTATGGGTTCTAAACATTTTAAACATTATAAACATAAAGTCCAATACTATTTATTACAGTGGCGTAGCATGGTGGGGGCGGCAGGGGCGGCCCGCTCTGGGCGGCACTTTTAGGGGGCGGCCAAATTTTACAATAAATAATAATAATATCTTTTACATATTTAAAACATTTCATGACGAACGAAAGGAATGGGCAGATGTCTTCTCCCTAGCCTTTATTATTCCCAAGTCGCTTGGGGTCGCCTTTCTAGTCTAACCAGATTTTATTGGATATCAGTTTTTACACGGAGCGACTGCCATCTGACCTCCGCAAACCGAAGGCTAACGATACCCTAAGGCTAGACCAGTGTCAAGATATTAGAGGGCACTGACTTACCAATAACGACTGCCATAGTTGTTCATGGCAGCCGGGACCGACGGCTTAACGTGCTCTCCAAGGCACGGCGCAGGCGATAATTGTCAATCAACACGCACATAATTTGGAAAAGTCATATAACTTCTGAAAGTCAGAGGTGCGCGACGTGGGTTCGAACCCGAGACCCTCTGCATTGCAGTCTGTTGGTCTCCCCACTGAGCTATCGCTGCATAATGGGCAGATGTACAATACACAATAATGATGACTGTTTATGCCGAAAAGTTCTATAGAATAACTGTATATTAAAGTATTTTAAATTAAAATACCTAAATAAGAAGGCGGCAAATTTTTGCCTGCCCCGGGCGGCTAACACCCACGCTACATCACTGATTTATTATTTACAAATTGATACTTATTAATGTCATAGTTTGTAGTGTTTAACCTGCGAAGTCTTGGAGTACCAGATATAATTAAAAATATAATGTGTCTGGCCACCAGTGTGCTTCTGCGAGTAAATAGGTTAAAGGTTTGTGAATTTATAGAATTTACTTTTATTTTGGTTTAGGCGAGGCATGAACCTATGAGAAGACTCATACGAAATTGCCACTGAATCATAAGAATAAATTTTGGTAATTTATATTTGTATTTAAAAAAACAACTCCCGCACTAACTATAATTCCTGTGTCGTGGGGGACGTCACAACCATTCAAACAACGGACACAAAGAACATTCAGACTCGGAAAAACCATTTGTGGATCACAAAAAGTTTTGTTCCGTTTGGGATTCGAACCCACAACACTCGGCACAGTGGCAGTGGCGAGGCGACCACCTAAATCACTACGCCATCCATGCAGTCATTTATATGAATACATTAATTACTTGAACAGACTAATCATTTTATACGTATTAGTAAGATAAGGGTCTTTTACGGGTGCTAACCATATGACTGAAGATGCTAATTAAAAGGTCTATCTATAATCTTAATTTTAACATACGTCGTGATTTCATCTGAATAACGTCGGGCATTATGGAACATAATTTGAAATTAGGGAAAAGATTTATTTGAATGAAGAAAGATTCAACTGTGATAACAGTTTAACCTGTTAATAGTTGGAATACCAAATATTATTTAAAACTGGTTCTGTCTGGCTGCGGGTGTGCCGACACCACTCAATAGATTAAGATATTCTTCAGTTATACATTACTCATGCTTGTATCGTCCATCCAAGTAACCATCTAATAAACTTCTAAATTGTACATTAATGTTAGCTACCTTCTAGTTGTTCTGTTTGTACATTCTAGTGATTATCAAATAAACAAGCATTCTGAACACGCAGTCGTAGTTTTTACTACACAAATATACATAGACTCACGCTCACGAAGATGTAGGTATAGATACTATAGATGAATTACATCCACATTCCGCTAGCTATGATTTTACACAGACTCCGATGACAATAAGCTTGCGTACTACTTGCGTATAACGTGCGAACTCACGTAATAGGGAGCAAGTTAGGTTGAAGAATCCAGACTTCGTGCGTCTACTGAAAGTTCCTCGAACTTATACAAAATCGTCTTTTTTGTATAATTATGTAATATGTGGAAAATGTCATCTTTCATCATGTATTTATACCTAGTGGTTCCGGTGGAGTGGAAAATAGAGAGACGGGCACTGGCGTGATGCTGTCAGAAGTGACGATACCGCACGCAGGACCCGAACATGCTGGCGAGTACCGCTGCTTGGCCCGAAACCTATACGGCAGTGATGAGCTGGTGTACCGACTATTTGTGAAAGGTACGTGCCAAAGGCTAAAGGTTACGTGGTCAGTAATAAACTGCAATGTTATTTTTGAAATTAAACTACTTCATTCGGATTTCATAGTCTAGTAACGTAGTTTTATTGTAGTAGTTTAATTAAACAACGCGGTAAAATCTGTATACAGTAGTTTAATTTCAATGTAATTGTAAACGTAAGACAATATGCAGTGGTATTCATTATGAGAAAAATGGTGCTTGAGATCCATGGTGATCCTCTGCTGTTAAATTACCTATATGTTTTGTTTTGATAGATTTTCAGTGCTTTCCATTCTATTTCGCAATACAGTAATAGCGAGAATGTCGAGAAGTATCTTTTATGGACGTCTGGCCCTTGAGTGTAATGTAGTCTAAACACTTAATAGCGGATACTATTATATAATAATATAATAATAATATTCTACCACATACACACAACACCATCTAGTCCAAACTAAGCAGAGCTTGTAATATGGGTACTAGACAATGGATAAACATACATATATACTTTTTTTTTTGTAAATGCATACATATTATACATAGAAACACCCAGACCAAGACAAACATCCATGTTCATGCGCACAAATGTTTGACTTGTGCGGGAATCGAACCCGCGACCTCAGGCGTGGCAGTCGGTTACACTCACCACTACGCCGTCGAGGCCGTCATTATTATTAGACTACTATAGTATTATATTATCTGTGCTCTTAGTATAAATAAATGATCTTTTAAAAACTGTATGTATTACGAGTGTCAGTAATATCAAACACAATACACATACGCAAAACCTCTGGGCCAGCATTCCGCGGGAACCAAAAATGATATGTATTACAAGTAAATTGAAGTCTGCAAATTTTCTCGTGTCCGTTATACCAAACACAACACACAAAGGCTAAACCTCTAGGCCTGTATTAAGTGGAAGTCTTTATTAATACACCCAGAGCAGATTAGATGAGACCCAACCATCAGCTATATAAGAAAGAGAAAAAGAAATATACTCCGTATGGAAAAGGGAAGAAGCAGAAAAATAAGGTTCGCATACGCAAGTCACGTGTATTGCAACTAAACTGTTCTAGTCAGGGTACTACTATAATAATGAGAAGTTCACTGCTAATCCTTATGTTAATTATACGTAGTATCTATCTATATCCATTGGAGAACAATCAAAAGCACTCAGCGTTGCGGCTACGAAGTTTTAACTAGTTACAATAGTGAGAAATTATATCAGCCTGCGGCTATTGTGTCGCCCCGAAATAATGTTCAACAAAAATATATAGACAATAGTGCATAAAGTTTAATTTAAATATTTTTAATCCATTTGCAATGATTAGGGTGCTTGTAAGTATTGGCAGTGTTTAGAAGATGATTTCAAATAAAGAAGTTATTTAAAATCGTATATTCTATTGGATTTTACAACGCAGTACTCTATTAATAAATATTTAGATAAAATTGTCTTTAGTTAAATTGCATCTATTGGAAGAGATAAAACAAATCAGCCAGTAGGGTTCATACATAGTAGTAGTTCATCGTTAAAAAATGGCGCCTACGTTAAAATATTTTCTCGTTCCATTTTTGTGGCAATACCTATGTTCTGGTATACTGTATGTTTTTAGTAAAAATACTTTAACTGTGACCAATTGGGTGCCATAAGACAGTCGACATCGACCGGGCAGACCTAAACAGAGAAGGCGAGATGACTTGGATGTCTTTGAAAGGGACTGGCATGATATGTCTTCGGATAGAGTGGTTTGGAAGTCCAAGAAAGAGGCTTTTGTCCAGCAGTGGGACATAACAATAGGCTAAGGAAAAAATAAAAGGAAGAAAAAAAGCTATGAACATTGTACCTAAAATATAAGGTTTAACAATTATCGTGAAGCAAAAAAAAGCATATCATATTTTGTATAATGTACAAAAAATTTGATATTGCTTTTTGTTCTCTAAAATTGTACAACTGACTTAGTATATAGGTATACGGTTTCAATGTATATATATATTTAGCCTATATTGTCCCGCGGTAAGGCAAAGGCCTCCCTTTGATCTTTCCACTCTTTTCTGTTCAGCGCCAATTGTCTACAATCCCGGTTGAACGCAATCCAATTCATCCCGCCATCTCATCCTGGGCTTGCCGCGAGGCCGTTTGTTATTAGGTGCCCAGTCTGTGGTGATTTTCCACTTCTCTTCAGACATGCGACGTAAAAGTTAATAAGTAACTGTGTAGATTTATAACTGGCCAGTTCAAAATTATTATTATCCATAAAGATAATACAATTTTATACCTAGGTACTAGGAAATAATGTCTTTCGGACTGTACAAATATCGCAGTTTACGGCACGCTAACAAACTCGTTTGCTTCGTGGCTTAATTATTATTAGTATAAAATAACTTCTCCCCTGAGTGTGGTACCACATTGTTCTGCACCGCCGGCCAGCGATCGTCATGCACTACGAGGGCCATAAACCGTAATGTGTGGCGCGATAATACTGAATACCCTCTGTAACAGCCGTCCCTGCCCCTACATACATTTTATGGCACGGAACTCCGTATGTAAATTCAACAAAATAATAAAATATACAGAGACAATAAATTCTCTCGCCCGTCATTTAACTAAGGGACATATCTAACTTCATATGTGTGGCTTATTAAGTATAGAGCTAGATTTATGTTCGGGGTAAAAGGTCAAGCATTTAAATTTAGGATCAGTTGTAGGCGGCAGAAAAACTGCTTAGTACACTAAAGCTATTTACTATTTTTACGATCAAAGCGTAAACGTACCTACCAAGAAGTCCTACCTTTATGTTTATTTATAACGGTACCTACTAGTTTTTTTCTTATTCTTTCAAGCTTTATTATATCTGATAACACGTAGCTACAAATACGTAAATAACAAATTAAAGGGGAATATATAATACAAGTGTTTAAAATATGCAAAGTTTGAGCATATATTTGCGTTTTAGCGACGCATAACAGTTTTGAAGTGATTAAAATTTAAGTGTCTAATTACGCTGTGTTTAATTACGCTTGCGTGACTGACCTATTAGCATACCGTTGCCTCAGAATATAGGAATATTCTGTCAGTAATGTCTATAGAAAAACACATATGTTAACAAAGCAAGTCAGTCATCTTTGACGCGTATAGATTTGGAAAGACATGTTCCAATGTTTGTGCAAATGTTTGACGTTTATAAGCTTGCTCGAGACCGCAAACATTAGCAATGGAATTTTCCAAATTTTCATGTAATATTCTCTTTACACAGAGCGTCCGAGTGTTCCAGAAGAAGTCCGCGTCTCAGAAGTATGGTCTCGTAAGGCTCGCGTCACGTGGCGTGTGGCGCGCGGGGCGCTAGTTTCGCACTACTCACTGCAGTACCGAGCTCTGACACGCGATCTGTCTCACGCGCCGCTGGACGCACCCTTACCCGCGCTTTTGGACAACTGGGATACACAAGACGTCCTCAACATCACATTGGCTAATTCAGATTTACTACATGTCGCGTAAGTTTATACGTCAATATTATTGTGACTTAATTAAGAGGCAGACTCGATTAGACCATTTAATAAAACCAAATGTCTAACTGGTATAATCCAAACTCAGGTTATGAAGGTTCAAAAAAAACGACGAAGCGCTTCGAGAAAAGGTTAGTAGTGTACTTGCGCTTCGCTTGGCTCGACTAGGCGGAGTACCGTGCCCCCAGATTATAAAACTTTAATGGTCTACTCGAGTCTGCGTCTGCGTAAAACGCAAAAGTGTAATTTCGAAGTTTTTGTGTGATGGTAAAAAAATATAAAGATCAGGCTGGTGTTGGCAGTAGGTTGTTTCTTTGCAAAATAGTTATTGTATGTACCCACCTGGGTTATGTACCTAGCTTACAAATTTTGTGTCTTATCAAACTATGCCTAATTCAAAGTGGATAGATATATTTGGTACCATACAATGCATTGAATTATCGTGACAACCTGATGTTCAAAACTTCGTCGAAGCCTATTGATAGCTAACTTTGTTACTGAGACTAAACTTGGTCTGGGCTTAGTAATTATCTTAGATATTCAATTTGCTGTACCTAATAGCATGTGGTATACTGAATGGATACCCTTAAAGTTAATCGAGATATAGGTAAAATATAGTATAGTATAGTTAGCTCGATATGGGTCGATGTTGCTCTATGCAACGACTTATATATAGATGAAGCTTGTAGGTGTATCAAACAATTTATTAATTTAGTTACTAATATAAATATATTTTACCTTTTATTTAAATATTACTAGCGATTTGGGTTATAAATACTAATCGTTTTGTAAACTAAAATACTTGTCAAAGTCAAAGTCAAAAATCATTTATTCATTTAGGTCACAAAGTAACACTTATGAACGTCAAAGTATATAGGTTAGTGAGTTTACTAAGTTACTGAAGCTACATTTAGGTTAGTTGCTAGGTTCAGGCAAAGGGTAGAGCCTATGAGAAGAAACCTGCAAGAAACTCACGGCCACTCTTTTAAATCGTCAGTAAAATATAATTTCAGTATTTTACAACTCAGATTAACAAGGTGTTACAGCCATTATGCCATATACTACTGACTATAAAAGCTAAAGATAATAACAATAATAACTTAATAATTATTATTATAGGGAGGAAATAATTTGAGCTAAGATATATTATTTAATATAAATCTAAAATAGACAGTAGGAAGGCATGATGGCGCATACACTTACACTTTGTGACTATGCAAAGGCTTAAATTGACTTATAAGTAATACAGATCTTTGAATCCTGTATGCAACAAGCAACTAGCTCCATGAGTTTTTGTCATTTAAGTAGTCGTTGACTGAATAATAACCCTTCCGAATAAGTTGTGTTTTAACAGCGTTTTTAAATTGAAACAATGGTAAATTAATTATGTTAATAGGTAATTTATTAAAAAAACGTATACCGAGTCCCGCAAATGTATTGTGAACTTTATGTAAACGATGATATGGGCCTACTAACTTATGCTTATTACTAGTGTTTACGTTATGAATATCACTATTCTTATTATATAAGTAAATGTTATGTTTAATAAACATAATGTTAGCAAATATATATTGCGACGCAACAGTAAGTATGCCTATTTCTTTAAATCGATCTTTCAGGGAAACTCGTGGTCCTAAATTAGTGTTAGTAGTGTGTTCACCTCGGTAGTGCAATAAGAGGGATTCGAATCCGCGATCACTTGATCGCAAATCCAATGCCTATACCATTGGGCTACCGCCATTTTAAAATCTTATATTATAAAACCTGTTCAAATTCTACCAGAAAAATTATTGTACTTATTCTAATTTTATTTTATATGCCATTTATTAACGGAGCTTAAATTGTTATTATGGTTTTAAATACGTTATTATAATATATAAAACTAAATAAAAACAACCTATTTACATGAGACAGATTTAATAAAAATACGGTCTAGTATTATTATGTAACGTGTTAACGTACTGTTTTCGTGAATATCTGAAACAGATGCAGTAGGTATAGAGTAGTGTTGCCAAATTTTGCCTTTTGTTTCTAACAAAAATAATGCTATCTATGCCCCATACGGGTACATTTTTACATTTATTAAACAAAAATAGGATTAAGTTATTGCAAATACGTGAAATACGTGAAACACGTCATCAATAGACAAATTTTATTAATTTGATTATTATATTATGTGAAATATGATGGCATCCTGAGAGGAGGACCGTGATCAGCAGTGCAACAAATTCTGTGATTTGTATATTTATTTTTATGAAATACACAAAGCGGGTTAAAAATTAAGTAAAGCATCAGATCCTATAGTACCAAGTTATATTTCTCCCTTCCAATCTAAAATTAGAAGAGGTTATTAAAATATTGTCTGTTCGATGTGTCTCAATATTATAGAAAATTTGTAAAGTGCGATCATCTAATGGTTAATTTTAAAAGTGTTTACACTCAATATTGCTCGAAATCATTGGACTATATTCAATTTAATCCAAAGTTCTTAGTCACGTTCTTAAATAGAAAGGATGATAAGTACTTCTTGAGGATTTTTAACTAAACCATTTACTTATTTACATAACTGCTCGTTACTAAATTTATTTTGACTGGATCTGCTAAAGCTATATGAGGACAGAGTTGCTTATACTCGATATATTTATATGTATAATTTGTGAATATGTTTAAATCTCTCGTTAAACCTAATCATTTTGACAACAAGTAGTCAAGTTACTATTATTAACATTTACAACAAATAATCGACTTAACAACATCCGCACAATAAGTATATGAAAAGGAAGCCAGCGGAGCTTTGTATTAAGAGTTAAAGCTACATATATTTTAATCCACCAGACGACCAAATCTAAGACCACTGATAAGTGGCAAACACTAAAATTTATGCCCGTATTTAGTCGATCTTAAACCAAGCTTTTTAAAAGTAATTAGTTTTACTAAATCAAGTTCTAATGAAAATAAGTACCCGATTCGTGGAAAATGGTCGCTTTGAAATTAAAGTTTAATGGCTTTTAAGCCAACAGGGAGTACTGAAATTTTATAACTCTCTGTATAACTTGCCTTAAAAAAAACCAACCGACCCAATTAATGTTTCTATAAATTTTGCCCAGTTTATTATTACTCAATATGTGAATGTTTTAATAGGATAGTGTTCGTTTCATTTACATTACATTATTGTAACACTATTGAAACTTTTGTCTATGTAGTATAGACAAGTATAGGAAAGTCTGATATTAGTATAAAGTTAGACAGTTTACGTGGGGTATAAGAGAGATTCGTAAAGGCCGTTTATTATTAGATACTAACTTTTCCCGCGGCTTCGCTCACGTTAATTTAGAATTTGACAATCAGTTCGGGTTGTAGTCTGCTTGGAATAATACATATAATTCAATCATGATTCAAAAGACACGTGGCACCATCTATTATCATAAGAACGTTATTATCGTTTTCCTCGGGAACAGTAATTTTTTTCGGGATTAAAGGTAGCCTATGTCCGTTTCTGTACACCTGTCAACGTATATGCAAATTTTCAGGATGATCGGTTCAGTGGTTTAGGCGTGAAAAGTAACAAACAAACAAACTCATTTTCGCTTTTATAATATTAGTTAGGATATGATAATTTAAAGGATCTTGTATATTACGAAGAAAATCCCTCATTGGGCAACTTTATACGATTTTAGAAATAAAGATAGTAATAAAACCTATTATTATTTTCTATGAAAAATATTGGCAACGTCGTACATGTTTTTAAGTAGTATCCTTCCTCAGTGTTAAAACTTTGTTAATACTAAATTTAATGTAATGTAAACCTATAGGGTCTGGTCCGGTGTATTGCTGGAACTCAATAGATTAAACACCTTATAGTATTTAATTACCTTAGTCGCATCATATACATTAAAATATAACGATTTAATATAACAACTAATAATAATAATAATAAAGATATTTATTTCCTCTTTCACAAAGGTAAGTACTTATTATCTAATACAAAACATGTTAAAAAAATTCTCATTCCTTTGTGAGAGGCTGGTGTCTATAGTAGGTAAAAATCTGTGTTACAGAACTATACGTAGATATACAAGAACGTAGATTTGAATAAGATCAAAATCGTTTATTAATTCAATCACGTTAGCCGACTTTTCGACGTTGAAATATTTGCAATTCTAATATAAACGTAAACGTTATTTGTTTGTCCTTCCTTTTCGCGCGGAATAGACATAGAGCGATACGACGTTATATATTTGATTATTACCGGCGAAGAAACAAAGTGTTGTTTTACTTTATACCTCGAAAGTCTTACAAAATATGAATATAGTAATGAATATTTAGTTCTGATCATATTTAAGGGTAGTGAAGCTTGTGGACACTGAATGTCTGGATATCTATCTATCACAAAGGGGCCATGTAAAATAATAAGTACGGTAAATTAATGTTATATGTGTAGATTTATATACATACTTTCATCGATTATATAAAATACTTATAAAAATAAATAGGGATACTCGAGTAGGTAGCTTTTCAGGTTGATTTATTATGTACATATTTCGATCTTTACGTAATACTAATAACCCTTATACACACATACTGTATATCATGTGTGTGTATTCAGCTATAAATTTAATATTTTTTTGAGATTATTTTCAGCCTTTAGGTAGGTAGTATTTACATATTATCAAATGTCCTACCCAGGTCTGAGGGTCCAGGGCGAGCGGGCGCGTCGGTAGTGGGTCTCTTGCCTGACACTCGGTACGCACTACGCATGGCCGCCTTCAACGACGTTGGAGCTTCGTCTTACACAACTCCGCTACACTTCACAACTAGAGAAGAAGGTAGAAACACTCTGGCTTATAATAACTTGTAATTGTAAAATTAGTACTTCATTCTGAGTATAATGAAGTACAAGTTTACAAAGGCATAAGCATTCCAAACTTTCCAGTCCGAACCTGAAGACAGATTTTTAGTCTTTTAGTCCTGGGTGTGAAGGTATAAAATACCTGTTTCCATTTACACTTCATGGAAACGAAAGTTACTAGGTAAAATTACTGCTTTGTGATACACAAATCCATTTTGTAGTAATTATACCCATAATTGCTACAAAATGGATCTTTTATTTTAATACTACTATACTAATACTAACTTTTGTCCGCGGTTTCGCTCGCGTTAATTTAGAATTTGACAATCAATTCGGGTTGTACTCTGCTTGTAATAATATATTTAAATCTAATAATATAATTCAATCATGATTCGAAAGACACGTGGCGCCATCTATTATCATAAGAACGTTATTATTGTTTTCCTCGGGAACAGTAATTTTTTTCGGGATGAAAGGTAGCCTATGTCCTATTCTGTACCCTTGACAACATGTATACAAAATTTCATGTTGATCGGTTGAGTAGTTAAGACGTGAAAGCATAACAAACAAACAAACAAACTCATTTTCGCATTTATAATATTAATAAAGTAAAGTAAGGACTAGTAAGGATTTTAGTAGCTTTTATACATTAAATGGAGATTGAATACGAAATAATTATTTATTACTACCATTTGTATCGTTAACATTGGTATAATTTCCTGATGTCATTTGTATTATTTACATTTGTACCATTGTCTGACATCATTTCTATAATTTACAATCTTTACATTTGTACCTTAGGTTTATGGCACATGATTGTTTTTAAATCCTCACTATTTCACGATATACATAGCTACATGACCTACACATAAATGCATTTAACGATGGTAACCGGAATAACCGCTCTGCGGCGTAGCGAGATATTTAAGAGCCTGAATGTTATCTAGCCTTGCGCAACAACGGACACTAGGTATAATTAGTGTTACGTTGTTTTCAGTTCTATTACAAATTACCTGGTATATAGCAAACACTGTATAAATATTCCACTGCTAAACATCGTATCTATAGACAGGGATATTCATACAGGGACTGCGACTGCTGTGCATGAGGTCCCGGGTTCGAATCCCAGGTCGGGCCAACAAAAAGTTATTGGGTTTTCTGTTAAGAAATCTCAATAATAGCCCGGAGTTAGGAAGTTGGCAGTGTTGAACACCCACGTGCCTCGGAAAGCACGTAGAGCCATTGGTCCTGCGCCTGATTTCTTTGCGGTCGTGTCGGATTACCGTCTCATCGAATTATGACAGTAAGGGAACAGAGAGTGCACTTGTATTTGCACACACGCTTGTGCACTATAATATCTCCTGCGCAGAAGGCCAGTCTCCATTAAAATTGGCCGCCGTGACCCAAATCGGTCTGGAGAACATTAATATCAAAGTGATATGAATATTTCGTTAGAATAACGTAAGAATTCCACACGCGTTTATATTAAAAAGAATATCAATCTTAGAAGGTATTTTCAAACAAATTGCTCTTATAACCTACGTTATTCATAACCTACTGGAGACAATACGCGAATAATGGCAGTAATATATTCCTGATGAACAACGTTGAGAGCGACTACAAGAGCTTTCCCGCGCATTAAAAAGCAGCGGTGTACAATTTCCGCAGGAAGCTGTGTAAATGCGTATGTGTGCAGTTCAACGATAAAAGTGTGACGTCGTGTTTAAATTTCATCTTTATTCGTGTGTATTAAAGTTTATTATTGTGTGATAATGAGATTGAAGTTTGCGATGTTGTTTTTTAGTTGTTTACTACAGCTGTTTTTTTACCGACCAGCGCCCGGAGGAGCACCTCGCGATATCACAGTTCGCGCACTCAGAGCTCGAGAACTGCATATTACGTGGCAGGTATGCATAATTTATTGTCTTTAGCTAAATGGAATTTAAGATGGTGATTTAATATTTATTTACATAAGTAATCCAGAGTGTACATTATGTTTCACTAAAATGTATATAATATTAGGGACCTTACGAAAATATATAAACAAGATGCAAGTGTTAGACATACTTAGACGTGTTTTAGTGTCGAAATATGTAGATCAGGAATAAAATAAATCTTGGACTACATTGAATAACAGAGATTGGATAGAAGACTTTGTACTCATTGATATATGAGATATTTAAGTATTAGAATATGTCTATGTTAAATAACGAAACTGGCAAATAACTGAAATTTACATTACTATGTCATGATGTAAATAGGTTTATAGCAATTATATTCATATAATAGGGTCGATTTTTTAAACGAATATTTTAAAAGGCGTATACGACCGCACTATTTTGGAATACATTATATAAGATGTTTTATGAAGAATTTTAAAACTAAACACTATCGAGTGCGTATTTAATTTTTTTATCTATTAGATCAGAACTTATACATAGTTCGTTTCTAATATTGTTATTAGGTAGGCCTTGTCGATCGCAACCTCTATTCAATCATTAATTGTGACCGAATAGGGCTAATATATGGTATTATATTAGCCATATTCGGTCACAAACAGAATAACAAGTACGAATGTGTTTTCTGGAAACTGGAAAGGCGTCCGATTCATATTGTCCAATTGCGATCGACGAATCCGTCGAATGACTTAACGTAAGAGATCATATTTGGTTAACTAATTCGGCGAAGTCAAATGTAGTCGGTGGAACCAGACATTGAGTAGGTCCTAATGTAAATAAGCCATTTTATGGAGGTATACCTTAATTTCTTCGTATTACGTTTATATTGTATTAAAAAACTTTACTGAATAATGTACAATAAATTTATCAATTAAATATGTAACACTGTTTTGTGTGTTTCTCTAATATATAAATAAATAAATCAGTAATCTAAACCCTAGTATAAACTTTAACAATTTTAAATTTTATGTACCAGGGTCATAAAGAACCATAAATATGATCACACCTTACTGTCACGTCCTATATAAGCAACTACTTACGTAATCATTATAAGAGTTTCGCGATTAATACACATACTTAAAATCATATCATATAACAGATACCTATAATAAAATTCGAAAGAGATAAAACCTATTTACATTCCAACGTTTCAATTGATTTGCACCCGTGACCACGATCAATATAAGTCGGTCACAACAACGTCGGGAAATAAATAGGTATTTATTACCTTTAAATATATAAGATTTTTAATCGCGTTTAAATTTGAACTACTAACTTATATAAAAACTAATTCTTAGTATAGGTACCTGTGATATGACTGAGAATTCGCAAACTGAGCGTAGTTCGCAATTTATGTGACGTAAATAAGCTCCAGTTATATCCCGTACTGATGCCTCTACGTTTTATTTTGAATTTATGCGAAGCACCTAACGATTTCTCGCGATTTACATATTACATGTTCCTGCGATGTATAATGTATACGTTGATGTTATTCAACAAAAAATATATATCTCCATTTATCCTATCATTAATCAAATTAGGTCGTGTTCCTCTCATATAACTTGTTTAATTTGCAAAGTTGTTTAATTGCTGATTTAAATCGGATACTCGGCTAAGCTATGCACGGTAACTATTACGAACTGTTTTTGATCGGAACTCCAGTTAGCGGTTCAGTATAATTTATTCGGTTTAATATAAAGTCGTGCACTAACTGGAAGGCAGAAATTGTGCGGTCAATGACGATTGCCTGTAGATAAACTATGGGACGACCATCTTGTAGGTACCTAAAAGTGTATAGCTTATGTAAGCATTAACTATCTAAGAGACAAATATGTCTCGGTCTTAGTGGACACAAGACATCCCTTATAACTAGCACTGTGTTATTTTTGGCATGTGTGTGAGCTTATAAACACGAACAATTTTTGTTTAGTATAAATATTAAAAAAAACGCTATATAAATTGTCTTTGTTTACGTTCAATATGTCAGAAACACGGGATTGGACGCAAATTCTTCGAATTTTGTGCCTGGTAGATAATAAACGATTCCTCCCGTATGTCGTTATTCCTAATTATACAGCTTTATTAACATGTTGGGACTCTACTCTACTAAAGACATATACATAAGCCTCATGTCATGTGTACTCATTTGTTAGTAATGCAAGTATTTTTCTCTTAGCCACCTCCTCGAGAGACCTGGCACGGTACACTACTAGGGTACACAATCCGTTGGTGGGAAGTATCGGACGAGGGTAAAGGAACATTAAGCGATAGTCCTGGGTCTGAGAGCGGTGCCAGCGCGGATGCTACAAGCACTACGCTACGGGGTCTGAAGGCTGCTACGAGGTATGGTGTGACGGTCAGAGCGTATAACGCTGCTGGGACAGGACCTTTGTCCCCGCCGCATTATCGACATACGTTGGAATCACGTAAGTGTTACCTACTTCCTTTATATTTTTGTTTTCGTCCTTTGATAATATTTTGTGAAAACCCTACACTCTGCATTTGGAAGGTCTTTTTATTAGATAGTAGCTTTTGCCCGTGGCTTTGCTTGTATAAAAGTAGATTCGCGTATGTTAGTAACAGTAGTTTAAAAAAAAGTATCCTATGTTAGTCAGTGATAATATAGCTATCTAAAACTGAAAAAATTTAAAATCGCATGAGTAGTTTTAAGATAAATCCTTAGGTACTAACAAAAAAAAAATCCAAACTTTCATCTTTATAATAATAGTAGAAATTGATGATAATATAATATTATCAATAATTTTAACGTCACTTTTTTATAAGTGATAGTAATAAGATGAATGTCTGCCTGCGTCTAGCTTTAGTAGATCAGTTCGTCAAAATGCAAGGATCATAGCATTGAAACATTTTCTATTAACCTATGTAGCTGCTATTGCTTTGGTGCTATTATACACGATATAAAACATTATTATCGACACACATAGACTATCTAATCCATAACCTTGCTTTAGCTACGCCGTGGTTCGCTAAAAAGAAAACTGTTACTTAATAAAATTGCTCACTCAACTGAATTTGCCTCACAAAAGAAGTTTTGCAAAGCACCATCATAACAGTGAGCAGTAAACAACAAAGTTCTTACTATCTTTTCTTTTCTCGCATCAAAGCAAAACGTAATATTTAAGTTGGAAAATTAAAAGGGTCGATATCTTGATTGTTTTGAAGCAGTCCGCTGCAGAAGTGTACCCGAGTCGAAAGTCCAACAGGACAAGTTTTGCCGTAGTGGTGCAAATAACTGAGCACCGCTATCGACGTGAAGCGACGATCGTAAATTTTCCCATCAAAATGCAAAATGGCTTAATTGGACTGTGGCCTTCCCGATCTAGGTCAAACGATTCAGTACAAATTGATGGCACTTTTGTATTCTGCGTTTGTTTCATTTTTATTTCCTCATGCGAAAATAGAAATTCGGAGCAATACTCTTTTTAAAGGTTCTATATCTCGGAGGCAAAAAGATATCTAGTTTCAATTGTACCACTATCCGTTGGACAATCTATTGCAATCGATCTGAAGGGTGGACAGTAGGACATTGTTTTTTTAGACATCGCAAAATAGATTTTCTTTCTCCCAACTTTATTGTTCTGAAATATATTTTTTTACTTCAGGTTTCATCCTAACTAAAACATTTTAGTTAATAAATATTTGATTGGTAATAATTATATAACTGAATGCTTCCAAACCATTTGTAAAAGTAGCTTTTGTGAAACATAATCACATAGGCTTATCAAAACATTTGATATGCTTATACGATTATGTTCTATTGTAACGCATGAATTTTATCAATTAATAGGAGCATTATAATCAACGGTTTATTTAATTTATGTACGTTTCAATGTTTTGGAAACTAGTTTAAATTGTCTTAAAATGGTTTTGTTTTAATGATAGGTATGTATATTCTCTATCTATACTTATAATAAAACTGTAGAGAGGTCAATTCTGTACATTGAATATATATTCAAAATTAATATTGGAGGATGAATGGTGATCGATACTGATGACAAAAATGCAATCAGTAAATTTTTTGTCTGTCTGTCTGTCTGTATGTGCACGCATGGGTCAAAAACTACTGAAGGGATTTTAACCAAACTTGGTACGATTGTAGTCCATACTCCTGGTGGGCTCCCGTGCCTCCCTCCTTATAGGCTATATAACATAACGCTAAGACACATAGGAGCTGAGCAGTGACGATAAATTTGAAGCAAGTCGGACGAAAATGCGCTTTCGAGCTCTTATCCTCGCATACGTTGATCATACACCAAAAGTATGTATTACAAAAATGATGGTCTTCAAAAGATCTACAAAAAAGTCTTTAATAGTATATATCTATCTTTTATAAATTAGCCACAATAACGTGTTTAATCGTTAGGCATTTCTTCAAAGTGTATTAAAATACATAAATATATTGTATTTCACATAGATATATCTTTATCAAACTCCCATATTCAAAAAGTACACTTTAATATTTATATTATAAAAAAAAAATATAGGAATCGGTTTATAAACACACAAGATATAGATGAAATAAAACTTCCAAATCTCGCCGCGTCAGTATGGGTACGGCTATACGGTTGATTGTTGAATCAGAATCAGAAATCATTTATTTGTAGAAACATAGGTTAATACAAAGATGTTACAAATTATCTGTCCTCTATGTTCTGTCATTGAGACATACAAATTTAAATGGGTTAGTATCACAAAAGAGAATATAAAAATAAAAATATCGTCAATGTCAAGAAACAAATTCAAAATTACATGACAAATACATAGCAAATTAAATTATTACACTAAAAACAAATATATATATTACCATTTACAGAGTTAAAATATGATATTCTTATTATATTATACATCATTATCATGTTATTAAAATTGTGTCATTTAAATATTCATTCAACGAATAGTAGCTTTTATTTACCAGAAAATTAAAAATATACTTTTTAAACTTAGTTAAAGGCAAGGTTTTTATTTCATTAGGTATTTTGTTGTATACCTTTGGAGCTATACCAAAAACACTCTTTTGCATTAGAGCTGTCTTGCACTGTACATTACACAACTGTTCTTTATATTGAGCACGTATTGGACCTATTTTCACATCTGATACTTTTTTAAAGAGTATTAAATTCGTTTTTACAAAAACAGCTGTTTCCATTATGTACAGCGCTGGTAAAGTTAACAATTTGAGGCTTTTGAAGTAAGGTAAGCAGCTGTCCGTAACTTTTAAACCAAACATTGACCTGATACACCTTTTTTGTATTCTGAATACTAGTTCTCTGTCTGTTGACTGACCCCAAAATATTATGCCATACCTTAGTTTAACGCGCGAAACGGCAATCCGCTGCATTTATAAAAAGGCGGGGGCGCTCACGCGCCGACTTCACTCACATTTTGTTTGTTTGGTTGAACGCGGTAATCTAAGGAACTACGGGTAAAAATTAGAAAAATATTTCAGTGTTGGATAGCCCATTTATAGAGGAAGGCTATAGGCTATATAACATCACGCTACGACCAATAGGAGCGGAGCATAAATGAAAAATATTGCAAAAACTAGGTAAATTCTCTTATGTGAAGCAGACGAAGTTGCGCGGGTCAGCTAGTGTTAAATAAAATTAGATATTAAGAGTCTTTCTGATTGACATGGTCACTAATTTCAATAAGTTGCTATTAATTATTATGAGTTGGTAAAAAAATCATGAAATAAACTATTAATAATTTAAAAATGGTTAATTTACATGAATTAGATGCTTTCAACGGCTCTTTTAAAACAGTTTAGACATAAATTAGGGTATAAGTATTCGTGCTGAGCTCAGACATCTGATATACATAGTGATTTATTATTTTGACCTTAAGCTTTTGGACAGCATCAATCATTATCAAAATATTTGATAATGATTATGATAATTAAAGGATTGTTTAGAGATTAGAGAAACACGACAGTACTTAGTTTTAGAAGGAATCCGTGAAATTAAATTCTTTGTAAATACAAGATAGATTGTATCAACAGCACCTACGGGCAGTCCAGAAGGAGTGACATGTATTTCAAGCGGCTCAACATCTCTTCGAGTACAATGGCGACCACCACCATCAGACACGAGAGGAGGCCTTATAACCCACTACACGTTACAATACACAAGGCGTGACGCTGACCCCATGCTGCCTACACAGGACGCGTTCTTGAGGTTACAGGTCAGTCGAAATAGTTGCTTCTTGCATTCATAACTTCATCAACAGATATCGACATTAACGAATGATATTTGACTATTATACTTATATAAACAGACGCTGGTAGACATAGGATGCAGTTATTTTCGCCGTTCATATCATAGCTGTTCTTGGTATCAGGGTGAAGAGACAACGGTATCGAGATTGACCCCTTACGCTGAATATGAAATCCGCGTGCGAGCGCATAACGCAGCCGGTGATGGACCTTTATCGGCATCTCAAGTTTGTAGGACTGATGAAGATGGTAAGTAGGTAATACAAATATAATTAGAGGAAAAGTAAACGTGGCAATAAGTAACACTACTCTGCCAATTAGAAGCAGTGATTTTGCCCTAGATGAATGAATTATTCTTTATTATCGATCTCGAAATTTCTATTACTAGATCACAAGAAATTACTGTCACAACAAAACAAGGAACGTTTAAGAATAGAACTATCCTATTTATTTTTTGGATGATGTTTAGATAACATTATTCTTATATTGCTATTGACAAACTGCATATTCGTTGTTTAATGTAATCGCTAACAATATTTAGTAAAATAAAATTATGTTTTGACTTACTTTATGACACTTAGCTATAATATACATTTCATTTAATTTAACTTTATCGTCTTTAGGAAGAAGCGAAAATATCTATTGAAGTTCTACGTATTTAATGACCTCACACATTGTGAGCAATCGAAAGTAGCCTGGAATAAAAGCAAGGATTTACTTTTAAAACAATGGAACAATGTGGCTAGCATTTGCTACTTAGTCTTAAGATCCTTAACGTGGTTTAAAAGTCAAATACTGTCCGACAAAACCCAACTACTAACAAGTTCCGGGGAAACTTACCAAGTCTGACTTTTTCTCTCTTCTGAGCAGGATAATTCAAAGTTTTTTAATCATCTTAATTAGTTGAGAGATTTTGTAATACGAGTAATAAACCTTATTCCAAGTTATCGGGCTTACTCGCCTTAGGGTATAGTTAAGATTATTATAACGAAGAAAGTTTAACTTGCTATGTACATGAATTGGAAATTTTAGGATTGTATCCATAATAAATGTTAAAGATTCGATTCTGTGCATAATGGCGATAGTCCGTCTGAAATTCATGTCACATACACAGTCAAGCGGTTACTGATTCGAGCGAAATTAGCTCGAAGAAATTAAACTAGAATATTAGTCATGTGTAAATACAATTAATCATGATTACTGCGCTTAGTTATTAGAGACCGACTGATGAGAGGGAGGGAAATCAAATGCATATTTGTGATATAATATTCGAAATAATATTGGTTTGTAATTAATCGCTCATAGATAGAGTGCTCAAAGAGGACATAGGTATACAAACATTTAATTACATCGATGCAAGTGTTTATGACAAGTAATATCATTTATTATTGATCAATTTCATATTTAGGATTACTGATTGCTTTGTCTCAGTTACGTAAATTCAATTCAAATGGCTGATACTCGATATTTTTCCTAGTTCATTATGAAGTTTAGCCAGGCAGGAAGAGAACTATCTCATCATTGAAGTAATGTCTAACTTTAGTTTTTAAATATCAATAGGTATTTATTCACTATCATTAAATGACTATCCTGTAATAATTACTGTTGTAAAACATTAGAATAAAGACAAGAACTTAAAATATTACAAATGTTTAGCGACTATGTCTCTAACTCTATTTATTTAATCTTGGAAATATCTCAGCGCTATTTGACAGTTAAAACTCAAACAACAACGTGTATACTCCTATCAGCGGACAACGTGTGTTCTCCTGTTGAGTATAGTATTGATATTGGCAGTGCCGAGCGCCCCGGGCGGTATGAAACTGATAGCTCTCGGCGAGAGATCGCTACGCGCTTCCTGGCTGCCGCCGCCGGAGCCTAACGGAAAACTCACGCACTATACGCTCTATGTCAAAGATTTGTCCGGGTAAGTTATACTTTAGCCTTATAGTAATGTGGTTATATGATGTATGATGTTATGTTTATATGATGTTATTCTTTTAATTACTTCTTATATATACATGTTTTAACAGAGCTAGCTCAAGGTATACAATAACAAATAATGTAACATTTTGCCGGACCAAAATATTGAACTAAATATTTTAATATATCAAAAATTTAATAAGAGTAAATGGTAAAGAATAAACGGTGTACTTTTAATACCTTGAACTAAATATTCTTATAAATTAAATGATTTTCTTTTAGGTATTCTCTCGTACAGTTATTTCACAAGCGACTCCATACTATGTTGGTGATTGGTGTAGAGGTCAGAAATGAGACTTATCCTAAAGACCCATATAAAAAGCTATTCCGCCTGTTCTTATCTGTTTAAAGGCAATCTTTCTGTTTAAACATTTCTTTTTAAAGTCCGATCTAGGATTATTAATACAGTGTGTAACAATCTAGACCTTCAACAACATCCACACGAGTGTGTAATTACGCAGTACCAAACATTGTATTTTTTGTGAGAATATATAATCGAACATCATAGTTGCATAAGCACATATTATATAGCATCGACATTGAAAGGGGTAATAAAACGAATTACTTCCGTCGGATACGGTTTATTAAAATGGGCAAACCACAGGCAGCCATCTAAAAAGTTTTCCTGTTAAACATGGTAAAAGTTATCGCAGTAAAAAAAGAAAGTTTTGGTAGCGACATACATTACAATGAATAATTATATTTTCTAACTAAAATCTGTTCGATGAAAGCTTAAAAGCAATTAAGTAGTTTAACCACAGTAGAGCCCAAGTTAATAATTGAAACAGTGCCCATCTATCTGACAAGGGAATAGGCAAAGTTAGTGATTCGTAATCCAACTTAAACACCGCTTAAAGTGAGCTATTTCTAACCGCCTTCACTCCTGTTATTAGTTCCAATAACTACTTCTGTTCATGTTGTTTGGGTCAGAGGGGAATTTCAACCCGATTGGAAGACACAGGACATCTTGTAACTTATTCATAGTAATTGAATTATATGCAAATATTAAATTTAGAGTAAAACTTATGTGGGACTTATATAAAAAATTATTAAAAACTAATAATATCTGTAAAGCACACATCAGGTTTTCAAGCAACGCCTTGCGGACCTTGTTCCTTCGTTTATTTTATTTTATTGTATGACGTAAAAATACAGAGGATAACAATTTTCTTCTGATTGGCGTTGTATATTATTTTTCAACTATGCCTCGAACAAATAATTGAGTTTTATATGATTGACCGACACGACCGAATGAATGGAAATGAAATGAACTGAAATGAATTCATCTAACAATTTCATGCGTCGAGGGAGGAAAACATCACTGATTTCTCACCATATTCTTACTCAACACACAAAGTTGTTAAATTAATTCGTCTCAGTAAAGTATGGTACAGTACAGTAGAAGAATACTTATACTCAATAAATATTCTGAACTTAATATAAAACAAGTGAGAAACGGCAATGAATTGCCGTAAATCTTAGAGTTCGAAAAAATGGTTCAAGTAATATTGCATATTACTTGAACCATTTTTACGAACTCTACGTATCACGTGATACCACGTGACCTTGAGGTCAGAGGTCAAAGGTCATATTCATTTCGGGGGTATATCGACTATGCTGAGTCGAATGGCGTTGACCGCGAGCTCTTACGGTTCTTGAGTAGTTGAAAGTTGTATAACGGACAGACGGACGGACGGACAAAGCTGTTGTATAAGAGTTTTATCGAACTCTAAAATTCAAAGGTCAGCCTATAAGTCAAGTAATTTACGCAGTATAAATCTTTTGCTAGACGTGCCTAATATTAACTTAATTTTTTTCTATATCGAATGGTCAGGTATTATAATAATATGTTTGTGTTTAGTTTATTATTGCTAAATTATTCTATAGGTCTCAAGAACCGAACGTAACGCGCGTAAATGCATGCGTGGAAACAGAAGGCAGTACAACGGAATGTACGCGACAGCTACGTGGTTTACGTGCGGGTCGTACTTATGAGGCTTGGGTGCGAGCCGCTACCCTCGCAGGCGATGGGCCACCGTCAGCTGCCGTTGCCTGCCAGACCAGTCCACTAGGTTAGTTTTTATAATGTTTATCCAGAGATTGCATTTTTCATCTAGTTCTTTAACATGTTACATATTTTATGCACGATGGGTTCTATGCCAATATGGGGGTTATTCCCAGTTGCCCCCACTATCAACGCCACCACTGGTGACAAATGGGATTTCATGGACATTTTATGGAAAGAAATCCCATTTGTCACCAGTGGTGGCGTTGATAGTGGGGGCAACTGGGAATAACCCCAATATGGCCTCATTGTTTATAACCAAATTTAATATTATCAATATGTATACTCATAGTTTACGATAGACGGCAATAGCCTTCAATTAATGGTGGTGACATTTTGTATCTCGTCTATCAGAACTGATATCGGCGGATATAACGCAACCTACTTGCCGAAGAAACTGTCTAATTGGAAACCATGTTGCAATACTACTGTATAGTCCCCTTTGCTGGAGATATGCTCGTCAATATTTATGTAGTATCCGCCAAGCGTGGTTTACTTGACTCATGTTAAGCAACGTCACATAAGAGGCTGTTCCTATCGATATAAATCACATATACCGCGTAATATCAAAGTGCATTACGTTCAGCGCCTGCCCGTATCTCGTCATTCGGCGGTGTGGCGATGGGCGCGGCTGGAGGTTCTCTGTCGCTGCGCTGCATGGTCGGTGGTGCGCCGCCCCCGGCCAAGCGTTGGCTCCGCGGTGGCATGCCGCTGCACCCACGCCCGCCGTTCCACCTCGACGGAGACGCGCTGCTCATTAGAGGTAATCGGCTGTGCGACATATTACATGTACGATATACCTTCACATTTTTATCATCTTAGGTAATATTCTCGTTTATATGCAGGTTTACTTCTTAGGTCCCAGAGATTTAAAAATAGTTCGATGCATAACTACATTTTGACTTAAAATTTTTGTCAAGATCTTTGCATAAAACTATTTCATGAATGGCTTAATAGTGATGTTATTTATAGACGATTAGATTCTTGACACGCTTACCAAGAATCTAATTAGTTTTTAAAAAACAAGAGTGTTAATTTTATATTAAACAAGAGCTTTATTTATCTTAACAGGTCTAGAGTTGTCTCACGCGGACAACTACACTTGCGTCGCCGAGAACCCTCACGGTTCAGACTCGGCAACATGGCGTGTCATAGTCCTCCGGCCACCCACGCCGCCAGGACTGGCGTTATTAGAAGCACGGTCACGAGAACTGGAGTTAGAATTGAGACCTGCAGCTCGAGCTCCTGGACATGCCATCCCTAAGATGTACAGCTTGCACTGGAGACTTGCTTCACTAGAGGTGATGATAACATGTTATTTAGATATGTTTTGTTTTTTCATATATGGATAGCCGAGTGAGCAGACCAGTAACTGTCGTATACAGAGGTTTCGAGTTTGTTGCCACGGTCTCTGGCGTTTCAAAGTTATACGATCATGTGCGTATTAAATAGCCAATTTTGCGCTCGCTTTACGTTAAAGGTAACCATCGTTAGGTATCTTGCACATCTAATAGTTCTAAATAATGTTCTTGATGATGTTTGAGTCCTGTGAAGGCAGCGAATCCGCAAAAGGTCAGCCTGGCCCTTCTGATAGTGACGCTTAGGATCAACGGTGGAATAATTTATAAATAGGGATGATATTATTTGAGTATTAGCTGATATAAATGCTTATTATTTGACCGCATAATTCGGGTCGAAGTGATTTAAGCATTTCAAATTACATTACATTATTTATTTTCAATCTTTTAAAAGCTTTATTTACAACATACCTTAGTAGCAAACATCCTAAACGTGCTTCCGAATTTGTAATATTATTGAGATATATGAATCATCAAAATGTTTCAAGTGTCCTTAAACATACTCATATTATTACGAATTGCAATAAAATTCTTTCTTCTTCGTTCGTTTATAACGTGCCGTATCGGTTCATGTCAAGAGTGCTTTTGTAGGGTGAATGGCGGATTCAGTCAGCGAGTCCAGGTCCCGTTACTTTGACGGGACTTCGCTGTGGTTCTGCATACCGCGCGTATGGCTCGGCTGGTGGAGCACCAGGTTCTGAACTAGCTGTGAGGACTTCTGGTGGGCCTCCTACAGCCCCTCCCGATGCGAGATGGATCAGGGCTAATGCCACGCATGCAAGGTTCGACACAAGTGCATGGAGTGATGGTGGATGTGGGCCAGTGGCTTTGAAATTAGAGTGGGCTGGTTCCGGTGTTGCTGGTGCCAGAGATGTGCCAGTAGGAGGAGAAGTTATACTGGGCGGTGAGTATATAGTGATTGTAAAGCAGTTAATTATTAATATAATTTAATCTTACAAATTTACTGAGTCGTAGGTATAGTTTAGGAATCGAAAATTTATTATTAGCCTCTGCTCGCGGTTTCCAAATATAGAATTTCATTAAATAGTATAGTCCATATTACTGGATCTATTTATTAATGACATAATTCTTAAAAACTGCTTTTACCTATCTCTATTCGTAACAACAAAGCGGTTCTTAAAATGCAAATATTTTGATATAAAATGTAGGCTTGCTTATAAATTATTATAAACAAGCCATTATATATTATATTATAAGTTTCTTTTGACTAATATAATATGCTATAGCCAAATCTCTTGTAGAATAGTATTCAGTACCAAAAACCAAGTAACATCCCATAGGTCTTTCTCCCGGATCGCGCTACCGCGTGGCGGCGCGTGCGTCCAACGAGGCAGGTTGGACGCGCGAGGTTTATGAATTCGCAACCGGCGCCGCTGATGGTCTCGCCGAAGAAGTAGATGCGCCTTTCCCTGCTACTGCCGGTGAACTTGCGTTATTGCTGGCGTTATGTGCAGCGCTGTCAGTGGCAGCGCTCACGATACTTGCTATATTACTGCGAAGGAAACGGTAAGTACACAAACATATTCTACACTACTTTATTATTCGATAAACAATCCACATAACACCTTACAGAAACAAACTGCAATCGCCCAGACGCAGATACATTTTTTTATGTGACGTAGACAAGTAAATTAGTGAACTCACTAACCCTTTGACGTTCATAAGTATTCCTTTGTGACCTAAATTAATAAATGCTGTTTGACTTTGACTTAAAGAGAAAGAGTAATAAGAAAATATTCTATCGCATATTCTATCACATACACACAACACCATCTAGCCCAAACTAAGCAGAGCTTGTACTATGGGTACTAGACAATGGATTAACATACATATATACTTTTTTCTTTTTGTAAATATATACATATTATACATAGAAACACCCAGACCAAGACAAACATCCATGTTCATGCACACAAATGTTTGACTTGTGCGAGAATCAAACCCGCGACTTCAAGCGTGGCAGTCGGTTACACTGACCACTACGCCATCGAGGCCGACAACAAAAATTTAATATACAATAATATAATAAAGCTAACCAAAATTTAGAAAACAGTTTCTAGCACTGTTTTAAGTAAAAGAACCCACTAATGCCAGCTATTTGGTAATTGCATGAATCAGCTGGCTCGCTTAGAAAAGAGAAAACGTATCCATTTTGAGTGTGTTAGATTTAGAAAAGTTAAAATGTATAAAATAGATGCATCGCGTTCGAATTTCGACCACTGGGCAACCACTAATAAATAATAATGATTATATCAGATTCCGAGAACCGAATGCGTGATGAAACCTTTTAATATACCATTCATCATTTTGATAATCAAGTGTTTAATAACAACATAATTATGAAGTGGGAACCGAGAATTCACAATTTATTGCGTGAAATACAAATACATTTTGTTTTGCTAGCGTGTTAACTTGTCGCTACATATTAATTACATTTTAAAACTTACTATTAAACGATGTGTATTTTATTTCAATATAATTAAAATAATTAATTTGCACAGATAATATTGAATGACAATATATTTTGTTAATATTTTTTTATTATGTATGTAAGCGTGCTGATGCTGCTTTATGCTTTATATGCTGATATAAAGCGTTATATGCAAATATTTCAAGATGTAATTACGAATTATAACTCCCGGTAGGCTGGTCATGGGTTCGATACTCAGAACAGATGACGTTGTTAGATTTTTGCTTCAGATTCAGAATTATTCGCAGAATCCTAACTAATATTATAAAAGCGAAAATGAGTTTGTTTGTTTGTTACCTTTTCACGTCTAAACCACTGAACCGATCATCCTGAAATTTTGCATATACGTTGTCAGGTGTACAGAAACAGACATAAGCTACCTTTCATCCCGAAAAAATTACTATTCCCGAGGAAAACAATAATAACATTCTTATGATAATAGATGGCGCCACGTGTCTTTAGAATCATGATTGAATTATATTATTATATATTATTGCAAGCAGAGTACAACCCAAACTGATTGTCAAATTCTAAATTAACGCGAGCGAAGCCGCATTATAATAATTTCATTCATTTAAGTAACAAATGAATACTCATGGAAGTTAAAGTTACGCCAACTAAGCTTTGTATTTAAGTTTACATGTTACCACAGCTAAACAAGGATATAAAACCTATAAGAACTGCCAAGAATTTTACGCCTGCTTTGTTTAATCACCAACTTAACAATACTCTTTATTTTGCAAACAGTACAGATCATAAGGTTCATCTGTTGTTTAAAACCTAATTATAGCGAACTGTGGACGTAGTATCGTTCTGACTATTTCTACATCTATAAATATTCAGATCATTGCACGTGTGTGTTTAATATTGTTTAATAAAAGATCCACCATGAGAAATCGGCAGGCAAGTAGGTATTCGTAACAAAATCACACGCGTCAAATATAGACATTATATATGATCAAAACCAAGCCTTAGTTCGGAGAGTCATTAAGGCGAGTAGAGAAAAACGCATTAGTTGAAATAAAGGTGGATCGTTATCCGCGATCTGTACGTGACAGTGCTGACACAACCGACTCCATCGACCCTTCTCAACACTCAAACATTCACGATATGACATTTGAACGTACTCGTTTAAAGGGTTTTTCTCCGCCTCATATAAAAACTAAACCGTCACTGGGGGGGTTAAAATATGACGTCATACTTCGCTCGTATTAAGGCGCACTAAACTTTTCATTTTAATGTGTTCCGACTTTGTTGGAACGTTGCCTGCGAAGTCGCTGAGCCGCAACTTTAAATGTGAGGAGCAGTTTTGATTATGATTGATTCGCATGCATAACTTATGTTTTATTAAATGTTTGTAGCTTTTTGGCAGAAGGAACTTATGATTGCAAAAAAATAAAATTATGTTTACTGGAAACCTACCAACATCGCATAATATATTTCGGGATGATTCTGGTAACTCTAGGAATGCTCTTACTCTGGGCTTCACCATGACTTTATATTTACATACATACATACATACATAGATTCACACCTGTTTCCCAGAGGGGTAGGCAGAGACTACGGATTTCCATTTGCTACGATCCTGACACACTTCTCTGACTTCATTCACTTTCATCACATTCCTCATACACGCCCGTCGGTTCAAGGTGCGAACGCCTCCGATCTGATCGAGAAACGTTCACCTAGTAAACTATATTTAAAATTTGAAATTTTGGGATAACTGTTTAAGAATTATGTGTATGTACAATCACGCATTTACTAAACCACGTTGAAATCAAAACTGAGTACACTGTTAGTGGCAAAATAATCACTTAACTCAATGCGCCATCCACACTTGTAAACTTTGACCACGACAGTAATTGCTGTGCAATTACTAAATCTTTAGTTTAAAGGAACAATACCAATGGAATGCGAGAGCTAATAAAATAATTTAGAGAACAGTTAGAGAGTCAACAGATACAGCTGTCATCGAGTTTTACGACTACCTAGTAATAAATTCGCCGTACATTCGATCGATATTCTGGATATATTCATAATCGATTGAATTCGAACTAAACGCGACCCAGATACGCAGCTCAAACGCGCGCGTTACGCGAATGCATCGATATCCATTTCGATAATGAAAACTTAGATTTATGTGATATACAAATGTGCAGCGTGTAACAAAAGCTGTCATGTTTATGGGTTGACGTTATATGTATAATAATATAAATAATAATGTCAGACTGGTCTTATTATGTTTTTACTGAACTTTATACGTCAAAATTAAATAATACATTCATATGAAGATTAACATAATATTTATATCTCAATATAATAATAATGTACTTCCTTATTTTATTATTTTGTTATCTTGAGTTCTAAACAGAGCTTAGGACCTGATATTTTCGAATTTCGTAACAGATAACCTTGTTCAAAATGTTAAGTAATATTTTTAAGTGCCCTAAATTTCCACATGATTTTCGGAATTAATATATGACCCCTAAATTATCTACTGCTTGTGGTTTCAAGCAGTTACAGGTTGTAGACAGGATTGTATATACATAGATGCGTTAATGGTACAATAACAACGTAGATAGTTTGAACAGAGACTAAGATAATGTATAGACGTACCGAAAGTTAATTAGTAATGCATTATGTATGCTGCACGTGATGACGATCCTTACAAGGTAGTTTCGAACCCAGTAAAGAATTATTGGTTTACCTGTCAGACAAGAATAACAATAGTACGGCATACAAGAGACCAGACAGCCAATTCTGTTCATGTTCAGAATAGAGTTCCAATCTAGTTTCGTACATGTCAAATTTGAACTAAAATGCAATTTAAATTCCCATTTGACATTTATTTTAATTAATGAGAATACTATTTGTGATATGTATGATAATGAGACAAGGTTGCAAGAACTCTATCCTAAAAAAAATCACAAGAATTTGCAATCTGTATCACTGAATAGCTTATACATTTTACAGGTATTTAGAATGTCGTACATTGTGAAAGTATAATGGAAATGTCTATTGGTCTTATCAAGCATATAAAAACTTCATAACACAAACCCAAATATCGTAATCGTATCTTTCATTCTCGCATTGTTATGGTGTAATAAGTATATATATAATATGATGTCTTATATTTATATAGAACGGATGGTGCCGTAGCGCGCGTCTCAACAAGCGCGGAGAAGCCTACGTGTGGTACATACAGAGCACCACAGCATCAAGCTGCCAAATTACCGCCAGACCCACCAGGTAATACATTATATTTTATTGTTCATCTTTACTTAGTCTCACTAGGTCATTTTTATTTATATTTACCGACGGAAAATGGCCACATGAGGGTAGTTGCCGAAATCCGCACTTCACAAAGGCGTCGCTGAGTTTAAACCAGTCAATCCCTGACCACAATCAATGCAAGTTGATCGAAACATCGAGCAGTAAATAAGCGTTTAATGCCTTTAAATATTTACCAACGCAATTAAGAGGAAATGCGGGTAGCATTAAGTCCATACAAACGTATTCCGCTGCTTTATACCTGAATAATGACACTAGAGCAAAATGGAAGGATATAATATAAACCTACCACTGGCATGTTCCTATGTTTTGCTTGTTTTACAACATTTAATTATTATGAGGTTCTACTATAAATGTAAACATCGGCCTGTTATAGATACTATAAGAGGATATATATTGTTGTTCGTAGACGTCCAGTAAACAAAAGTAAACCACAACATTATAAAACAAAGTCACCCCGTTGCGTCTGTCTGTTCGCCAGAAACTCAAAAACTGCTAAACGGATTTTCATGCGGTTTTTACCAATAGACAGAGTGATTCATGACGAAGGTTTAAGTGTATAATTTGTTAAGGTTTTTAAGGCTGGAGCGGGTCGCTATACATACAGACATAGTCTTCTTATATTATAGTGTACCTATAAAAAATATTAAAGTCGGTTTAGTTTTGAAGAATAAATCGGAGAATATGATTTCAAAGGTATGGTTTCAGTCAGTCATCAGTTGTAGTTATCTCTTTTGCACATTAATATTTCGTTAGGACCAAGCACGATAGCAATAGATCTGTTTAAAACCATTTTTTTGCAATTCTTGATGCTGACCTGTTGTATAATAAAAATTAAGAATAGGCTCGTTCTCGAGATGTCTCGAGATGTCATCCTTAGTCATCCCCTCGGGCAAACATCTTGTTTATCTTTAAGATTTAGCCTTCTTACATACACTGTAAGAAGGCTAAATCTAGCAATATAACTTATATTTATAATCTAAGTCTACCAACTCAAGATATAGAGCAAATAAATAATTAAGTTTACGTCGGCTGTATAGCCATTTCTTTGATCTTAGAGCAATATTTTTTTGTTAGCTTTCTATAAATAATTCGATATACCTTGAGCTTTTTAAGAAATCTGGCGATCAGATGATCATGATGGCATATTTTACATTAGGTAGGTACTAATTGACCTTTATTGAGTTTCAGCTAACATAATATGAAAATCATACTATCTCCAATTAACAACATAAGAGATATTTATCTTAAAAATAAGTTCTCTACCTCCTGTACTCTAAATATTTTGTTATAAAACTAGAAAATCTTTGTTCCAGTATGTTTTAGATTTTGTAAAAACTTATAAGACATTAATATCACATGTCATACATTATTCAAATGGCATAAACATTGTAAATATATATTTTATAAAGAAGAGTATGATTTTAATTTTGATTTTTTATGTTATATTATATAGTGATATTCACAGGACACGTCTAAAAATGCATTTCTAGTTTCTGCCCGCGGCTCTATTCCACGTGAAAATATACCAGAAAATAGACCATGTCTTTAATTAACTCATAAGATACTACCTACCCGAGTATAGGTACTATGTGGAATCATGAACAATGTCTATTTATGAGCTAATTGCATCCGAATTCTAAATCTGGTCTATGGCATACGTAAAATTGAATAACAAACATCCCAACATCTTTAATAACTTTATCATTTCCATTATTAGTAGAATCCAACATTTGAACATACTATTCATAATTATGTGGTGAGATATTTTAGCAATCATACAATTATAATATTCTTTACATTTATATTTAAGCCATCTGCCGGAAAATCCTACCCTAAGACGTTAAAGTGGGTCGTTTATAGTACATATTAAAATTAAGCTTATGCTCTAAATGGCTTGGATTAAATCAGAATCGTGGCAATATTCGTTTTATACAAAGTTATACAGAAATAATTTTCTGATAGATGGCTTATATTTAGGCTAAGCCTGGAACTATTCTGAATCCTAGTTCTACAATAAAACTGATACGAATTGGGTGTTTGAAAATTCGATTAGATTAAATATCTGCAGGGCCTGAAGAGATAGAAAGCTATACCAAGTATAGGTCCAATTCTTGGATTTGAATTCTACCGGCTTGAAAGTCCTACTGATGGTTGTTAAAAGGCACCTTTCGAGGCTCAATAGGACTTACTGAGCCTCGAAAGGTGCCTTTTAACAACCACCCAGAAATGCTGCAAGTTCCCAATATCCAGTTACCCGCAGGGGGCGGAAACGTCTGATGCTCAGCAAGTCTATTGCTTTAGAGTTATCTGTACAGGTAGTAGTGTTATTTGGAAAAACAGGTGCTTGACTTTATGGATCCGAGTCTATGGACTTGGGTACAAGATGGGTGGAAGATACAGTGACTTAAATATCTTTCGCGTTTGGTGTGAGAAGACGGTATATCATAAACAGATTAGCGTAGGACGGTGTACCTACTGATTGGCTATCGTTGGTGACAGTAGGTGGTAACTAGCTTTTATCTTAAAACATAAAGAAAACAAACAAAAACCATTCTTATTAGCGTCATGTAAAAATGAAAAAGCATGTTTGACACAGTATAGTTTAAGGTGCAGGTCTTTGGGCAGGGGCACCCCAGTACCAGCTGCTCTCTCTGGACCGCATTCAACGGTGAGCGTCTCGAATCGTTGACTGCCAGGTTGTTTCAAATCGGCTTGACCCCATGGCGCTGCGTAGAGATGTGGCCTCGCTATGCATCTTCTATCGCTTTGATTATGGGGAGTGCTCCGAGAAATTGTTCGGATTGATCCCTGCCGCCACTTTTCGCCATCGTCCTACGCGACAGAATTTCCATCCCCATCATTTAGATGGTTGACAGTCCACTACTGTGCGTTTTTCCAGAAATTTTTTGCCTCGTACAACTAAACTGTGGAATGAACTGTCGCCTGCGGTATTTCCGGAGCAATACGACCTACAAATCTTCAAGAAAAGAGCGTAGGTATTTCTTTTTAAAATGCCGGCAACGCACTTGTAACTCCTCTGGTGTTGCGGGTGTCCATGGGCGGCGGTAACCGCTTACCATCAGGCGATCCAGCTGCTAGTTTGACTCCGATCCCATAAAAAAAATATAATACGGACGTTTCGCTTTTGAATATTATTCGCATGTTGCTATACCCTTATTTTAATTTGAATAAATATAAATTTTGTTTACGTTTAGTTTTTCTTACTGTACTTCTAACGGGGCTATTTTAAAAGCTTACTGCAATAAAATATAAGGATTTTATTAATATTTTATTAAAATCCTTACGACGGTCATCACGTAATTATTATTACTGAGAAAGTCTTTTTATAAAAAATTCGTCAACAGGCACTGTACTGTTTACGGGAATAATAATAATAATAATAATATATTCTACCACATACACACAACACCATCTAGTCCAAACTAAGCAGAGCTTGTACTATGGGTACTAGACAATGGATAAACATACATATATACTTTTTTTTTTTGTAAATACATACATATTATACATAGAAACAGAATAGAAATAGAAGAGATATGACATAATAAATAGTTTATATGTGTATAAACGGCTTGTTGTATGCGTTGGTTAACACTGTAAGTACAGTAAGCAGTTGGTCCTAAATAAATAAGAGATAACTACTTATAAAATAATATAATATAATAATAATATTCTATCACATACACACAACACCATCTAGCCCAAACTAAGCAGAGCTTCTATGATGGGTACTAGACAATGGATAAACATACATATATACTTTTTTTTTGTAAATACATACATATTATACATAGAAACACCCAGACCAAGACAAACATCCATGTTCATGCACACAAATGTTTGACTTGTGTGGGAATCGAACCCGCGACCCCAGGCGTGGCAGTCGGTTTCACTAGCCGCTACGCCATCGAGGCCGACTAAATAAGGTTATGAAAATCAATATAATATGTTTTTCATAACCTTTATATATTTAAAATGGAACAATATTTTACATTAAATATTTAATTTTGAAATAAACAAAATATTCATACCGAATTCCTTATGGAATAAATTTACTTATTCGGTTTTTATCGATGAATATACTTTTTCTTAATCTGATGAAATCGACTTAGAAAGACATTAAATTATGTCAACATTTTATAGTATGTAAGTCATTTTTATACAATCTACTTAAAAGGGGTTTACTTTATTGAAATCCTGAACACCGATTTAAGTAAGCACATCTTTGTACTTTAAAAACCTTTTACATGCTTTCAGCACACATACTCGTAACATTAAATATTTAATGTTTTAGTGCCAATGTCAAAAGTTCACTTTGAGAACTAAATTGTATGTCTCGCTGGTTAGAGCGAGATAAAACAAAAAGCACTTAATATAATGCAATCAAAGTAGTCATAACTTTCATACTTGCTAGTTTTCATTTTGAAGACAACAAAGCCACCAACCTTACTCTTTTCTCGCTCTAGCAATTTTACGTCTCTCCCAATAAATCTAAAAATTACGATGTTTATGACATTGTAATTTTTAGATTTATTAGGTTAAATCAAGATCATAATTTATTTCGGGCACGCCACGATCGTAGCGGTAAGTCCTGTTTTTGAGGAGTGGCTGGAGAGGAGGCATGGCGCCCTCACCTTCTGGCTGATACAGGTAATGACTGGCCACGGCTGCTTTGGCCAATTCCTGTGTCGCATAGGCCGCCAAGAGATGCCCGGTTGTCACCACTGCGGTGACTGCTGCGATGTTGTTCAGGACACGGCGCTGCATACTTTGGCGGACTGCCCCGCCTGGGCATCGCAGCGCCGTGAGTTGATCGCGGCAGTTGGTATGGTTGTACTCTCGCTCCTGGCCGTGGTTCAGTCTATGGACCGGAGCGAGAGGTCGTGAAACGCCGTCGCCTCCTTCTGTGAGGAAGTAGGTAATTTCCATCAAGGAGGCGGCGGAGCAGGAGAGGGAACGCTTGTACCCTCTCCCCAACCGCAGAACCGGGCGCTGGAGGGCACGGGACAACCTTCAGCCACCATGAGGTTTTACCTGGGGGTGGTGGGCTTCGTGGGCCTTCCCGCCACCCATTCAGCACCAGGTCTGAGAGGCAGCGTGCTTGTTCTCACGCGAGCTACTGTATCGTGTGTCCGTCCCAATTCAAGGGGACAGTAGGGTTAAATTAGAAGTGACCAAGGATAGGTTTTTTGGTGTAATAGCTGTTTTACACGGCGGGCCGAAACTTCGGCGGAGTCGTGATTGCATGTGAAAGTGATTTGCGTGGCTCCGCCGACTCTGTTTATGTCGAGGAACACCGTGGTAGGTTTTGTTGGTATTACCGGGATACCTTTCCCCCGGTGAGTCCGACATAACCTCTTCGTTAACCCGCGGAGAGATATGCGTCAAAGCAATTCCACACGTATAAAAAAAAGAACATAATTTATTTGAGATCATGATATTTTCTTTGTGTATATTTAATTGGAAAGCCATGATTTTGGATCGCATGCCAGCGTTTATGATTATTTAGCTTTTATAGGATTTTTTTAGAGATGCTATTAAGAAAATTAAAAAAGACAAGTCCAATTTTAAATACAACTTGTTAATGTGCTGAATGTCCATAAGTTAGCTGTTTGCTCTTAACACGGCATGGCGGAACATAGGACGGTACAAATCTGGCGATGATACCCTATGCTGAGGCATCTCTATTGATTCTTATAGAGAATAAGCTATTATTTCTGTGTTTTGTCCAGATGTGTACGAGATAAGTCCGTATGCAACATTCGCGGGTGCCGGCGTGGGTGCCGTGGGCGGCGTTGGTGGCGTGGGTGGAGTAGGCGCAGTAGGCGGCGGCGCACGCGCCTATACACTGCAACTACGTGCGCTTGCGCGGCACGATGACGACGCTGCGCCGCCGCAGCACCCCGCCTGCTGCGACGGTTTGTTACTAAATCTATAAACTTTAATATTAAATCTTTAGTTTAAATCTAACTTTGTGGTTCTTGTACAGAAAACATATGCAATGGTTATTTAAAAATTATTGATATTCCAGGAATAAACTACTATATATATTAATAATAATATGTATTATTCATAATAAATATCAATAACTTTTTATAGTATTTGTATTTAAAGTTATATCGTTTCGTGTCTGCCTGTATACGTTGATTCAATTCGCCATAATTACATAATTAATGTTTTTGACAATTTAAAACATATGACAGTGGCTTAAATACATGAAGAAAAACAACACAATATTCGAATTGGCCAAATAGTTAGTATGAAAACCACAACGTTACCGACTTTCTTCATACAAAGCAGCAACTTCGTACTTAAACCCCTATTATATCTATTGCTTTTCATCACGCTGAGCTTTATAAGAAGGCTCACATTTCTTCATACTTTAGGAAGATATCGACGTGATAGTTTCTTCTTTATTAAAGTATTTATGTATTTACAGAGGAAACATGCGTGGACGCGTGTGACGCACAACGACGACGGAGACGCCGACGACATTACTGCCCCGATCATGGTGAGTACTCTGAAAGCCTTTTACACCGTGGCATACAGTAAAGAATATAATAAAGTACATACTTATTAAATAAGAAAAGTTAAACGGCCATATTCATAAAACTTACAACTTACAATAGGGT
This sequence comes from Catocala sponsa, assembly GCA_963564715.1. NCBI lineage: Eukaryota > Metazoa > Arthropoda > Insecta > Lepidoptera > Erebidae > Catocala > Catocala sponsa. The sequence goes on from OY751333.1 coordinate 10,051,611, forward strand.
TATGACGTCGTTATAAGTAAAAATTCTAAAAAGTATTGTTCGTAATAATGCATAAGAATGCTAGCTTGCATTTATTATACAATAAACAGCATCGTTATTAACGATGTTGTTTATTGTATAATAAATGTTTACAGAAAATTAATGAATAAAAGTATTTTACAATGCATGTTTAGACATTCTCAGTATTTAACTACCCGTCGTTTGTAAGACATTTTTATGAATAAGATTATTAAAATATAATGGGTCATGAAAAAGCAAAATAAGGAGTACTACTACCTACTCATATTCCGTTTTTATCATAGTCAATTTCAATTTTTCTAGTTTTATTTTTGGTTGGGTTAGGGTCTTTCAATACTTCTGCCCACCACCTTTACTTATAGTAGGCATGTTAAAAACAATTTTGTTACATAACAAATGCCTAACTTCAACTAACAAACAGACTTCACACAGGGCAAAAAATTGCTGAAACGAATTTACTCCACGTCATAAACTCCGAGCAAGTTAATGAAATAAGTGGTTTAGTCAGCGAATGTTCGTGGGAACATGTGACATAAAACTTAAGTCTGTTTTATGTATCTTAAAGCCAGAATATATATTTACAGACTAGGAATACTTTTTGAAAGACTAGGTATAATAGATAAGCTTACAATACAAGAGATATACCTACAGATAAGATTAGTTTTTAACCAATCTTATAAGTGCGATAACACGTGATATTTAACAAATAATTATCAAGCTTTGGATAGAATACGGGAAAGACTAGTTTTCTATGTATAACGCTGTCAATATTTACGGTCTAAAGTAATTTTTTCTTGTCCACAGGCTGCTCACAAGATTCAGGAAGTTGAGAAACATAACTACCAAATTCTTTAGTGAAAAATATCTAGTCAGTGTAATAATAATATAGTTAATTCGGTTATACATATTAATATGTATACAAAAATTTATACAATAATATTGTCTATTTATATTACCATGTTTTTCTTTACTATACCTGTTTTCCCGTTTTTAATAAAATCATTACGATAATTAAATGTATAATTATATTTATTTACCTTGTGTTTTATCACAGGAAAATTGACAAAGACCATGAAATTATGACAAGTTTACAATTGCCTTAATTTCTTGTGTCGTCAATTTTCATACAGCTTTTCTTTTCAACATGATCGGTGGAAAATTAAGGTTAAGATATAAATTATAGATATAGCCTTACCATACTTATCGGACAAAAAAGTCTCCACACTAAGAAAAGTAAGTTCACATATTTATACAGTCACGTGGTAGAAAAAGAAGTGTAACGTATACATTTTTCAATATGAGTGAGGGTGATAATACTGCATTTGTTACGTGACATATGACCCAATAACGTTGCATTTAAATCTTTGGCCTTGGGGAAGGTTTTCAATAAAATGAGGAACCTTTGTAGTTAAAAGTCAAATAAAGAGTATCTAAAACCGAGGAAGATATATGTCAAACGTGAAGGGAGTAATGATGAGAAGGTAAGAGATATAGATTTGTAAGAAATAGAAGCTCATAGAGATTGTGACTTCTTTCATTCATTATCATAAGTACCTACCATCCCAGGAAAGACACGGGATTTAAGTAAAAATATCATAACTTTACCTTTTATGAGAAGTAAAATACAAGCAAATCTTTTTCTTCTATTTAAAAAAAAAACTCCCGCACTAAGAATAAATCCTGTGTCGCGGGACTTTGCAAACATTCAAACAACGGACACAAAGAACACCCAGACTCGGTACAATCATTTGTGGATCACACAATTTTTTTCCCGTGCGGATATCGAACCCACAACACTCGGCGCAGTGACAGCAGCGAGGCGACCACTTAAGCCACTACGCTCTCCGTGCTCAAATACTTTGTCAATACAATTACCTCTAATACGCTTTGATAATTAATATTTAACTTTGTTTGCGGGTTTGATTCTCGCTCACTATATTATTTAGATCATCTATAAATTCGAAGCGTAGTCTGTTAAAACTTTTAAGCGCTGGGGACACGTTCATGCATACATGATAACACATTGCAGATTACTAGTACTCCGGGATATAGAGTACATACATACATACATAGATTCACGCCTGTTTCCCAGAGGGGTAGGCAGAGACTACGGATTTCCATTTGCTACGATCCTGACACACTTCTCTGGCTTCATTCACTTTCATCACATTCCTCATACACGCCCGTCGTTTCAAGGAGCTCTTAACCTGGCCTTTGTCCCGAACGCCTCCGATCTGATCGAGAAACGTTCGCCTAGGTTTTCCTCGTGCGACTGTTCCATTCACACTAGCCTTATAAACTTTCTTAGTCAGTCTTTCCTCGTCCATTCTTTCTACATGTCCAAACCAGCTTAACATACCCTTTTCTATTCTTGTCACTATATCCACTATATATATAGCTTCCTCAAAATATATTTAGTCGACATTCGGAACATGTATATAACGAAACTAACACTAATATTATAAATGTATGTTTCAAATTTTATTTGTACGAACTTATCTTCTGAATATGGCATGGTTGTCATGGCCGTGAAAATTGAACAATGCTAGAAAGGAAATTTGACTGCATGAATAGCGTAGACGTATCAGTTTAAGTGGTCGACTGGCCATTGCCACCCCGTCGAGTGTCGTAAGTTCGATCCTTACAAGAAAAAAAAAATGTGTGGTCTTGTAATAGTTATTCCAAGGTTCTGTGTTCTTTGGGCTTACTGTTTGAATGTTTGTAGTCTCCCGTGACACATAAATATTATTGCTGTTACGGGCGATATCTTTTATTAAAATAAAAAATGTCTACAACTACACACGTCTCAAAATAGGTAAAAATTTATAGAAACCGGCACTATACATAAAAAAATAGGCTATGTTTTGATATTTATTACGTAAGGAAATTTCGCGGTTGGAGGGTAGTTGTCTATTAATGTAATATGGGGTAGTGATAAATCAAATAGGCACCGCACTAGCTGCGAGTCTTTTATAAGACTTTTTACCGGTACGACATACCAAGCAGTCTCGAGTGATCATTTAAAAATAAAATACACATTGAAAATATTATAGTTAACCTAGTGTTGAGTGTTGTGTGAATTGGATACAGAGATAGTAGCAAATATTGACAGTGACGTATATGGCGTGCAAATAGGAAAACGTTTGCACAACCGCGGGTGCAACGACTATTACTACGGTACATACTGGTAAGTATTTATATGGATATATAAGTTTAAGTACATGCCAATATAAGCCATGTTCAGTAGGCCACAAAGCACTTGATAATTGATTGTTACAAATAAACTTACATTCATATATACAATGTACAGGCTGTCCCAAAAGTCAAGACGTCAAGACGGAATCAGGTAACAGGCTAAGTTATAATAGTTATCAGAAAAATATAATCTCGAGAGCTTAAAGAATAATTATTCGAGATTACATAACAAAAAAATTATTAAAAAGTAAGTATCCGTCGCAACAGGAGTGGAAAGACCGTCACAGAATATAGATTTTTTTGTTTCTTTTTTTAAATGCCTATAATTTTTAAAATACGTAACTTAGATTTTTTCTGATAGCTTTTATAACTTAGCATGTTTCCTGATTCCGGCTTGATGTCGACTTCTGTGACATTCTGTATACACAGGTTTATTTTACACGGAAAAAATTATGGTGTAATAATATCAGTGGTAATTTTGGCACGTTCGTGCCGCGTAGGTTTGATCCCCACAAGAGACAAAAATTGTTTGATCCACAAACGTTTACTTTACAAAATTGACTACATAGTTTTATGACGATTAATGCATTAGCGACCAATTCGAAACTGATCTCTATGAATCACATATTGCATCTATGAATCATTTATACATATTTATAATTATGTCCGCATATCTATGAAGGAATATTTAACAGGTTTTGAAAAAGGCATATTATTACATTATCTCATGCAATTACCAGCGGGTGTGTCACGCTTTGCAGTGTCCATGCTATGGGCGAGAATTTTCTCTGTGACTCAGCAGTAGTGACAGAGACTGTTGTGTGTATCGATTTTCGCTTTTAGCTTTCGGTTTCATTTATTATATGGGCCGAAACCAATAGTTGGCGAAAAGAGGGTGTTTAACACCTTCACATATCCTTTCGCGCAAGACTGTTATGTAAACCGAATAAACTGCCTAATCCGAGAATCAAACCTGGGATCTCACTGCAGGCAGCAACAAAAGCGTAATAAGTAGTAAGCACAACAAGATCAATTATACATAGGTATATTTTCAATTTTAATACAACGCCCAGTACGGGCGTTGTATTAAAGTCATCATTCCTGTTTCGCGGGAGACTTAACAAACATTTAAACAACGACCACAAAGAACAGCCAGTACCTATATCATGACAAAGTGATACACTCAAACATGAGATTGCAAACAAAGTCACGATGTAGCCCTCTCGTTTACATCTATATAGTTACGTCACTCAAAAACAAAGTCTGTGGCACGTCTGAATGTTGCCAATATTACACGGCAAACGTTGTCTGAATCTGTCGCTCGCACACAATATTGCAATCTTAAAATTCAACAGGTTACTGTCGTACCCTTGTACTATGTAGTCCCGCAGTAAAAACCGGAAGCCATTGGGGCCGGAGTATATCTGCGTACTTACTTACGTAAGTATTTTGTACTATATTCCGGTAAAGTAGGGACACGCAGTGTATCCTTTTCTTGTGATTGCGGTTGGTTTGTATAGTTAACTTTGAAAGATGGGATTGATTCGGAGTATGTGATAATATAATATCAGTCCTAGTTAATAAACTGGCTTGGGCCTATTAGTGTGATAAAGCCATAGTGGCGACTAGTGATCCAGTGCGGGTTGAGAACATTATGGAGAACTTTCAGTTTGTTCAGTATGCTTACTGTTTTAATACGCACATAGCTTTTGATATGTTGGCCTTAGGATCAAACCCATGCAGTGTTCTCACACTGCATGGTAGTCTAACCATTTCCCAACTAGGCTATCAAACGAATAATTGTAACCGTCCACGTAACATAATTTTAGATCTTTGACTGAAAATTGTCGAACAGAAAGAACAGAAGAGGCAAATACTTGTTGTTTGATTAAAACGCACACAAAGTACATAGACATAGGCACAGATCAACTATATGCGAATCACTCAATGTTTTGACCCGCGTGAGAATCGAACTCACTTCCTAATCTCGGCGGAGAGACTGTGGCGAGATGACTACTTAAAATATTACGCAATCTATGAAGTCAAAATATTATGTCACATTTTAATGTAACACCATCTTAGGTATAGAAATTGTCTAGATCTTTAGCATTTTATAAAATAGACCGAGGAAATATTTGAAGTATAAGATTTAATAAAATTACTCGTGCATGCCGAGAGAGCTTGAAGTAAATTTATACCAAGATATTGTTACTTCACCCGTAATATATAACGAGATTTCAATCAATTACTTAATATTCAGATTATATCTCTAATCTAATAACATCGAAAGCCACCCTACCCCGCGTCAGGATATCAGGATTATGCACACTCACACCGATAGCTTAATTATTACTTTGGTTGAGACTACTATCGGGTTTGGCGGCTCTATGAATAACCCTGTAAGTATGAACCTATCCGTTAATACTGTAAGAGGATTACTGACTAATTGATTTCCTTCGGTTAAGACGAACAGTGACTGCCGTGATCCAAGATTAATTGATATTATGTATAGCTTCCGCCCTCACTGTAATGTGTTTTGAAGTGTTACATACATTTTGTGTATGTAGATCGTTTAGTCATTTGATTTTACATTCAGACTGTTGTGTTGACGCGTAAAATAGTGACTTCTAACTTGCTCAGTACCTATATAGTACGAGATTTTATTTTTATAACGATGCCTTTGCTGGTTATTTTGTGCAAATATCGGAATAGTTTTATGTTCGTCACGTCTTTCGATGGTCTACTACAAAAGCTTCTGTCTTGTTTTGGGGCTCATTTAGTACAAAGTTAGTTAAAAGTCGCTTAGTTTGCGACAAATACTTATATGGAGTCCTGTGCCACTCTAGTATGGTAACAATCGGATTTAATGTAAGATGATGTTTAAAAAGCATGTCTATAAATCACTAGAGTTTGCCTTTGGCTTTGCGCGCGTTAATATACATAGATTTAGTCAATAAATTTATAACTCTCGAAAAAAGTACTTTTCTCTTTTCTGTACCCCTGACACAATACACATTGTATGCGAAATTCATGATGATCGGTCAGTACTAACTACTAACACATTCGCATTTATAATCTTAATAGTAGACTATCAAAAGATTTATTCAACAAGTTTGAATGCCATTTATTGTTAATACAATTATTTTAATGACGTTACATACTAGGTATTCCTCTATGAAACTAACAAGGTCATAAGTGCACTACACGTTGCCAAACCGCGGAGGTGGAACACGTAATTACGGGTTAGAAATGAGCGGTGCACTGTGACAAATTTCTGGCAAAACGGCACACAGGACTGTAAAATATAACATGCTATAAGATAGTTAATATTAGCAAATAATATCTGAACCATTATTTTATTAAAGCACTTTTTAGAGCGTATTGAATACCTAGTAATAATATTAACACCTCTAGATGATCTTAATACTTGTACTGTATCGATACTTTAATGGATGTTTTAATCAAAATCATGTACTTACGTTAAGTCTAATGCCTGCTGCCGTTACATGTTTACTTTTTGAAGTAACCCTTGCACTTGGTATAAATCCTAAGTTCTACGGGTACTTTACAAACATTCAAACAACGGACTCAAAGAACACACAATTAAAAAAAACGATTTGAATTTTTGACTCTTACTCACAAGAGTCAAAAAATTCAAATCGTTTTTTTAATTGTCATCTCGATATCATAACATTCGGCGTAGTGGCAATAGTGAGGCCTCCACATAAACTATTACGTTATCCGTGCCGTTAATATGATCAATTTCTTCACTGGCCCAAAGTTGGATAAGATGAGAGAGTAAGATAAGATGGATAAGATAAGATATTTACTACTACAAATTATTATGTTCTCAAAGCAATTCTCTAGGCCTTGAGAACTAAATAGTACGTATTACGTCAATGAAAATCATTAGTAATTGAGTCCTTTACTTCAAATATCTTTTAATGAATAACCTATGTATTTAAATTAGCAAATAGTTACCATGCATGGCTTTATCTGTGTTTTGATTGATGCTTCACCGAATGGATCAGAGCCTTATTTATTACATAGAATTTATCACGCTTGTATTGCATCGGTAGGTTAGGCAGAGTCGTATCACACCCATATTTCGCTAGCATATAATATATCCTACGTAATAGGAAGGAACATTTTAGACTCCATATTGTTCCTGATGGGTTCCTAACAAAAAGCCAATAAAATGTTGCTATACACTTAAGTTTTACATGGTTGTGTACTTAGTAAGTTACTCATGTAGAATACAAGTTAGAAAAATATATCTAAGATGAAAAATCACTCATTCCTTTTCTAACGTATCTAAGGTCTAGCCTCTTACGTTGAAAAATGAACAAAGCGGTTTTATATGTCTAAGTTATTTTTTTTTGTCATTCAAACGAACATACTTATACTTTTATGTATTTTATTCGTTAAAATATTATATTAACATAATATCAGTTAAAAGTCGTACTTTCTATAAGGCAGTTAAAGGAACTTGCATTTAAATGAGGTCGGCAATGGCGAATTTTCAACAAGAGACATTCTCGATAATAGTCGTGAATTGGACACATCAGCTGAAATAGAGTTGTGCTCCATCATATTAAACTACCACCAAAGGGTTGTGAGAGACTTAGATTTGAATTAAATTGTTAAATTTAGACACATATAAACCCTTTCAGAATGTGCGTAAAGTCCCCTTTGATACGTGCATTATATTATAGGGTGTCTCAAGACCCTTAACGAAGCCGAAAGACACGTGTTCTACTAATTGGTAGGATGACTTTTTGTTAAGGTCTGGATTTTATTTTATCTTTTTTTATAAAAACATGTTTGAAATGTGAAAACGATACTTTCTTCTGAACAAACAATCAAAACTATTAATACTTCCCAGTAAGAACGCCATGGCGCGCTGTGCACTGTGCGTTTTAATTTCAGAAAATTAGAGCGCGCCACGATTCTATACATGCACACATACGTCCTGAGCGTGCGCTGCGCGCTTTACATTGCAGTCAGAAAATTATGGATCTTATTCGATACCTAAAAATCAGTCTTTTGATTTGAAAGAATTTTTGTATAGTATGACTTGAATTGATGTATAGTATGCGTGGCTGTCAGCTTCGTTAAGGGTCTTGAGACACACTGTACGTATCTATGTTTATTTTGTTTTGAAATATCAATGTCAATCAACAACTACCGAAATTTTGTATAGATACATATACAAACATAATCTTAGCGATTAAAATATGCAACGCTATAGTCATTACCAGTAACCAACATCTCAGACAGAGGCTTAACCCTATTCGGAATATAAGCCAGATCTATCAGCGCCAGCTGACGACGTATCATAAAATCCGCACAAAATCCCGAATGTTAATACACTTCACGGCGAACAAGTGACAAGTCTGTATTAAATCAGCTTCCACTAAGTCAATATCGCACCACAGAACTGAACTAATTCACACAGAAGTTGTCTGTGAATTATTTCACCGCAGCGCAATCTACAATCCGCACAAGGGTTCCGACAGTGGCAATTAAGAACGCCGCACTCAACATATGCCGGTCTCACAAAAATGTTACTACATTGGCCACACTCGCTACAGAATATTTGCTCCGAGATCATTTGCCGCCCAAACTTTTAGTGTGGTACCTTCTATTGTGTATCGTAAGTAATGCTGGGAACAGACTTAGATATTAGGACAATTGCCGGCTCGGTGGCTTTCTTATATAACATACTCGTAAGTTTTTAATATTCAACTAGGCAAGGATGTTCGTGATAATATGTACATATTTTATAAAGTTCTACGACATATTATACATGATGAAAGTCACATACAAATTCATTGTATTAACAAATAAAAAGCATTTTCGAGTTAATGTTTACCTGAAAGTAAAAATACTTTTATTAATTGACTTTGGTGCATTTTAAATTTAACGTAACATTTATAACCATACTAGACAGCCTAGTTAGCCTAGCTATAGTACATAAAATAGGGTCATAAACACAATCATTGAGTCAGGCAGTGTTATTGGGGTTACCTGTCTAGGGATTCTCATTTCACAGTACGGAATCTGCAACTGTACTTAAAAGACGGCAGTAGATTGGGCCCTATAACCACGGTTTGCAAAATTTGGATGTATTATATTATTCGGGTATATAGGTGTGACAATATGATATATCTATGTGCGTAATTATAATCATATTATTACGTTTACCAGGAAAAAGGAAACGAAACGAAAGGAACGATGTGTAAGGCACTTAGTTTTATAATTCTATAGCAACCGTAATAATAAAACTCGGATTTAATGACGCAAACTTATAATGATCACATAAAACGTAAGAAGGGGGTATGAATACTTGGTTACAGGTTATATACATGATACGAATTTCTACAACTTCTAGCACAATAGTTAAGTAGATAAAAATAAAAATATTTTCGTGAATTTCTATATAACATAATTATGATATTATGTCGTCAACCTCTAACAAACACAATCAGTGACATAAAAACTGAATTTTTGATAAGATTCGAAAATTTATAATAATTACTACATCATAATTGAGAATTGTTATTAACTGAACTGTTCTTTATATATTAAAATAAGATGATTTTTTTAATGCCTAAGTAATGCAAAATCTTGAAATGGTCTAGCGACTTATCTCGAAGATAGTCAAATGTTTCTATTTGTCTTAAAATATTTAGGAACGATTGATCAGTATTTTTGAACTTGACATTCAAATTAAGAAATACACACTCTCTCCCCTACATATCTCCAAAAGAAAGAAAATTTCTTGCCAGCCTCTCCAACCCAGTAATCAAATTTAAGGTTTTATATAGAGTAATCGAATTCATTGTACTACCAAAACTTATTTACCATTATGCCACCAAACTTATCTAACTATGAGAATATCTAAATATCTTTTTCAAATGTACTTTTTTTACGTTTACGTACGTTTAGATGGTTTAGCCCTGTGAATTTAAATATTATTGTTATACTCTATATAAACTTAATACCATTACCTTTTTTTAGAACTGTTCAAAAAAAGAAAATACTGAGCACGTTTACGAAATTTCTAAATTAAAAAAGGCTAATAAATAAAATAGTATTTGTGAGTGAAGGTCGCGTCGAGCTGATGTAGTTTCAGAACGAGTCCCAGTATATTACCGTATATAACACGTTTGTATGCAAATTTTATTCCCTAAATCCGGCCTGATGGAAAACGGTCTCTCCAAGTAGGTATTATCAGGGAGCGAGGCAAACCCAGCCGAACTTTTGGGTCGATTTGATAACACATTCCAAATACAGCACCCACTGAGTCCATTACCTTATCATATAAGTAAACCGAATTATTTGAATTTCAGTATCTACATAAACGTCATATTATGATTTCTTCAAGGCTTAAATTATGAGAATTTTGCGATAGATTACGGATAAGTAATAGAATATAACTGCATTAAGCAGAAATAATATTTTCTTTCTTGCTTCTGATGTAGTTAGAATTGGGTACCTGATATTTCATTACCCGAAGAACTGGCTTGGCTTCGTAGCATGTCTAGTCATCATAGGTGACAAGTTATTTCGAGACTACAGAGTTCTCATATTCGCTTCCATAACTTCACGACAGCTGTGTCTAACAGCATTAGATAGGGCTCTTGCCAAATTTTGTGCTGCCTATGAAAATTTCCTGATACGATAACAACTCTGTCGAAATTCGACATTGAACTTGGAACCTCACAATACGACAGCTATCGCCGTGAAAACAACAAAGCATCATCAAATAAATACCTATATACCATATTCATGAATATTTTTGGTTTTTGGAATAAATCCGCACGAGGAATAAATCCTGCGTCGCGGGAATTTTTACAAGCAGTAAAACAACGGACAGGTAGGACACCTAGAATCGGAACAACAATTTGTATATCACACAAAGGAGACCGTCCATATTCGGCTTGTACGTGGACAATCGTTTTATATACAAAGTAAAATATTAAAAGTTTTGTTTTAATATATAATAAATATTGGTTACCATCCAGTAGTATGAAATTGTTGTATTTTATTTATATATTATATCAAAATAATACACACAGCCTGGAAGCAATAAGGCAGTATTACTGCAACCGAAGGACTGTTGGTTGCTGTGCTCACATAATGTCTGTAATATAGTACCTAAGCTGGGCAAGATAATGAAAGACCCAAAATGTCACTCCACCAGCCCAGTTTTTGGAAAATAATTTAATAACTTATAAAGGTAATGAAAATAAATATTTATTTTAAACAATGTGTTTTATATTATTATTTAACGAACTTGATACTAAACTTCAATGAATAATGTTTTCAACTTAGCTTAGGCTACTCAACATTAATATTGTTATTACAATATAAAATTGTTCACGCCCAGGCCAGGGTCCCATACAAGGTGGTCGGTCTCCTTTGTGTCCCGAGTAGGAATCGAACCAACCCGACGTACAGGCGACCTATTAAACCACTACGCCATCTGTTCAGTAAAATAATCCCTCAATTACTTTTCACAATAAACGCGCTTCTGAATACTCAACTTTTAATAATCCTAATGGAACCATTTTCTTCATAATACTGAATATATGGTATAAATTCTGCTTAAATTTTGGAGCAATTTGTAAGAGGATCCCTTAGGAAGTATATAATAGAAGATAATCCCATCTTGTGTGTCCTATTAATCATAGATTTGGAAACTTACACCTATCTTGAGGGTTTATGCCGCTTGGGCGTGAGATATGGTTACTATCGTTAGTGTAATAGGTGAACATTGTTTATATTGTAAGGACGTTTATCATTGCGCTGATTGTGTTGAGTATTCAGCAGGAATCTTAATCGTATGAATAGTAAGTACTACAGCTTTTTTCGTAAAAAAGTTCTTTTATTTAAGGAAGTCTGCTAAACGTTATTAAACGATTAATAACTATAAATTTAAATTCAAAAACTTCCGACACAATAATAGAAATAGTAATACGCCATTTTGCGCTGACGGCCATCTTGGATTTGAAATTTATCATAGTTATCATCTACTAGTCAAGCCCTTTCATTTGATACCCATATTAAGGGGGTTGTGAAAAAATATGTAATCCGCTATTTTGTGGCGGCGGCCATCTTGGACCGATTTTCATTAACCATATCTAAGAACACTCCCGACTAATTCACATTTCAAACAAAAAAAGCTAAATCAAAATCGGTTCATCCCTTCGGGAGCTACGATGCCACAGACAGACAGACAGACACACACACACACACACACACACACACACACACACACACACACACACACACACACACGCACGCACGCACGCATAACCCCTCTGTCCGCTCCCGCGGAGGGGTATGCGTCAATGCATTCCACCACGTAAAAAAAGAAAAAGGTGGCACAGAGAACCGTAGCGTGTCTACAAGCTTGAGCTGGTGACTTTGAGCAACTGCTACAGCTAGCTATTAAATATTGTAAATCCATTAAATAAATCTAATATGAATGTTAAGTGTTTTTTATGTTTTTCTGTTTAGAGTTCCGACAAAGACCTTTTGTGCTTGCGCATACGCTATGTTCAAACGAAAATAACTATTAAAGTAATAGACACACAGTTGTCAATTTAATGTTGTAATGTAGCTTAGCTCAACATCTGATGGTATATATTGAGATTTATATGTTTTTCAAAAATTATGGACATGTGAACACATTGTTTTGTATTATAGACCGTAGACAGTATTGTTGCCCTCTGAATTAGCCAATTTTTATCTCAATATGATCCAAACTTTGGGAGATATGATTTATTTTGTACACACAGAGAATTTTTCAACAAAAAAATAAAATGGCTGCCACATAGCGAGGAAGTGGATTGGACTCAAATGAAGAGTGTATTTGTGTATTGAAATAGTTGTTATATAAGTATTTAGAATATCGCTAGTCCATGACCGGACACACTGTATATTGCGATATCCAAACTCATATTATAAATGCGAATGTGAGTTTGTTTGTTCTGCTCTCGCGCCTTGACTACAGAATAGTTCATCATAAAATTTCGCATACACGTTATCAGTGACAACAGTATACAGAAAAGAACATTTTATCCAGTTATCCAGAAAAAGGTAATAATCTATCTTAACCTATCCTTTATTTACGCGAGCGAAGCCGTGGGCAAAATCTAGTATAAAATATACCTATTGCACATCAAGTTTCGATATTATACAAGGTAAGCCAGAGGAACTAAATATTACTAGCGACGTGTTAATGTAATATTAATAGTTGTGTTTCTCTCCCAATAATGGACATCCTAACTTCCTAACTAATATTATAAAAGCGAAAATGAGTGTGTTTGTTTGTTTGTTACCTTTTCACGCCTAATCCACTGAACCGATCATCCTGAAATTTTGCATATACGTTGTCAAGTGTACAGAAACGGACATAGGCTACCTTTCATTCCGAAAAAAATTACTGTTCTCGAGGAAAACATCAATAACGTTCTTGTGATAATAAATGGCGCCACGTGTCTTTCGAGTCATGATTGAATTATTATATTATTACATGGCGCCATCTATCATTATCACAAGAACGTTATTATTGTTTTCCTCGGGAACAGTATTTTTTTTCGGGATGAAAGGTAGCCTATGTCCGTTTCTGTACACCTGTCAACGTATATGCAAAATTTCGGGATGATCGGTGCAGTGGTTTAGGCGTTAAGATTTAACAAATAGGTAGGGCACAGCCGCATCCTTGTTAAAATTAGAGATCTAAATACATCAAACCGGTAAAGGAATTTCTTGCTTCCTACATACTACAGATAACTGACTAATAAACTTTTGCTGTGTTCTTGTGCTGAGTATGATTTTCAGGGTCCTAAACGAGGTGCTGTGCTCGTAGGTGCTGACACCCCAGTACCAAGTAATCTTTGTCTCTTACTTTATTAACCTAAAGATTTCTTTTTTTAAGGATTGACAGCGTGCAAGCAATCCATTGGTGATCCATGCGTCCACAGGCCAAAGTATGTAGGTCTTATTATATAGCAGGCCAATGAACCCACTCACCATGAGACGTGCAATACGACGACTCAAGTTGACCCATAATACAAACGGGTATTGGTTAACTTGAGTTTTCAAAATACTGAACACTATAATTTAATCAATGTAGCCTTAACACCTCAACTAGACCGATTATTTGCTAAGTATGTCTCTGGAATATACTAACACCTAAGAGAAGTTCAAATTACTAATTGTTAGATCAGTGTAAAGTAATCGTTGTCTCTTGCACTATTAGCGTAAAGATTTTTTTTTAAGGTTGGCCTCGCCCGTTGACTTTTGTAATCCATTGGTGTTCCATGCCGCCACCAACTGCAATAACCGCTCACATTAGACGAGCTGTATGATTCCTAGCCAACATAATAAAAAAATCTTGTTCCAAATCATGGACCGTCTATTTTTTTATTAAATGCTGTTTTAACTGCGTGATTGATGTTAATACAAGCCTGATTAAATCGCTAGATTAACTTTTAAATCCAATATCAGCGGCTCAACTCTTAATTTAAGATTTAAACGTGGTTACAACGAATATTCGGCGTAATCAATCTTAGTCTAGAATAGATTTAACGTGTAGGTTTAATCCGGTGAGCTACATGGATTCTATACAGGGATTACAAGATTACGTCAGCATACTTGAAACGTTCTACACGTTATTGGAAGTTAATCTAATTTATTTTAGAAATGTTTAATGGTATTTTTGGGAGCTTCATTTCAAACAGGTAAAATTCAACTGATGTTAAAGATTTTCTTCATAAGGTATTATAGAAATAGAAAAAAGGAGGCAATAGTAAATTAAATTTAGAAAAGAAATTACTTCTATTAGTTTTGTGTTACCAGCGGATTGATCTTGTAAAATAGTGGCAAGGTGATTTTACTCACTGTATTCTTAACGTGCAGTATGTAAGGTAAACTCACAAACATACATAAACATATATCTATATACATTAAGAGGTAGACAAATATATTGTATTAGACCTACATTTTGCCAGCTATGTATGTATATATATAAGCTTGCACTTTTTATAGCTATTAGCGAAACTGTTGCTGCATCTGGGAATCTCTTGACAGAAAAACCTAATATCACCGGTGATATGAAGTGGTATTACATTGGAAAGCCAAACCTAAGACAAAGAAACACAAGTGCAAGTGCCTTCGGATCGACAAAGCAACAGGATTACGATTTAATTATTATTATTAATAAACAGGAAAGCAGTTAAAGAAATCTTTGAAGATATCTCAATTTCATTTAAGCAGAAAGTTGGAATAGGTTGTATCTTTCGTTATGTAAGTAGGGCAGTATGTAGAAAAGAAATTCTAGAGTAATAGTTTAATTACAATAAAACGCAGAAAAGCAACCCGCGCTTTCACTAAAGCAAAATTTACTAGAAAACTTTAATACGAATATTTATTTCATGAACTGGTGCAATAGATACTGCACGAAAAATAATTTCCCGTAAGATCATATTTTTACAAAGTTTGAACAGTTTCCAACTACTGACAATTTTGAATACATTTCCAACAGAAAATGTGAGAGATTTGGGATTTTATGAAAATTATATTTCTTTGAACTACTTTCATGAAATCGTAGCGGCGTACCGGTCGGCATTTGGCCGGCCAAGCTTTTCATATTTAATACTGGTGTTGCGGTGAAAAGCGCCATTCCGGTTTTACAAATTTTGGTTTGTGGAATGAACCTTTTCGTTCGCGAATAGGAATGTATAAATCACGTTGACGTGAGTCTCAATAGTTAAGAGATTTGTTTTACTTTGCGTACACGTGTAGTACAAGGGTCGCCCCACGCTCCACTCTTGTGAACTCGTATCGAGTTACATGATTGCTTTTTAGATTTATAGAGGCATTAATGAACAGCGAGTGTGTTGATTTTATGCGAATATACTAGAAGAGAATTGTTTGGGAGGGATTATCGTACAGTTTGGTCGTATTCTATTGGATAGGCGTTATTTACGTTAAAGAACATTTTGAATTGTTCTATTCTCAAAAAAATACGTTAGAATTAGTGAGGTAAGACCTGTATTTAAGTCAGACTGCATCTCAACATTGTTAGGGTGTGACAATGTCAACGTCGCTCTAAAATTAGCTAATCTGAATGAAATATAAAGTTGACGTAGTGACTTATCATTTTATGGAAAATTCAATGGTCATTTTCCATTTTCTTAGAACGAATTGCCAATCTCAACGTACGTTAGCGGCTCCATCCATTGTCTATGTTCTTTAAATGATATAAAACACTTTTTGCGAATAAATTGAGAATCTCTACCGAAATTTAAAAAAAAGCAAAATGTCACAAATTTCAACCGCAGTTTTCGTCGACCTGACACAAGCACAATATATTCATTAAATTTATTTTTATTCGTAAACGGCTGGTATTCAACATACGCATTAATTTGAACGAACGAGGGGACGCGTAACAATGCTCACATTTTATAATACCCGGGTCTGGCCGCTATGCTCGGTCACGACGTCATGCCGTCATAGTGCCGAGATGACGCCGTAATTAGATCGACGGCCCACGCTGCGGTGGCTGCAGGGTTGACATCGACCAACTCAGCTATATTTCTATATAGGAGAGGGAGGCAGGTCCTTATTTTTAATTAAGTTCGGTAATTATATGAATCGCTGGCTTGATAAGCGAAATTGCTTAGAGTAGACTGATTAGGGCTAGAAATTACCTATATATACTTACTTAGATTCTGCGGTATACTATTATAAGATTACTAAATGTACCCGCGGTTTCACCCACGTTTATGATTACTGCGCCGCCTCCGTGGGTAGCCGTAGTCCGTACCGTAGCGTGATGTTATATAGCCTTCCTCAGTAAATAAGCTATCCAACACTAAAATGATTTTTCAATTTGGACCAGTAGTTCCTGAGATTAGCACGTTCAAACAAACAAACAAACTCTTCAGCTTTATAATATGTATTAGTATAGATTAGTGACAGGTTTAATTATTATATTCCGAATAATGATTCTGAAAATCAAAACAACTATTACGTTACAAATCAATGTTTGGATCGCTTTTGTGCTTATTAAGTCGTAATGTTTTCTTTCTTTATGATATTTATAAGAATTAAAAGGTTTTTTTTATTCTCTTTACATTTCATGTTCTGTGCTGAGTATAATTTTTGTAACGCCTTTTCCACATCTGTCATAACATAATTTATAAAAGTTACATCGTTTAATTTATAATTGATATTGTTTCAATAGATTTTAAGAGATATAAATTATTGCGAGATCTTTAATTGTACCTTAGATTTGGCTCAAACTAGAACAATCCGAATCTATGCTGCAGAAAATTGGAACCAAATAATCTTGTGTTGTGTTCCTACGGCGAGCGAAGCATCTAGGCTCTTTAAAACGAGATCGTGTTATAAGCAGAGGATTAGTGCAGTCTTCATCTATTATAGCATTATTACTATACCAATTCAGTAGTTCCCATATATTGTCTTGAGGTGTAAAGCTAATATGTTGTTAATACTTTAACCTAGTGTAGTTTTTAATTTATTGGACAATGATTGTTATTAATCTAGGTTTACTTTGTATCCGTCGATTGCATGTTACTAAAGTCTTTTGCGCGGCACAGGAATTGACCCTAATGTAGGAGTAGTCTAAATTTATATACCACTTCCAAGTAGAGCTTACTTCACGATAAGGCATTGGGCAGTATAAATGACAAGGGATATCTTCCAATTCTTTCATTACTTATAATGGAAAATAAACAATTCAACAAAACAATGTAGCAACCCTATAAGTGCGGTGTCGGTGCACGACGAGTAGCAACTCTCAATCAATTTGTCGTCTTTTATGCCTTTTATCTAGCGCTTGGAGCCGGCCCAGGCGGCCTCGTCCGTCTACCCGCCGCATTTTATTTTATTAAAACCCTATTGTGTTATATTATTCCTTAAAAGCCTTCCTTATATTCGAATTGTTACAATCACTTAAGTGCTCCGTTTCTGTACTTAAGAATTTAATTGGTACCACTTAAAGAATTTCGCTATATAATGTAATACAAATATTTTTGACTGTCTAAATTTAGATTTATGGTATCTTAAGTATTCGCCATCTCTCTCTCGACGGCATCGATTACGCTCTACATTGGTATAGATACATATTTTTCCAGACGTCCCCTTCCTCGGCGAAGAGATTAATTACGGAATCGGCAGTTTTAATTAGTTTTGTAATTAACAGCCGCATGGGCACGCCTTCGAGGCGAACTAAAATAAATTACCGTTTAATACAATCACTACGTCGGATTAAATCGGTTGCGATGGCAATAAAATAATTTAAAAACGTGTTACTGTATATCTACAAGGTTTATGTTAATTGCTTTTGTAACATTAGTACTCGTAAATATGAAATTAGAATTCCAATTAATTTGACGGAAAGAGAAAATATATTGTCAAAACATGCAATAGTGGTCAAATAGTTTCTACAATTGAACGATACGAACGATGTCACTTGCAACTCATACGTAGGTATATCAAGAAATTCAAAATTTAAACATACAGCTATTAATGGCCCTGTCCCACGTTTTTTAACTAGTAGAAGAGAGATTTATAGTTCCAGTCTTACATTGTGTGTAACAGCTTGCTAACAGCCTGTTTAAATCTTTCTATTGTTGAAAAACGTTACAGTTCTATACACATCTTCTTTATTCCTATATTGCTGTAATCTTACGTACAATCGCTGTATAGACCATAAAGTAAATACTTTTATATCTTTCACTATCGTATGAAATGAAACACTGAATAAAAAATGTATTAAATCAGCCCTGATTCTTATCAACTCGACCTCCTTTCTGAATGAGATGGCTATCGTTAGCAGGCTGCGAAGTATGTATAATAGCATTCGGCATTGCATTACTTTAATAAGAAACTTTACATATTTAATTTATTTAGCATATCGTCCCAGTGAATTAATTAAATAAAAAGCAAATTATAATCGTTTTAAAACAAATATTTTTTTATTAATTTTTGCGTAACTTGGTGACCTTTTAAACCATAGAGCTCGAAATACTGCTACCCGCATTTCTCGTACTGACGGAAGTTCTCGAGTTCAAAGCCAGAATACGAGCTGATAAAAAGATATAATAGTGTTAATAAGCAGTAGCAGCGCGGAATATGAAGGTTTGTGGTGTATTATCCCTTATCCCTGAGAAATCACGTGACTAACCCCGTTTGTTTTAACTCTGATAGCTGTCCATACAAACTGGATTGGCATCTCATAGTTTTATGAAAGTGAAGAATGTATAGTATTTTTTACGCACCCTTGTGCACTATTATACCTCCTGCGCTTGACCACCGTGATCAAAAACCAGTCTACTGTCCATTTCATTACTATGGATTAATATATAACTTACTGTATTTGTATAAAAATACTCAAATACAAATAAAAACAACCCACAAGACATGATCGTATTAATTTAATGGATTTCCCGAGCCGATTTCCGGTATAACAAAAGGGGAAGTCAGATAAGAAGGCCTTAGAAAACGATCGAATGTTAACCCTACGTAATTGTATACACGCAGTTTTGTATCGTCATTGTCTTGTGTTTTGTATTGTATGTATGTCGTCTCCTTCGTGTCAAGTTCCATCATTTGCCTGAGATTTTGTATTTTTTGTATTTTTAGTACTACAGTTTGGCTATGATTTAATTTACGTGATACTACGCATTATATGCTGAGTTCTATTTAGCAGGATTAGATCAAAAGTTGTTTGGATTATAAGTTGTAAATCAATCTTCTTCTTCATAGCAAAAACAAAATTTATTGCGTTAGCGCAGTCGGTTATTTGTCGTTTTTTACTGTCAGTCTTGACACATGGGGATGCGTTCGGATTCACACATCAGTTATTTATTATAGCTTTTGTCAAATAAAATTAGTTTAATTTAAACATAAATATTATAATATCATTTTATTAGTATTATATATATATCATAATCATTTTATTAGTATTATATATATTATGTATTATATATTATTATTATAAACAGAGGCGCAACGGAAGACCAGCGCTAGTTGTTTACAACTAGCATCTTGCTGAGTTGCAACCTATTTGCTGCAGTAATGTTATTGTTCCTTTTTACTTTACTTTTTGCTAACCATATTTGTAAGTGTACTGTTGCAAATAAACGTATTTTCTTTCTTTCTTTCTTTCTACCTAATCTGCTCCAAAATTTGTTTAGTCGTTTATTTGTGATGCTGGTACCTATTACAGATAGATAGACGGACAGTCTCACAGAAAATCCAAAAACCTTTGTTCGGATTCTTACCATGTTAATAATCACTCACAATTAATTTAAAAATTTATTTATCTTACAAACACAGCTTTGTTACAATTTCATAATAGTTCAAATAAATTACAATAAAAAAAATAACATCATAATTAAATTAAAACTATTTATTATAACTAGCAACAGTTTCCAGGTTTTATTTTCCTCTTGTTTTCTTCAGCAGGCCTTTGAACTTTGTGTAATTATAACAAATAAAATAAGCCCACATCCGATTTCAGCCAATCCATCTGTCACTTAAAGCGTTTGATTTCTTTTGGTAAGCTTAGCAAATATAAATCAAATACACTAAGTATGTATGAATTATATTTGCTTTCCGCCAAATTAAGAATATTCTTTATTATATTAAAATTGAAACAGGACAAACATTGAGATTGATCTAAATTTCAAGAGTAAAAAAATTATGTTCCACTTGCAATCTACATAATAAAATCATGTCCTAGCTAATAAATAAATCTTAAGATCTTGAAATTTCTTGTTTGCATATGATATTTCTATAAAACTAACTGACAAAAATGTTACCTTTTGTGTCTCTTGCTTGCCCGTACTATAACAACATTAAACTATGGTCACTGGTTGGTATAATAACAAAGAAAAACATTCTACCGCGACCGGTAAGTTCAGAATGACAGACTAGTAAATTTTGTATTCCACCGTTTTAAACAAGGACTAAAAGATACTCGATTGATCTCGTCTCTCTCGAAATAGTCGTTAAGTTCTATTTCATTTAATCAAAAAAAGAACACGCCACATTGTTCCCGGCGTAATTCGTCACAATCGGAATTGTGACAATTCCCTCGGGAGAGCTTTGAGAAAAATTGTCGCTAACGAGCTCGCACCCCGCACCCCCTCGCGCACCGACCCCTCTACACCCCCACCACTTTTAATCCGCACCACCCCCTTTATCCGTAGCACTTTAAAACCCTTTTGCGATTTTCCGCACGGAGGAATTATCAAGAAAAAGGAACATTTATTCATTGTCTACCTTTTTTATATAAATTATTCGTTATTAATCTTTGAGTTAAATATCTTAATTGTCTTTTTAACTCTATGTAAATTTCAGTGAAAGTTGACCCGAAGAAATGAATATCCAATGATTATTTTATTTAATACTAACATTTGAAGGAAGTTCTTCGAACGAACGTTTGTATCGAAATTATTATAGGAACTTAAATACGAACAGATAAGTAGATATTATCCTAACTAATATTATAAATGCAAATGGGAATTTTTTCGCTTTCACGCCTTAAAGACTCAAGCAATCATCATGAAATTTCGCATACTCGTTTTCAGGGGAACAGAAAAGGACATAGGGTTCCTTTTATCCAGAAAAAATACTGTAACTAACCTAACCTAACCTACATTTACGTGAGCGAAGTAGCGGGAAAAATCTAGGAATATATAGTTCATTAAGCAATGTATCTTGCTAAGTTTTTAAATAGAAGCTATAAACGAATATATGTTATTATCATATTGCAACTTTGTTTGCGTTAAAGTCTTACTACTTTTTTATGATTCAAATTCAAATGATTTATTCATATAAGTTACAAAGTAATGCTTATGAATGTCAATGTTACTCCTATCACGTTAAGAGGGACGCAAACTGAATAAGTCAATTACATAGTTGGTGATGATTAGGCGTCCCATTATTGACAAATCGCCTATGTATTTGTTGTACTGGTATGTTAAACAAAGGCGCCTCTGCCAAAAAAAGATATCTATAGTTAATATAGCATGACACTACAATTATGCCTATGTATCACGTTGATCATAGATCTAGTTACATTATCAAAGTATTTTTTGCTTACTAAATTGTATCGCTTTTGACAATATAAACTTTTTTACATTACAAAAGTTAATATGGTCGTTAAGTTTTCTAATTTTCCGTGCAACTTTTACCACCTGTCAAAACCTTCTCCTGTCAATAAACCACACAACAAAAAAAAAATAGCGAAATTAGTCCAGCCGTTCACGCCTGATGCCGTGACTAAAGGAAATAGGGATTTATTTTTATATGTATATATATAATAGATAGGTGATTTACTAAACGATACAGAAGATTCTATAAAGTGAAAAAAATTATACGATATTAATATCATATTCTTACATTCTTTTAAACACTCACAGATGGATGTTTTGTGTATTGATAATTACCTGTACTGTGACAGCCATCCTATGATGCTTATCATTAGTGTGTCTGATATAGAGATTGAGTATCCAGATATAAACATTGGAACTGACTATGCATTTATTGGGAAATATTATAATTATCGACATGGCTAGCTTAATAAA
The DNA here is from genome assembly GCA_963564715.1 of Catocala sponsa. Taxonomy (NCBI): domain Eukaryota; kingdom Metazoa; phylum Arthropoda; class Insecta; order Lepidoptera; family Erebidae; genus Catocala; species Catocala sponsa. The sequence goes on from OY751333.1 coordinate 10,074,461, forward strand.
CACAGTACTAGTTATGTCATTATTAATTAGTGTTACAGTAAGACTGACTCTTACACTGACGTTTTTTGAGGTTTGAGCGTTATAAACATCGATCAAATATACCATATATGCACGATCGTCGCTCGAAAAACGGCCCCAACAAAATTGTGCATAAATCAGTCGTATGCGCTATATTCTTGCGTGCGCTGCCCGTAAGCGAGAGCGAATCGACACCACTAACTACTACGGTGGAGACCGTACCATATACTTAGTACGCTTGCGTATCGCGAGTAACACACTTAGGACGCTTTACATTGACGCGTTTTAACTAAACTATTACAAAATGTTTATCAGTGGGCGTTCAATGGTTATTCCGGTTTATTTCCTGGATTGCATAATAAATGCAGACACTTATAAGTAAGTAGTACTGGTCAGTGCCACATATTGACGCGGTTTTTGTATGAGAATGTGCATCTATGGTATATTTGATCGAAAGTTATAAACAACTACTATTATAATAATAAGTAGCTGACCTGCGCAACTTCGTCTGCTTTACATAAGAGAATTTTCTCCGTTTCTGCAACATTTTTCATTGATGCGCCGCTCCTATTGGTCGTAGCATGATGTTATATAGCCTATAGCCTTTCTTGATAAATGGGCTATACAACACTGAAATATTTTTTTAATTCGAACCAACCAAACAAACAAACAAACTCTTCAGCTTTATAATATTAGTATAGATTATAATTGGATAGTATGCTTGCGTAATTTTTAAATTCTGTTTGGAGCCAGATTGCTATTTCGTAGAAAATACGGGACCAAAGGCAAAGTTATCCTTTAACGAATTAACTTCTGATAACAGATAACCAAGAAAAATATATTTTCCACTTCGAAATTACAGAGGCTTTTTTATCATAGAAGGTGAAGTTGTCATAGGTCGAGTAAACCCCATTTTATAAAAATAGCCGTATCGAACATAACGAATAGAATTTTGAAATTAACCAATGTAGTTTTTAGTGAGATATCTATTTTACCCTGCAATCAGTGGCATTGTGCACACGTGTACGTATAATTTTGCTGTGTATGAAAAACCAATTATTGTACAAAAATGAGGACGTTTATGTGGACTACCACTACAACAGATTATTATTTGAATTTGTTACATCTTATCTTATCTTATGTTATGTGGGGGCCAGTCAGTGCAGACCGGCGACACTTGGACCCAGTGGGATCTTTTGTGTCTACACTCTCCCAATAACGACTGCCATAGATATTCATGGCAGCTCGGACCAACGGCTTAACGTGCTTTCCGAGGCACGGAGCAGGCGATAATAACTGTCAATCAATACGCACATAATTTCGAAAAGTCATATAACTTCCGAAAGTCAGAGGTGCGCGACGTGGGTTCGAACCCGAGACCCTCTGCACTGCAGTCTGTTGGTCTCCCCACTGAGCTATCGCTGCTCGTTTTCGTTAATTTGTTACATAATAATATATTTGATAAGAAAGGTCGTGGGAAATAAAGTCTAAACGGAACTTTTATTATATTCTACTACCTCTCAAAGGTTTCTTTGACTACATTTTCACTTCTATTGAGTATTAGCGTCTGACGAAGATATCAATAATATAAGCAATTTAAGAAAATATTACATTGTGTCTAACTTGATTTATTTATTAGCTTATTTACATCAAATGTGGTATAATAGATATGGCTTTTATATCGTAGAACAGGGATACATTTACTTATAACTACATAAATCACAATTATAACCTTATACATATAATCAAAATAATAAAACATTTCGAGTAAAAATAAATTTACAAAACGATATGAAAATAAGTACCATTGTCATAAAACTCTTGACTATTTAACTCTGATTGCTTTTTAACAAAAAAATAGGTTTTATTTTCAACAGCAAATGAAACGTATTGGAATTTTATTATAGAAGAAATTTTTGAATTGAATCGAAATAGGCAAATTTGTTCTGTGAGTGTGTCCCCTTTGAGTAGCGTTCAGCCTCATTAGCGATTTTCCATCCGAACGATTCGTGAAAAGACGTTGGAAACTCTTATTCTTATAATAAAACAAGTTATGACACCCGACTCCGTCTGAATGGTTTGCAACCCGATATTACTTGTTGGCAGCTGTAAGTTTGCAAAGGATTGTTTACAGCGGATCATTTTAATTCCATTGAAACGAAATTTGAAGGTTGTTTGTGAGATCTTGGGCACGTAATTCGAATAATAAACTTATCATAAAACATTTGCTAACGTGATCGGAGTACAAGTGTTACTTAAGATGTTAGATACTTATCTAGGATTAAGTAGACAACGACAAAATACAATGGAGACAGGTTATTTGGTCATCAATTTGTGACCACGACTCTGTCTGAGGGACTAACTGGAGAGAGACGGAAGGACAAATCTAATTATTCATTGCAATTAAACTTAACAACTATCGAAGCTTTTATTTTAATAAAAAAAATACATAAATACATACAAAATCCTTCGCCTATATCTTTGACGGGGTAGGCAGTTGCATATTACACCCACATTTTGGTTAGGTTTCACGTAATGGAAGGCGAACCTATTTTCGTTTATCGGCAACAGTTCCAGACTCCATGCAGCCTTTTAAAATTCCTTGACTCAAAAACCCAATAACATTTTCAAAATTATAGCCAAGACAATATAGTGCTCATGCAAAGCATTCGCATACACTCCAGATGTGTCACTGAGGCAGTCAAGTAAAAAACAATGTTTTAATTAGACTCAGTTATGAACAGAACGGAAAATATATTAATATTTTTACGAACAGACATACTTGTATAATATTAAATGAGGTCACTGAAGTAGACTGACATTTGAGAACGATAGTCATTTGAAAGTTATTCACTTGTAAAATGATTGCCGTCTCTTTGTGCCTTACGTAACGGTTCAAGAAATCGAACGTGCCATCAAAATCATTTAACAGAAAAAACTTGATACAAGATTGGTAACAGAATCTCAATTATCGAGAATAAGGACCACTTTTCAAAAGATAATGAGGCCACTTCATTTGATTTTGAATTTAGTTGCACGTATTTTTATTTTTTATTGACAAGTATTTTACATTTTTATGTTTGTCATGGTCCCGTTTAAAACATTAATATGCTTATAGAAATAAGGTGGGTGGACCATGCTCCTTCGAAGGCCAATTATTAAAAAGTCGTAGTTATTGCCATGTGATGATAAATGTCTTTTACTCACACTAACACATTAGTTCGATGGGTGTTGATAACTACGACTTTTTAATAATTGGCCTTCGAAGGAGCATGGCCATGACATACTGCGCCGACGGACGCCGCCGACCAAATAAATTGGGACCAGGGCTGGATGAGGCAGAGGGCAAAGGATGATGATGAAGGAGCATGGCCTTCCATGGTCCACCCACCTTACAAACATTTTGATTGAATGTTTTTAACACACAATATTGCAAATTAATACTTGAAGCAGCTGTATTGTACTTTAGAATTTTGTAGACGTTAGAATTACCTAGCCGCTGAGTGAGAGATCGTTGGACTGCCTTACAATGATCTTGAATTCAATTCCTAGTCACGCACCTATGACTTTTCGAAGTTGTATGCGTATACTAACAGCACCGATAGCCTAGTGGGAGACCGTTGGACTCTGACTTTTCGAAGTTGCATGTTAAATAGTTAATTATTGCCCGCTTGAACGGTGACGGAATACATAATGAGAACGATCACCTGCATGTCCGAGACATCTCCATAATGTTCTCGAAGATATGTGAAGTCTACGAACCTGCACTGGGCCAGCGTATAGCTTAACCCTTCTTACACTGAGAGGAGGTCCGTGCCCAGCAGTGGTTATATAGAGCTGAAATTATATAGGACTAACCTGGCGTAAGTTCCTTTAATTTTTTATTTAATATTGCATATAATTCACAGAAAGACTATAATAAATTAATTAACTTTGATTAAGTGTGGATCTCCGTCTTTCCGAGTCCAAAAATAATCCTGATATTTAATAAAGCAAGACTTTAGCATCTCACGCAAATAATTACTATGATATTGCTTTTTTATTATATTTTGCTTATTTTAGGATTCCGTGCCGGAGAAACTGAATCTTTGTTCATTTATTTTGCACTAGATGTCCCTCTCGGTTTCACTCAAATTCACGACTGCTCCACTCCCGTGGCTTATAGTTTGATGTTATATTGTCATTGTTACTTCTGGATAAAGTGGCTTTTTAATGGTAATGGAATTTTCAGAAATCGGCTCATTTTGTTTTTGTGTTTATTCATTACAAACAATACATACATACTGAGATGTAAATATACTTAGTCTGGCCATAAATACTGTTACAATAAAAAAAGATTATATTACATTTGAATTTAGAATCTGTCATTCATGAATATTCATTGTATTTTCTCATTTTTGCGCCAATTGGTGTTAAATATTTTTGTGATGGAATGGAGTGAGGTGATAAAGAGAACCGAATTGCTGTGATAGCATTACACAAAATAGGTATGGAGCCAATTGCAATTTTTAACCCTCCATCCGCTTGGTATTAGTCGAATATTTGTATACCGGACTATTGATAGCTACAATGAAACCTCCTCTGTTTGTAGCAGAAAAAGATCTGGCCGTCCACGTAGTATTCGTACGAAAAAGGCTATCAAAGCAGTGAAGGAAAGAATTTGAAGAAATCCTGTCCGAAAGCAAAAGATTTTATCTCGGGATATGAATATAGCACCTGGAACCAGTCGCGTATTTTAAAAGATGACTTAGGACTCGCAGCCTGTAAGAGACGCACTAGTCATTATTTAAGTAATTATTTAAAAATTAATAGGTTGGTATCAAAACAACTTCTTAAGCGGTACGCAAAGGTTTTATTTACTGTCGAGATTTTTTTTACTATTGAGCAATATTTTAACAAGAACAATGACCGAATTTATGCTCAAAGCTCTATAGAAGCTTCCCAATTACTCAACAGAGTACAACGTGGACATTATGTGGGGTGTTAGCTGTCAAGGAGTGACTGAGCCACATTTTTGTGAAAATGGTGTCATCGGCACAAGTGTATCAAGATACGATTCTCGATTGAGAAGCTGGTTAAACCTCTTAACAACACCATGTTCCATAACCAAGAATAGTCCTTTCAGCAAGACTCAGTACCGGGTCATAAAGCTCGATCCACCCAAGCGTGGTTGGAAACGAACGTTTCGGACTTGATCAGAGATGAAGACTGGCCGTCATCTAATCCAGATCTTATTCGGCTGAATTATGATTTATAGTCAGTTGTAGAGAGTATGGCATACTCTGAATGCCATGATAACTTGGAGTAGATAAAACAATCCATAAGATTGGCAGTGAAGAATTTTCCCATGGAGAGATTGCGTGTTTCTATTGATAACTGGCCTCAACGTTTAAAGGACTGTATTAAAGCCAATGTAGATAATTTTGAATGAGCTTCATATATTTTTAATATTATTATATTAACAAGTTCCCTGTCCGATGAATCACATATGATACATAACAATAGATTTTCTATTGTTTATATCACGGGACAGCGAATGGGTTAATGTATAAACTAACACACATTACAGTAATAAATGTTTTATGCAACAGAAAAATAAGGCTTTTTCCTTTTAATAATATTTATGGTAAGACTAAGTATTTTTATCGAATGAAATTTCGTAGTTAAGTAAAACATAATGCGATCGATTATATCGATCTACAACAAGTGAGAAACGACAATAAATTTCCGTAAATCTTAGAGTTCGAAAAATGGTTCAAGTAATATGCAAGGGTCACGTGATACCACGTGACCTTGAGGTCAGAGATCAAAGTTCATAGTCATTTATGGGGTATATCGACTATGCTGAGTCGAATGGCGTTGACCGCGAGTCTCTAGCTCTTACGGTTCTTGAGTTGAAAGTTGTATAACAGACAGACGGACAAAGCTGTTGTATAAGAGTTTTTTCGAACTCTAAAAACCAGACAAGTCTATTACCTATTACCGCGCACAGTTCAGAACTCCGTGTTGTTATTAAAAATATCTTGATTGAAAATAACAATAACTATTATACCAACCCAGAAAACGAACCTTAGATCTCATGCGAAGCAAGCAAGCATCACGTTGAATAGGAACAGTATGGAAATGACTTATACACACTTCACGAAAGATAACGGTACGGAACCTACAGTATTTTTTGAATTGAGATATACCATAACAAGTAATAAATTAATTTGATTGAATTGAATTCCGCGTATTCTGTTTAGATTGAAGCCAACATAATATTATAATAAATATTGCTAGAAAATTTCGTGTTAACAGTTTATTTATATCAAGAACAATACGGGACAATAAAATTATGCGATCCACAAAATTTGTTCTAAGTCTATATGTACTTAAGTATGTAATTTTTTTCAAGACAGCTCTCACAGTTGTAATAATTCCTGTGTCGCGGGGGACTTTACAACCATTCAAACAGCGGACATAAACAACACCCAGACCCAGCACAACCATTTGTAGATCACACAAAGTTTTGTCGCGGGTGGGGATCGAACCCACAACACTCGGCGCAACGGCATTGGCGAGGCGACCACTTAAACCACTACGCCATCCATTCAGTCAAATTAGTATTGTAAGTTTATAAAGGCATCTTTATATTCTAGAGCTTGCTGAAAGATAGGTTGACTTATACATATTGTATACAGTCAAGCACCAAGAACTTTGTCCACGTGGACTATAATTAGCCCATACGTCATTAAGTGGATCGTTGTGCACCTCCATAGTACTACCGAACGAAAATAGATGCGATGTAGTTTGGTATTTAAGTGAAATCCTATGCTGCTTAAATCCAAATCAAAATGTATTTTTAAGTGATGCCAGCAGATAATATAAATAGTCGATACTTACAAAAATCTTCACGTTGCCTTAACGCCAGCTATGTTTCAAATCTCACGTAATTGGAGGCGAATCTATTGTTGTCTTCCAGGTATATGGCCAAACTCCATGCGGTTACTGTATTTTTTTTCTTAACAGCTAAATTGACTAACACTTCATTGATCCCACAAAGCAATCGTATTCACCACCACTGCCCAGACACATATTTGAACTGCCTTGGTGTTGACAAATATATTATTTACTAGCTTTTGCCCGCGGCTTCGCTCGCGATCTGTAACTTTTTATAGTTGATTCCTAGTTTGGTAAGTACCATAACGATCGAATAATATTTTAAATAACTTTCGTTCGTAATAGTACCTCGTTTATTTCTATAGCATATGCCCTCGCGGCTTTGCTCGCGATTAGTTTATGACTGGCCTAATAGCCGGGACGGTCAACAAAAAGAGTAGCAGGATTACCGATAGCGATGCTGGCGTTGATTGCAATAAATGCTCACAAAGATAATCGTGACAGGAACGACAGATAGTCACCGCAGAACATCAATTGAGAACTTCAGCATACACAACATTGTCAGTGACCCCATCCGGAATATGAACATAAAGGTTCCTTGGACTGCTCACACGGCAAAGAGCGACGTAAAGTTGACCATGTGAAAAACAACTCACGCTAAGATCTACGCCAGCACGAGTCAAGCCAATTTCGACTTTCGGCCCTACATTTACAGCGCAACGTTAGTGAACTGCGGGTGAGATAAAGGGTGACAAACTTATTATTTGCGGTTGGTACAGTAACCGTGTCTAGGGATTGAACCGCAAAATTAAGTTTGTTTTTTATTGTATATACTTTTCCGGAATAAAAAGTACCCAGTGTGGTGCCCAGGATATTATTCATCGTAACTGAACTGGTAGTTTTTGCGTGATACTTGAACAAACAGACAGACAGACAACAATTTTTTATATCACATTTTTGGGATCGGTTTCGATCTAGTAACACCCTATTGCTATTTATTGTTTTAATATTTTCAATGTGCAGAATTTACACTTCTACAGATTTATTATATTTATAGATAAGTTGCATGTTAATAGGTTTTGCCCGTGGCTTCAATCACGTTAACATAGATTTTGTCAAAAAGAATCTCTGGATAGCTACTTTTTTCTGGGTATCCTTTTCTGTACCGAGATCGTGTATACAAATTTTATGATAATTGGTCGAGGATTTAAGGCGTGAAAATTATAATACTTATTAGTTAGGGCGCCTTCAAATTTGCCGCATTGTACAGCGCGGCTGCAGTACTGCGGCCACGCTGCTTTGTAAATCCATATAAATAACAAGTGCGAGTCGGACTCGCCCATGAAGGGTTCCGTAGCAGCAAGTAACATAATATAAAAGTCCTTGTAGTTCGTTGTAACTTTTATTTAAAAAAAACCACTTACTAGATCTCGTTCAAACCAATTTTCGGTGGAAGTTTACATGGTAATGTACATCATATATTTTTTTTAGTTTTATCATTCTCTTATTTTAGAAGTTACAGGGGGGAGGCGGACACACATTTTACCACTCTGGAAGTGTCTCTCGCGCAAACTATTCAGTTTAGAAAAAAATGATATTAGAAACCTTAATAACATTTTTGAAGACCTATCAATAGATACCCCACACGTATGGGTGTGATGAAAAAACAATTTTGAGTTTCGGGTCTAAGTATGGGGAACCCTCAAAATTTATTGTTTTTTCTATGTTTGTGTGAAAATCTTAATGCGGTTCACAGAATACATCTACTTACCAAGTTTCAACAGCAAAGTTCTTATAGTTTCGGAAAAAAGTGGCTGTGACATACGGACGGACAGACAGACATACAGACATAACGAATCCATAAGGGTTCCGTTTTTTGGTTCCATTTTTGGCTACGGAACCCTAAAAACGCGCGACTAGAGCGCTGCACCCGCGCTTCTGCCGCACATTAGTGACGGCTGCGTGGCGGCAGCGTTGCAGCCGCGCTTTCGCCGCGCGGCAAATTTGAAGGCGCCCTTAAGATTTCATAACGTTATCCTCACAGTTGCTTGCCATCACGTTTCGTCAGTACGTTTTAGTTCGTTCCAATTTCCAGAAACGGTTTTATTAGTAGTTTGTGATGAATAAATTTATTTTGATTAGATGTGATTTATACAAGGCGACGACGACACGCTGGGGACGCGATGGGGTGACAGAGTGTGCCGCCTTGACACCTCTCTACTTATGATTAATTTATATGCTATGTGAAAATTAAGTCATTAATTTTCACATGCTTTTCATGGTTATTCGTAACTGTAATGTGCATGTATGTAGTCCTTAGGAAATTCAATAGCAATTAAATAACAAATGTACATAGCGAGTCTTAATCCGTTTAAGCTTAAATACATTTCAAAATCTCAAAATTTTATTTTACTAAATAATTGTAGAACTACCTGCTAGTTGATACGGGGAAAAATCATAGTAAGATTATTAATTGTCTGTTTATTTAATTTTATCCATTTACACTCAGTTTCTCAAAAGTTAATGATATCAAATTCAAGTGATTCATTGGCTGTTGCTAATTCAATCAGCCAATTACAGCGACATTCTTAAGTCAAACTTTAACGGTCGCACCGAACTACTCACAAGCCTGCCGGCCGAGACGACGAGAATCACTTGACTATTTGCAATGCATATGCAGCTATAGTAATATAAGTATGGCTATTTTATTATTCGTCTCTTGCGCTGGCAACCAATGTATTTATTTTTCAAAGCACGTTCGATGCGTTAGCAACAACTAAGGTAAAGCCTTGATTTATACCTTATTGATTGGTACAAATATACATATATGTTTTTAATATGTCTATTACTAAAACAAAATACATATTTTTACTGTAGCGTAACTACAAGCAGAGTAACAAGGTTTACAATGTTTAATGAAGAATAGGAAGCAAGGAAAACAGCATTTAAACAGCATACAAAGTAGTCTAGCACACGTACAACATAACATCTTAGTCTGAAATGTTTCGCGCTCACCACTCAGAGGGAATGAAATAAGGACATCGTAACTTATTTTAACGCGGCAACTCGTAAATCCTCCATTAGAACTTCTATGCAAAAGTTAAGAAACGACGGGTTTTAAAACGTGAAGCTTAACACATTTCGACCTCTGAGTTAATATCATAAAAGCTCAACTTTCCACTCGGTGGCTCGTAATTGTAATCGACCACTTTCCCTCCATTAGAGGGGAAGGGCGAGCGGTCCGGCCACTTTGTCCAAGTCACGGGCCGCCGGGGCCCGACTGCCTGTGTCAATACTCCACTAATGCTGCGGTGTACGAGCGTAATACGCGTCCGCACTCATTATCTGAGCCGTACTGCTTTATTACGTAGCATCTTGTTTGAATGGTAAGTAGGAGCGCCGCAGAAATCTCTGGGTATAACTGTTTATAAACACGTAAAAGTGGCTTATGTACGGTACGTTTATATTGTTCTGTGGCGTTCGGAGTACTTGATCTTCTAGGACTATTAGGTATATTATTATGTTATGTTAAGGTGTCTTATTAAAAGCACTTATAAAAAGTTACTGTAAAGCAACGTAGTGCGCATAATAGTAAAACATATATAAATAAATTTGCTCGGCTAGTTTTATAAACATTTGGAAATGAATTAATATTTACAACTTTTTTTAAAACTTAACCTTATAAAATAAAATTAGAATATACCTTTTAAAATTTAATTTTCGTGTAACTAAATGAACTTTTTATAATCAAAAATTACATATACCATGTAATTTTTCATTATATTGAGATTTGCTGCCAACTTTGCGTACCATTGGCTACATACAAGCATGCGGTTATGTATGTAAATCCGGTAAGTAACGCCGCACAGTGTATGGCTAGCATAGATGTACGTAAGTGTAGGCACTTAGCCCAAAACTACTTGAACCGCTACAAATCTCCCTCTAGGTACCAAGGGAGACAATTAACAGTACATAGTTGCTAAAGGCTAAAGATACTTACATAGCATTCTGGTGGTATTTAATATAAGCTATAACTATATATAAATATATGATATATGAAAAACACACAGGCATATTTCTGGCCTCGACCTAATAAACCATAACTCATTTTGCCGACTACGCTAGGCAAAGTGACGACACGGTTTGTCGAGGTTGAAGACCTCCTTCATGGATCGTTTTTTCTATGTTTTAATTTATATTATATATTATATCTATTTTAGATTTATATTAAATAATATATCTTAGCTCAAATTATTTCCTCCCTATAATATTTTTAAGTTATTATTGTTATTATCTTTAGCTTTTATAGTCAGTACTTAGTATATGGCATAATGGCTGTAACACCTTGTTAATCTGAGTTGTAAAATACTGAAATTATATTTAACTGACGATTTAAAAGAGTGGCCGTGAGTTTCTTGCAGGTTTCTTCTCATAGGCTCTACCCTTTGCCTGAACCTAGCAACTAACCTAAATGTAGCTTCAGTACTTAGTAAACTCACTAACCTATATACTTTGACGTTCATAAGTGTTACTTTGTGACCTAAATGAATAAATGATTTTTGACTTTGACTAGCATTGGCAATGCAGATAAAATAAATCTTCATATACTATTGGTAATATATTAAGGTAACTCTTAAGTGTATTTATTATCTATGGTCACTTATAAGATAAGAAACTATGTTATAAAAATCGATTGTCGGTCGCAGGATAAACTTTTCAATTTAGTAGTGTCAGATTACAAATGTATCAAGTTAACGCCTGAGATAAAACATTCTACTAAGAAAAATAGGCAATAAAACGTATATAAATAATTAATATAATATTGATTATTAGATTCAATAATTCTTTGTATAAAATTCTAAAGAACGCCTATCCGCAACAGGATGTCAAAAATAAATATCGGTCGGTTTCTGGTCCTTGTAGGTCTATCGTGTGCACACGATTCACAACCGTAATTTTGTAGGATAATTTGTATTGTTGCCCTAAGAAAGGTTTCAAACCTATTTGCTATTGCAGTTCAAGATACAAATACAAATAGCTAGAGCTATTAGTATTTGTATCATCAACTGTCTGCATCTTCTTAACTAATTTAGACCCAGCTACATGAAAAGGTATCGCGTATATATTATTTTCTTATTAAAAGAATGTCTATGTCGTCAGTAAATAACATTGAAACAATGACGTAAAAACAATAACCAGACTCGCAAGATGTATTTATTCGTGGTTCATAAAAAACGTTCAGTATATCCTTAAAGTTTATATTTTATTATAATAATTGTGTATTAATATTAATTATTAGATTTTGCTCGCGATTTTGTAAATTGTGTCAATGAATTTCTATCCACGAAACTTTTTTCTGGATAAAAGGTACTCTATGTCCTTTTCTATACCCGGTCAATCGGTAGATCAGACGAGTAATTAAGGCGTGAAAGCGTAACAAACAAACTCACATTCACAATATTAGTAAGAAAATATAGAAGTAAACAAGAACGAACACGAATTTTTTCCGTTATAATACTCAGTATATTGGCTTGACGCGGTTACCATTGAAACCACTACGTTACCTGTACAGTCAATGTCTTTAAGCGTTGCCTGCATAACTAGGTTAGCCAACCTCACTTTTGTTAATGCATGTTTGACACGAAGCCAGGCGTGCCGTCACGGGTTGACGGTGCTGTGTGGCACAAGGCCCCACGTACATGCAACTAATGTGTCGTTATCGTGGAACGCACGCCGCATGGCATAGGGTAGCAAGAACTTTACGATATAAATGGATGTATGGATATTTAGGATAATGTCTAAAATTCAATATAGGCAGATAAGAAGGTAGATTCCACCTATGCTAGTAGTAGAACTGCATATTTTTTTCAAATATACAATATCTTATTATTACGTACATACATAGTCATACCTATACCCTAGTTTATGTAGGCATAGGTATAATGCCGCCTGTCCATTGAAGCGGAGCGAAGCTGTGGAGTGAGGCTGCGGATCGAAGAAACGGAGAAATATTTACCAATAGGATTGCATAAAATCTCCGCTCCGCTCCAGTATGCAATCCTATTGGTTAATATTTCTCCGTTTCTTCGCTCCGTAGCCTCTATTTGCTTCAATGGACAGGCAGCTTTACAAGCACATTTCGCCAGCTGTGGTTTTAGGTGATGATATTACGGACAAATCCATTGTCTTTTACAGCGCTCAATTTCAGATACCATGCTGCTATTAAGAATTTTTACCCGGGAATCGAAACTGACACCTCTTGCACAACAGTCGCAAATACTACGTCATCAAGGCAGACTATCAGGTATCTTACTTTTGAATCACGATAAAAATACTAATCAAGAAAGTATATACCTTCGTAGGCAAACCTTCTCAAAACAGATTTACGATATTCTGAAAGATAATAGTACTTTTATCTGATGAGCGTACTTAAAGTGTGATATTGTTAAATTGTCATTGCAGTATCAGACTCAAATAACCCAGCACATTAACACTGTCAACCATGGCTAGCTATATGCAGTCGTTATCTCATCGTGAGACTAACGCGATCTCAAAGGACATAGTACTTTAGCTTTCAAATATCACCATTACCGTGTGATATAAACAAAAGATGTATCACCGGGTTTAGGAGAGGAGAGAGAGGAAGCTGAATATGAGTGATGACAATACGGTCCTGTATGCCCCAGAGAGTCAGTGAAGGCAAGCCAGGGTTGTCCCCGACTTGCCTTCACCGACTCACTGGTTGGCTGGGGTAGAACTTCAAGAGTGCCCGTAGGACTTTGAACTCTGGCTTGCCTTGGTCGGCCGGTTAGATGCCAGACGCTAGAGCTCTATGCTTAGGGGTAGAAGTGTCATATCTATGGGCATAACTACGGGGAAACCCGCTCCGGGTCTCCATTGTAATGAGGCCCGTGATGGTGAAACCGGTGGCGCACCGCACGACATCGCTAGCTGCACTGCTAGCACTGGTGTCCCTTTCTACTGCCTTTAAGGCTTGTATGCCTATGATGTCTATTCAGGGGACCCATCTAGTAAGTCGTTAAGTCACCGTCTGCCATTCCAACTTCCATCAGGCAGACGCCGTTTTATTATCCATAGTTACCAATTTACCAGTCCATCAAACACCCATACCCATAGCCCATATATTAGAATCCATACGCAGCAATAGTCCTACGCCTGCTGCGGCTAGTGCCGCTGTAGGTGTTCCATCCCCACCTTTGATTAAAACTCTCGAAGAGCCTCTTCACGTTAGACCCATGTCTCCGTGTAAGCCTCCCAAAGGGCCGGGTTTTTTCCTAACGTATTAGGAATGTACCCGTGAAAGAGAAGCAAATAATAATAAATCCATTTATTCTCTCTTACAAAAGCTTCTTACGCTAGTTTACAGAAATGCCACAATAAATCAAGTAACTTTGTGAAAGACTGGTGACAGAAGTAGGTTTAAAAAAACCCTGTAATTACAGGTCACTAGAAGCAATGAATCTATATAAGGCTATTTCTGTATGACTATGACCGACTATATTTAAATGAATGAAATCGAAACACAATAAAGTAATAAAAAGATAAAGAAAAATGAAGTAGAAGGCCGGAGCATTCGTAATAAGTTTATATTATATAGTGATGATCCTAGAAGTACTACTGCATTTTCACAAGACGTATTAAGGTTATCGAACATCTTCCAACATTTTGTTCGTACCTAACTCATTAACCTATCAGACGCAGCAGTTGTGGACATTAATTATCTTAATCATTTGTCTAAGAATAGAATAAAAAATATCCCGATATTTCCACGTAGCTGGCGACCCACAATTCCGTAGCCGCGTAGCACTTTCGTAGCACTCGTAGCGCGTGCCCTCGTATGTAATTGCGCTAATATCTGCGCTACGCTCATCCGTCCCGCACGTTATTCCTTGCCATGCAAGATAAAGCGAAGCTTATCTTTTATTACGGAGGACTCAAATTGTGCAAAAGAAATGTGAACATGTACTGATCTAAGTTAAAATATAGTTATATATACAGTATATACTTGTATTTTGTTCCTTTTTATAGAATAGATGTTTATTGTTAAGTTCCCACTGCCCGAGTATGGTTGACAACAAAAGGCAAAAAATTATGTACTCTATAAATAGTTGTTCCGAATCTGGGTGTCTGTTATTTGGATGTTTGTAAATTCCCCGGTGACACTGCATTGTTCTTAGTGAAGGCGTGTATTTAACAAAACAACAAACTCATCGTCTTCATTTATTTCCTGTACGAATTGAACCGGCAAAATACACTCATTGCTTTAATAGAGACGACGCAAATGCAACATCGGTGTCCTTTTCAATTTTATAAAATGACCAACATTCACAATCGCACATACAGAAATATAAAATATAGACACACGTAAAATTGTGTGAAAGACATCACAGTGTCTGATGAAATATTCCTCACGTTGCAATAGACAAAGGCAAATATTGAACGAAATGATAACTCGTTGAAAAATTGTGTCATGAAGATAGCTACCGCATGTCTCAATTTAATAAGAAATAGTACCGAAATACTTCCTTAAGACATCCAGATGGTCAAGATAGGATGTCATAGACTTAGAATTTTTCTCTACGCTCAATGTTAATAAAACTTGTGTTAGTGAGTCAAGAAGTACCCAGATAGTGTAGTGAGTAGAACGTCAGCTGTCGAAGCTAAAGTCTCAATACGCATTTCTATCTTTTCATATGGCTTGGTTCTTGGTAGTATCCTGTATGTTTGAAAGTTGCTATGATAATGTGTTAAGTATGTAATGAATCTTGAGGATGTAAAGTAAAAATATTCAGAAGTCAACTTTATGATATTGATTTACAATAGTTAGAAACTGTGTGTAGAATTGGCTATAATGGAAAAGGTTTTAGAAAAGAATTCCGAAACATACGGATATTCCCTATTGTTATATCCTGAAAATCTATATAAAGAATCTTAACTATAGTGAAGGTAACATTTAAAAAGCTGATGTACTGTGCTCTCAGATACAACGTGAGTCTTATTTAAGAAATAATGTTTGCTCTGAATTACCTGTTTAATTATAATTACTATTAATTAAATATCGCAAAATTATTAACGACGCGATGTCAGATTTTAAAATCGTCGTAACTCTACTAAAGTATGGTTGGGTATGATGGAACGCAATCAATAAAAATAAACCGCACAACCCATTAGGTAGGGCGACGAATTGAACGTATTTTTTGTTGGTAACAAAAATCCGTCGGACACTTCAATATCCATTACCGCATGACAGCCAACTGCAGTGCTGTGCAAACAGCCGCGACAACGCAACGTCAGCGAGACGGCGGTGCAAGACACCGACTTACGGCCATTCACAGTTTATTAAGCATTCAGTACTGTATTCCACCAACTACATATTGCAACTTTGGTACTTTTGTGTTGCAAGATATGTATATGTATATATAACCTGGTCAAGAAACCTGATCGAAATGTTTATATATAGGTACATAGAATTCATAACATATTGATTACAAAATGTTTAAAAATGGACACTTAAGTGCCCTAAATCTTTTTCATTATTTATTTTAATACTATAACCAAGAAAGTGCATATGTTTGTTGTTTTTGCTTTTCAAGCAATAACGAACCGCCAAGATTTAGTGCATAGATAGGTATATTGACTTAGGCTATTTTTGGCTCGAAAATATGGACGTTTTTTGAAGATATAATGTTATTATTAATTTTAAGCGAACATACATACTGAACTGCGTAATAAATAAAATTTATAATTTATACATAACTTTATTTTGTGCGGTGTTGCTTCTAACCTTGCAACGATTGCGCTACCAAATCTAAGTAAAGATGACCTATATTGCGGCTGTGAAGCAGTCCTAACATAGTTAATAAATTATATAAATACTAACACAAATTGTATGTATGTTAGTCTATAAGGTATTTATCTAAGCATCTATGTTTCTATGTAGGTATAATATATATGTATTTACAAAACAAAAAAGTATATATATGTATATTTTCCCTTGTCTAGTACCCATAGTACAAGCTCTGCTTAGTTTGCGCTAGATGGTGTTGTGTGTATGTATTATAAAATTTTATAATATGTAAATTTAGGTTAAGGTATTTATCTACGGGCCTATGCAGTCCGAAATAAATGATTATTTAAAAAGAAAATGAAAATGAATGTTAAAATCTAATTAATTCATAAAATTGATTTGGAGTGATTTATGAGATGTAAAGAAACTTCAGTGGTGCATATTTTAATCAGCATGTTTCCGAGTGTCTCATTTACTGAATTGCACTTATAAATCAAAAACTCATATGGTCAAAGCTTAATTATTGTTTAATTTTTAAATTTAGTCTCATCTTAAATATAATTAAGTTATAAAAATTCTAAAATAGCTTTGTCGTCAAATCCACAATAATGATTTAGAAAACAATTCCACCTAATATTACGAGAATTTCTCATTTTATACGCAATAACTCTAAAACACAATATAGGCAAGTCTTACAATATTGCTATTGCGAAAGCTTATTATCATTAGAAAACCCTCGTTAAAACATGAGCCGCCATTTTTCTTTCCATTTATCCCTGAACGTAATTCTGGCTACAATCCACAATATTAATATCTCAGCGCTATTAATTTTGTACCACAGGCCCGCAGTTGATGAGCTCTCCAACCGCGCTCAGCTAAAATAATTAACAATGTCTCGATTATTGTGGGTTTTGTCCTCGCAATTACTTTGTGATAAAGTACATTGCTTCCTCTTACCGAATAAGAAAGCTTCGTAATTATATTTACAATTCGCACTTATAATTTATTCAATAGTTGACTTCCATTAGTGGATTAGATTAATAACGCAAGTGATCGATGGCGTCCTTTCAGTAGCCACGTTAGTTTTGCTGTTAATACAGTTAGCTACGACCAATAATATATTTTCATACACCAAGTACAATGAATAGTGCACCACTAAAGTATCTTGTATATATTCAGAATTTTACTTGCGTCTTTCGAAATTTTTGGTGTTACAAAAAATGTTATCGTGTAATAATAAGCATTTGGATTGTCATCGAGATATCCACGATAATATCAAATATGGCATTAAATTTTCTGTTTCCGGTCAGATTAGGTATGCTAGTCACAATGATATACTTCTTATCTATGACAACATTTAGCATTGTGATTATAATAATGGCACTATACCATTCAAAGAAATTCAAACATCTTCTCAATAATTTTAATGCTTATCATAATTTTTTTGATGATAAGTTTTACTCACAAAAGTTATTACAGATTCAGAAGGGAGTTACAATAGTAGCGAATTTATTCTGTGTTGTTAAAATCATAGTATACGCTGGTGTAAGGATGAACTATTATGGTAACAAATCTGAAATTATAAATGTAACAACGATGTTTTACCTTTACAACATGTCCTTTTGTGATTTCCGCTTCATATACGAATACTTCATTATACACTCCATACTGTTTACCATTTCTGAACAATTGAAAGCAATCACGCGATCTATTGATGACGAGTTATCAATGTGGGGCAGTAAAGAAGAAAATAACAAAGAATATGTAACAGGGACAAAAGATTACCTGAAGAAGTTTGATTTATGGATTATTGCATATAAGAATATAAGCTGTAGTTCAAAGATATGTAATGAAATCTTCAGTGCACAGGTAATTACTTAAAACATTTGCAAAATATTTAAAGAATCTAATTAATTGCCTAAAGTATGGTCCAATTTAAAATGACACACCAAAGGAAAATAAAATTTATTAGACTACATTATTAATATTTAAGTGTATTAATGCATTTTTACAATGGACAAACAAACCGGAGTAAGTAAACTTATCACAATAGTACCGTACAGGGACCTTCTTTTAGGTTAATTGATATTTATGTTATTATTAGAATATCAAGAAACAGCCAAGTACCAATGTTTATGACAGTAATAAGATCTTAACGTTTAATTTGCGATACTTGTTTTAGTTGACTGTAATGCTGATGATAATTACGACGTACCTCATAATACTGCTGTACAACATTGTCATAAATGTAGCGGTAAGTTAAATAATACGGCCAGAATAGGAAATGTAGTCATTAATAAAAGTATTGTTTATATTATTACTTTCCATATAGATTTGCTAAAATCATGAAAAGATTTTTGAGGTTCTATGTGTACAACTTTTGAAGCCTTCGAGCACCGGGTATGAAGTAATGTTAACATAAAAGATTTTTATAGGTATTACTAGTCAACAAAACTATCATTCATTTCAAAAATACAAAATTTTATTATTATTACTATATGTATATGCCAAAATATTATTTATTATATTCATTGTGTTCATAGGATAAAGAGTCTATAACAAGACTAGTCATCACAACTCTAACCATGTTGATCTTTATATTCATCACGTTCCTGATATCTCGAGCCGGCCAACACCTACTGAATAGTTCGAATGCGCTGAGACGTAAGCTTTGTCAGCTTTATCTACATTCGGTTGAAAGTAATTATTATCTACCATTCATATTATACACATCCTCAATAAAGATTCTCAGACTAAATAGAATTAGTATACAATAAAAATAAAGGGGTTATAAGGAGTATTTGCATGACTGCAACTTAATTCGACAAACGGACATCTGCGTGCAGACATAATTATTGCTTTTATCATTATATTTCAATATATTTAAGTTGACAGGTTTAAACATATCAATGACATTTATGACCAATAAGTCACTCTAATAATTTTATTGTATACTATATTTACAATTATATATATTTATATTATGTTATCAAAATATTTCTTTTTAAATTTTTATGCATTATCGAATCTATTGACGCACGTAAATATTTCTAAAGCAATGATATTACCAATTAAAATTTTGAGTCGGATACCTGTTACGCCAAAAGGTACAGGCCTTTAAATTTCGGTCAGTCAGACGGCGTAAGCCTAATAATAGGATTCTGTTGATATCCATTGAGTACATGGATGGACGGACCGCACTAGGATTCAATCTTGTATCGGACTTACAAACATTTAAACAACGGAAATAAAAGAACAACCAAACACTAAAAAACTATTTCTATTCACAATTATTTTGCCTCTTGTGAGTTTTGAATTTTCAACTCGGCAAACACGTAAACCACGACCAGTGCAGTGATCCTTTGTAGATAAAATCAATATATACTCGTAATAATGCTGCACTTGATCAGCAACGCAAATTTACACAGGTTGATTGATTGTTCATCCATCTGTATCTGTTCAGTGCTTCTAAATCAGTATTTCTTGCAGATGAAAAATACTGTAAGCTGACGAAAGACATGCTTCGTTGCTGCTGCACCCATCCAGTGCGTATGCAAGTGATGGGCTCTCTTCAACTCAACATGTCCTTGATGCCGTCTTTCGTCGCCTTCGTCACATCAAACACCGTTATCTTGCTGCAATTCAATAATGTGCTTTAATTCTAGCATAATAAGGACTATTTGCTTGCGTAATTTTGCAACTT
The DNA here is from genome assembly GCA_963564715.1 of Catocala sponsa. Classification (NCBI taxonomy): domain Eukaryota; kingdom Metazoa; phylum Arthropoda; class Insecta; order Lepidoptera; family Erebidae; genus Catocala; species Catocala sponsa. The sequence continues at coordinate 10,094,872 of OY751333.1, forward strand.
ATGCTTATATTTACATATAAGAGTAATTTTTGCAAGTGATAATAAGAGGATCGACACACAATATTTCTTAAAGGGAATAGCTACTTTCGGCTTTGCGTAGACAAATTGGTCAGTAAAAAATTTATTTACAAATAATTATAATTAATTAATTAAAAAATATTAAACAATACCTCGTTACAGGAAATATTTCGTTAAAAAAGGACGCATAAATAAATATTTAAACTGATAACAATCATAGGCACCGCCATTTTTCTTCTTTTGCGCTCCATTTTAGGTTACCATATTAATAAACGTGCATTTTGAATAAGATACTTGTTACATAAATAATGTATCATTTTTATAATAAATATAGTTATTATTCAATCAATGAAATGCTCATTTTCAGTCAATAAGTGATAATATTGCAATATTATATATATCAAGAAAAGGCATATTTTCACAACCTGCTGCAGCTTTATTATCATATTTAGTTTGTTTTGGGTATAAGATATTAAAAAAGCAATGCATTTATTACTATAATTAATGTCCACGCCAAGCCGAAGCACCCTAAGAAACTGAGCAATTCCCTTTGTTTGTTTATTTTTTGTTGTACCATGGAGACTTTGTAGATATATGTATACAGGATCAAACATTTTCTTATAATAATTAAATAAGATAGTGTTTTACAAAGTGCATATGCGGTATGCAGATATATATGAAAAAAAAAACAGTTGATATGTAACTTTCTTAGTTAATTAAATTTACGTACAAATATCGTGCTTATTATACTTTCCCTCTTTGTATATGTTTGTGACTGAATCATCTTATGGGAATTTTAAGCGGCTTGAAAACACATTTATTCACGTGGAAGTGCAGTGAAAAATTACAAAAAGGTAGTTATAAAAATGCGAATATATAATAATAATAATATTCTACCACATACACACAACACCATCTAGCCCAAACTAAGCAGAGCTTGTACTATGGGTACTAGACAATGGATAAACATACATATATATACTTTTTTTTTGTAAATACATACATATTATACATAGAAACACCCAGACCAAGACAAACATCCATGTTCATGCACACAAATGTTTGACTTGTGCGGGAATCGAACCCGCGACCTCAAGCGTGGCAGTCGGTTACACTAACCACTACGCCACCAAGGCCGACATATAATTTTTTGTAATGTTTTTACGATTTCTCTGTACCAATTTGGGTTACGGATCGCTTCTACCAATCTACCCTGAGGCATGACGCAGAGGACTTCAAAATTCGAACTTAGTCGTGGATACTAGGTAGGAAGTAATATGTCGAAACTAAGTCCGGTGGTATACTTAATCAACATTTTTCGTAGATTCCAAAGCTTGTGTTTCTTAATGCATGTGCTACTGCAAAAGCAGATGAGAATAAAATTGTTAATACATGTTTATTTTAATTTACTTCATTATGGTTTCTATTTATTTTTTGGAAGATATTTCCATTTCCTTTGTGTTATCGCAAGTAGCGTATAAGACCCAACAGATTTATAAATTGGGATAATTTTGTAAAAAATATACATATGTCATGTCTTACCCATTCTCGTGACGAGCTATGTGCGTTTGTCAAATAAAAAGTTCATATGATTTAAAAAGGGTACAATCCCGTTTTCGTATATGGGTCAAAGTACTCGTTGTCATTGAAATTAATAAAATTATAATCAAATATTTGAAAATAATTAAATAACTATTTTTAAAGCATGATACTTTATTCATTCTGTTATGCCTGATCATGATGATAACTTTTTTGAACAATTAGAATTTTGAAGCGACAAACCTACTGTTTTACTCATGACATTGTGGAGGCTTGTCATTAAGAATATTATTATTAATTTATGTTTACCAATTGTGTTATTAATCTGTAAGCCTTCTTCAAAATGAAATAAATAATAAAATAAGAATTATCGTGTTGATATTTCTAGAATGCTATGGATAGATAAAATCTATTTACTCATTCTGGCTAATGTCCGTGATGTGGGTCGCTTAAAAACACAATAACTTTCATTTCCGCTTCAGAAAGACTTTTTAGAACTATTTAACGAGATATAAAATCGTCCTTTCTTTGAGTGGAAGAGTATGTCTATGACGTCGATGTATTCTTTCTCGTTGCTACGTCAAATTATTTTGACAAGACCTATCTGCCTCTGTTATTTGGTTTCCTTTGGTCTGGTAGCCATTTTTATTTATAAAATCGAACCAAATATTTTACGTTGCTGAAATCAAACTTTCTGTTTAGATCAGCTATTTGTGACTTACAAGAAGAAGAAGTTTCTTCTCACATATATACGTATATTATATACTAAAAAAAAGGTGAAACTGACTGATGTATCTACATAGATCAGCTTAAAACCTTAATCTAAATGTCTAATAACTTAAAAACAGTTCACGGATTCCTAAGTTAAAGTATGCATCCATGAAACAAAAAAAAATGCATGCTGGTTATAATATACTAGTGCACTCACTCACATACACACTGGTATACACACGAGCACACACCCTTATTCCCTCATACACAGCCTCACACACCGTCACACTCAAACACGACAACATCATGATATAATATGGGCCAACGGAATAATCGTTTAAAATTACGTATAGATAACATGTTTACTCTTGCTTTTAATAATTAGTTTTTATTGTGTTCTTCGTAATTGGCGTATTGTCTTATTTATAATTTTTATTAATATTAATTGTCAGCTGTGAAGGACCTAAATGAAATAAATAAATAAATTATAGGCCACTTAAAATTCTTGCCTAAAGGAGTAAATAAAACATTTATCATCTTTATATATATAATTGTTTTGAAAAATCCATCCGAAAATAAATTGAGTTTAGTAACATAATGATAATTGTGTAAGTTCTTGTTATTAGAAACGACTGACTAATGGCGTAGTGACTGCACTACCGGCGCAGTGGCTTAAGTAGTCACCTCGCCACTGCTAATGATTGTGGATCAAACTTCGGGCACGAATCTGTGACACTCTACTCAAACTTACAACCACTATATTTTTACACTAAAGTTGGTGAACAAGCCAGCTGCCCGCCGGATAGTATTCGATTACCGTAGGCTATGATCCCTTGCTACCCTCTGGTACCAGAAGTTTCTCTAACATAAGTTTTCATAGCTTAACTCAAAGCGTTCCAACACGTTTGACCGTCGGCTTTTAGAAAATGCTTGCCGTAGGCACATAAATACAAAAATCTAAGTCGTAACTATTTCTCTATACTGTAATATACTCTTTGTGTAACTATAAAATAATGGTAAGAGAATATATAATATCAACAATCTAGACATAAACACTGTATCTTATAATAAATGGTCGTTTGAATTTGCCTGTTGAACTTCTTCATTTACTACTAGCTCTGTAGACTAAGTTTCATACATTTTCCGAACTAGCGGTAACGTCGTGGCTTAATTCAAATGTATAGAAAGATATGTCAATCATTAGATAGCAAATAAACACGTGGACCTACTAGGAAGCCGCGGGCGATGCGATGGTTTGAACTTTATAACAACAGTATATACTTATATAACCGTCTCTCCATCCTGAGTGACGTAGCCTTAACAAAATGGAGTTTAAATCAAAATATTAGAGACATTGGATGTCTAAAAGTATAAATGATTTACTACATCTTCAGAATTTTACGTGTATGTAATAATTAGTATCATGTTATTTTAAGTGTCAAGTTAAATATGCCGAGTAATCGCTGTAATTCTTAAACAGATAGATAAGAAAATATGATTCCGACGATGAAGCTGCATGTTAACCGCATACTAGTAATCGTTCATAAAGAATTTAAACTCTATTAACTAGGCCATAACATTCAAATTCTTCCCAACAACTAAAATTCTGCCTACCCCTCTGGAAAACAGGCGTGAATCTATGTATGTATGTCTTCCCAACAACGTAACCGCGCGGCGACCGTCGCTGCTGCGCAGCCGCCGCGATGATGATGCGCCAGCGCGCCGCTCAATCGCAGTCAGTCACTAAACAAAGTCACAACTTATGCATGACTAGATGTTCCCGCGGTTTCACCCGCGTTTATCGTTACTGCGCCGCCCGCGTGGGTCGTAGGGTGATGTTATATAGCCTATAGCCTTCCTCGATAAATAGGCTATCCAACATTAAAAGAATTTTGCAAATCGAACCAATAGTTCCTGAGATTAGCGCGTTCAAACCAACAAACAAACAGACAAACTCTTCAGCTTTATAATATTAGTATCGATAGCTGACCCGCGCAACGCATCGTCTGCGATAAGAGAGAGAGTGGGTCGTAGGCACCTATAATACAATTTTAAAGGAACTGAAACTTTATTTTTTAAATCCACGAACCACATAAGAACCATTGAACAACATTTTATAAATAATGCTAATTTAAAATCACGCAGAAACCAGAAGAAACATCGTTTGTATGTCTGTAATGGGTAATTATTTCGCTGCGATGTTATTTTAAAACTGCGATATCTCCTAAGACATTCATTGAAATCGAATGATGTAAAGGGCAATTTTGTTTTAAATGAAATACTTGTGATGAATAACGTATTTATTTGGATAAGGATTAATATCATGTTTATAAAAATACCTTCGCAAATAATGCAATATTTTAGAACAAATTTGGTTAGCATAAAAAAGGTTATAGTAAGCCAACCTTAAAAGATAGACATATGCTGTCGCGGACTGTTTTTTAGAACTTTTTAAGGGGAACAATTCTCTCATACATGATTTTTGCGAAACTTTAACTGTTTACGCAGCGCACGCTGCGGAAGCTCTCAAAAGGAAAAAAGACCGTCCGATTTTGAAACATTCTTCATTGGTGCTCCGCTCCTATTGAACTTAGCGTGATGATATATAGCCTATAACCTTCCTCGATAAATGGGCTATCTAACACTAAAATAATTTTTCAAATCGGGCTAGTAGTTCTTGAGATTAGCGCGTTCAAGCAAACAAACAAACAAACTCTTTAGCTTTATAATATTAGTATAGATTCGTATTTGTTATTACGATAGATGATTTAAACCCGTCAACTGTCGAGCGGACATACGCTGTCCGCAAAAATGAGTCATCAAAAAAAAACACAAATGTATGTCCGCTGCACACTTGACTCGTTAATGAGTCAAGTGTCAAACGTATGTGCGTTTGACACTTGACTCATTAACGAGTTTTGTCCTCATTTGTCCGTTTGTGTATTGTTTGCACAATTAATTTTAATTATTTTTTACGTATTTCCCCTAGACGTTCAAGAAGTTCAATATCAATCATGAAATATTGTATATATTATCTCTTTGGTGGAGGAAAGAAATGTTTTCGTGAATCACAAATTTAAACACTCTGTTACTTTATGGTACTATTAGTTCTTCTTGGTTAATTACCATAATTTTAAAAGTATTCTGATGTTCATCACTTAAAAGACTACATTAAAAGCAAATAAATTGTTCGAACGACAGCATGCATTAAGGTTGCAATTACATTAACAATATTAGATTGATACCTAATTGCAATCAGTCATAATTTGCTTTAGACATAGGCAACATGAATATAACACCTTTTAAATATATTTTTTACATACAGAACTTTACTTGCGTTTACCGAAACTATTGGAGTTACAGAAAATGTAGTCAAATATTGATTAACATTTGGATGATATTTGAAATAACTACCGTGGTGTTAAACGTCGTGACAAATCTCGTCTTTTTCAATGAATTTTTTTTGACGACCGATTTCATATATTTCATATCTGTGACCGCATTTTCTATTGCTGTTATAGTTCTGGCTGTATACCATTCCAAAAACTTTCACCATCTCATTAAAAATTTTCAGACTTATGACAAGTCATTTGATGATAAAATTTATTCGAGAAACTTATTGAATGTACAGAGAACTAGTTTATTAGTGGCAATTTTATTTTGTGCTTCTAAAATTTTCACGTTTATATATATTCGGGTAAATCATATTGGCGAGTTGCCTACAGTACATGTGATGCTTACAACGTTGTATCAGTACAGCGTAGATTTGTGTGATTTTCGCTACATATTCGAATATTTTATTTTATATAGTGTGCTATGTGTGATTTCTGAACAGCTTGATTCGATTACTCGGTCTATTGACGACACGTTATTGACGCAGAACAGAAAAGGTAGAAGTGATGAAGAAGATGGGATGAATAATGAATTACCATTAGAAGAGGATTTGCAGAAGTTTGACTTATGGATGACCGCATACAAGAATATAAGCTGTAGTTCAAAATTGTTTAATGAAATATTCGAGGCACAGGTAATTTTTGTGAGTTACAACAGTTGTTAACAACATAGGTTAATGTCAAGACCGATATTTGGCTTGATAACTTAACCGACAGCTATTATACTATCATTGTAGTTTTCATCTATGCCGAATTACGTTTGTTGCAACGAGTGCCGCCATGAAAACTTGATTTGACCTGAGCATGGACAAGTTGTGCCAATTTATATAAATGTTTCTTTTTTGCAATTTGCAATTGCTAATCTTTACTAATATTATTAAGAGGAAAGATTTGTATTTTTGTTGAATAAAATCAAAAACAGCAGAACCGATTTTTTAATTTTTTTCGCAAATTGGAAGCTGCTTTATACATAAGCATAGTCTATAACATCACGCTACGAGCTACGGCAGGGGAACAGTAATCATAAATGTAGCTGATATTGCGAGGGCCCAATCACCCTGTTTCCTCCTTCCTACTCTTTTTCCTTCCCAGTTCCTTTTTCTCTTCTTCCTTTCCTAAAGGGTCGGCAACGTGCAAGTATAGGTTACGATGACCACTTGCCATCAGGCCGTACGCTTCTTTGCCAAATTAGTTGTATAAAAAAAGAGAGACAACATTAAAAAAATAAAATCGATCATTTACTTTATATCCTTTGTTCTAGTTGACTGTGATGCTGTTAATTATAACGGTATACTTCATCATATTGCTGTATACAATAGTTACAACAATAACGGTAAGTGCTTTATTATTAGTGCTTTATTATGTAGTAATTACTGCTAGAGGATAAAAAAAAACAACATTATTTCTTCGTAGCAATTACACATTGCTATTTTACATTATAGGGTTTAGCCCTATCAATGTGTCGCGCGATCGGTTCCTCATATAGAATTGACAATCGTACACTTAGGGCCTTTTCATTGTTATGCGTGTTTGCGCCCGCGTGCAGGCCAGGCACGCATGCGTGTTTCGAGCCGCACGCAGAGCAGATATTTTTCACCCCGCCGCCCGTGCGCCGCGTGCGTATGGCGCACATGACTATAAAAACATGTATGATACGATAGGTTGCGGGCAGCACGCATGCGTGCCTGGCCTACATGCGGGCGCAAACACGCATGACAACGAAAAGGCCCTTAATACATAAACTTTTAATTTTGACTGCACAAATGGCGTAGTGGTTTGTGATCGCCTCATCATTGCCATTGTGCCGAGTGTTGTGGATTCGAATCCCATACAGGACAAAACTTTGTGTCATCCACGAATGATTGTTCCGAGTCTGGGTGTAATTTGTGTTCGTTATTTGAATGTTTGTCAAGTCCCCTGCGGGCTGCGGCACAGAAATTATACATAGTGATAGATAGGATCAATAGAAAAAAGTGTATCTTTGAAAATTTTAACGCCTATGATATGATACAGAGAATATAAGCAAATATTTTCATTATTTTATTGATAATTGATAAAATTATTATTTCCGCAGGATCACCCGTCTGACTCAGAGTTATTCATGAATACTTTGTGGATGACAATCTTTTTGACCGCCATTTTCATGATTTCACGAGCTGGACAACGTGTGCAGAACAGTTCGCTCACTCTCAAACGCAAGCTTTGTGCTCTCTATGTGCAGTCGCTGCAGAGTAAGTAGTTTGAATATCATGGACAAATTCACCGGCTGGCTTGGAACGGCCTGCTTAATTTCGAAAATATAAGATTTTCGGCTGGCTAGGGAATGTGCAATAGAAACTAACGCCTACTATATGCAGCCAAATAAAGTTAAACATAGCAATGATTACTGGAGCGACTAATGACGGTCATGAGTAATTCAAAGCAAATATATAAATCATAAATGCATATTAAGTTGTCATCTGACGCTCCCTCGTATTGAAAATTGTCCACTACCTAATGTGTGAGCTCACTGTACACACTCTTACGGCCGATCGAAGTACGGTGACCAGTGATTTAAATCGTTGCCTCCACGTGATCGACAGTGCGAATTTAGTAGTATGAACAGTAGTTTACGAATGGTTTTATTTATCGGTAAATATGCATAATCAACATAAACATGCGTGTTCAGATATTAAGTACACAGGCACGTATGTATGTTGTTTGTGCGGATTTCACTATGTAGGTACTACGCAAAAAGTAGTTGACGCTGTGTCTATTGGATTTTAGAGTTAGGTAGACTCACTAATAAAGAGCCATCTTATGTACAAAATTTCTTCAGCTTATAGCTTAGATATTCATGTAATACAAAAAATATTATTTCGTATTGTGCTAAATACGAAATGTTTCAATTTCTAGCAACGATTAAGAATAGTAGACTCCTTTATGCATCAATTCGATATTACAAAGGCCATTTTTTTTTCCAGATGAGAAACATTGTCATCTGACGAAGGACCTGCTTCGATGTTGCTGCACTCATCCAGTGCGTATGCAAGTGATGGGCTCCTTGAACGTGAACATGTCCATGCTCCCGTATTGCATCGCTTTCGTCATGTCCAATACCATTATTGTGCTACAATTTAATAATGTGCTCTAAAACAGAATTAAGTATTACTAGACAAAATATAAACGCGAATTTCGCAATCTAAGTGTTTCGAGGAGTAAACTATAAGTTATTTTGTATAATTATAGCCACAGGTAATATTTCATGAAATATATTAACTGGTACCAGTTACGTAAATATACATACTCGTATAATATAAATATAGCACAACCTTACTCAGTCGTTGCGGGAAGACGAGTGCCGTACGGCGCTGTCACATACTTGGCTGACTAAACAAAATTAATGTGTCAGCAGTTAATGCAAAAAGTTCTAATTTTAAACTTATAACCCTAAAAGTTTTAAGTTTTTTTATCATTATTACCTATGCCTGTTACAGACTTTATCACTTTATTTATTTTTAGGTACACAAAACAGAACAAAGTACAAGTAGGTTTGAAAATAGATACATATTACAGTTATGTTCTAAACTAAGCTTAACTATGTGTACACTACATGATCACAATGGACTGTGTTGCTAACGACGAAATGACGTTATGAATGTGAATTATCTATATAAAACAAAAAATATGAAAACAAATTGCGGATAAAACATAAAGAAAAGAAAATAAAAAATAAAATGAGAATCGTACCAATACTCAGCAATTATACTATTATACATTAGACATAACATGTTTAACATTACTTTTAAATTTTGCGAATCGGCTATTGAATATGTCCAAAATGTTATGATGTTCTAATAATAAATCATTGTACAGTCGACACATCCGTACCATCGGGTTGTAAAATCAGGTGTTATTAATTTAGAATAAAACTTTTAAAGCGGGGATGACGTGATCTAAACCTAGTATTAAAATTAATAAGAGACAACAAATCAGGGCAATCTATTGCAGCATGGATTATTTTGTGAAGACACAACAGATCAGTGCTCGCACGGCGTGGTTCCAAAGACAGTATCTTGAACTTATCTAGTCTTTCCTTATATGTTTGTAGCTCGTGGTTAAGATGAAATCTGTAACATATTATCCTAAGGCATTTCTTTTGTATTTGTTCAATTCTGTTTATGTGAACATCGTAAAAATGCGACCATATAGGCGAATTAAATTCTAATATGTTACGAATTAAACAATGGAACAGATAGAGTAGACTTTGTGGCTTTTTAAATCTTTAGCTGTTCTGAGTATGAAACCAAGAAGACTAGCGCTTTTACTGATGATCTGGTCATGATGCGCACGAAATGATAGTATTTCATCAAACATAATACCTAGATCTTTGACAAAATACTTTCTATCGAGGTTATGACCGTTTAAGTTATAGTTCAAAAGTATTTTATGGGTTTTATGAGTAAAAGATATAACACTACATTTGTTAGTATTAAGATGCATGAGATTATCCGGACACCAATCGCTGACACTCTTTAAGTCCGATTGAAGGACCTTCGCGTCACGACCATTATTTATTTAGAAAGCAAAAGCGCGAAACACATCTAAAGACTAAACTTCAAATGTTTTAATCGTTTATCCAGAAGCTTGCTTGCTCTAAATACTCATATTTCAAACAAAGCAAGTAAGCTTCTCGATAAGAATAATTAATATAATATAGCAGGACCACTGAATACCCATTTAGTTAATGTATTGACTTTATTTGCTTATCAAGGTATATGTATTTGTGTTATCCAGCGTTTCAGATTACCTGCTTTGACGTCTTAAGAATCTCTGATAGAATTCTCGATAAAACTACTTGATCTAAATCTATCGCTAGTTATTTACCTAGCTACCAAAAGAAAATCGAGTAATAAGCAATATAAAATGAGATAATTGTATTTATATTATACCAATTTAAGACATACAAATTTGAGATGTTATCAACCCCTTGCGACATAATTAATACAACTTCATCAATTTAATAGTATTGAACACATTTTTATCAGGCGACACTGCAAGCTAACAAAGGCTCTACTTCGGTACTGCTGCACTCACCCAGTTAATATCCAACTAATGGGTTCTCTGACCATCAATATGGCTATGCTACCGTCGTGGGTCGCATTCGTCATGTCTAACACCATTATCGCGCTGCAGTTCAACAATGTGCTTTAATATAGACTTAATAAGAATCGATAGCGTGGATTCTTTAAGAGTTTCTTAGTTTCTACTAATAACAGTAATGTATATGTCTATGTGCTCAGGAGTTTGTATAAGTGTGGTTTGGTGTATGTCAGTTTTTGAGAGTTATCAAGCATTTTTAATTTGTCTTACGGTCCAAATTTATATCAAAACTAGCTTTTGCGCGCGGCTGCGCCCGCGTGATACCTACATCAATAAAAAGTAGCCTATGTCATTCCCCAGGTTTTAAACTATATCTGTGCTAAATTCATCTAAATTTGTTGAGTGGTTTAGCCGTGAAAAGGTAACAGACACACAGATAGACAGTCAGAGTTAGTTTCGAACTTATAATATTAGTAAGGAAGTAAAGATTCGTATTTAATCTGTCAATTATTGCAATACCAGACATTGAAACTTATTGTGTCCGATCGCGAATGTGGCGCTTTGACTCCAATAGGTTAAGATACAAATATTCGTTTGTCACCAGAACAGCCTTAACATATCTTTGCGTTATAACAATTTAAATATTTAAAATCTAAAGATTTTAAATTAGTTTTGTAACTAATTTCTGTGTTAAAGGCCTATGTTCGGTTTCTTACTTTAATTTCAGTATGACGACTAAAGTCTGTCAGTTGCTTAAATTTGCCAGGTAGCAATTTTAATTTTTGTTGAGGCAATACTGTTTCTTTAATGGCAATCCAAAGGAAAAGCATAGCAGAGGCACTTTCTAAGCACAAGTAAGATGCGAAGTGCTGAATTAAATATAAAGAGATATTTTTCCCCCTTCCCCCCGGACCTCGTTATTGAGCAGACGTGTCACAAATCTACGCAGTTTTAAATAAATAAATATTAAATATAAATAATTCAAAAATTACTAGCAAATAATAGGAGTGCATAAACAGTGAGGAGATATCATTCATCGTCTACGCAAGATCCAGCGAAGCGCCGCCCATATGCGCCCATGGGTAAGCGAGACAAAGTATATATCTATTAGCAAAATTTTGTACCAAGTACCAGGGCAACAGAATCAAATGGAAGTTTGGTAACAACGAGGGAATACAGAAGCATTATTTGGACACGATTGTTACTTGAGTCCGTGGCGCAGTGGATAAGGGGTGACGCCAGTCTAGTATATGTCAGATCGATTCCTGGCATTCAATATCTTTTGTTTTTCTACAATATATTTTGCTACATTTTAATAAAAATATGGGATAAAATTGCCAAATTTTATATGAAAAATAGCCAAATAATTTATAAAGTAGTATTATTACCAGTCGAACATCTACTGCCGAAATAACTCTCTACAGTTCTCATTGCCTGGTATTTCCAAAGAATAAAAGCAGATCTTCACATCATGCCGCTTAGGCATTCGCCCCCGCCTGCCTCTGCTGACTCAGCCCCTGGTACCAACCACCCTGGGGTAATTAGCTCTGCGCCCCAGGCGTATGAATCGGATACAGCATCTGAGAGGAGTGAAAGAGGATATGTTTCTATGAGGCAAAAACGCAAACGTGAAGAGGATGACCATAAAGAAATCAAAACCTCTCCATATCATAAGATCACACTTTCAACTTTACATACTTACCAAACACTATAACATACATAGCTTCACGCCTGTTTCTCAGAGGGGTAGGCGGAGATTGCAACAATATAACAATTCTCTTTGTTATATAGTTGCAGACTCTGACTCCCGCTTTGATCTATTTAAATCGATCAAGTCCCACAGTACATTACTACATACATTTTAAATATTACAACATTCGATAATCTAGATAACCACATAAATATTATTGATGACTTTAAAATATCAGAATCTTACAGGTGTGAACCGGAAGAATGTTTAGCACTGACTTCATTAAAAAGTCTGAAAATTCTAACCCAGAACATACGTAGTATCTCAGCGAACATGGGTGGTTTACTGACATTGTTGTCTAGAATTTCTATATCGCAGGATATTATAATACTCACAGAATGTTGGTTAAGATGTAACCCTAATATACCTACACTAGACGGATACAATCACGTTATAACGACCAAAACTCTAAATAAAAATGATGGGGTTGTTGTATATATTAAGAATAACTTAACGAATGCTTGTGTAACCGAAGAGAGACTAGTAGACGCTAATTGCTTAAAAATTAAAATAGGTAATGATATATGTATTTTTGCGGTATACAGACCTCCGTCATTTAAGGATCTTACAAATTTTCTATCCTCGGTGGACGATGTTTTAACTTTAAACCGTTCATTGGGAAGTGTAATGTTTGTCGGCGATATTAACATAGACATAGTCAATGGGAACACCGATACAAAAGCACAGGAATATTTGAACCTTCTTGCAACTCACGGTCTTTTGCCGGCACATAGTCAAGTTACTCACGATAAAACATGTCTCGACCACGTATTTCTCAAGACTAAACTAAGTGCTGTAACTATTGTTATTGATTCCACAATCACTGACCACAATGCCGTCTTGGTTACCCTTGATAAAGTGAATGACAATAACCAGCCCATCATGAAGACAAAAGTTGACTTCACTCTGTTGCAAAGCAATTTAAAAGATATAAATTTTTCTTGCATTTATAAATGTACAGATGCTAATATTGCCCTCGAATGCTTTGTTAATTCATTAACTAGAGCATTAAAAATTTGTACTAAGACATATTTCGTGCCACATCGACTGAGAATTTTGAAACCGTGGATTACTCCGGGCGTACTAAGATGTATGAAAAATAGAGACAGAATGTATAAAAAATGAAGGCGACACCAAACAATGAAACATTAAAGACCATCTTTAAAAGATACCGAAATTTCTGCAACTCTATAATAAAGAAACTTAAGATACAACATGAGAGAGACGAATTAGACAAAGCCAAATCTAACCCTAAAATGATGTGGGATATTATAAAAGAAATCACCCATACTAAAAGAGTAAAGAATTCGGCTATCACCTTACTTAAAATGAAAAATTCAATTGATGAATCTCTTAATACTGTTAATAAAACGTTTACAAATGTTGGGAAAAATATTATCACAGCTGTCGGTTATAACACTAATACTGTTGATGCACCATTTTATTCATCTCATCCTCATTCGCTTGTATTTCTGGAAACTGATGAGACTGAAGTAGAACGCATAATACAAACATTACGAACTAACTGCGCAATTGGTATTGACGGCATATCATCAAGCCTTCTAAAAGAGTACAGAACAATTCTGATACCTCCTCTAACTTATATACTTAATCTTTGTATAAACAATGGAGATTTTCCGCATCTGCTCAAAAGGTCTCTTGTTCATCCCATATATAAGTCTGGGGATGGAGGTTGTGTCACTAACTATCGACCGATTTCCGTACTGCCATCATTGTCTAAAATCCTAGAGCGAATCATGAACAACCGCCTCAAAAACTTTCTTGATGTCAATAACATTTTGTCTAGTAACCAGTATGGCTTCCGCAATAATATGTCCACAAATGACGCTGTTCATGATCTTACTAATCATATAGTGGAAGCACTGGATAATGGTGATAAATGTATTGGCATTTTCCTCGATTTGGCTAAGGCGTTTGACACGCTCTCCATCCCTGTACTAAAAGTAAAACTTGAGCGAATCGGTGTTAGAGATAAGCAGCTAAAGTTGTTCCAAAGCTACCTAACTAATAGAACACAATGCGTAAAAATAGGAGATCATCTTAGTGACAGTCTACCAGTACTAAGTGGCGTGCCACAGGGTAGTATACTTGGCCCTACATTGTTTCTAATATATGTAAATGAGATGTGCAAAATAAAATTGGAACGTGGAAAACTTTTTGCATTTGCTGATGATACGGCTCTTATCTTTACGGGGAGGACATGGGAACAAACATTTAAAGCAGCACAGGTTAGCTTAAATAAGATAACTCACTGGCTAACGTTAAACTACCTATCACTGAATGTAGAAAAAACGAAATACTTAACATTTAGTATTAGAAAACCAGCCGTGTCATTGGATACTGCAAGATATTTTATTATTGCACACAGACATGCGTTAAATACCCATTACACATGTGACTGTCCTAAATTAGAAAATGTCTCGACAGTAAAGTATCTCGGAGTTATATTAGATGAAAGACTAAGCTTTATACCGCACATAGATCTTCTGACGAGCCGAGTCCGTAAGCTAATCTTTGCCTTCAAAAATCTAAGACACGTAGCGGAGCCTGCTGTTCTAAAGATGGTTTACTATGCTCTGTGTCAATCCGTGGTAGCGTACTGTATCTCTTCTTGGGGTGGTGCCTCCAGAACTCATTTAATACGAGTCGAGCGAGCACAGAGAGCAGTACTCAAGGTAGCCACTTTTAAGCCATTCCGTTTCTCTACCAAAGATCTATATATATTGCGAGGTCCTATCAGTAAGACAACTATTTATCCTTCAGATAATTTTAAGACAACATTTGTACACCTCAAAACTCAGTCAGTCGAACTCATCCTCTCAACAGTCTCGTAGACAAGATCTCCCACTCGGTACCACCCGCAGAACTTCATTTAGCCAGAGATTTTTCTGTTTTCTTGGCCGGTTTCTTTATAATAAAATAAATAAGGCATTAACGATAATAAACAATAACAAACGTCAGTGTAAAGTAAATGTAAGTGAATGGCTTATAAAACTATCATACGAAGATACGGAGAATTTACTTCATCCATTAACTTAACACAGCACAGCACAGCACGTACATACAAACACACACACGCACACGCACCCTCACACACACACACACACACACACAACACACCCTCACACACAAACATCCTCACAAACACACACAAACGTTTACTAAATTAATTATGTTCCGAATTGCTTTAATTTTCTTTTTTGTTTTACTATTTTCTTACATGTACATTGTTTACTTATCATTCTATGTAGGTTTTGTATATAAAATGTGTCATGGAAGGTTGCTGGTACTTATAGCTCAGGTCTTCCTATTTTAAGTACCAGCGTTCACAAATTGTAGCTAACATCATGTATACAAAAATTGTTCCTAATGGTTGTAAATATCTGTGAAACAATAAAAACATTATTATTATTATTATTATTATTATTATTTTTAATGCTGAGGTTCTAAGCAATATTGTAATCAAAAATATTTGCCAATTCTATAACTCAAGGATAGCAATTATTGTTCCGTAATCATAATAAAAATACGTTAAACTTATAAGTATTATTAGAAAGTGATCACCGCGTATATAAATATACCTGAATTTTACCAAATTAAATTTTTATTATTAAAATTAATGTCATAGGCTAATGGATTAGTGACAAACGAAATACGGGTTTGAGATATTTGTATATTAAGTCATTAATATATTGATAAGTAAACCTGGAATAATGGATTGGTCTAAAAGCAATTAACCCAAGTATCCGATATTATTTTTGTTAAGACTTTAATTTCTACGCCTAAAAGTCATAGACGTTTACCCAACAAAATAATTAGTACTGCCCCAAAACATCATGAACACAACTATAAAATATCTTCTTTATATTGAGAACTTTACATGTGTGTTTAGAAACTTCTGGTGTTATAGAAAATGTTGTCGTATTTTAATAAGCATTTGGTTCAGTTTCGAACTGACTTTACTCCTAACAAGCGTGTTTTTGTTTCGGGAAATATTCGTGCTAAACGGTTATATCATTTATTTCTTTACTATGATTGGCTTCAATATCAGTTTATTTATATCCGCTCTATATCACTCCAAAAATTTTCAGCACCTCATGAAGAATTTTCACGCGTTTCACGACTTTTTCCATGATCCCGTACTATATTCAGATAAAATGATGAAGACACAGAGATCTCTGACGACAATGGCGAGCATATTTGTTGCCTTTCGAATCGTTGTGTTTATTTATAACTTTATAGAACTCTACGATGAGATACCCAGTTTAAATGATACATTAAGAATATTATACATCTATAACATATCGATATATGATTTCCGTTTTGTATTTCAATTTTTTGTTGTACGAGGTGTATTTTGTGTGATTTCCGAACAGTTGAATGCTATCATACAATGTGTTCATAATGAACTATCTACTACAAACAATAAAGATGAAATCAACGTAGAAACAGCAGAAGATCGCACGAAGAAGGTAAACTTATGGATGACTGCGTATAAAACTATAAACCATAGTTCAACGTTGTGTAATGAGATTTTCAGTGCTCAGGTATGTTTAGTCTATGGTTATCTATAGTTTAGCGTTTCCTAGATAATTGACAAGTTATATAAATGAGATATGCATATCCAATTCATCGAATTTGATATGCATATTTCAGTTATATAACTTGTCAATTATCTAGGAAACGCTAATATAATTCTACATTTAAACATAACAGATACAAACTGTGCCAATAGAATTAAGGCACCTATGTTACAATAAGTACAGGGATGCTAAAATTAGATCTGATAGTATATATTGTCTTTAATAAAAGCAATATATTATACGCTTACTATGAATTGAAACAGAGTTATAATATGTAGACAGATGCTATTTTTAAATGAAAGCTCTTTAATATATATGTTACAATATAATTTGTTCCAGTTGACTTTGATGTTGATGATTATTTCGGTGTACTTCATAATACTGGTGTATGTTGGAGTCACAGCAGCAAAGGTAAGTGCTTTAGCTAAACAGGGTCAGTACCGGTAACCGCTTCCTTTAATTAAATATCATTGTGGTTTCAACTACGGTCCACGTCATTCGAATTGATTACTGTGTCTATTATATTCATTCCATGATTATTCGATCAAGTTTTAGTTTCTATAGTTTACATGTCTTTATTCTCGATGGTACATAATACTTTTTAGACATCTAATGCTGCTATTGAGATTTCCTGGACTACAATAATACTTTGTCTAACCTAAGCATCATACTCGAGACCTGATGCATGCAAATAAGCTCATACATGTGCCACGAAACTAACAAAACAGCCTTTTTTAATTTTTTGGATTTTGAATATTTTAGTCCTTTAGCTATACTTACTTGGAGCGTAATTATGATGATGATGTGCCCCCAGATGTGTCCGTCGACGGCGACACCTTGTCAATTGTCGAAACTCTGTTGTCGTGCATGTGCCCTTGTGACTCGCGAAACCAATTTTTGCTTTAAAGACACGGTTGCAAATGGGGCAGGGGGGGATGTGCATATGGATTGTGCAGTTGTACCATGTCTATATTTACATATACACATGGTGCAACTGCACAATCCATAAGCAGAGCACGGTACGTCCATTGTTAATTATCGGTTTTCTGATTCAATCGGGTAATTCTTATTTTATTTATATCACATACTAGTACTTTAAAGATCAAAATCTGCATTAAATTTCGAGCTTAACTCTTTTTAATTTCGTCAATCGTATCTTTGTTCTAAAGTTTAGGAAGGTATAAAATTCTCTTTGAATTTGAAACACAGAAACTAAAAGTTAAAACTCAAGCCTACGTTTTTATTCCCGCAGGTTAATGAAGCTACATCAAGCGTATACCTAGCAATATACATGATGTTGACCTTTGTTGTCACCATGTTTGCAATATCGCGAGCTGGACAGCACGTGCAGAACAATACGAATATATTGAGACGTAAACTTTGCGAGCTTTATGTGAACTCGCTTGAAAGTGAGTATAAGTCGTAGCAGCATTTAGGGCGTGGTGTGTAGAGCTTGCTCGTGGACTACATGACTGCTTACCATCAGAGCAAGTGTAGTGACTGTCCATTTAGATACAAAGCGAGAAAATCATCAACTTACTTATTATAATATACTTATTACTGCCTCCGGCGCAGCGGTAGTGAATGCGACTGCTATGCAAGAGGTCTCGGATTCAAATCCCGGGTCGGGCCAACAAAAAGTTATTGGGTTTTCTGTTAAGAAATCTCAATAACAGCTCGGAGTTAGGAAGTTGGTGGTGTTGGACATCCCCGTGCCTAGGAAATCACGTAAAGCCGTTGGTCCTGCGCCTGATCTCTCTCTGGTCATGTCGGATTACCGTCCCATCTGATCATGAGAGTTAGGGAACAGAGAGTGCACTTGTATTTACGCACACGCTTGTGCACTATAATATCTACTGCGCAGATGGCCAGTCTCCTTTAAGATGCGCCACCGTGACCGAAATCGGTCTGAAGGACACATTATTATATAGTTTTGTGATAACAAGTATACTAATACTACTTTTTACTGAAATAAAGAGTTTGAAAGGCTGGATTCTGCCCTCCTGATAATAGAATGCAGTTACTGTAATCTATGGTCACTTGTAATACTCGCGCGTAATCTAGTCTAGAGAAAGAAAAGGAATGACATACTCAAATATGTGGGCCTCTAAAACTTAGCGGATGATGTGTAGTAACAGTGTTACTATTCTTACGGCAATCTTCTGTAAGTAGACCTTTCCCAGACAGACCAACTCATTCGTACTGTCACTAATTTATAAATGGCAACAGCAGTCAATTATCCACTCAAATCAGCCCAGTAAAAATAATTTTAATACAAAATGTTTTCAGACGAGCAACACTACAAGCAAATTAAGGATCTTCTTCGTTTATGCTACACGCATCCCGTGCGTGTCCAAATGATGGGTTCTGTGGACATAAACATGTCATTGCAGCTGGCATGCATCGCCGGCATCATATCTAATACCGTAATTGTCTTGCAGTTCAACAATGTGCTCTGAAAACGACAGCCAATGATCTATTGAACCTAAATCTATGTACATTCGTTCATATATTATTTAAGATTCTATTTATTACAATAGAATGCACTAATTTGACCATGTACTTTTAAATAACAGACAATTGTTACCATTAAAAATAAATTTTATTTCGTGGCAATTTTGTTTGTATTCATATTTTCGATACTGGTATCCTCTGCGTCTGAATTCTATTGAGTGGCAGCGGCACACCGGCGGTCAGACACAATAGTTTTTTACAAAAAAACTGAGGTAATTTAACTAAGTACAAATGATACTCACCTCACATGTACATGGTTTTAAAAATTTTAGCATCTGTAATATAATTTCAAACCATTAATTGGACTATGTTTGACTTTCAATCATCAGATACTCCTTAACGCAGTTATAAATTTGGCGAATTGAAAGGGTAAAGGAATTTTGGCAAAATTATTCGAAAAATCGGACCTTAATGTACCTGATAGCTCTGTTACGAATAGCGTGTAGTGTACTTATCCGTAAAAAAGCTAAAAGCAGTAATTGCATTCTGATTCTATATATATGTAAATAAAAGCTAAACAAGTTAACATACATTTTACTTTCTATTTTTTTTGATATTATAGTTTGAGTGTAATAGTTTAAGGTTAATAAGGTCAAGGGTCAGTGTTAGAGTTCGTGGTATACAGACTATTTACTACAGACTTATGTGAAGTATTTGTAAAAAGTAAAAGTAACTATCTAATCTACTATAGTTGACGTATTAAAATGAGTTACCGAACTCAAAATACATGACAACTTAGTAATAACTTAAATGAAGAATTAAATAGTAAAATGCTTGCCATAGCTATTATCTGGCATATGTAATTTTTAATTCAATGGTCTGTATAAATTGTACTCAATAATTCTAAATCCAAGGTTGAACCTCCATATACTACGTATAATTATGGTCCAGCTGATGGTAAGCAGCTATTATAGCCTGTAGATGCTTGCAATAGTACAAATGAGTTCACAGGATCGAACCTTCAAAATGTATACGTTGGTCAGCGAGCGCAAAGGACACAGATCATACAACTGATACGCCTACTAAAGTTGCCTGGATAGTCTAATCATCGCAGAAATGCAATACAAATTGTATGGTTGCAAGCTTTCGCAGGGTAAAGATATTTGCAACCAACAGACTAACTTTTTTCTTTTATTTGATGGAATCGCTCAAGAATCCCTAAACGCCTAGGCGTTTGCTTAATGCTTGAAACCTAGGTTTGAAGCATTGAGAAGTGTACTAGACTCGGTCGTCGATGTTTAATATACCAATTAATTTTTCGAGATCGAAGAAATAAGAAATATCTTGGTAAACACCAATAAGCTGTGTCGAGAAACTAAAACATAGCTGGCGAAATATGACTGTAATACAATTTTGCCCAACAGTTCAAGAATATAGCCATTAACGTGAGTATAATATGTATTGTTTTGTCCAATTCCTTTAATGGAATCCAATACCATTATAGAAAATTAATTACAAACAAATAATACAAGCGGGCACGAGTAGTATTCACTTAGTTTTAATTTTTTTAACTACAAGTAGTGACAACTATCTACAACACAATCTACGTTACTTAAACGATATTAAATTAGATGAATATTTTGATAAATATACTATGAATATCTCACTGTTAAAGCATTTTATAATCATTCAAAATGTTACCTGCGTCTTTCGAAACTATTGTAGTTTTAAAAAATGCTTTCAAGTATTGATAGGCATCTGGATAATGATTGAGATCACTGTTGTATTGCTAAATATTGTCTTAAGTACTGTTCATCATGGATTCATAAAATGCAATGCCTATTTGGTATATTTCTTTTCTGTGACCTCTTTTAACATTGTTATTATAACAAAGGCTGTATACTACTCCAGACAGTTCCAGCATTTGATGACAAATTTTGACGCATTTCACAATTTTTTTGAAGGCAATGATTACTTAGCCAGTCTTTTTAAAGCAAAGAAAACTCTTACTATAATAGTTAGTGTGTACAGTGCTATTAAAATAGGGATATTTATTTATATTCAAGTAGAACATACAGCTTATTTAAACAGTCTCACAGTTATGCCCGTAATTATATATAATTACAATGTAACTTTGTGCGATTATCGCTTCACATTCGAATGTTTTATTCAGTATGGAATATTGTACGTGATTTCTGAACAACTAAATGCGATGACACGCTCAATAAATAACGAGTTGTTGACACTAAGCAGTAAGGTGGAAAAATATGAAGAAGGTGTAACTGATGTTACAACGGCAGAAGGCAGACTAACAAAGTTCAACTTATGGATGACGGTGTATAAAAATATCAACTGCAGCTCAAAGCTGTGTAATGAAATCTTTAGCATTCAGGTGATTATACATTTTCAGATATATTTTGATAAATGATGCTTTTGGGTTTATGTTATACTTCATTTATAGCTTGCTTAGCCAATTTTTACAGGACCGCAGTGACATTTATGAGCATCATATTTAAAATTGCAAATATCATTTTGCACAGGATTATATATTAGTCACTAGATATTTTAATATGTAAAGCGATGAGTTAACAATTGCATTTTTATGATTAATGTGATGCTAATGATCATATTATGAATTAATATGATCTTTCGTTCATGCCAGCTTCTTTGAGAGACAATGTTTTGTATCTCAAGTAATAATTAGGCTGAAAACATAATATTTAAAATCTTAATATCTTTAACATATACATAAAGCCAATATTTTCATTTCTATAAGAAGATATTATATAATTATTATTTATTGAAATTATCATATAATTATGTTAGGAGAACAATAGGTAGTAATTGATGTTGTTTGTTCCAGATGACTATGATGCTATTGATAATAACGATATACTTTATAATCGCGCTGTATACAATAGTCATAGTAATTACAGTGAGTTAAATATTTAAATTCAATTAAAAACAAGGACACTGTCAATTATTAATATTATTCATTAGCAATTTTATGTGCACACTATTAAATTTGTCCCTAGTGCGGCAGTCTATAAAATCAAAAATAAAACAGAAGAAATGTGTAAACTTTTAAATTTGTTTTTCATTTTATGGTATCTTAATAATGAAACTATAAAACTTAAACATAACTTCGAAAGTATGTTGTCACTAAATCTATTTAAGTTTAATGTTGTATAATGTAAAAGTTATGTATTAATTCTATAGGAGCATCTATCGCTGTCAATGCTATTCATGACCTTGTTCTCGATGATGGTCTTTGGAGCAGTCGCGTTCTTGATATCACGAGCTGGACAGTGTGTGCAGAACAGCTCGATTATGCTAAGACGCAAGCTTTGTGAGCTATATTTACATTCGCTTGAAAGTAAGTATAAATAAGTTAAGAAAAGATCAACTCAAACATATGACGTATCATTCAATTACATTCTTATAGAAATAAAAAACGATACATGTATTGAACTTTATCAAAATGTACAGATAATGTGCAATAAAAATTTGGATTCGTATGTGCCACTATAGACACAATTTATAAATACACAGTAATCGTGCTCATAGGCTAATGAATTTAAGTATACGTTAACGAATTTTAAGCCAGTGGCAATTTATATAATCGGCGATTAGTACGCAATTTAATCTAGTACCTAGTTAGTTTTGTGACTTCCTGATACTCTGTCTACAAAAATTAATTTTAAATATTGGGCTATGCTACGATCAATTGTTGACCATCCATAGCTTATTAGCGACGCTAATTTAATAATTGACCTACATAATTTTAGTATTATTGTATTGTTTTAGTATGTGATATTTGTTGTAGATGAAAAACAATGCAAGCTAACTAAGGATTTACTTCTATGCTGCTGCACTCATCCGGTGCGTATGCACGTTATGGGATCTCTAAGCGTTAACATGACCCTGCTGCCGTCATGCATCGCTTTTGTCACTACTAACACCGTTATCTTGCTGCAATTCAATAACATTATCTAATTTTGACAAGGTGTAAACACAGTTTATTATTAAGTTTTCAAATTTTTATATTCATGTCATAGATACATATTTTGTACCATCTCATTTAAATACCTTATAATTATAATTGTGAGATTCTCTAATTCTTAGTATCGATTATAGGCTAATGTAAATGGGACAAGATTCTTTTAAAACATTAGCTTTGATCTATAAATTTGATTATTTCATCATACGCATTCTACATAGGTACAAATCATAAAGGATTCATTGTATCTGTAGTGCCGACTAAAGACATTGCAATTCGATAGCTATAACATTATTATAGTTGTTTTCCTAACATTACTATTTTATATCTAAATAAAAAATAGAAGAGATTTTTCAACCACGATTGTACTTAATAGCACTTTTTACAAGAAGAATGTAACTTTGTTCAAATATGGTTTAAGATAAATATTACGTATTTCTTCATTGAATGTATTCATCTATATAGTTAAGCTACGTTGTATGTTATGCTATACATTATAAATGTAATGTTAAATAAATAAAATAGTTCCATGTAACCATATCCCGTATTTGATATTATTCTGCTTAATGAGTATACCAAACTTACACAAAACAACACATTTTAATTCAACAAGGTATGCCACAAGGAATCATATCAGGGCCCGTGATCGAATTTTCTCAACATTTACCGCAGTTCTTTAAAAAGTGACACCATAACTTTATTTAAGAACACCAATGACAAGAAGTAGTGGAAATAAACTGCTAGATAAGATAAATATGTACCTAAAAGATTATGTTGACTATAAGTATTTTACCTGTACTTTCTCCATAGGATTATATATTTAAAATATTATTTGCAGTCGATATTAATCCCCGTCGATATTAATAAGCAGCCGTGATGTCAAACATAGCCTTTAAACTTCAATTTAAAGATATAGTAATTATAAAGACCCAACGCAAATATTTGCTGTCTGTTACCGGGTATAACGTTGTTATTATCATACAAACTACAAAAAATTACAAAATATTAAATTTGCTTCATGAATGTTATTTTATAATGGTAACTTTATGCATTGGCATGAAAATTACGCTGTTTAATTATTATGTACTAGCTTTTGCTCGCGGCTTCGCTCGCGTTAATTTAGAATTTGGCAATCAATTCGGGTTGTACTCTGCTTCTAATAATATAATTCAGTCATGATTCGAAAGACACGTGGCGCCATCTATTATCATAAGAACGTTATTATTGTTTTCCTCGGGAACAGTAATTTTTTCGGGATGAAAAGTAATCTATGTCCGTTTCTGTACACCTATCAACGTACATGCAAAATTTCAGGATGATCGGTTCAGTGGTTTAGGCGTGAAAAGGTAACAAACAAACAAACAAACTCATTTTCGCTTTTATAATATTAGTCAGGATTAGGATAAAACATTTTTATTGTTTCCCTCATGGGAACCTAATGCCTGAAACAATGGATTATTATAATGACCCATGCTATTTTTAGTATGTTGTATGTAATTGCGGAACATCTGAATGCGATCATTCCCTCAATAAATACCGAGATATCTATTCGAAACAAAAATTATGAAAATGACGAAAAAGATTAATGTAATGAAACGGTGGCAGAAGATAGCTTAAATTAGTGAAGTTTTCGAGGAAATTACATTGAAAAGCTATGTAATTAAATCTTCAGCGGACTTAACTGCTAAAAAATGCTTATACCTCTGTACTGCAGGAACATGAGCAAAATATAAAAATAACGCACATAATCCTTGTAGTGTTGTTATACATCAATTCAGTTTTGTGGATTATTCTAACTATAATATGTCCCAACATTCATCAAACGTAGTAAACGAGTAAACAAAGTCAAGATTTTCCTCTGATAACAATTAAGGTGAAATTAAAGGAATAATAGTGAAATTAACTTGATATCCAAGAAGTCTTAATTTATGAAAAGTGAGTTTGAAAAATTTATGTATACAAAATTATACATAATATAAATAATATGAAGTTACTAAAGTAAGTATTTGTATAATCACAGAAGTTACGACTGTATTGTTTTACATTGTGTCCAACATACTCGCCAGGAACCTATTTCATTTGAAGGCGGATTTCATATATTTCTCTCTTGTGACCATATTTGGTTTGGCAATTCTAATAATAGCCGTATACCACTCCAATAACTTTTATCAGCTTATGAAAAATGTTGGCACGTCTTAACTTTACCGAAGAATATGTGTCAAAATTTAATTTCTATTCTGAAAATTTTTTGCAGACACAGAGAATATGAATAATAATGGCAAGTTTGCTTTACGCCACTAAAATCATATAATTCATTTATGTGCGAATACTGGCATAAATGGTGTAAGTATATATTATA
This sequence comes from Catocala sponsa, assembly GCA_963564715.1. Taxonomy (NCBI): domain Eukaryota; kingdom Metazoa; phylum Arthropoda; class Insecta; order Lepidoptera; family Erebidae; genus Catocala; species Catocala sponsa. The sequence continues at coordinate 10,120,781 of OY751333.1, forward strand.
TACTCATAACAACAACATTGCCATTTGCGAGTTTCGCTTCATATTTGAAAGTTTTATCTTACATGGTACATTTTAAGTAAGTTCTGAACAACTTAATTTGATTACGCAGTCTATTGATACTGAGTTGTCTATACGAAGTTGTAAAGAGAGATGTGATGAAAAAAGTAGAATTAACGTTATACCGAGGGAGAATTGCTTGCAAAAATTTGATTTATGGATAACTGCGTATAAGAGTATAAACGATAGTTCAAAGATATGTAATGAGATCTTCGGTGCACAGGTAATCATTAAATGTAAATTATATTATATATTCCTTATAAAAGTAAAACTAACTTGTATGTCATGTTGTACCTAACTGTGAAGCTCACCTCCTAAATAAAGACAAAATCAAAATCACACATCATCCTCTGCTTATAGCTGTTGGTTTCCCTAATGAATAAATAAATAAATAAAATGGTTAGGAACCATGTTCCCAGGGATCGTGCTATTTACAAAAGCTCTGATTAAAACTAAACACCTGATCTATGTATATGGCATTGAAAGGTAGCGGTAAACCTATGCCTTATCATAAGTATAAACCATATTAAATGATTTATTGGGACGTTAATAACAAAATACAAAGTATAATAATGTAAGTGCTCTGAGTAGTAATATAATAAATATATTGTTATGTACATATGTGCTTTATAATAGATTAAACTAGTAACCAATAACCCAAACGTCTGACAGTAATAATTTGTGGTCACATTTACTTTCATAGTCATTAAAAGCGTTTGTGTCCCTCAACAATCTAGTAATAAATCATGAATATTACACCTCTGAAATATATTTTGTGTATTGAAAATATTACTGGCGTATTTCGAAACTATTCGCATTATAACAAATACTGTAAAGTATTGATAAGTATTTGGGTCTTCCTTGAAGTAATTTTCCTGGTGTCGACCATCTATATATATTGGCACTTATTCCCGTCGCTGGTAACATTCTTATATTTATTTTCCATAAACGGATATAATATTTCAGAACTAATATTGGCTCTATGCTATTCAAACAAGTTTCACCATCTCATGAAGAATTTTGACGAGTACCACAAATTATTTAATAATCACTTATACGCCGCAAAGTTATTGAGGGCTCAGAAAATTCTTTCAATTTTGGCAAGCATCTTTATTAGTACAAGATTTGTTTTGTTTATTTTTCTTTGCTTTCAATCTAACGATATCTTGCCGGGCCAAAATATCATGTCCACGATCGTATACGTGCATGACATATTCATTTGCGATTTCCGTTTCTCATTTCAATGTTTTATTATACATGGTATATTGTACGTGATATCTGAACAACTGGATACGATTACTCGGTTTATTAATCAAGAGCTATCTACTACGGACAATCGAAGTACTAGCCAAGCACAGGAGTCAGAAGATTGTGTGAAGAAATTACACATATGGATGACTGCGTATAAAAATATAAATTCTAGTTCGAAGCTATTCAATGAGATGTTCAGGGCACAGGTGATTATTTCATATGTTTTCTATAGTGTTGGTTATTATTGTATTACATACTTAAAGCATAATTTTATTGTACCTTGTTAATTATTTGATGAATATAATACAACTACCTCGGTGTGGCGCAGCGGTATTGTATAAGACTGCAGTGCATAATGCCTCGGGTACGATTCTCGGACCGAGATAAAATAATAATTTCAGCCCTATATTAAACTGTCCCACTGCTGGGCACTGGCCTCTTCTCAGTGTGAGAAGGATTAGGGCATAGTCGACCACGCCACCACTTCCCATATCTTTGAGACTATATGGAAAACTATTAGGCATACAGGTTTCCTCGCATGTTTTTCTTCACCATTTAAGCAAGCGATAATAAACTATTTATTACGCACATAGCTTCGAAAAGTCAGAGATGCGCAAATTGGGTACCATCTCGACACCTCTGCGTGACAAACAAACGGCCTCCCACTTGTCTCGCGCTGCTTTGTTAGATTTTACTCTCATTAAATTTTCAGCAGTAGCACGGAGTTTGAGACTATGCCCGGTAAATGAATACAACGATGAGAGATAAGATGATTTTAGTACCTATATTATATTTGTAATTTAAAATTTAAAATTACCCTTATGGGTAAGACTAATTTGTATCTTTGTTCTAGCTGACTATAATGCTGTTGAATGTAATTATATACTTCATAATGCTGATGTATAGAATCGTCGCAATAATTTCGGTAAGTGTCACATTAAGACGAAGAATTTGAGAGAAATAGTGAAGTGACCTAGATGGTGAGGATGGTAGTTATAGTTCTCTGACCATCTGATTTGAGAATCGGATCGTATACAAGAATCATAACAAAGATCTTATTTTCTAATTTCTTTATATAGAAATTTACTACGGGAGCAGTTATAACCTGGACATTTTTGCCTTACTTATAGTCTACTACTGAATTATAGCCGTCGTAAGGATTTCCACTGTCGATCTTTTGTGCGTATTTGAAACACTGCATACTACTGTGACATAAGATACGTATAAAGTAAGTATGGTTGTATTTTAGGGCCTTCAGGTAATGATAGTTTGACCATTGTGAGCTTAAAAAAATTATCTAGATGGTCTACCAATTTCTTTAATGACTTGTTTTTTGTCGATTGCTTCGTTTATTTATTTATTTACTTACTCCTACCGATATCTAATTTCAAGCACAGTATATTATGTTTGCATGCATTATCAGTAATATACACGGATATTTCCAGACAAATTCAGACACCACATCAGTTACCTCGATTGTAATCAATTCCATTCTCGATTGTATTTAATTCCAATCAGTAGTCAACATTTTTATATTCAATTTTTTTCTGCTTTTTATTAATGCAGAAATAAAATTTAACATAAAAATGAATGAATGAATGTGAAGAAGAATTGAATTTGATAATATCAAAAATCAAATCAAATCAAAATACTTTTATTACCAGAATAAAACATACATTTACATAGTATCCTTTGGCTCCATACTAGGCAAGCCTGCCCTGTGGTACCTTTGACGATTTACAATGCGTTTACATGTTTGCTCGGTCGTAAAGTTTACTTGAAAATAAAATGAAATCTTAACTTACACAATAACGAAATAAAAATAATTTCTTGTTACATAATATGATATGGAATAGATTTAAAACAGTATTTTGACAACTAATAATATATTTATATATGTATAGGTATGTGCGAAAATAGGTATATGTGTAAATAATATATATAGGTATGTATGTCAATTGCATGATAAATATCATAAATAATATATTACTAAATGAACACAATTGTTTTATAATTACTGAAAGATGAATTAAACATATATTCTATCAACATTAAAATTTACACTAAGTGCACAAAAAGGTTTTCGGTGGTATCGTAAGAGCCAAGCCACTTTGGTTACCTTAAGTTCTGCCTCTTTTAGTGAACATACACATATATTGGGAGGGTCCACTATATGAGCACCCCTTATTGTTTCACGCTCTATACTATAATTTAATTGTGCGATCGCCAACAAATGCTCAAACGTTGTCTTATATTAATAATCTAATAGTCATGTTTTCATTGCCGTAGGGTCGTTTGTCTTTATTAAGAGTATCCATGACAATTACCTGGCTAATCGCCTACTTGTACGTCATATTCGTGATATCAAAAACTAGTCAACGAGTAAGAAACAGTTCAACTACGTTAATACGCAAGCTTTGCGAGTTTTACGTGCACTCGGTTGAAAGTAAGTATTACATTTATTTACATATCTAAAAAAGTCAGTTCGAATAACAAAAGTAGGTTGTATTTTGTTGTCTTCTAGGAAATACTTTGAAAATTCATGTGAGTTAGTCGCTTTTAATCGACTAGTAATACATATATTCAACGTTTTATCATGATTACCTATGCCTGATACAGACATTATCACTTTGAAAACAAAAGCGTGAAAAACATCTAAAGACTAAACTTCAGATGTTTTAACCGTTTATCTAGAAGCTTGCTTGCTCTAAATACTCATATTTCAAGCAAAGCAAGCAAGCTTCTGGATAAGAATAATAATATAATATAGCAGGACTACTGAATACCCATTTAGTTAATGTATTGGCTTTATTTGCTTATCAAGGTATATGTATTGTGTTATCCAGCGTTTCAGATTACCTGCCTTGACATATTAAGAATGTCTGATAGAATTCTCGATAAAACTACTTGATCTAAAAATGTCTACCTCTAGTTATCTGCCCATCTACCAAAGGAAAATCGATTAATAAGCAATATAAAATGAGATACTAATTCTATTTATTTATTATTATGTTGCAAGGGATTGATTGGTATTGGTAAAACCAACGACCCCTTGCAACATAATTAATACAACTTCATCAATTTAATGGTATTGAACACATTTTTTTCAGGCAACGCACTTTGCAAACTAACAAAGGCTCTACTTCGGTACTGCTGCACTCACCCAGTTAATATCCAACTAATGGGTTCTCTGACCATCAATATGGCTATGCTACCGTCGTGGGTCGCATTCGTCATGTCTAACACCATTATCGCGCTGCAGTTCAACAATGTGCTTTAATATAGACTTAATAAGAATCGATAGCGTGGATTCTTTAAGAGTTTCTTAGTTTCTACTAATAACAGTAATGTATGTGTCTATGTGCTCAGGAGTTTGAATAAGTGTGGTTTTGGTGTATGTCAGTTTTTGAGAGTTATCAAGCATTTTTATTTTGTCTTACGGTCCAAATTAATAACTAATTTATATCATAATATTTGTATTTAACCTGTCAATTGTTTCAATACCAGACATTGAAAAACTATTTTGCCGGGGCGCGAATGTGGCGCTGCGACTCCAATAGGTTAAGATACAAATATTCATTTTTCACCAGAACACCCTTATATATTTGCGTTATAACAAATTGAATATTTATTTATTTTTTATTTATTTATTTATTTTATATTTTGAATTAGTTTTGTAACTAATTTAATTCGTTAATCACTCTGTTAAAAGCCCATGCTCGGTTTCTTACTTTAATTTCAGTACGACGACTAAAGTCTGTCAATTGCTTAAAGCCAGGTAGAAATTTAAATTTTTGTTACAGCAATAATGCTACTTGAATGGCAATCCAAATGAAAAGCATAGCAGAGGCACTTTGTAAGCACAAGTAAGATGTGAATTGCTGAATAAAGAAATATTTAATGCTGGTGTTCTAAGCAATATTGTAATCCAAAATATTTACCAATTCTATACCTCAATGATAGCAATAATTGTACCGTAATCATAATAAAAATACGTTAAACTTATACGTATTATAAGAAAGTAATCACCGCGTATATAAATATACCTGACTTTTACCAAATTAAATTATTATTATTAAAATTAATGTCATAGGCTAATGGATTAGTGACAAACAAAATACAGGTTTGAGATGTTTGTATATTATGTCATAAATATATTGATAAGTAAACATGGAATAATGGATTGGTCTAAAAGCAATTAACCCAAGTATCCGATATTATTTTTGTTACTACTTTAATTTCTACGCTTAAAAGTCACAGACGTTTACCCAACAAAATAAAATTACGTATTACTGCCCCGAAACATCATGAACACAACTATAAAATATCTTCTTTATATTGAGAACATTACATGTGTGTTTAGAAACTTCTGGTGTTATAGAAAATGTTGTCGTATTTTAATAAGCATTTGGATCAGTTTCGAACTGACTTTACTCCCAACAAGCGTCTTTTTGTTTCGGGAAATATTCGTGTTGAATGGTCATTACATTTATTTCTTTACTATGATTGGCTTCAATATCACTTTACTTATATCGGCTCCATATCACTCTAAAAAGTTTCAGTACCTCATGAAGAATTTTCACGCGTTTCATGACTTTTTCCATGATCCCGTATTATATTCAGATAAAATGAGGAAGACACAGAAATCTCTGACGACAATGGCGAGCACATTTGTTGCCTTTAGAATCGTCGTGTTTATTTATAACTTTATACAATACTACGATGAGATACCCAGTTTAAATGATACATTAAAAATATTATACATCTATGACGTATCGATATATGATTTCCGTTTTGTATTCGAATTTTTTGTTGTACGAGGTGTATTTTGTGTGATTTCCGAACAGTTGAATGCTATCATGCAATGTATTCATAATGAACTATCTACTACAAACAATAAAGATGGAATCAACGTAGAAACAGCAGAAGATCGCATGAAGAAGGTAAACTTATGGATGACTGCGTATAAAATTATAAACCATAGTTCAACATTGTGTAATGAGATCTTCAGTGCTCAGGTATGTTTAGTCTATGGTTAGCATAGTTTAGCGTTTTCTAGATAATTGACAAGTTATTATATAAATGAGATATGCATATCCAATTAATCGAATTTCAAATACGTACATACTATTTACATACATACATTAAACGAATAATTATTTGAATAGTAAATAAAAAATAATTTTGTTTTCGAATTCTACATTTAAACATATTCTACATTTAAACATAACAGATACAAACTGTGCCAATAGAATTAAGGCACCTATGTTACAATAAGTACAGGGATTCTACAATTAGATCTGATAGTATATATTGCCTTAATAAAAGCAATATATTATATTTTATTTATAAGGTTCACCAACAATTGATTACACTGTTACAAGATGTGATACATTCATAAAACTCATTACTAGCGTAACAATCTCTTACAGGTAAACACAGCATGCATAATTTTTATATCTTAAGTTTACAATTACCAGTACCAGTTTACCAATTATATGCTTGCTATGAATTGAAACAGAGGTATAATATGTAAACAGATGCTATTTTTAAATGAAAGCTCTTTAATATATATGTTACAATATAATTTGTTCCAGTTGACTTTGATGTTGATGATTATTTCGGTGTACTCTATAATACTGCTGTATTTTGCAGTCACAGCAGCAACGGTAAGTGTCTTAGCTAAACAGGGTCGTCAGTACCGGTAACCGCTCCTTTTAATTAAATATCATTGTGGTTTCGACTACCGTCCACGTCATCCGAATTGATTACTGTGCCTATTATATTCATTCCATGATTATTCGATCAAGTTTTAGTGTCTATAGATATATGTTTTTATTCTCGATGGGGTATGCATGGTACATAATATTTTTTAGACATCTAATGCTGCTATTGAGATTTCCCTAAATACAATAATACTTTGTCTAACCTAGGCATCATACTCGAGACCTGATGCATGCAAGTAAGCTCATACATATGCCACGAAACTAACAAAGCAGCCGTTTTTAAATATGCGCAATTTATGGATTTTGTATATTTTAGCCTTTTGGCCATACTTACTTGGAGCCTAATACTCAAAGGTTTTTATATTTATATATACCATAGTACAACTGCACAATCCATAAGCAGGGCACGGTATGTCCATTGGTAATTATCGGTTTTCTTTTCAATTTCGTCAATCGTATCTTTGTTCTAAAGTTTAGGAAGGTATAAAATTCTCTTTGAATTTGAAACTCCTAAAACAAGAAGCACATTTATAAACTAAAAGTTAAAAATAAAGGCTACGTTTTTATTTTCGCAGGTTAATGAAGCTATATCAAGCGTATACCTAGCAATATACATGATGTTGACCTTTGTTGTCACCATGTTCGCAATATCGCGAGCTGGACAGCACGTGCAGAACAACATGAATACATTGAGACGTAAACTTTGCGAGCTTTACTTGCGAGCTTACTCGCTTGAAAGTGAGTATAAGTCGTAGCAGTAATGAGGACGTGGTGCGTAGAGCTTGCTCGTGGACTACATGACTGCTTACCATCAGAGGAAGTCTAGTGACTGTCCATTTAGATAGGTTACAATGACAAAAAAATACCTACTCAAGAATATCATCAAGTTACTTATTATAATATACTTATTATATTGTAGAGAGAGAGAGATATATATATATATATGTATATATATATATATATATACAGTAGACACCCAAGCCCGCAGTTTTATGATAACAAGTATACTACTTCTACATTTTATTGCAATAAATAGTTTGAAATGCTGAATTCTAATAGAAGGCAGTTACTAAAATCTATGGTCACTTGCAATAGTCGCACGTAATCTAGTCTAGAGAAAGAAAAGGAATGACATACTCAAATATGTAGGCCTCCAGAACTTACCGGATGATGTGTACCTAGTAACAGTGTTACTATTCTTACACCGATCTTCTATAACTAGCCCTTTCCCAGACAGACCAACTCATTCGTACTGTCACTAAATTATAAATGGCAACAGCAGTCAATTATCCACTCAAATTAGCCCAGTGAAAATTATATTAATACAAAATGTTTTCAGACGAGCAACACTGCAAGCAAATTAAGGACCTCCTTCGTTTATGCTGCACGCATCCCGTGCGTGTCCAAATGATGGGTTCTGTGAACATAAACATGTCATTGCAGCTGGCATGCATCGCCGGCATCATGTCTAATACCGTAATCGTCTTGCAGTTCAACAATGTGCTCTGAAAACGACAGCCAATAATCTATTGAACCTAAATCTATGTACATTCGTTCATATATTATTTAAGATTCTATTTATTACAATAGCATTGTATTACTAATTTGATCATGTACTTTTAAATAACAGACAATTGATACCATTAAAAATAAATGTTATTTCGTGGCAATTTTGTTTGTATTCATATTTTCGATACTGGTATCCTCTGCGTCTGAATTCTATTGAGCTGCAGCGACACACTGGGGGTCAGACACAATAGATTTTTAAATTATATCTTGCAGTCCAACATTGACAGACTGTATATAAACTATCCCACTTCTGGGCTGGGCAGTCTGAGGAGGGTTAAGCCATCGTCTAAGGGCCCAGTGCGGGTTGGTAGACCTCACACATCTTCGAGAACATTATGTAGAACTCCTCACGATGTTTGCCTTCACCGTTAAAGCGAGTGATAATTAACTGTTTAATATGTACATAACTTCGAAAAGTTAGTGGTGGAGTTGGGATCGAACTCGTGACAGTCCAACGTTCTCCCTCTAGGTTCCTTTTACTTGTTCAATCTTCTTACTACTCGTTTATGTTGTGTTGTCATTTTAAAATAAACATATGCCTTCTTTTTAATAAATATAATCTTTAATTCTCGTGTATCTGCTTTAGCTATTGGTAATGGAGCAATCCTATCAGGCAGTTTCCGCTTAAGTGTAGTCTCAAACGATGTACATGAGGCACGATCAAATCAGTTCCGCTAGTACACCGCTCGGTTCACTATTGTTACGAGTCAGCATCCACCCCTATCTGTCCTCCGTTACCTTTTCCATTTATTTTATCGGTTACTCTTTTCAATAATCTTAGGGTTCGGGCTATTGATTCTTTTGCTTACGGGCGCGATTCGAGTTCCGCTTTATAAACTTCTGATTATGTCGTTTATATGAGTGTAACTATTTTGATCAAGATTATTTATTTGATGTTGGTCAATTGGGCACTACATCGCACTTATTATTCCCAAGTAACTTGGGCTCGGCTTTCTAGTCTAACTGGATTTGGCTGGATATCAGTTTTTACACGGAGCGACTGCCATCTGACCTCCGACCCGAAGGCTAACGATACCGTAAGGCTAGACCAGTGTCAGGATATTAGAGGGCACTGACTTCCCAATTACAACTGCCGTAGATGTTCATGTCAGCCGGGACCGACGGCTTAACGTGCTCTCCGAGGCACGGAGCAGGCGATAATTGTCAATCAATACGTACCTAATTTCGAAAAGTCATATAACTACCGAAAGTCAGAGGTGCGCGACGTGGGTTGGAACCGGAGACCCTCTGCGTTGCAGTCTGTTGGTCTCCCCACTGCACGCAAAAACAATGAGGCATTCTTACGTAATAAAGTCAACGACTAAATTATTTTATTCACTCACTCATACTTACGCTCTCGCCATATTTGTACGGCAAAACTTTGTTATCGTTTAAATGCCGTAAATGCCGAAGGCAATGACATTAGCTATAAAAACTACAATACACTACATATAGAAATGATGTCCATTGATTCTCATAAACAAAAATAAAGCATCAGTCGTAAAATCAAAAATATTCTGATTTATTTTTAACCATAATATTGTCTTTCGTTTACGCGAATGATATACATTGAAATTAATAATAATTAATGAATTGAAACTTTTACTACAAAATAATGTAATAAAAGTGTATTAAAAAAAACAACGTTACAAAATCCTTATAAAGTAGATTAATATCAATAATTTTAAGTCAAAAATGGTATCTATTATTTAAAAATATATTTTATATTTTAATAGACCTAACCAGAAATGGCTGGCAAGCATTTTTCGCCGGCGCGGGCGCTATTATAATATTATAGCACCCGCCATGATTATGACAACCTAAAATAATAAAAGGAGATGGCCAATTTTCTTAGGGCACTCTGCTATGCATCTAAAAATGTGTGTACATTTACGAATTTTGCTTTATTTTAAATTCAGTATGCTCTGATATTAACTGTAAAAGTAACATAATTAATTAACTTCAGATTTCTTAGATATTAACAAAAAGATATTTTGGTCATGAACCTACTCGGGCTCATAATTCTCTTGCCTGTTGTGATGTATTATGTATAATCTAAACCCTGTAAAATTAGTAGGACAGTAATGGAATGATTAAGTACCTACCTATGACATGTATAATTGGATAGACTCTTGATAAAAGGTTAGGAAGTGTCATATAAAATTGCAAAGTGTTAAAATAAAAACAAAATCTCAATAACTTTTGAATTAAATATTTAATATTAAAAAATTCTAACAAAAATATTCTCTAAAAATGATGCTGGTGGAGTAATATTGGTCTGATGTCTTGCCCAGCCTAAATACATGAGTTATACAAAGTTAGGTATTACATAAAATGATCTATTATAACATCTATTAAATACACAATGGGCAGACGTATTTGAAGCCCGCTTATAGTAAGGTAATGTTATTAGAGTAGAACTACGAGTTGGTGGTAAAATAACCGGTGGAGGTAAGATGAGGGCCTCTGGTGATGGTGAAATTACATTTCCATTTTGTATATTATCTGCAGGTTCATCAGTTTCTTCTCGAGATTAATCTTGATGTAATTGTTTATTAGCCCTCATCCGGCAGGGATGACAAACATAGTTCCTTCTTATTCCCTAAAACAAATAATGTTGACCTGTAACTAATATAGCTTGTGATAGCTTAATGGCGTAAATGATACATAGAATTTAAAGTCTTAATGTCTTCTCGGTCTTGAACTTACATACATATAATAATTTATCACTTTTCATATAAGGTGAAAGAATATCATATGAGAAACTCTTGCAAATGCCTGTAAGTTATTTATACTAAATCAATATCTTTGGACATCTCACATAAAGCCATCTGTTCCCAAGCTAACTCTGCTTAGTTTGAGGTGTAGTGTATAATGCGAATACTATGGCAACCAGCTAGTTGATTAACACAAATATTTTAAAATACATACATTATATTATCTATATAACTATGTCTTAACATGCAGACGCAGAACAAATACTTGTGGTAATTATGCAAATATTTGACAAGAGACAACATTGGGAATCAAACCCACAACCTTCAACCTTCTGTTAGTCAGGGTGGTGCTACCCATTGGAACAACAAGCCATAATGCTCTCAAAGGTGAGTGAAGTCAGGCAACCTGCACTGGCTAATGACATAGGCTATAGTCTCATTTCACTTACCTATTATTAGAAAGTGCCCATTGGAAAAATTATATTTTTTGATAATTACTTATATTTGTAGTATTTTGTTTGAAAATACTACAAATATAAGTAATTATCAAAAAATATATATTGTATGATCATGATAAATCATAACTGTTATATATGATGAAAATCATAACTGAAATCTTGCAGTAAAAGAAAATTGCATTAAAAGTGGTGTCTCTGGATCAATAATATGATGTATTATCTTATGTACCTTACTGATCGGCCACAAGCAAGGCACACCATAGTGTGGCCCAGCATTCTATGATTGGCACCTTCTGAAGTTAGCAGCAAGAAGCATGGGTGACAAATATGTCCATCTTCTGGAAGCTAAAAGGCAAAGTAGATTATGAGAGTATAGATATATCAACATTTTATCAATTGTAATGTGAAGAAGGTTCTAAATAAATACTTCTTTAAATATTTAAGGGTGAAAATCAATTGTTTAAATGGAAATAATAATTGATTCTACAAATTATTAGATAAATATGTTTTATGTATATAAACGTTTTCATAATTTATTTTAAATAAGCACATACCTGAATTGTTTGCCATTGCACAAGCATTCTTTGGAAAGGCATGTCTAACGAAGACACAATATGTCTTTTTAGCCGTCCCATACTCATTGTAAACAGTTAGTTGACAATGTCCAAAGCGTAAGCACAATGAAGTCCTTATTAATTAGCACTAGATAATCGTTGGACCAAATACCAATGGTCGTTATGGAGAAAAGATAATCGCACAGTTTACAAACAAAAATCAACTTCAACTTCAACTTTTCTCAGTGTCGAATGGCTCCATCGAATAGGTAGCGATGATTCTGCCAACGTCAGGGTGGAAAGAGATAATAAAAATAAAAATAAATAAGTGATTTGATAAGTAATCAGTAATATGACCATTGACCGGTAATTAGAGCGATGGTTCTTCTTTGGGCTACAACAAAAACAACACAAATATTAGTAATATATACATAGTAATAAGGTTTAGAATATGGGAGAGGATAAGGGAAACCAACGATAAGCATAGAGATTGACGAGAACAAAAGGGGTAGATTATATTTTGATTTTATTAAGTGAGATGAATTTATATAAAGTTTTTATGAATGGGGTGTGTGCCAAAGTTAATAGAAAGGGTATATTGACAGGGCGAGGGATCTGTTTAGGCAGTAGATCATAAAGAGGATAGGATATTTTAGGGCAAAAGAAAAATAGATGTTCCAAGGTGCCCTCTTCGAGACCACACTCGCAAAGAGAATGATCTCTGACCCGAATTTTGGCTAAGAAGACTGGAGAGCAAACAAAACCCAGACGTAGACGGATAATTATAGACGTAGCCAGTTTATTTACGTTCTTTTGTCGGTAGAACCACGGTCTGGAAGGGATAGAAGGTTGAATAGAACCGTAGAACTTGCCTTTAATCAACTTAGACGCTTGCCACATACTGTTCCAAGCACCAGTTAAAGAAGGACGGGCCAAAGAACGAAGTTCACGAGGGAAGCAGTAATTATGGACCGTGCAACCAGACACCGCCGCAACCTTAGCATAGGAATCAACAAACTCGTTACCTGCTATACCCAAATGACTAGGGATCCATGCCATAGCCACCTCGATGCCCATCAAGTGACACCTATACAATGATGCTTTTGTTCTAAGAGTAATTATAAAGTTGTCACGACAGCGAAATGGATTTTTTTGTAAATCTGCGAGACAGCTCCGAGAGTCCGAGAGGATAAGCGCCTTATGCAGCTTGTGTGATTCAATAAATTTCATGGCTTCTAGCAAAGCTAAGGCCTCACCAGCAAATATAGAGTTCTGTGGAGGACTCTTAAAATTAAGAATAATGCCGTATTTAGGGATCCAAACGGCAGATCCAACAGAATTCACACTAGATATTTTGGAAGCATCAGTGTATAGGGTCACCCAGTCAGACCATTCTCTTGACAATTTCGTAGAAAGTTTGTCATTAGCGTCCGAACAGATCTTACTTATACCGAAGTCAAGGTAAATCTTTGGTTGGAAAATCAGTGACTGGTAGTCCATTTCGAAGAGAGGATTGATAGAGGATTGCAAAATAGGAACAGGAAGGTCCTTGTATTTCCTAAAGGAATTAACAAGGAGAGGGGGAGTTTTATGCTTCCAATATGCGGAGGAGGAGATGAGAGGTGACAAGGTATATAATATGTGGAATAAAGGGTGGGAGTTAGTTCGAATGGAGTTGGTGAAGAATCTATCCGCAAGATATTGTCGGCGGAGTTGAAGGGGAGGATCCAAGCACTCCACCTGAAGAGCATTGATCGGAGAACACTTCATAGCTCCCGTTATAATACGCAAGCACTTAGACTGGACTTTCTCCAGACTGGATAACGCAATTTTATTGCATGGCTCTAGTAAAAAGCAGCCATAATCAAAATGACTGCGAACAACAGCGTCATATAAAAGTTTTTGGCTAAAGGGATGGGAACCCCACCTGACACCAGATAGTGCCCGCATGACATTCACACCCCTCTCGCCCTTCCGAACAATGTAGTTCAGGTGGTGTATGCCTGAAAGTTTGGAGTCTAGGATAAGGCCTAAAAATTTGACATGATCTTTGATGGGGATAACTTCGTCGTCTACCGAAAGATTAATGTCAGGAACGTGTCTTTTGCGAGTAAAGACTACAGCACTACACTTGGACACTGAAATGGAGAGATTATGAGTTATAAGCCAATTATTTAGGTAAAACAGTGCGGAGTTAAGACGAGAAGAAGAATCAGCAAAGGAAGAAGATACAGAATAGAGAACAATATCATCGGCATATTGTAAAATTTTGCAGAAAGAGGAAACAGTAGAGTCTAGATTAGAGGTATAGATGTTGTACAGAAGGGGGCTTAGGACCGACCCTTGAGGCAGACCTATCCAGACGTTGCGCGGGGCGAGAATAATACCTCGATAGCGAACTGAGATGGAGCGGCAAGTTAACATACTGCTGATTATGTTGATCAGTCTCACAGGGATACTCAGCTCGTGCATTTTCTGCCTGAGTAAAGGAAGCTGAACACTGTCATATGCTGCAGAAATGTCAAGAAATACGCCAATAACGTGCTTGTCCTGAGTGAACGCGAGGCGAACATCAGAGGTAAAGATACTCAGGCTATCTAGGGTACCCATACCCTTTCTAAAGCCAAACTGGTTTTTGGACAACAGGCCTCTGCTTTCTAGAATCCATTCCAGTCTGTTCTTAATCAGGTTTTCCATTATTTTGGCTAGCACGGAGGAGAGGGCAATCGGGCGATAGGCTAGAGGATCCACTGGGTCCTTGCCCGGTTTAAGAATTGGGATAATTATCTGGGTTTTCCAGGAGGTAGGGATTTTGCCAGAGGTGAAGATCGCATTAAAAATACTAAGAAGGAAGGATTTACTGGAGTTTGAGGATTTGCAGATAAAGGAGTAGGGAATACCATCAGCGCCAGGTGAGGAATCGCGAAGGTGGTCAAGAGCTAGGGTAAGTTCATGGAAAGTGAAAGGGTCATTCATTCTGTCAGAGGAAATAGAGGATGAAATAAGATCAGGTGGAGAAAAGCAGTTGAGTTCAGGGACAAAAGGAGGAGCTAGTCTACAATGGAAATCATGAAGAAAGGAGTTGGGATCGTTCTTGGTGACATTCGGGTCTTGGTAACTTCTGCGATATGCCTTAATCCTTTTCCAGACCAAAGAAAGAGGAGAGCAAGGGGAAAGAGATTCGCAGAACCTACGCCAACCATTGGATTTCTTTTTAGAGAGGAGTCTGGAAGTGCGGGCAGCAGTTTGTTTATAGGTAATGAAATCTGTCATATCCAGGGATATTGCAAATCTGTTTTCCGCCTCCCTACGCAACCGGACGCTCTCGGAACATTCAGCATCCCACCAAGGAGGAGAGGGGACCAAACTGCGGGAAGTGGGTTTTACTGGGATAGAAGATTGAGCAGATTCCAATATGGCAGAAATAAACTGATCATATAAGAGAAGGAAGTTGTATCGGTTGCATTGGGGGAATGAATCAATTTCTTTGTCTAAAAGAGCAGAGAACTGTTCCCAGTTAGCTTGTGCTAACCGATACTTAAGGAGAGGTTGATAGGGTTTAGGAAGTGGGGTTGTAGAAGGACAGAAATAAGAAATAGAAATAGGGAAGTGATCGCTGCCAAACGAATTTGGCAGAACCGACCAGGAAATAAGAGAAACTAAAGAGGGAGAAGAAAAGGAAAGGTCTGGGACACTAATATTTTGGGATGGCGATACTCTGCGAGTGGCAGATCCATCGTTCAAAATACAAAGGTTGACGTCATCCAAAAGATCCAATAACGAAGAAGAGCAAGGATCATTATAATGGGCACCCCAAAGAGTATGTCGACAATTAAAATCACCGAGAATAATTAATGGAGCAGGGACAGAAGAAAGGATGGACCGTAATTCGGAAATTATGTTAGGATTAGGATGAGGGATGTACACAGACACAAAAGACAGATTTGCAGCCCTAGCAGCTACAATGTGAAAATCAGCATTGTGATCTGGAATAGGTATTTGGGAAAACTTAATGCATCTATTAATTAGTAGAGCAGCACCTGCCCTACCGTCATCCCTGTCATCGCGGAGACACGAAAAGCCCGAAATCCTAAAATGAGATTCAGGTCTGAGCCATGTCTCCGAGACAGCAAAGATAGACGGTTTATATCGATTCACTAAATAGATAACATCTTGTTTATTACGACGGATGCTTCTACAATTCCATTGAAGGACTTGCAGAGCCATTGGATAAGTTGTTACGAGAAAGGACAGAAAGTAGTTGTTCAACAAGAACAGAGACATTGTTCGGTAGGGAATCCGAGAATTTGGATAACATGTTAATAAGGGAACAGAGTAGGAGTTCAACGAGGTTATCGTTGGGAGTAGCAAGAGGAGTGGTTTCAGTGGGGGAAGGAAGAGCGCAGCCATTAGGCTGAGAAAAAGACGGAGAAGACACAATAGCATTGTGAGAAGCCCTGTCATAGGACTTGCCTAAGACAGGCTGGGACCGGGGCGGAAGAAACACAGTCTTCCTATAAGAAGTAGTGGGTGTTGTAAAACAAGGGGAAAATTGGGTTTTTTGTGGGGAAGTAGAGGGAGACTGGGTAGAAGCTGCAATTTCTGAAAAAAGACGCTTAGGCAGGGGGAATCGTGCTGAAGCATCCAGGTAACTGATGTTTTGCTCAGACATAACCATCTTGATAGATTTCTGGCGGGCATGCTCAGGGCATTTGGCATCTATAGCCTTGTGGTTACCCCCATGGCAAAGGAAGCATGTAGGATTTGAATCCTGAGAAGGGCAGCTATCTCCACTGTGCTTTTGGGAACAGATGTAGCAGCGAGGCTGGGATCTGCATTGTTTGGCAATATGTCCAAACCTGCAGCAGTTGCGACACTGAATTGTTGGTAACTGGTAAGTTGTAACAGGCAGTGAGGCATTATAGCAATATACCTTTTCAGGCAGGGATTGTCCCAAAAAAGTTAAGACCACTGAATTGGACGGGACCCAATTCGCAGTATCATCCCTCCGAGACTTAATGTT
Organism: Catocala sponsa; assembly: GCA_963564715.1. NCBI lineage: Eukaryota > Metazoa > Arthropoda > Insecta > Lepidoptera > Erebidae > Catocala > Catocala sponsa. The sequence continues at coordinate 10,138,136 of OY751333.1, forward strand.
AAGCCTTCTAGCCCTAATTACCTCACCGCAATTTCCAACAGTGGAAATACCATCTAAAAGGTCTGACAGAGACCAGTCCGTAGGGATATCCCTAACTACTCCCATGCGGAAAACCTGAAATTTTGGTATGTATGCCTCATAATTGTTGCTCTCCAGCAAACTTAATTCCAGAAATTCGTTGGCACTTACAGCCGTTTTAAATTCTATTGAAATCTTGTTGCGACCAAGATTTTTTATCCCACCTTCTCTAATGCCTGAAACATTGTTTTTATGTAAGAATTGGGCAAACTTCAAAATTTTAAATGTATACCCTGCAGAGGGGTCTGGTTCTGCTCTAGATACATACACAATAAATGGGCCCTTGTCAGTTGCCGAAAATTTGACTTTACTGTTAATTTCGTATCCAGGCTTCGTGAATACAGATTGTATTGATTCTGCCGGAGAACGGGCTTTTTTAGAGTCAATCTCGATCGCCAGATCTACATCAGCAGGTCTTTTTGAGGATCTAGGTTTATCAGGAGGCAAACCTCCGCCCCCGTCCGGGGGCTCCTCCATACCTACCAGACTCCCAAGGGAATCAAGCAGATGTAGACGCCCCCAAACGAAACGACAAGACAATAAACAAAGGATTACCTTATAAGATTAATCCACCACCGAGATAACACAACACACACAAGCTAACAGCCACAAATAAAAACAATACGCATAAAATAAAGATAACCTAAAAATAACTGACACTCTCAACCAAGCGTCAGCCTTCCGAATCCAAACAAAAATCAAAACCACGCGAAAGTTGCGAGTACAAATGTCAAATGTGACAATTGAATTAATGTTAAACAAAAAAGAAGGCAGCCGGCGGATGTCGTGCGATTGTCCAGCCTGTAATGTCGTTCCGTTTTGTTGTTACAAGAAAAAAGTTATTTAAAACAATAATATTTCATAGCATTCGAGTGTGTTTTTTATTAAGATTACGATAATGAATAATTATAATCATTTTACGGTCAAAATAATTTTTAATGTAACTCTGATGGAACATTTATTATAGGTTTATTATTATAGCTTTACAGGGAATGGAACGTTTCTACAAAATGGGTGCGCTATCTCGATACGCCGGAAACGCAGAACAACTATTTATGTTTAAATATTTATTCTGAAGTTGTACAAAAATATAAATAGACTTGTAATTTTTATTTTTATTTTTATTTATATATAATTAGGCGTCTATTAATGTACATGTACATGTATCCCACTGACAACCTAGGCAGAATCTGTCCATGTCCTTTCAAAACAATACGTACGGAAACCAGTGTCAGCACAAATAAAAAATCTAACATTTTAGATATTTTTATTCCATTGAAAACAGTGATATTTTCATTAAATTTAAGTAATTTAATAAAAATATATATCTTGTTTTTTTAACTGTGTGTGGCATATGTGTTCATGACAAAACACATACATGAAGTTAGACTACTAAGAGTACTAAGAGGTATCCTGTACTGCCTATTCGGGTGATAAAAATGAATATACTCGTATAGTTATCTATACTATATATTTAGCTATCTAAACATTCGAATTTATTTACTGGCTAAAGAAGAAAAACCATTACGCTGTTTACGTGTTTCGCAAAGAAAATCCAACCATCGCAAATGTAATTGCTAATTGTCACCCATATAACACCTAGTCCTAATAAAGTTGCTTAACATCCATAGACTAAAGTCCCCAATCGCAACTTTACCTCTAATGTCATCATAACAAAAAGAAAGTTACAATACCTCAAAGCAAAGAAATAGCTTTGTAGTCAATAGCAATATGCATCTGCAGACATTTCCATCGTAACATTCAAATAAATAAAGATATTCAAAATTTCTCATTAGGATATTACAAAATGAGATACTTACCTTATGACAGTGGCGCAAAAGAACTGTAAATAGTAGCCGTCGAGCGCGGCGCGACGATAAAATGAAAATGAGGGGGCGGGGGGCTCGTTAGCGAGCTGCAGCCCGCGATTGTCACCACCTCAATATTTACCACCACCCACCAACAAAATAAACCTTAACTGTCAAACCATAAAGACGAAATTCCCTTACTATAAAACACTTTTAAAAATGCCGTTAGAACAAAGAACGCATGAAATTCTGCAATACAAAGGATTTTCAGAAATGTTACAGACGTAATGTCTAATTAGATGATTCGTTCCTTGCTTTTGTGAGTGGATGCGAAATTTAAAAGCCCACGATGGATGTACAGATGGTAGATGCTACTTCCCTAAATTAATATTGTTTGGGTTTGTAAAGTCTGACTAAGAACAATGGTCACGTCGCGTTGCTTTTAGACAATGTTCTTAAAAGAACCATTTTCGAAGGCAAACTGCTTGTGCTGATATTATGACACTTGTTTTTATGCCTTGAAGTTTTAATTTGATAACATAACATCTCACTTTCGTGAGATTCTTATGTCGTCCAAAATGTTTCCAGGTAATTCTTAAGAAGAACATCACTTTAGGAACTGCGTCCAGTACACAGCAGTAATCTTTTGAAGAAAATCTAATTACAATATTACGGATGTAATACCTATATTTTCACTTTATATAATCTCAAATTCACAACGCAATTTAGTTGAGGACAGAGGAAGTGCAATAGCTATCTCAATACTGTTACTATGTCTACGTCAACTCAACGTGACGTTTAACTGAAGCCAAGGTGAGCTCTTGTACGAAGGTTCAAGGTTCAATCAACGGCAAATAAAGGGTATTCAACAGCTACCTAAGGATGACTTATTGGCGTCGACGCTGTCAATTTGTATATGAATCTAGGTGATTTCTAAAAGAATTTCTATACTGGTATACCAATCACCAGCTTTTCTGGCTATGTAAGAAATTACTCAGTAAATTAATAGTAACTCTTAAGCTGAAAGTTATTCCAAAGCCAAGACATTTTGATACGTTTTTAAGGTTCCGTACTCGAAAGGTGACAACGGGACCCTATTACTAAGCCTTCGCTGTACGTCCGTCTGTCTGTCAGCAGGCTGCATCTCCTAACCCGTAACAGGAATAGAGGTAAAATTTTCACAGGATGCGTATTTCTATTGCTGTTATAAAACAAATAATAAAAATATCTTACTTATATATCTTGTACGATGGCACAGAGCCCTTAGTGCGAGTCCGACTGGCATCTTTACGATTGAGGATAAATAGGCGGAACAACATAAATGTCGGCAAGTACTAAGCGTGAGTTAATTAAGAAAGAAGCTGCTTAAAAAACAGGCAAAATAAAAAGATGTCACACCATATCTAAAATATCTGGCAGATTTGCTGACGCATGAAGGCGTTGTTCAAACGCAATTTTCCGACCATACATACGTCATGTAGCCTAACCAAAAGGGGTTATACGTAGTTCCTTACTGAGTAACAAAAGACCAAGTTTATATAATTCCTCCATTTGTCAACAAGCGATTGTACAAAACACACAAAACACAGTACAGGACACCGAATCATGCTCTGTATAGAAGCTGCTCGTAGAGATTTGTGCTGTGCTGATTCCGTGCTTTATAATATAAGACTTTAAACTCGATTCACCATAAAAATACGCTCCCAGATATAAGACACCTAAACCATATTTTTTACCGCTGTCAGGCAGACCAAGAAAATGTTGGCATGATGACTTGTCCGCGTACAGGCTGTTCAAGGGAGAGGCAGAATTTGTTATTTAGCGCAATAAAATTTATTCTTATTTAATATAGAGGCATGTGGAGGAGGCGATTGCCTAACAATCCAAAGTAGATTTAAAAATATATTAAAAAAATACATATACATATATGTCGGCGCAAGTCCATATACAATTATTTTAATACATCAATTTACCGCTAATTGACTTATAATCAGGTCTCTATTTATTTACTAAGATTATTTCATGATTACGACATTGTTTATGCGAGTTTTACCAGTTATTGCTTAAAATGAGTTGTAATGGTTTGTTTTTGTTCGAGACGACAGACTTATAAACTCATTATAATCTAAACATTAATTTTGAAGTAATTAAGTAACTGCTAAATTCATAACTAGATTTTTCAACAATAACGAATTGATTTCTAGATATTTTTGTTGAGTTTAAAGTAATTCGAATATGTTGGCGCAAGTCCATATAACCAATTATTTTAATACATCAATTTACCGCTGATTGACTTATAATCGGGTCTCTATTTTATTTACTAAGATTATTTCATAATTTCCACATTGTTTATGCGATTTTTACGAGTTATTGCTTAAAATAAGAGTTGTAATGGTTTGTTGTTGTTTGAGACGACAAACTATTACTCATTATAATTTAAAACATTCATTTTGAAGTAATTAAGCAATTGCTAATTTCATAACTTGGTTTTTAAGCAATAACGAATTGATTTCTAGATATTTTTGTTAAGTTCAAAGTATTTCGAATACTTTCAAGTTCGAGATTAAATTGAAGAGTCAAACAGTCGGTTATTTAAAACATTTGAATTGAAATTAAAATGTTCTAAATATTAAAAATGGTCTGTCGATTTTTGTAAAGAATTAACGTAATTAAATTAGCTATTAAGGATGTGTGTGTTAAAATAATACTGAAATATTGTGATTGTGTATTGACCTCCCAACGCCCGCCATCTTGAGCGCGTTTGGCGTTGAAAAGTCAAGCATTCTATTACGAGTCCTCACAGAGGAAAGATCTCTTCACAAATTGTAATCTTGTGGGTACTAAATTTAATATTGATTTTTAGTGTGGTGTTTTACATAGCTAAGATTAAGATTGTGCCTAAGAATTATAAGTGTTTATTATCAAAAGCGTGTTTCATTACTTTCATTATTTGCGATGAGTGATCCATCTATTGAGAATAGTGACGTCAGCTCTGCTGACGTCACAGCTTTTAAAAACCCTGCTGGAGTCGATGATACGTTATATATTTTTTTAATTACCTAGATAAACTAAATCATGTTGAATCTTTCATCATGTTGAATTCATTTAAATCAAGTTGAAGTCGGTCTGTAAAATTTATTTTATCAAGGACGAATAATTTAATCGTATCTACCCACTTTTTTAATACAATCACATTAAACTATAAAACATTCTACAGTATTACAATTTAGAATATAACCAGCACAACAACTAGTTTATCACTCGTGCACAACATCGCGATACGTTCATGCAATTCAATCTGGTTCTAAAGGGCGCTATCTGTATGCCATCTGATGTGAATGTGCTGAATGAGCAAGCACAAACAGTGAGCCGGATATCTTCAGGTGTCGCGTCACTCACACACCGAACGGATAGTCGTGTCGTCATATCCGTCATGAAGCTACGAATGGGAATTTAGTAGCGGCGAAAATTTGGAGAAGGACATGTAAACATGTTATTGTTGGTATTAGTTTGTAGAGAAATGACTATTAGTACATTTTCATCCCTGTTTATGTCTTCTACTATATGTTTAAGCTCACCGCTATAATATATTAGTCTTTGTCCACAATTGTTTTGTGTGTAAGTTTCTGGCACAAAAATTTACTTTTATAATAATGTCGCCAACATTTTATAATAATAATATGGCCAACATTATTATTTTGCATACACATAAATCTTTATGCAAACTTATAGTAAAAGCTATAGGTACGTATCTAAGATAATCACTTTGCAATCAATTTTGAAGAAAACAAGTTTAACGGCAAGGGAATAAGTAATTTTGAAATAGATGTTCAACGGCAATATAATCTATTCTTTCTCAATACAATCGAACTGATAATATAGCCAGCTATATTAAGTGAGTGTAAGGCACCTACTTCCTCGATTATACAGATATGATAGTACGGCTATGTGTGTAATACTGGTTTTTGCCTGCGGTTTCGCTTAACGAAAATAATACTATTATTCTGGATGAAAGATAGGTATATCCTTTCCTTTATCCCTGATAACGTGTAGGCGAAATTTAATGATTAGTCAAGTAGTTAAAGCGTGATAGCGTAAGAAACAAACCAATTCACATTCGCATTGATAATATTAGTTAGGATTTAAAAAGAATAACCATTAACTTTTTTGGGCTAATCGGACTATTGACCATAATAATATGCTTATTATTACGCTTAAATATTTCAGACCGTGTGTTACGCGCTAGATTGACTCCAACACTTTAATATTGCCCATCCTCGTCACACCATCTAAAACAAATATGTACACTAAAAAACATTGTGCATATCCCATTGTATTCGTAGTTGATGTAGCACACATACACGTCGTTGCGATGAAAGAGCTCTCTAGGGGCAAACGTCGGACCTTTTAATGGTAACTGCTCGGTCGTCGTGTTTCAATGGAAAATAAGAAAGGCGCAACTGCGACTAGGCAACAATGCTACGATCTCGTCTCATTCAAAATGATATAGCTAATGTTTAGGGTTAGAAATGCGCCTGTTTATGCCCGGAAGATAAGGCAGGGCCTTTTTATTTATCACATTTATCAGACATTTTAGACCGCAAATGACGTAAAACATTGTATATGGAATGAAGATTTAAACTCCTTACTGGAACTAAATATTCAATCCTTACTAAAATAAAAGGACGACAAACAAGATAAGGTACCAGACACGTACACTATAACAGTATGTCTGTCTGTAAAACAATCCGCCACGCATGCACACATATACGGTACAGCTACGTACTCATGACCAAAACAGCAGCCAGCGCTTATGGCCATGCTGCTGCTTTGGTCATGAGTACGTAGCTGTACCGTATATGTATGCATGAATGGCGTATAGTTTTACAGAACGACATCTTATCTTATCTTATGTGGGGGCCAGTCAGTGCAGACCGGCGACACTTCGACCCAGTAGGATCTTTTGTGTTGACACTCTCCCAATAACGACTGCCATAGATGTTCATGGCAGCCGGGACCAACGGCTTAACGTGCTTTCCGAAGCACGGAACAGGCGATAATTGTCAATCAATACGCACATAATTTCGAAAAGTCATATAACTTCCGAAAATCAGAGGTGCGCGACGTGGGTTCGAACCCGAGACCCTCTGCATTGCAGTCTGTTGGTCTCCCCACTGAGCTATCGCTGCTCTACAGACCGACATAATGTTATAGTGTGCGAGCCTGGTACCTTTACTTGTTTGTAGTCTGTACATACCTTTCATCCAGAAAAGTACTGTTACCGGGTTCTAAAGCGGAATCGAATCCGCGAGCAAAATCTATTAAAAAATATATATCACCAGCCTGATTCTGAAATCGAACCTGCCGCAAAATAGGTATTTGCGTATAACTTCAAGCTGATCTCATTAAACTAATGACAGAACCATGATTACCTTTCCACTTAAGGAAGAGCCACCGTAGGCGCGGCATTACTGATTGAATTTTCTTTTAAAATACCTAATAACGACATCAATTAACCTACTGATAATATCATGGGCAGCAAATGGGTTAAATTTGATTTTATATAAAACCTATTGTTATACAGTATCATATCACGTATTGTTATGATTCATTGGATCATGTCTTAGTGGTGATTTAATCTCAGCCGCAACGTAAAGTGACTAAGTACTGTCTAAGTACTAATATTACGTTACATTTGTGAGTTTTTAATAATAATAATAATTTATTAGCCCATGTCGGATTACAAAATCATGACATTACATATTTAAATACAATAAAATGTAAAACGCACCTGTTTATTGTATGTACATACATATGTATACATTTTATGACGGTTGCCAGCGCCTTCCACAATTAATAAATGAATTCTCTTTTTGTGATAACAGTAATAGGGAATTAATATTTGATTACAGCTAAATACTGTAATAAAATATTAATTCCCTATTACTGTATACTAATGATTAATTATAGAGTGAATAGTGTTTATGTTTCTTTCATGTAGCAACAAACCTATAAAGCAATGTGCTTTCTTGATGGAGTTGATTTATTGTGCCGGTGAATCACTAATATTTGTATCCCGGTAAATTCTCCTTTAGTATAGTTATCTTCCTTTACAACGACGTGAGAGAAGCCGAGGGTAAAAGTTGGGAATATTTTTTACCATCAGGAATACAAAGACATAATGTACCTATACAATCTAGAAGAGTAGATGATAGCAACACCTGATCTATATTCTTGTTATTCCAAACCCCAATCTCCAAAGTAAACTACAATGTAGGGAAATTTTGGAAATCGAACAAGATGGCTTTAGATTATGATACTGAATTTTACTTAGATTGGATTTTTTGTCCGTAATGTAATTACCTACATACTATCATTACCTACACAAAATTTAGTTTTTGAGATTATATAGTTCTTAATTATTATTACAAATGCATTTTGATTAATGCAGAAGTGGTAATAACCACTTCTGTATTTATCAAAATGCATTTATAATCACATCACATCAACAACAAAACACCTGGTTTGTTCTACATTTTACACGGCTACAGAGTAACTGATTGATATGATGTATCCGCAATAATTTATATGCTGTATAGTAACTACGGGGCCTACTATGGGGTAGATGGAGTGTAGTGGACAAAGCCGCGAGTCAAAGCTAGTTATTTAATATTTTCAAATGCATAATGAAATCGTTTGAATACCAAACACGTTACATAAGTTTGAACTAATAAGTTTGTATGTTTACAAAGGGTAGCCAATTGAACAAACAATGCTGACCGTCTCTTGCTTAATAATACTCGGAAATAGTTTCAATAGAAAGGTTGATTACGAAACACAATTTGGAATAACAAGGATATACCTACAAGGTATTACATAAAATAAATAGTGATAATATAAATACAAGAATAAGAGTTATGTCGGACTCGCCCGGGTAAAAGAGAAAGATGGAATAAGAATAATGTATCTCCCGGAATACCGACTAAACCTACCACGGTGTTCCTCGACAAAACCACTATCGGTGGGGCCGCGCGAATCACTTGCACATGCGGTCGCGACCCCGCCGAGGTTTCGGCCCGCCGTATGAAACGGCAGGCCACTACACGAAGAGACCTACCCTTAGGTCTCCACTAAACAAAAATCCCTACTGTCTCTCCTCTAGAAGGGAGACGGACACGACTCAGAGGCGCGCGTGGGAACAAGCACGCCGCCTCTCGGACCTGGTGCTGAACGGATGGCAGGCAGGCCCACAAAGCCCGCCACCCTTAGGTCAAACCTCAGGGTGGCTGGAGGTCGTCTCGCGCCCTCCGGCGCCCGGTTCTGCGGTTGGGGAGAGGGTTTAAACGCTCCCTCTCCCGCTCCGCCGCCTCCTAGATGGAAATCACTTCCTCACAGAAGGAGGCGACGGCATTCCACGACCTCTCACTCCGGACCATAGACTGAACTACGGCCGGGAGCGAGAGGGCAACCAATCCGACTGCCGCGATCAATTCACGGCGCTGCGATGCCCAGGCGGGGCAAACCGCCAAAGTGTGCAGCGCCGTGTCCTCAACAACGTCGCGGCAGTCGCCGCAGTGGTGACAACCGGGCGTCTCTTGCCGGCGTATACGACACAGGAACGGGCCAAAACAACCGTCGCCAGTCATTACCTGTGTCAAGGACATAGGATACTTTAAGTCACTAGCAGGAAACAATTAGTTTTAAGGCAAATACAAATCAGTGGTATATTTCACATGGCTTATGTTTAACTTATCACCAGATATAGTAAAAGATAACAGTCAAAAATAGTAAATGATCACCAAAATTTAAACCGCATTTTAATACCAAAAATATTAATTGCACAGTAAAGAGATCAAAATAAGTCGACGGAGCCCCGCGAAGCGGGGCTCCTATTTTTGGGTGGGTTTAAGAAGGAACCTAACATAACCTAACCCTTCCGAGACGGAATGCAATGATTTAAGGCGTATGCTCGTTATGATATATTTTAATAAGCATATTTTGGTGTGCAATTACTATTTTTGGTGGTCATTATATTTAATCCCATTTCACATTGCATTGTCCAAAGGTGTATAATAAATCCAAAATGTCATATCATACTTAAAAAAAACATAACTTACGTTGGTTTTATCTAACGAGCATGTTTAGTCAAATTTAGATCCGTTAGCATAAAAAGCTTGTATTCATATTGGAATTTTTCTGTCATTATTTAAAAGATATTTCTTTCAGTAGTGGTCCGGGACAGCATAATTTTCGTCAAAACATAGAGGCAACTTCAGCAGATAGGTATAAACGTAATACGCTAATACTACTCAAATACTTGAAAATACATCTGTGATGTTATGTGTGAGAATTACTATGATCTCCTTATTAGCGATGGACGTATATCGATAAAAAAAACAACGGGTTGCACTCCGGGAGTGCCGGCAGAAGTGAAAACTTGAATATTAACGTTGTGCATTTTTGACATTTTGGAATGGTTAGGGAATAATTTTGCACGAATTGCTTTAATTATCATTACAAAAGTACTATCATTTATGTGGTAAAATACAATATTCATGTATTGCGCTATCGTACACAAACATGACAATTGTTTTGACAAAACGTTTATTTGACACATGCAGTCGAAACGCGTAACTATGGTTACAGTTGCCAAGGCAACAAAAAGTTTTCACTTCAACTCTTTCCTGGTTACGCTAGCCTAATACTTGGAGAGTTGACAAAGTTGACAATTCCCCTCCGTCTTACGAATTTTCGATCAGGACACGTGACCTGACACAAGTTTAAAATTTTTTACCCATTACAAAAAAGTGCACAACGCCGCTAAAGAAGTTTTCACTTCAATAATCAAGTCATCGAAATATGCGGAACTATAAACATATATTATGATGCATTAACCTTTGATATTAATTAATAATATGAAAAATAGAGTCATCACTGTGGTCCGAGGTCATACAAAAGATTTTCGAAACATTCGATCGACTATATCAATGCCATCGCCACCATCAAATCAATTTCCAATATTTTATTATGATTCTAATTATAATCAATGACAACGAATTGATCAACATTCCTATGATGGATCATACAATTTAAGACATTTTAATCACTATTGCACGATTTCTCTGAAAAGGGGTGTAGCGATGTATGTGTAATAAAGTAAAAATAAATGTATGTTTTATCTTATTTTAGTAAAAAAATGAAATAGCATTATGAAAAGCGTTAAACAATTGTTTGTTATACATCTGACCATCTCAAGAATTTATTAGATGTCAAACGACTACTTACTCATGCGTAATTGACACAAAAAGACCAATACTGTGCCAGCAGGCGCCGTTTTTACCGCCCGTTTGAACCCGTCAGTTCAAATTAGGTTATCTGGCGATGCCCCGTGTGAACGAGTTATGCAAATCGAGTTATCTGTTTCCCAACGTCCAGTTAATTCAGTTCTTTCTCGCCGATCCCGGAGTGCCGGTGCAGCGGCGAAATTGTGCTGTTTTGCATTTTGATGAAATATTTTGTCCAGTCGCAGCGCAAATAATGTTGCCTTCCACTGAGATTGTTTCTCTTCTTTCCAGTGCATAAATATGGTAAACAAGTTATTTTTTGCAACGTATATTTTAAACTATTTGTGTCGCGTAGTTTACCGTCTATACATGTAAATGGATTTCATCAGTCGTGCTCGTCATTCGAAAAACTTATCTTCTTATAGGTTTAAGCGTTCTACGGAACATTTACCGATTAAAATAAATGTAAGTGGTAGAAAATTGATCTCAACGGATAGCCATTAGAATGTGCAGCAAAGGTTACGAGAATAATGATCATTAAAAGTAATCAATATCATAATGTAATTATATAAAATATAATAATGATTTAGGACGAAGATAAACGCACGTGTCAAATGAGATGTCAAAATCATAATCATGTCAAGTGATTGGCATTGGCTAACTCAGCTAGCTAATTATGACAATAAACATGCATTAAATTTGATTGTATGATAACCTATTGAGTCGCAGCGGCACGAGGTTGGGTACACCATAAGTTACATACAATACACAAGTTATTTATAATTATAATGTCTGGCTTTCCAACAATTGACAGGTAAACATAACTTTGTGTTAACCTACCATTCAAAAACCGAGTGTTAAATTTAAGTACATTAAATTAACTCAATGTTGAACTTTAGTCGAAAAGTAGCTAGTTTAGTTTGTAAGTGGGTTCAGCATCGCCCGTTGCCCATCGCACACCGCACAGCGCTCACCGCTCACGATCATAAAGCGGACCTCGTAAAGGCTCGCGGCTGGCGCGGCCATTACGTCCACAGATGTTATCACAACATAAAATGCCAAAATTAAAACCTATAAAATATCGAGGCCCGGCATGATTTATATCATGCGCGTCCGTATAACGCCGACAAATTTCTACTTTCGTTATTGGAAGTCGTAAAAGGGATTTTTCGATTTTATCTCCCAAAGTAATCCTGATGACAAGTGGTTTTATGGATTTCGAGGAAATTAAACACGTCGCGCTCGTAAATTCATTATAAAAATTGATGCCTTTGCAAAATAAATGTCGTTTCAGCGATCGAAAACGAATTAGACTAATTGTATGCGGCAGGTATGAAGAATGTACCATGATGTTGATTAATTGAGAAATAATTTTGAAAACATTTTAAACTGATTAAAAGCATATCAATTCATACGTCGAGTGCATTACCCTAATGATATTACTTTTAGTAAGCTTTAAAGAGCTTTTATATAATAATATTGTATAATATTTGATGTGTCGTCTCTATAAATTTTGAACGTAGATTGTATACATAACTTAAGCACTACTCGCCAGCATCATCTGCCTGGTACAACCTTACTACTGTTACACTGAAATACAGAAATCTAAGGAATACTATACAATCAGAAACGTGTAAGATTACATTTAACACACATGTGCACACGCCGTCATTTTAAGCCGAATATTAACAAAAATATACAAACGCTGGGTTGTTCTTGCAATTTGCAATGATTTTATATTAAGAAAGAAGATTAATAATATTACCAAAGTAATATTTAATATAAGTATTTAAAAGTAAATTAATTACCAGACATATTTTACTAGACTTTTATATAAATATATCCAGTAAAAGATGTTCAACCCGCATAGCGCGCGCAGCAGCAACTCTTAAAATATTTCTAAGCGATTCAATTACTAAGAGAACATGATTAATACGAAATCATTAATAATTGGAAAGGCCAAAAAGGTGACATTGCTCGTTTCACAGCCGGTGGTAAGTTTTCCATTACACAAATAAGCGGTTTGTGACAAAACTGCTAATTTCAGTAAGTGAAACTTAAGCCTCCAAGCTTAGCTTTGCTGCGGTTCGCTTACCGCGGTTACTACGGTATAAAAAATCTCTTTTATTTACTTTTTATTTCAGTATTAAATGCTACTTTTAGCTTTTACTTTTTATTTACTGGAGTTGCCGCAGTTTGCAAAACTTACAAACCCACTGTTATTAAATATAAAAGTTCGAAATTATTTCCTTAGTTTGTCGTGCTTGTAGCAGACTTTATTAATTAAACTAAGTGATTCAAGTTTATGAGTTTGGCTTAAAAGTTCATTAATTAAGCAGCAGTAGTTTAATGCCAAAGACATAGAAATTGTAATCTAAAGATGGCGGGTTCGGCTTCCAGTTAAGAGCTTAATTAATGGAGTTAACAAGAATTTTGATATTCGTTATCTAATATAACTACTTCGGTGGCAACAGTAATAAACGCGACTGCTATGCATGAGGTCTTGGGTTTCCTCTAGGGTCTGACAGTGTGATTTTGTGGGTTTTTTGTTAAGGAATTCTCAGCAGCAGCATTGAGAGATCTGTGCTCAGTAGGTAGCAGTAGGCTCGTCCTATATTCCGTGGGACCTAAATCAATAGATGACGAAATGACAAATCACTGCAGGGGCAGGCGTTGGTTTGTTACCTCTTGTGTTTATTTGGTGATATAAACATGAGTTTATTAATGTGCAATCTAACTTTACCTTTAAAATGAAATTATTATTTTGCTAATTACGTAATAAGATATCACCATGCATAAAATACGCCACACGAACTTTATGCATGGACGCTTAAGAAAGCTATCTATATTTGGGTTTTTTACTAATAAAAGTAATTTGATGGTAAGAAAAACAACCGATGGATGGCTTCGTGAATTAAAAGCGACTGCCGATAGTGCGTGATTTTTCGGACCATCTCTCATGTGTGCGTAAAAACACGCACGCTCATTATCAGTAAGTGTGCGTCCCCAGTAAATACGCGGTGACTAGGGCCTAGGGCGGGCGCGTCGGCGGGCGCGTGCGGGTGGCCACAGTGATCTGCTGGCTGTTGAAGCGCTAAGACGTATTTCAGGTGTTAGAAACCATGGACGAGGATTTGGTATTTTTACTAGATAGTCCAATCCTGAGATGGGAGGTGTTGAACACAAGATTTCGTTCCATAATTTTCTTGTTATTGTGCGATGACTGTGTTGTGGATGTTTACTTTGCCATATAGCTGGTTTGGATTGAATAGCACTTATGAATACTTCAGTATTAACCGCCATTTTACAAAAAAAAGTATTTTAGACGCGCATACGCCGAGCGACAAGACTGAACTAGTTTGATACCCCCGCCACCCGCGCATTAGGTCGTTTGCTGTCTAGGCCCGTAGTGTGGCCATAACGCATGGATAGGAACGTTTGAAAACTACGCGCGCTATCTCGCTCGGGTCTGTCGCACTAAGCGCCCGCCTTAGTCACTACACTATGGACGCAAACGGCGGTTTCATATGTTTGATACTTCGCGCCCGTTGACGCAACCGCGCTAGGCTGCCAATGTGGACGCACACTAAGTTATCGACGCATCTGCGCTATTTTATAGACAACGCTTTTTTACTATGGCGCGGGCATGCCGGTGCGAACTCATCCGCGAGAATCCATAAAATGACACTTCGAGCCTCTTTGCTAATGTAAAATATTCGCGGATGTTCTAGGCTAACAATTAGTAAAATTAAAAATCTACTTTATTTTAAATATATATACGTTACATATGCTTACAACATTGATAACATACTTAATTTTAATACTTCTAGGTCGCCACAATCGCATTACGTAATTAAAACCCAAAGCAATGACGTTACCAAAACCCAACAATGTGATGAAAGTCATATTGTCCGTTTATCTCTTGAATACGCCGGACGATTACTCGTTTTTAAAACAACCTTAAGCTGTAAACATCGTACAGTCTATGAATTCAGACCTGATAGTACAAATTGTATTAAAATAACCTATTACAAAGAAAAATAACGAAAATTTACACATCAATTTGAATAAAAATGAGAAGTTTAGCATACTGTTATTAGTGAGTCTATTAAAAATTCATAGTTTTACTCACAGCCGTGGCAAAGAGATCCAACAAAATAATATTTTGTAAAACTCTGTACCGCTCAAAGAAAGGTTTCATATTAATTTTGTTAACAAACATTAATGGTAATTACTTTGCGAATCTACATTTTTAACCCTCGACATGAAAAATGTGTACTTAATCAGCTTCAAAGCAAGGCTTTGCAGATCAAATTTTAATGCAGGGCTTACAAATTATGCAGATATTCTGTTAGTTTAATATTCAAAACTAACATTTAATTATGTTCAATTCGTTTGTGTTAGCATTCATATAAGATGGCCTATTAGATTATTAAAAATATAATAATTATATAACGGTTGTTAAAATTCATTTTAATGATGTTATCTTATATATGAATCAATGTACAGTTTGATGAATACTTACTAAGTTGACGTTTAGTGGCCTTCCGTATTACTAGCAGTGACAAAATTCTAACTCAACTAGGGGCGCTATCTGCTATTACCAGTGTGTAAGTGGTTTTTGTATCTTGCACCCTGCTTCATCTCATGACCCTACTTGCACTGCGTCGTGTTCCAATAATAATTTACCATCTAGTAGACCATATATTTGATTTCCACTTCAAAGTCACAATAGTTGTACAACAGCCATTGACAGTCAGTAAAAGGCAGTAACCGAATGAATTGATTGTAGGCGGCCTCGTAGTGGTTAGTATAACCGACTGCCACGCCTGAGGTCGCAGGTTCGATTCCCGCACAAGTCTAACATTTGTGTGCATGGACATAGATGTTTGTCTTGGTCTGGGTATTTCTATGTATAACATGTATATATTTACAAAAAAAAGTATATATGTATGTTTATTCATTGTGTAGTACCCATAGTATAAGCTCTGCTTAGTTTGGGCTAGAGGGTGTTGTGTGTATGTAATAGAATAGACTATTATTATTATTGTCCTACTTTTCAAGAACGCTTTCACATTTGACACTTGTACCAATACATATACGCTTCTAGAAAAGCCGGGCAAATTCATTTTATGGTCTCTCTTTTTAACAGAATTTAATTTACCAGTTTACCTTAAATCGGCATTTAAAATGACGGGTTTATTTATTTAACTACGTAGCAATCTTATTCAGACGTTTCATTATAAATTACTCTTGAATAACAAACAACGTGTTTGCGGTTTCATTTAACTTGGATAGGAATAACCGCAGTAATTTATATTTACAGGATATTTATATTTACTGTACAAACTACAACACTGAGTAGAGGGTGCCAATTCCGTTAGACACATTAAATTTATTTTAGTCACGTTATTAAATGTGTCTGCGTGATCTAGTACTGTAAACTCTATATCTAGCAAGCAGTCGACTTGTTATTAAGTTTGCCCATAAGAGTTACATTCTAGACTTTGTGCGCGCCGAGTATATAGTAAGGGTTTCTTTTACCTTTTCGAGCATATACAGCTTGATTTTGGCTGGAATCATGTAACATACCAATATTTCCTAATTGACAATTAATCCTTACTAATATTATAAATTCGAAAGTAACTGTCTGTATGTTACCTTTTCACGGCTAAACCAGTCAACTGATTTAGATTAAATTTGGCACAGATAAAGTTTAAAACCTGGGGAAAGACATAGGCTACTTTTTATTAATGTAGGTACCACGCGGGCGAAGCCACGCGCAAAAGCTAGTGTTTTATAATATAAATAATGTCCACCAGACCGTATTTCAGTTACCGCAAATACAGATGACAAGTTGCAGTGGTTCAAATTCGGTCTGGTGGACATTATAGTGCACACGTATGTGCGCAAACACAAGTGTGCTCTTTATCCCTTATACTCATATACCGATGGGGCGGCAATCCAATCCAGCTGCAGTCTTTGATAATCAACTTCATACGAAATACGAATATATCTCTCATAAAAAAAAACCAACAAAAATGTATTGTCTGATACGATTTTTGCGCTTCAAGTATAAAATTAGAAAGAAGTTTACTTTCACAACTTATGTTGCACTAATCACAAATTAGATTAATTATTGAATCGATTTAACAGGTTATGTGTTTTTCTTATTATAATTAGAAAGAGATGTAGTAAGTTCAAAATAAATTTGATAACAACAGAATCGACACCACATTCACTATGACCTTTACCTTAAACTGAAAATTAGTTCAAACTAGGAAAAGTTCGAGTAGGTGAATATAAAAGCAAATATGAAAACTTTGTTGTCAATATCTGTGTGTTTTCCCAACGGGGGTAAGCTTATATTATCAGTACCCTGGGGTATACTAGCGGAAGAATAATATACGATGCAGGGTTAGTTGTGTCAATATTATGAGTTGTTTGGCCACAGATTTAGATCTTCTATATTATTCATAACTATAGTTATACTTTCTTGTTTACGATGGCACAATACTTTGTATCCTCTGCTATTAAAGTTAAACTTTATAGGTATCCGATAGTGGATAGCATAAAAATGGCTATTCCTTTTGATGATATATGTTCTTGTTTGTTTTCCCTTTGTACAACTTATTTTATGTATTATTAGCTTTAGCCCACGGCTTCGATCGGTAATAGTACTTTTTCTGAATGAAAGGTATCGTACGTCCAAATGGACGTACGATACCTTTCATCCAGAACGTTTTCAGGGCTTCACAAAAGTGAATCCCTGAAAACGTGTATAATTATGATCTAATCTTATGATGATCAATCTAGTAGTTAAGACTCGACAGCGTACAGCGTTGCAAACAAACTGATATTCACATTTATAACATTAGTGATGTAACTATATACAGGCTTTGGCAAAGAAACTATTTTGAAAAGATAAAGATAATTCTATTAATCAAAAATCGTACAAAAACTAAATATAATAAAAGGTTATACTGTTGGTGAGATTCTAATTCATAATAATTATTTCTAATTCATAATAGAATCTCGCCAACAAAAACACAGAATGAATAAAATATAAACAAACATAAGGCATACAGAGTCACGAAAAAAGTTACCCTTTTAAAACGCTTTCTCTCATTAAAGATGCAACAGAATTTCGCGAATCCGCATACAGCAGACAAATGGACAATGGTAGGCAGTACTCGGGACGAGGTGTCGGCAGTCTCCTGCATAATACATGCTCATGAAACGGCTGCACTGAACGTTTTCATAAATGCCGAAATGTTCTCTGACAGCTCGACGCGGCAACACCGAGTTAATCTACAATTAACTTGCGAAGCTCACTAATTAACACTATCATAACTTCTTTAATTATAATAAACTAGCTGACCCGCGCAACTTCGTCTGTTTCATATAAGAAAATTTTCTCCGTTTTTGCAACATTTTTCATTGATGCTCCGCTCCTGTTGGTCGTAGCGTGATGTTATAGCCTATAGCCTTCCTCGATAAATGCTATCCAACACTAAAATAATTTTTCAATTTGAACCAGTAGTTCCTGAGATTAGCGCGAAACAAACAAACAAACAAACTCTTCAGCTTTATAATATGAAGTATAGATAATAATATCAGCCCTTTTTAAACTTCCCTACTGTTAGGCACGGGCTACCTCTCAGTATGAGAAGAGCTACGCTAAAGTCCACCGCGCTGACCCAGTGCGTGTTTGCTGCACTTCTTCTTCTTCTTCTTCGAGAACATTATGTAGACTCACAGATATGTAGATTTCCTCACGATTTTTTACTTTCCGTTAAAGCGGGCGAAAATTAAATATTTAATACGCACATAGCTTTGAAAAGCAAAAGATGCATGCCTTTGGATCGAACTCGAGACCTCTGCGTGCCAGTTCAACAGTTTCCCACTAGGCTATAATACTTGTTCATGAAACGGCTGCACTGAACGTTTTCATAAATGTCGAAATGTTTAACAGCTTGACGCAGCAACATCGAGTTGATCTTTAATTAACTTGCGAAGCTCACTAATGAAAACTATCATAACTTCTTTAATTACGAGTTTCTAATAATATTAAATCAAATTGGATTTCTATAGAGGGCAGCAATTATAGGTCTGTGGAGACACGCTTAGCATATAGATTCGTTATTGCAAATGGCTTTATTTCATTGCTACAAGATATTATAGTTGAATGTCATAGAAGCAGCGACCTAGGCGCCTTTGTAAATTCTATAACACAACTTTGGCGATGTGAATGTTTTAAAGGAGGGTTCAACAAATTAAAACAAACAAAAACGTATATAAGATAAGATAAAACTTTATTCATAGATAAATTAATCCTAGGTTTACAATGTGTTCTGTTTTAATATATGTAGGTACACAGCATATTTAAAACAGATACAATCAGTACAGTTAAACATATTTACACTATTAAACATATTTGACTATATTGACTTAGAACATTTAGCAAATTAATGTATAAATAAAAAGAAATATTCTGTTTAACTTCAACATAAAAAATTGGCAGTAAACCGATAAAATTCTTTACCTTCCGTTCTAGTCAAATGATTGTGTTACGGCAAGGTAAGGATTCTCGTTCTAGAAATACCAACTGTAAGTTAATTGAATAAGGACAGTTTTGTATTAATGATTATAATATTTAAGCGAACAAAACATGCACGATACTAATGAGTTTGGTGTAAACAAGTAGTATATCTACAAATAACAGATCATTTTGAAGAATGATTGTTATAATTATTATATGTTACCTAATCGTTAGCCGAAATAGCTAGATTCAACTCTTTATATCGTATCATCATAACAAACAGCAAAATACTTGAATCGCCTTTAAAAAATCTTATTGAAACAAAAAAATGCAGTTATCTACTAGGCTCACAAAATTGAATGTTTAAATCGCTTAAATATCAATAAATTACCATTTGTTAACAAAATTGTAACACATAATCAATACGATCTCCTTTTCGACTTAAATATATTGTGCCGCGCGGTTTTACCCGCGTCCATAACATCGTTCCGTTTCCGTAGCGTAGCTCGTAGCGCAATGTTATAGAGCCTATGTTACTTCTGGAGAAAGTAGCTTTATAACCATAATTATATTTTTTATTTTTTTATTTTTTTTATTAATAATAATAATTTTATTAGCCAAGGGAGTACATATTGTATGACATTATAATGTGGTTACATATTAGTTAAAGCACATATTAATGTGAATAGTTTTTTAGTTTATTCCTTACAAACAAACATACTTAAATATAAGTTTGTTCTTTATACAATACTAGAGCTATCCCAAAAGACGTCCTACACACACGAAAAAAAAAACAAAGCTAAACCATTCTCGAATCCACTTGAACACACAACAACTACAAAAAAACATCAAAATCGGTCCAGCCGTTTAGGAGGAATTTAATTACAAACACACGCACAAAAGATTTATTTATATATATAAAGATTATTAGTACCTATAGATGACATTTTCACATATTAAATTCCTCATATATAAAATTAAGCTCGACAATATTAATAATTCCAATAAGTTTAGTTATCAAAGCTCAGGAGTTTCATATACTGAGTTAGTTTTTCATCCCTGACATGTAAGCCACGCTATTCAATATTAAGTAAGTTAGTTCGAAATCAAGCATCAACTGTAATTGGTATCTGCATATGTGGAGAAAAACTGAACGTAACTGGAACACAAACAAATGGGAATACTGTGTTAGCTTTTATGATTAATTTCGGTTCACTTCAATTTCACGCTCGCGTTTCGAGCACTACCACTTGAATATTACAAAAGGGAGGCAAGCAACTATAAATAACTGAAAATTGAGCTGCAATGTGTAAATGGATGTACATAGTATCTCGCCTACATATTCGAAAGTGAAGACATTAGTGTATTACACCCAAATTTCGTCCAAGTATGGTCCCACCTAATAGGGGCGAAACTCAATTGTCCCGCCCCTATTACATGCTGAACTGTGCCTAGTAGACGGCAATACGTCTACTGGGTATAGTTCCAGACAGCGTTAGTGAATTTCTTGTCCAAAAAACCCAATAACACATAGCAAACAGTATCTAATTCTTTTATTAAAAAAAACCGACATAAAACATATTTATTTGGACAACTTTTACGATGTATATAACAATTGAATATTATTCATTATTAGCAAATACCACTTTATGTTTAAAAAAGAAACTAGAAATAAAAATAAAATTATTATTTGTCTAATAATGCAAATTATTATTCCATTTACGGTTACGTTTTTACTTATGGTTGACCTATTAAACAATCGATCAACCCTAAAAGGAACACCGTAAACACGCTAGTAATAATAATTAAAATACCTACTATAATATAACATTAAGAATTAAATATCAAAGAAATACATAAACCAATAATTACGATACAAAATAAATTAAATCAAATAAAGGTCCATAAAACACAACAACATCAAAAATAATAATTGTTATTATAATTAATATTTTCAATTAGCGGCCGATTAGATAGCCCCTAGGCAAACTTATTTTATCGTCGACCACTTCGTCCCTTAACATAAGCTGATATTATGGTTATTTACCTATTCCCTAGCGATTTTAAGATATTACATACATACATATTAATTACTGCCTTATACGGTGTTCCAAAATAAATAGTACTCGCCGGTCCATAAACCATATCTATGCCATAACGACTGTGATCCATTGCTAAACAAAAGAAGGATAAAGCAACGAACGTAATACCGCACTTATAGAATAAATTGCCTACAAAATACTTGTTCTCAACACATATATTTTGTATAAAGTCAACTTTAGTTATTAATCTTGTTTCGCGGAGGACTTTACAAATAATCAAATAACGTACACATAGAACACCTACTCCACTTACCACTCGTAACAACAATTTGTGGAACTCAGAATCTTTGTCTCGTATTTAATTGGAACCCACAACGCTCGACGTAAGGGCAGTGGCGACGGGACTCTGCAACTACGACATCCGTTCTATTATTCTAGAAATTATTCAAATTACAATTGAGTACTTTGCAGAAGTTTAAATAACGATCACTGATTGAAAAGCTCAGCGTGTGGTTACGAAATAGACGAGTATATCGTCTGTGGTGAAGAGCCGTTAGATGCAGGCGGCACTATATCTACCAATGTGCAAGTCTTTGGCAGAGGCCTATGTGGACGTCAAATGAACTATCCGTAAATATTATTTTAGAAGTCGATGAGAACTCTATTACCGTAAACACTAACTAGGCTAGCATCATCTAAGAAGACCCACCCGCTCGAAAATAAGATTTATTTTTTCTTTATAACCTTTGCTAAACCAACATACCTATTCTACTGCTTTTTATAGTTGTTTTATTCCATATATGAGTTTATTTACTGTAACAATAAATTGTTGTACTGATACGGACAACAATGCTTTGAGATTTACAATGACGCATTGACAGCATTCTTTTTAAAACCTATTAGTATATACACAATCGAATTGTGTTTTCCGTGAATCGTGGACTATGACATCAGTTTGAATAAAATGTCGTTTAAAATAAAAGCATTAATTCCATTGAAATACTTCTCAAATATGTTGAATAATAAAATGTCCGCTTTATTTCACTATTCAATTTCGGTAAATTTCACCATCTGTCCAACGGGTTATTTCGCTTTTTGACAGCTCAAACAATGTTGTCGACATAACTATGTATGTTACGTAGGTACAAAATAATACATTTTAATTATAGGTAATGCCTCTTTTAACCAATTTTAAAGATGTAGTTGATAAATCGTAAATCTAAAGCCAATCGATTAATAGTCCTTATATGCAATGATGACGTACTGTGAAGATATATTACGAATAGATAAAATATTTTACTAAAATATTTTAATACTGTTATGTAGAAAAATCTTTCCTTTTAAAGTATTAAGTGTCGTATTTATTAATATAGACTGCTTAATAATGTATGTAGACACTACTGACGCTTTAGCTTTGTATAGTAAGGCGCAAATATACAGTAGCGTTGTCGCTCCACAACCACTAAGTTAGGTCGTAGCTCAATATGTATTATTTATAACAGGTACCTACTAGTTAATTTATATCCATACAGTAGAAGAAGTTATTTTATTTGAACATCCACAAGAATACTTGGTAGTTACCCTTACATTGGTGACCCCGACGTGATGAAGACGCAGCCTTCGGAGAAAACGTGGCAGTGAAGCACGCGCACATGACTTGCTGACGATGGGATCTGCACATGTGGCAGGTGGCAGCCAAACACGCGCGGAGGTTTGACGAAGCAAGAATTGGGAGACAACTCGCCTTGTTTGCGAATAGCAATAAGGCTTGGGCTACAACGACCTGTTAGAACCGTAATAGTGACAAATGGAACATCTGGCGACTGGAGCGACCGCCTGAGGTACCAAACCATGACTGCATTGTTTAGCTGACTTAAAGAAGCGACCAAAGCAGACTATCGCAGAGTGAGGAGGAGCGACATGGGATTGCCGGGATGTAGCGTGAGGCGATCCAAACTTGGGTGCGAGGTCAGATTCCGCACCAAGAAGAGGACTGCAGCATAGCCATGACGACGATAGATGGCACACGACACGGCGGTGTCATTCGATGGCACAGTGCAAGCGTCGTACTCACGTATCACACCTGGGGCGAGGCAAGATACCGTATGGGTGTTGGATGGCACAACCTGCCAGTATTCACATGGACCATAACCCAAACGTTGCGTATTAGTGTAAGTCGCAGGCAGTATGTGATAATCGTAAAGTAATCAAACGTATGCATCTTCGTACGAATAGCTTCCACGACAAACGTCATACGGAGTGCTAATTACGTAAATCTCTTGTTATCTTTACTTTATTTTTCAGAATAGGTTAGGTTATGAGACTATGACAAATACATAGATATTTTGGATGTCGTGCTATGGAACTGATACTATACCATTATATACTGGGATTCTTTTTACATGATCTTTAGTCAATACGAATGTTTTCCAGTAAATAAAATAGTAATAAACCTTATAAACATTCAAGGAAGTATTTTGATTACACAGGTACCGCAATAATTTATGTAGTCACCAGTGGGTGAATAAACGACTAACGACGAATAAATGAGTGCATAAACGACCTACTAGAAAAAGAAAATAAAATATGATCCACATACCTATTTGTAACTTAGACTCAGTACAACTATTTTTGTACCGAGTCTTAGCGTAATTTTGTATAAGTTTGAATGTTTGTAAGAAAACGATACCATATAGATAGAACAATAAACTAATATTAAAATGATTTATTAAATTTGAATTTTAGCGCTGTTAGAACTGTAAACAATGAGTTCAGTAAACAGCTAGAAGCACCAATATGGTTTTCTAAGAAGCTAAGCCTAGGAAGGTTGTGGTAAATTGAATGAAATTTTATATCGGGAAATACATTACTAACGTTAGAAATTAGCGTTGCATAAAAATACTGTTAAGCCATATTAAAATTATAAATAGAAACTTCAGAAAACAGTTAAAAGTAGCGACCCGATCCGATTTCGCACGGGTAGTACAAAAGCTTAACAAATTATACACCTAAACCTTCCTCATGAAACTCTATCTATTGATGAAAACTGCATGAACATGCGTTTAGTAGTTTTTGAGCTTATCGACTTTGTTTTATAATATGTAGTGATACAGCTTGCAATATATTAATTCCATAATTAGCGGCAGAAAATAAGGTTAAACTCAACCAGTTACCTATTCCAATTACATTCAATTTGTGGTTTGGAATTATGATATTAATTAGGTAACCTCATCATTAAGAGATGTATATGTCGCAGGCAATATGTATGATTCCGTGTTTTACAAACCGCGTCGTGATGATTCCGCGTTTTACAAACGGCGTCGTCCGTTTAAAAACGCTCGTTGATTTTTATAGTACCGTCGACTATTTTTTGGTGGGTTTAAGAAGGAACCTATCATAACCTAACCCTTCCGACACGGAATGCAGTGATTTGAGGCGTATAAGTGCTCGTTATGCTGTTGAATTGTCTATCAAATGTTGTGGCATATTATAAAATGACAAGGCAATTTACATTTTGCCTTCGGCATATTTTAAAACAGCGAGCGTTTTTAAACGGATGACGCCGTTTATAAAACGCGGAATAATACAAATAACCTGCGACATATATACCTAATATATTATTGGAATATATTATCGTTGGCGATATCGAGTTGGCATTTGTGTCATGGATTACTTTCAGCTACCTGCATTTAATAAACTTAATTAAATGCATATGTGTTAAGGCGGGTACAGACTGCTGTAACGTAACACGCAATGTAACACGCAATGAAAGAATTTGCCGTCCACATTGTCGCAATGTATCATGCAATGTAACAGAATTCCCATAGTGTGGACGACTTGCGCGCACGAACCGTGCACACTACGCGCACGAACAGAGTATTTCAATATGTGCGCTCCGCGATCTGCCATTTGTTGGTTTTTTCTCCGAACACAAAGAGGCGCGCAGTGTGCACGGATCGCCAGTGTGGACGGGTTATGTGTGTCTCTACTGCGGAACGCGTGTTTTCGGCAGACTGAGCTATGTTCGCCGCGCGCATGCCAGAAACAGATGCGAGTAGGTACATGCTCGGTTCGTGCGCGCGCTGCGTCCACACTTATGAAATGCTCCTTTCATGTTACATTACATGTTACGTTAGAGCAGTCTGTACCCGCCTTTATTATATTGACTGCAAAGCTGGCGTTGTGCTTTTTAAGTGGTCGCCTCGCCACTGCCAGTGCTCTAAGTGTATCAGATTCGACTTTGACACGGGACATAGATTTATATTCAACAAATTGTTGTTTGGTGAATGAGTGTTCTCGAGTCCGTTGTTTGAATTTTAAAAACGACGCGACGGTAATGCACATTGTTTTATAGAGAGAAATTCATTTCCAATTCCAAAAAACGCTATTTCATCCACCAACTAGTTCGGCAAATACTGCTTAACCACGCCAATCAATTATAAGTTATGTAGATAAAATAATCATCAATTCTGACTAAAATAACAAAGCATCCTCACCTCCGCTAGTAATAGCCTTTTAAAGCTAAAATCCTATTTGAACACGACGTCGACCATCGCGGTAAAAGTAAATTACTAAGTGTTGTGAACTGAAGCAAAACTTGCCTTTCCGAAGTGGACACCTCGAGAACCCACTTAGATACTATCTTCTCTCGCCAGGCGACACTGCGAGTTAATTACCGCACCGACGCAGAAGCCGTAATTGTAAATACTTTCTTTATTAATAGAATAGGGGCTAGCTCTGGAAATACAAAAAATAATTTAGATTGCTCTTGATGTCAGTTTAGCTAGGACAGATTAATTACTCGTATAGTGCAGGGGTTTAAATGGTCATATCGCCCCCGTCTGTGATAATTCTTCTGCTTCAGAAATAGTGGGTCTGTGTCTGAGTGTATCTTGTGTTCATTTTTAATTATTTCTAAGTTCCTCACGATGAAGAAACTAGCTTCTCTTAGTGCCATATAAGATATAATAACCAATCAAAGTCTGAACATTCTTTGGTATAAATTAGGATAGACGATACAGCCCTGTACAGATTTTACAAAAATATACGATTACTGTGAGTTTGGATATGTATTTCCTTTCAGCTCGCAGTTAGCAATTAAGAAGACAGCTATACGTATATTTACGTTTAAGCATTGCTATTATAGCTTGCATGAGTTGAATTTTGCCAGCCAGAAGATATTCAATAAAATAAACAAAGTCTGCAATAAGTAAGAGTGACCTCTAGTATCACGTAAAGCTGAACTGCTGGCTTATGAAATAACGTATAGGCATATTTTCGTTATTGTTTTCAGTGAACTTAAAATAAAATGATGTACGAAGTGACACTTATCATTCAACGCGGCGGCATGGCAGAAGGAAGACGACCACTTAACCGTTACTTCAAAGGAATCCATAATACGCTCACATCGTTGTCTTCAATAAACTCTAAAACAGCGTGCATTCTTGTATACAGCGTTTTCAAGTGTACTCCAGTGGTCTTGGCTAAAGGCTCCACAGTAAATTGTCCATTAACACTAATATACAATAGATTACTGTGGGACGCAGGATTAGGTTTATACGTGAGAATTTAGTGTGCAATATAACGCAAGCTGCAGTTTACACTTTACAACTAGCCGTTTATTATTGTCTACGAGCAATTTGTTTATTGTAAAAGTTTTGTCTATATTTTTTATGTGAAATTGTACTAGCTATTTAAAAAGCTCATCGGTTTTATACACTCTATTATTAGGTAAGTATATGTTATCATCACTACATATCACTACATATAAGAAAACAAAATCCTTCGCCGCGTCCTTCTGTCTGTCTGTTCGCGATAAACTCAAGAACTACTGAACGATTTTTCACGAGTGATTTATGAGGAAGGTTTCGGTGTATAATTTGTTAAGGTATTGTACTACACGCGTAAAGCCGGAGCGAGTCGCTAGTATAAAATAAAGAAAAGATTTGTACACTTTCTTTAACTTGTAAATGGAAGATCGCACCGTTGCTTATTATTTAGTGATGGAACAACAGAGCCGGCTCGTTCGTGAAAGTACCACCCTCTTCGAGGAAACAGGCATGAGAGCCAAATACCTAAGTTACTGCGTTTCAACCGGTGATTAAGAGAAAGGTCTGCGCCGTCGCGTAGCGGTAGTGAATATGGCTGCTGTGTATGAAGACTCAGTTTCGAATCCCGGATCAGGCCAACAAAAAGCTTTCACGTTTTGCTGCCAAGAAATGTAAATAGCAGCCCGGATTTAGGAAGTTGACGATGTGAGGCACCCCCGTGCCTCGAAAAGCACACAAATCAATGGGCGGCTGACGTCGGTCAGCGACTAACTGTTTAACTTCTATAGCTTTAAATAATTTTCTAATATATTTACATATATAGTTAACCTTAGAAAATAGATGCTTACCTAAACTACTAATAATGTTATCTGTAGTTTATCAATGCCAAACCAATATTGTTTTTTTTTTTTTTACCAATATTGTCACATGAATGTGATAGAGGTATGCGCCAGTGTCTGTAACACAGTTAATACTAGCACAGGCACTGACGTTCAGTCTGTCTCTAAAAAGCATTGCACATAATGATACTTTTATATTTTTATGTGATTGAGATTAACAAACTGTATTTGGCTTTTGTTAATAAATTATTATTATTAATTCAAGTAGCTGGTATTATAAACACACAGATAGTTCGACCAAATAGCTCGCGTTTGTATCCTCCACCAGCTAAGCATTTGCATCTTATAAATACTTTTAAACTTGTACGTTCATACAAACAACATAGCTAATAATGCTTCTTTTTAATCATTTAAATATCGAACACAAAGTACACACATACCAAAATGAAATATCTAAACATTTTCTTTTATATACAAAAAGCTGTACATGCCTCTGTCACAGTGAGCCGCTGACAACATAAGAATATCGTACGAAACAACCTGTTGATTTACTTACATCTTCGGCGAAAAGGCACGGCGCCAATACACCTTGTTTGTTCCCGGATAAACTACAAGTAATCCCTAAATAAGATATAACCATCGAGCTAGTAATCGTCTCAAGCCGTCGTAAGCTAAGCTATATTAATGATAATAAATGTAATAAAGTGAATTCTTGTCGATATTTATCGAGTAGCTAGAGATTTTTACCTACGTGACAGGCTAAGTGTAGGATACTTTGTTAATTCCGACAACAATAACAGGTTCTTTATATTATATACTGTACTGTCTGATTATGAACTTGTATTAATTGTAAGAACTCGTTTTGAAATAATGGTAATAAATTAATATATAATTAATAATTATGTATATTATTTATAAATTTTTATTAAATGTATGTTTTTGCTATACCTTGAAATTTGAAATAAAATTATAAAAATAAAATTTCTACATAAAGTTCTAAAAGGTGTGAGTTGGAGTCGGTTCACCCCACGTCGCCAGCTGATATGTAGTCAACGTTTTTTACCTAATCTAACCGAGAGTACACCCGTTCTACTGTTATACATATGTATGTAGGGACACTGCTAACACCTTAATTCTGTATAGTCAGGCGCAAGTATGCAATGTAACATGCGGCATTCATCTCCGCGCAAGCATATTTCTAGTAGTTGTAGTGTATGGTTGTCCTATTGCACGTTTTCACACACAACAAAATAAGCCGACCACCAAAATAAGTCGAGCCTTAGTCTCCCCGTGACCAAGGCTGCTGAAAAGCAACCGAAACGTCGGCGAAAGTGTTTTAGATAGTTTAATAGTTAAAATAATCTTTAAACCGGCGAGCGTGTATGAGGAATGTTATGAAACTGAATGAAGCCAGTGAAGTGTGTCAGGATCGTACCAAATGGAAATCCGTAGTCTCTGCCTACCCCTCTGGGAAACAGGCGTGAATCTATGTATGTAAGTGTGTAATAATCTAAAAGTAATGTTATTAAAATAAACCGTGATATAAATTGTATACAGTAATTTAATTTCAATTATTTATTCCATTTTAAAGAAAACTGTTAGAAAGGTAAATCCTAAAACGATTTAAAGTTATATATTAACAAGCTTTTGCCCGCGGCTTCGCTCGAGTAAAAGTAAGCAAGGTTATATGAGGAACAGTACTTCTTTAAAAAATATATAGCGTATGTTACTCGGTGATAATATAGCTTTCTAATGACGAAAGAATTTTTAAAATGGATTGTGTAGATATTGAGTTAACAAACAAAAAATAATTCTCTACCACTATTTTCATATGTTTCATGTCCAATATCTAGGCTACACAGCTGTATATAAAAACAAAAATAGATATTAAAACTCGTTCTTCCATAAAGTGAGGCAAATATAGCAACAATATCGTCAACGTGACAACGTAATGGCCCTCTCCACACGCCACGACTTAATTAACTGCCCTCAGGATCTTGTACGCTTATGTGTAAGTGGACTTAACGCGGCTAAAGTAATCCTGACATGGCGCTTATAACTTTTTGAAAGATGGCGACTTTGTATTATAACAACAGATGGATTAATGGCAAACAACGCTAGCATAAAAAGTCCCTTACAGTTTTATATGGAGTCTCTAAAGCAGGTGATTAAATATATAATTATGATCTAATAAAATTATGAATATAATCTTTATTATAAATAATAAATAATTTTTTTTGTTTGTAAGGATTTAAATGTGTATCTATCTAGCAGGGCCACTCGAGCTAGACCGAAAAAACTAATTGCAATGCTTTGTTTGGTCAATGTACCTCACGAATTTATTAACAAGATCCAATGTACCTCAATTATTATGGTAGAAATTACAATAAATCGCCTCATCTATCTAGCAGGGCCCTCGGTTGTATTGCGCTCGGAATACATAAAAATAATACTAATCGTAACTTGTGCCAATGTAACCTCTCGATTCATGTATTAACTCCCAGGAATCTTTAACAAAACAGGAGAAATTCAGCAAGAAAATTTTGTCTGCCTAGCAGGGCTCTTTGTAATTTGAATTCATACGTTCAAGACAAGCACATCGTAAGTAAGAAAGTTATGCGTCCACATTTACCTTCTACTTCATTAGAACAACCGCTAAACAATTAATAAAATTGCTCGTTTCTTGACAAATAATAGATTAACTAAAATTGAGTATAAAATATAAAAGGTTTTTTAACCTTTTAACCTTCCTATACCCGCGTCAATTTTTGGGACACCTATACCCGCGTACGGTCTCACAGACCGAAAGTTTGGAACCCAGTTATATTTTCTTTTTCTAAGAAAACCTATATACATTATATTTGACCTTAAAACTAAAGGATATAATTGAAAAAATATTGTCATAAAATCACTTTATTATCTTTTAATTAACTGACTATCAGTCTTTTACAAAACAGCCTTCAAAATAGCGAGATTTTTCTGAGGTACTACAAAAACAGAAATCAAATATATTTTTCTTCTAAAAAACAACATTAAACTTATACATATTAAAAAACACTTAATATATGATATAAAAATCACAGATTGAATTAGTTTTCAGTCTCACCATAATACTTTTATACTTACACAAAAAGTTACACCTATACCCGCGTCGGTCTCACGGACCGATTGGCGCCAAATACGCGGACACGTACGTTTCGCACAAACGCGTGACGGGCACTGAAGTGAAGGTAACGACAAATCCAGCAGCTAGCAAAACACTCGACTTGCTAGCGTACCTGTATCACAAAATAAATTCAAAAACGCATTTCGTCGGTCTTACACACCAACGCGCGGGTATAGGAAGGTTAAGCGCTTAGCTAAGAGCTATTACGCACTGTCGACTGGTCGCCAGCGACTCAGTCACTCGGCGACCAAAACATAGGCAACTAGAGTCAGGAGACCAAGCCGAGCGACAGTATTCCAAGTACATTCGTGCAGAATGGACGTCGAAGAAGTTGTAATAGTAGCGCTACTAATTATAAAGAGAAAAAAAAATAAAAGAAAATCAAAAGAGTGTTGGGTACATCCTTTGTTACAAGAACGGAGATTAAAAGGAATGTTTAAAATATTTTATGAAGACGTTAGAAAGTACCCTCGTAAATTTTTTAATTACGCAAGAATGTCTGTATGTTCGTTTGATGAGCTATTGTGTCTTCTTAAACCACATATAACTGGCACAGATACTAATATGCGACCATGTATTTCTCCGGAAGAAAAACTATTTATAACACTAAGGCAAGTGACAACTTCATTATTTTAAAACCGTTATTTTTAGGAATTATCCATACATTGGGAGCTCTGTTTATTTTGTATATTTAGGTACATGTGATAAAATAAGTGAAAATTTTGAAGTATGAAGATATTTTATTAATTCTAAGATTATTACTATATACGAGATTTTTACGATTTATTTTTAAATTATCTTGATATATCGAAATAGTTACATGTTCCATGGTCACGAGTAGACATTCAGCACTGACTGACAGTTTCGAAATATCGAGGTAATTTAAAAATAAATCGTAAATAATTTGAAAACATATGTTTTTTAATTATTTAGTTAAATCAATACTGTATTAACTAGTTATAAAATGAAAGCACAAAAAGAAAAAAATAATTAAGATTCAAAATAAATCCAATATTTCTGAATCTTGCGAGGCACTTGAAGTGGCAGTTGAAAATCGCGAATCTGAGCGTTCATGTGGTGAGGAAGCTGAAGTTGGTAGCGTATAGTAATTTTGTGCTTCAGGGCGTAACCGTGATTGTTGACTTGGTGCTGTAGAAGTAGAAGACCCGGCCTCCGGTGTGAAGTAACCACGCTCATACTCGTACTCGTTATAATTTCGCCACATTGTGTTTGGATATATATTACTTGGAGTAGAGGTTCCGAATGAATCAATTATAGTAATTAATTGAATTTTCGCAGCTGGCTTTTTGTGCTCAGGAATTTTCCTGAAAGAAGATAAAAGGGACAACAGAAACATTTTGTCCTCATCTCGTTCCAAAACATCCACATTATTTTTACGAGTATCAATACATTTGTTTAAAGTGTCCAATAATTCTCTTGTGCCATCATCTGAGGGTTTTTTCTTTTTTCTTCCGATTATATTTTCTCTCGAGTAAGGTCCTAAAGGTTCTTGATCATTTGTCGAATGTTCTTCTTCCGCAATGCTACTCTCTGTGTTCAAATTACCAACAGTATTCTTCAAAAACAACAGCTGTTTGTAATAAATGTAGGGAGTTTTATGAGAAGCAGCAGAGCCACTTTTGGTATTTTTTAGTCTTCGTGTTTCTCGAGCAAAGCAACTTCTTATATTCTTCCATTTTTTTTTAATCGATTGTCCTGTAAATAAATTATATATTTATAACATATTTTTTTAATTCCAGATATCTTGGAAGTGGCTGCAAATTTGTAGATCTACATTACTCATACAGACTTGGGATTTCAACTATTGCTGAGATAATAAGAGAAGTTTGTCATTTTATATGGGTTATACTGAAAGAAATGTGTTTACCGCAACCGACAAGAGAAAGTTGGTTAAAAATTGCCAAAGATTTTCATTCACGAGCCAATTTTCCAAATTGCATAGGTGCCATAGATGGTAAACATATAAGAACTATAAAACCATACAACAGTGGATCAGTGTGTTATAATTATAAACACTTCTTTTCTATAATTTTGCTTGCCATTTGTGACGCTGACTATAAGCGTATACATAGATGTTGGTTCCTATGGAAAGGATAGCGATTCTACTATATTTACACATTCAACATTTTATCAAAAGCTAATGAATAATGATTTGCAAATTCCGGAACCTAAGCCTATTTCATCGACAAATCCTATACCAGTACCGTTTGTTATTGTTGGTGACGAAGCATTTGGACAATCTGATAAAGTTATACGACCGTTTGGTAGATCAAATTTAACAACAAAGAAAAAAATATTTAATTATAGGCTTTCTCGCGCTCGACGCTATATCGAATGTTCATTCGGCATATTAGCAAATAAGTAGCAGATTTTTCACAGACCTATTAATGTGAATTTAGATCTAGTAACAAGCATCGTCAAAACATGTTGTGTTCTTCACAACTATGTTCGAGAAAGAGACGGATATAAATTTGAAGATACCCTGTGCATTCCTGGCTTAGAAGAAGTGCCAAATGGTATCCTAAGAGCTACGCGACGTGGTATATCATACAGAGACGTGTTTGCTGATTATTTTATGACTGAGGGTCAATTATCTTGGCAGATGAGCAAAATTCATTAAAATATAAATGGCATTTGTAACTTGCCTAAGTTTATTTTTTCTTCCTCTGATAATCCTTCACCTCCAAATAACTCCACTATTTCTTCCCACTGTTTTTTCTTCAAATCCCGATTAGAATATTCGTCACTCAATAAATCCCAAATAGCTTTTCGGGATTGTATTTCCAATATAAATTTATCGGTATCGAAAGCCTGAGCCATTTTTGTGAGCGACGTCCGGTCGTTACGACAGTTGCTCGCAGTGTGAATGCTTCCATTTGAAGCCGTGCTCCTATTGGTCGCCGGCAACCAGCAGTCGCTGTGCGTCGCCACTACGCGGCTAGTCGTCGAGTCGCTCGGGCGACCGTCGACCAAGTGCGTTAGCACCTATTTAAACTATAGTAAGTCACAGTCGCCATCGACCGAGTCGCCGACGACCAGTCGACAGTGCGTAATAGCTCTAAATATCGATTGTCGTGCCCCTAGCGCCCGGCTACAAATCGATAAAATAATACCTATAATAATTAGGGACGTAATAGGACGAAAATAGAACAAAAAAATCATGCATGTTCTCTGTCGCAGAAATACGACACGGGCGGTAGGGGCACGGAAATATATGTCGCATAAATTCGACACAAGCGGTAAAAACTTTTTCTCAGACTGATATTTATTTAAAACCTCAATAACATTGACCACAAAACCAAATTCGTCCTACGTCGTACGTCGGACCTTATATTTGCTTACCAATCGCATTACTAAAGTACTAAAATATTGTCTAGAAAGAAAACAGTCAGATGGAAATATAATAATATTGTACACCATTTATCTGAAACCATTTCCTAAAACAGACAAAGAAGAATTACGTCGACTACAAACGGGTAAACCCCAAGGAGTTACAAAAAGTAAATCCTAGGGGTAGCGCGTGCTTCATTCAAGTTGAGCTTATTTCTACCTTCATTTGACTCACTTAAGGCTACACAGACATTGACTACCAGGAATTGTAGAGACACTACTTGCTTGCAAATTTTATTTCTATTTCATTGGGTGCAATTTAACGAAGTAGTCGGTTTTCTGCGCGGTCTAAAGAATATATTAGACTATTACGAGATAAATATTTAAGAAATACTAGTGATGTTGAACACAGTGACTATAATTTCATAGCAATTTTGTAACTTATATTTGGTAAATTTATTATAAAATTGTTGTTTTTAAAAGGAATTTATCTAAAATAAGTTGCCAGACACAGATGGTTATTCAGTTAATATGAAAATTTGTAACAACAAATGTTGTAGTATTGTCCCCAATACGATTATTATTTATTTTAGTATTTTATATAAAATTAAGAGTATATTACGCTAGCTTGTAACCGAGGCTTTGCTACCGTTGTCCATCTGGAATAATGAATCTTACAAAAATAAAAGTTACAAAGTCTTTGTTACATTAGTGTAGGTTTTATCAAAATAACTTTCAAAACATCAATCCTTATGTGTGACAAAGCATGGCTTGGTATATTGCGAGTGGCGACTTGTTATTGTAGAACGCTTTCATGTAAAAGTATGTATGAAGCTAAGTTGATATCCATTAGGTTAGAAATATTTATATTTGTTAACCATCCAAAGTACAAGTTCACCCGTATATATGTAGGTACCATTATATGGACTATATATGTATAGACTCTGGCAGCGTATATTCCAAATAATGTCTTCAAATAAATTGAAAGGTATAATTTCATTAATTATAGGTACCCCAATACTTACAGATCTCTTACAAATATTGAAGTGGATCCATTCCTCAAATCTTTATTGACAATTTGACACCCTTTTCAATGAACGAAAATTACAAAGGCATCGGCAATTTTTGTTAGGAACGAGCCAAATTCAACGAAGTTCAAAAACTCTTAAGCCATCGCAATATTACATTGGTATCTTGGCCAGGTTATTTCAATCTGCCGCTAATTTAATTTCATCCCAAATGGATTTTGTTGGAAATGGGGCAACATAAATATAACCATGAAGCGCGAAGCTCCTTATGATTAAATTGATACCTAACAAGGACCGACGTTTGATAGTCCTTTCTTTCGAAGCTATTCAAAGTTCGTATAAGGAAAGTAA
The DNA here is from genome assembly GCA_963564715.1 of Catocala sponsa. NCBI lineage: Eukaryota > Metazoa > Arthropoda > Insecta > Lepidoptera > Erebidae > Catocala > Catocala sponsa. The sequence continues at coordinate 10,174,174 of OY751333.1, forward strand.
TAACGTACAGGGTTCGACTTCACGGCCATAACTATAACAATAACTTAGGTCCCTCGTTTATTTCATACTTTTTAAAAAGGACAAAAATGTGCAATGTTCTCCTGATCGAGAAGAATAAAGATCGACTGCTACGAGGTCCTCGTATGAACGTTGATTTAATTTGAACGAAGAACGAAGCATCGTAGAAGCGTTGATATAATGCTCAACTAAATAATGCGGACATCAACCCGCACCCCTTTTACTGCTGGGCGGACGCCCAGTTGTCCCCTCACCTCCCAGATTAATCTTCCACATGCCTCAATGTCATCTGATGTTGCAAATGATGCAAAAAGCAATGATAAAAATGTGAAAAATAAGGATTTCTTTGCATAGTATGAAAAATAGCGGTAGTAATCACGTAGGCCTCATTTATTTATGTAGGTAATCCCACAAACATAGATCGTATTATTCGGATGTCGGATATTGTTCGGCTTAAACAATCATTCCAATTATTTCAATAATTGGCGTAATAGGATTATTGGTCTGTTTTTCAATAACCGCTTAAGCAAATAATATAACCGTTAATTTATATTAACGCGCGGGATGCAAAAATCATAACATAAACTGGTATTGTTATTTGCCGCATCATGGACGGAAACATGCAATTATTATAAAAGGGGTGACAATGTAATGTGTATTTAAAAGTGTATGCCAATAAACAGATTGCTAAAGACCCTATAGTAATCTGTTCAAACGGCTGGTTCCTTGCAGTTAATAGTCTAAACCACATTCAGCGAGCATAGTCAAATTATATCTAATATTTTAGCAATTCTATTATGTAAACGCTTAGGCGATCGCATTGGCATTTAATAGATAAGGCGTAAGGCTTCAATAAGTAAGCTCTCCATATATTCTGTAGGTTTCTTACAAAAATATTGAACCATCCTGAGGCCTCTATGCCCTCAAAGAGGTAATCAGAGGTGTTATAAATCCAGATTTTGCACGCTTAGTTTCAGATCACCAATATTTATACAATAAAATAAAATAAAATCTTGTGGTTTGTTTATTAGAGGATCGTCATATATACCTATATATTTACAGCGACATTATAGTTTTTCTTATTTGTCGGCCTCGATGGCGTAGTGGTTAGTGTAACCGACTGCCACGCCTGAGGTCGCGGGTTCGATTCCTGCACAAGTCAATCATTTGTGTGCATGAACATGGATGTTTGTCTTGGTCTGGGTGTTTCTATGTATAATATGTATGTATTTACAAAAAAATGTATATTGTCTAGTACCCATAGTAAAAGCTCTGCTTAGTTTGGGCTAGATGGTGTTGTGTGTATGTGATAGAATATTATTATTATTATTATATCACTATAACCTAAGTGCTTATTACATGAATTGAAATTTATTGAGAAATCCTGTACACCATGAAATTAAATAAGGTTGAGAGTTGGTAAAGACATCTAATATAGAACGATCATCATCTACTTTTATCATACTTATTATATGTCTTCGAAAACACAGCAATGAGATGAAGAAGCAGTCCTTATGATTCTGTGAAATATACGAGAATATCAGTCAAAATAACCAAAATCGTTCATACTTTCTTATTTCTGACGTCAGAGGGCGCTGCAGTTACTTTACCGCCAAAATTGCTGTCAAGCGTCATTGCATTCTTGTGATTCTTTACGATAACATAAAAACTTTTCAGTTTATAATTTAAAGTTGTGTAAAGTATTTACAATATTGTTTAAAATAGTGTATTTTAAGCAAACAGAAGTGGTTTTACTTAAAAAAAAATACACGTGGTGATTAACCTAAACTGAATTTAATCTTAACATAAATTATCACAACATCAACATTCAAAACTTTAACACAATATTAGAATTCAAACGCAATTTGACAAGAGGTCCGCTCCGCACAAAGTCTCGACTAATAATGACGGTTTGACGCGTTCGTATCGCCTTATATAGTCACTTTTGGTTGTCATTATTCAATCCTCTAACACGGCCTCTCCTGACATTCTGGCGTCCCGACAGGCCTAGTCTTCGTCGTCCGAGGATGTAGAAATCAATCGGGGAAGTGATTGCAGTGATGGGGCCGCTACTTCGATAACACCCTCGTTGATTTCCTTTTGTTCTGAGAGCATTGGCATCGAACGTGGTTGAGGTCCAGTTGTCTCGTCAGGTGCTGGGGATGGCCCAGCCTCATTGGAGTCCATTATTCCTGGGTTTGGATCCAAGCATTCGTCATTAACATCGTCATCGATATCTGAAATAAACGTTCAAGTTATTTCTAGACTCCATGTCGCCGGTAAACAAGGTTAGTTTGTTAGAGGTTGTTATAAAAGTTGAGTACTTAAAAGAAGCAAACAAAAATGAACTTTCACATCAACTGTAATGTAAAAATTACACAGGTTCCTCGGTATGGGCCCCTACCGAGGAAATTCTAAATCTACACCAGGGGGCAAGGCGCATGAAACCCCCCAGTGACTTTCCATGCGGAAAGCTTTCACATCGAGGAAAAAGGAGGTTGTACTCCCTCGATGACTCTTCGCAACGCGAAAAGCTTCCACGTCGAGGGGATAGGAGGTTGTACTCCTCCGACGACTCTTCGCAACGCGAAAAGCTTTAAAAGAACAAATCAAGGTACCATCTTCACTTTAAGACGGGTCAAAAGGGTGAACACGCACCTTCAAAAAACGCTGCACATGTCTCCGGGGTCCATTCACCTTTCCATGGAATCATAAACTGGGCAGCTGCATAAGTAGACTTTCCATATGATCCAGTAAGTAATTTTAATTCATATCGGTGATTAGGAAGGGTCTTCACTACCCTATAGGGTCCCCGCATGCCAGGATCCAGTTTACCCTGAGATTGGGCATACTTGACAACAAACACCATGTCATCATGCTGAAACACACGAGGAGGCTTCCAGTGCTCATTGACCATAGTGTCCTGACGACCCTGGTTCTTTTTCAACCGTTCGGCCGTCCTTTGTCTAAGCATTTCTCGTCTCGCATCCCGGTTACCATCTGTCGAATTCAAAGCGACATCTTGCACTAACATTTGGATCGCAGGAGTTGCGCTTTCGTGGCCAATCAAAAGATTCAGGGCAGAAGTCTGCGTGGTTTTCTGCTTCGTCAGGTTTAGAATAAGCTGTAATTGCCACAGTTCTTCGGCCCACTCAGCCTTACGATTACTAGCAGGGCGTTTGCCGCTCGGGCGGTGGGTAGAAGAATAATGCCGGTCACGAGATCGAGATCGGCCCATTTCCTACTCGTTTTGGGAGATACGAGTCAATAAAACATGCAAAGAGGTACCAGAGTAACAAAAATTACCTTACCAGGAATTATTAATCACAACCTTGTACTTCACGGACACTCAAACGAAGTAAACGAAAACAAAAATGCTTTAAGTGGACGTAGTGAGCAATCCCACTTCTGATTTAAGCAAACAGAAGTGGTTTTAATTAAAAAAAAATACACGTGGTGATTAACCTAAACTGAATTTAATCTTAACATAAATTATCACAACATCAACATTCAAAACTTTAACACAATATTAGAATTCAAACGCAATTTGACAAGAGGTCCGCTCCGCACAAAGTCTCGACTAATAATGACGGTTTGACGCGTTCGTATCGCCTTATATAGTCACTTTTGGTTGTCATTATTCAATCCTCTAACAGTATTGTTATATTGGTGCTAAAAACGGTTAACTTAGTTATTTTTAGTGCCTTTGGGAGACACAGCAGTGTAAAATGGAGGTAAGAGAGAACCTCGAGCGAGCCGATTCTGTTGCTTCAGATGGAGAACATTTATGGGCACCAAGCTCACAAAGTAGCTCCTCCTCATCCTCGGAGTTTGAGGAGGGCACGGCATCACCCTTGCCTAACAAGCGGTCTCGTAGTTCCAACCGACACAGAAGGTACAAATCCAAACCTATTCTTACAGATCCGCGAATCGATTCCTTAATGTCACAAGTGTCATATATTTCAAATTATTTAAGCCAGTATCCTGTTTGTTTTAATAATACCGACCCCCATACTACGGAGAAAGTATTACCTTGTGCGAGTACAAGTTCAGAACAGTTTATTAAACTGCCTGCTATGCCTGAGTCATTGTCTCTTGATTGGGGTTCGTTGAACACCGACATTGATGACAAGAAAATTATTCCAGCTAGTGACAAGGAGAGATACATAGAATTAAATAAATTACAACAGTTTGAGTCTCAGGCATGGAAGGGTATTAGGTATAAGCGAGTCCTGCAGGGCTGCTTGGCAACCCCGGGGTTTACAGACCTTCATATTAATGATGAGCTATGTCACTTTAATAAAAGTAAGGACTATCTCGCTTCAACAGAATTACTCTTAGCTGGCTTATCCAATAAGGTTTTAGAACAGAGGCAATTATTAAGATCTGGGTTACAATCTATTGTTGACTGGGCTAGTGCTAACCCACAGGAGTTAAACCCAAATAATTTATTTCAAAAGATCTCTGATAATTTTGGACCAGGATCTTTATGCCATAAAAACTCTGAAACTACCATGCAAATTATATGTGGAAAGCGTTCCGAGTGTATTGAGGTTAGACGTGATCGCATTTTAAAGGAAATTTCTAATGTGAATCTTAGAAGCACATTGAGAAACGTCCCTCCCAGCTTTGAGTATCTATTCAGCAGAGAGGCTCTACAGCCTATAATACAGTCCCTCGGAGGGTCCCAAGTCTGGTTAAATACTCCAACTTATTTAAAAGATAAGAGAGTTTCAGAGCGGGTTGATCACCGATTTCAAAATAGAAAAGGCTATAATAAAAATAAGGTCAGGAAGCCTGACAAAAAATTTAAACATAGTATTAGAAAGAATCAGCCCTTTCGTCAGGGTCATTCCAAACCAGAAGGTTCAAACTCAAAGTCCAAAGAAGATTGACTCGCTACGGGGTTTCAGAGGGGGTTGTCTAAAATTTGCCACAAAAGCATGGTCCCAATTAGGGGCAAACCAATTCATTTTAAATTCCATAACAAATTACCGCTTGCCCTTCAGGAAGAAGCCTCCTCTGAAATACCCAACACAAAAGTTCTTAGATTGTTTAGCCACCAAAGTTTCCCCAGAGATGTCAAGATGGTGGAAGAGTTGAAAAGCAAAAAGATTTTAGAAAGACCTTCAACTGTAGAACCGGGATTATTTTCAAAGATGTTTTTAATAAAGAAATCAGATGGGGGACTACGCCCAATTTTCGACCTCAGGGCTCTAAATTCATTTATAATAACAAAACACTTTTATCTTATATCTCAGATAGAGGTAGTAGACTTTCTTCAGACAAACGACTGGTTAGCGAAGGTAGACCTTCACCAGCCTTATTTCCATCTGAGTGTCGCGGAGACTCACAGAAGGTTTTTGCGGGTGGTCTACAGGGGAGAAATCCTGCAATTAACAGCACTGCCTTTTGGCCTGTCCTCTGCGCCTCGTACATTTGCAGCAGTTTCAAACTGGGTAGCCGAGATACTCCGGAACCGAGGTATACGCCTCTTAGTGTACCTAGACGATTACCTCCTGGCTTGTCAGGACAGATCCAAGCTCATGGAACAGGTTGCGGAAACGCTGGCCATTTTGTAATCTTTGGGATGGCATGTAAACTACCAAAAGTCGATAACAGTGCCCACACAACATCTAGAATATCTAGGGTTGGTCTGGGACACTCTGAATCAGACGGTAGCCTTGCCCTCCCAGAAAGTCTTGGGTATAAAACACTCTCACACAACATGTTTCATTCTCTCTCAACATGTTGGATCGAGACAGCTGCTCGCTAAAAGAACTGCAGAGTTTATTGGGCAAGCAAAATTTTGCAAACCATGCAATACCTCAGGGCCGGCTTCACTGTCGCAAGGCACAGCTCTTTCTGCGAAAATTTATTCGGAGACGCCAGAGAAAGACATTGTGCCCCAGAATGCGAGAGGACTTACGGTGGTGGTTGGATGCAGTGGAAGGCAGTCCAACCCCACTACACAAAAAAGAAATAACACATTTCTTAACCACAGACGCAGCGGATGCGGGCTGGGGAGCGAACTTAAACAGTCAATACCTTTCAGGCAAATGGGCGGTGAACCAAAAGACCTGGCACTCAAGCATGAAAGAGATATTTGCAGTTTTTGCCGTCATCAGGTCCCAGGGTGCACTGTTACGAAATGCTCACATTCTGGTCCAATCAGACAACAGAACTTTAGTGGCATACATACGAAATCAGGGCGGCACTCGTTCCTTAAACCTGCTGGGACTAACAACCAGGCTGTTGGAATTGACTTGGCGATTAAACATAACAATGACAGAATTCCACTTACCAGGGAACCTGAACGGCATCTCAGATTGCCTATCAAGGGGAAAAGCAGTACCCGAGTGGCATCTGCTCTCACCAGCCACGGAGGCTATATTCAGTCAATGGGGCATTCCCGAGGTAGACCTCTTTGCTACAAGGGAGACTGCCGTCGTTCCAAAGTATGTGTCTCTAGACTCAAGAGATGGCTTGGCGCTTTTCTGCGACGCTTTCAGCCAAAGATGGGTGTTTCAAATAGCCTGGGTATTCCCGCCGCCCAGCATGATACCCAGAGTCTTGGCACAAATGGGGACATACCTATTGATAGCGCCTCGGTGGACCCAGTGCTTCTGGTTCCCAGATCTCCAGGCACGCGCGTTAGCCCCTCCCTTGCCGATAGAGAACCTGCGGAAGGTTCTAGTTGGGGGTGGGAAGATCAAGTAGTGGAGTGGACTAGAGATGAGCGGCAGTTGTTAAAAATGAGCTGGCGTCCCTCTACCTTGAGCACATATAGAGCCCCTCTAAAGAGGTGGTTGCTCTGGTGTAGGGCACATAGTGTAAGTAGTAAATACCCAGAGGGTAAGCATGTGGCCAGGTTTTTGGCCAATCTTTATTTACATAATAAGTTTGCATATAGTACAACTCTACTGCATAAATCAGCTATTTCAACATACTGCGCTGCAACAGCTGAGAACATATCAAGGAACTTTTTTGTGCAACAAGTTTTAAAAGCTGTCTCTCTTTTTAATCCACATCCACCTAAACTCCCTGTATGGGATGTAAATATTTTGTTTGACTGGCTAAAGACAGCCACTAGTACAAATTCTCTTTTTGAACAAAGCAGACGAACAGCATTGATCCTTTTACTGGCCTCTGGTCGAAGATTACATGACCTTACACTGTTAGAACTCAGTGAACAAGGGTTTGTAGAAACTGAGAGCTCAGTGACATTCTGGCCAAGATTTGGGTCAAAGACTGACACAGGTTCACGCAGGCAATCAGGGTGGCTTCTTATACGACATCAAGACCCTACTATTTGCCCTGTAACTCACATAAAGGAGTTAATTAGGAAATCAGAAGCTAGACGCTGTCAGGACAGTCAAGTAAAGTCACTTTTTATCTCCATCACGGGAGTGATCAGGCCAGCATCTAAAACTATGATTGCAAGTTGGGTGCGGTCAGTAGTATAAGATCAGCTGTAGCTTCCCGGGGATGGCTGGACAATAGACCAGTACAAGAGATTTTAGAAAGGGGAAATTGGAAATGTGTAGAAACATTTTCAAAATATTACTGTAAGGAGGTAAATAGGTCCGTTAGTCAACACGAATCAAAAGAGTTGCTCTATAATAATTTCAAATCACTTTAGTTAAACTGATGATTAATTAGGATCTCATTATGTGATCTCAATGAAACTTAAGTTAATTTTAATTTAATTATCTAACTGATTTAAATACTAAGAAATGTTTAATATTTTATTTAATTTTGTTCTATTTCTGTTAACTCTATGTTAATAATGTTATGTTAAGTTTGAATATATTTAACTTCCCTTTAAATATGAAAGTTATTCATAAATAAATGAGGCCTGATTAAAACGGCTTTTTTATTTTAGATGTGTTTAACAATTTGTATTCACATTGCATTCTTGTGTTTTATTATTTCTGATCACCAGCAGACATCAAACAGGTCTTCATCTCATTGCTGTGTTTTCGAAGACATATAATATGACTGTTTTGCATTAAAACAAAACAGGTATTATATGTTGGAGAAAACACAGTAATGAAACAAGGAGCTTGCTGATGATGAAGACTGCAATGACGCTTGACAGCAATTTTGACGGTAAAGTAACTGCAGCGCCCTCTGACGTCAGAAATAAGAAAGTATGAACGATTTTGATTATTTTGACTGATATTCTCGTATATTTCACAGAATCAAAAGGACTGCTTCTTCATCTCATTGCAGTGTTTTCTCCAACATATAATACCTGTTTTGTTTTAATGCAAAACAGTCATATTAGTTCTGATCCGTTTTCAACACATTGTATAATCAAATTACAAAATTAATCAGGATCATATAATTTAAAAAATATATATTTTATTTTAGATGTTACGCTCTTACAATAAACAAAAATGACAATATTCGGTACACAATAGGTAGCTTTACAAAAAAGCTGACATTAGGGTTAAACACAAAAAGGTCAACTTTCAGCCCTTTTACACACAAAACGATACATACCTTTTTTGTCCCCACAAGTGCTCCGCTTCCGGCAAAAGATTCACTATCTCACTCAGTAAAGAAAAGTTTCGAACAATAAGTGAAGGTACATATATGCTCCACTGGTCACAAGAAGCTCAGGTAAAACTACCGGTATTTAACCGGTAAGTCGCTCTATTGGTGCTCAATTGTCCTGTACTGTAAATTCTTTTTAAATCGTGGACATCGATCGACGTAATGGCTTAAGTAATCGCCTCGCCATAGACACAGCGCCGAGTGTTGTGGGTTCAAATCACACACGGGATAAAACTTTGTATCATCCACAAATGGTCCGAGTCGGGGTGTTCTTTGTGTCCAGTATTTAAATGTTTGTAAAGTCCCCCGTGATACAGGATTTATTTCTAGTGCGGGAGTAATATTAAAAAAAAAATTGGAAGAGAGCAAATTAAATATTAGTTAAAAGGTATTTTAAGAAAATTAGGTATTTTCTGCACAACATTTTTGCTTTGAACATATTATGTGAATACGCGTTAAATATTGATTAAGCATAATATATTATGGTGAGCTGAAAAAAGTCAGTGTACCGAAAAAGCTCTATTGTTCGGTTGAGTGACTTTCTTAACTTCCTTCCTCCTAAAACAACTTTGGCGACAGATAGCCACGTGATAGTTATTTTCGATAATGATCACATACCTATGTCTTGAAATAGATAAGCTAGATAGAGAGAACCTATAGAGGTCATAAAAAATACGATACAAACCGGAATGTACTCTTTTTACTATGATTTCCTACATACAATACTCCAAAATGGTGAAAATTAACAAAAGACATCTCACATGCCTCATCAACAGTCTAAAGAAACAAAACAATACTAATATCCTAACTTAATACTTATCTATACAAATAAATAAAATTTAAGTGTCTGTTTGTCGTATCAAAATAACAGCTTTTTATCTAATGCATATGAAAGTATATAAGGTACCTATACGAAAACATCTATTTTTAAAATTTTTGTCTGTCTGTCTGTCTGTTTGTTCCGGCTAATGTCCGAAACGGCTGAACCGATTTTGACGGGACTTTCACTGGCAGATAGCTGATGTTATAACTTAGGCTACTTTGATTTTAGAAAAAAATAAAGTTCCGCGGAGACAAACACTTTTAAGTTAAAATCTACGCGGACGAAGTCGCAAGTAACAGCTAGTTATAAATACGAATTTGAGTTTGTTTGTAAATCGACAAATGCATCGACCGATAATCATTTTTTAATTACGCTGTCAGGGGACACAAAAGGACATACAGGACCTTTCATCCAGATAAAAGTACTGTTACTCATCTAACCTAACCTAAATTTACGCGGGCGAAGCCACGAGCAAGATCGAGTAAAAGATAATTTACAGAAACATACGGAGACATTAACACTAGTTGGCAATACAAAGTTCTGAAAAAGACGTTTAATAATATACATTTGTTACATAAACGATATACCAAAGAATATATTCCTCGCGAGTCATAAAAGTTAGTTACAACCGTGAGAGAATGTAGCTATTTATTTCGTTCCGGGAATTAAACCAGCTCGATTTACCTCGCCTCTACATTCGCACCGATTTGAATCAACGCCAGACCAATATTCAGCGGAGCGACAAATCAGCACTTCGATATTGCCTCCATTTGGGCACCCACCTCAATATATGAAAATCTGATTTTTCATTGCGCCAACCAAACGGCACACGCCGGTCCTTTCCTCGCGGAAATATTTAATATTTACAAAACTCCGAAGCCTTTGCGTCGTAAAATTCGCAAAGCAAACTCAATTAAACGAACAATTCTAACTTCTTAATAGGCCATTTTATCGACTTATCGGCTGTGTGAAATGTCGCTTTACTATCATATATTTAAAATAAGCTGAACGCACACAATATTTTAATTATTGCGTTGTATTTTTTCGCTTAGCACCGTTATTACAAAAATAATTTAAATACAGATGGGCTATTGTTTAAACTTTCATGAATAACGTATAGACAAGTTTATTAAACTATTTTCAAATTCAACGCTAATATTAAGCTTAGCTTTCATCGCTGTTAACCTATTGAATCGCAGCGGCACACCGGTGCGCAGTGGCCCGATACAATATATTTTAAAGATGTCTGGTATTCTAAGATATACTTATTCCCCACGTCCTTGAAATCTTTTTAAAACGAAATATTTAGATATCATAAACAAAGATGAAGTCTTATGTCTTTTTCAGACCTTAAACTATAAATTATACAAGTAATTAAAACGTCTAATTACAGTTCCTATGATTAAGTACCTACAAGTGAAATACGGAGCATCTAAATATTTAATATGTTAATAATCGCTCAAGCGCTGTTCATATTAGTAACGAGCAAACGGGGTTTACAATAACTGTTAGTTTAGCATTAATAATGTTAGGTCTCCGACATACAGCAAATAAACTTAAGATCCGTCTTTAATTTAACTATTCAGATAATTTGAAGTACGTGTGGTTGAAGCAGACATAATTAGTATTGATTAGTCGAATTACGTTTCTATATATTCCTCTTTGATTGTTTTGAATAAAGTCAGTGCTTGCTACTTCAGGATAAAATAATAATAATAATATTCTACCACATACACACAACACCATCTAGCCCAAACTAAGCAGAGCTTGTACTATGGATACTAGACAATGGATAAACATACATATATACTTTTTTTTTTGTAAATACATACATATTATACATAGAAACACCCAGACCAAGACAAACATTCATGTTCATGCACACAAATGTTGGACTTGTGCGGGAATCGAACCCGCGACCTCAGGCGTGGCAGTCGGTTACACTAACCACTACGCCATAGAGGCTGACATACATAATATATAGATTTATAGTCTCACGTCTATATCCCCGAACGAATAGGCAGCGCTGTAGATGCGCCAGCTTTGTTTTAAATCTCAAAATAAGAGGTGTGTCTATTAACGTCTACTGGATATAGTTTCAGACTGTGGACATTTCACGGCAGAAAACAACAGTTTACCCATCCCCAGAATTGAGCCCGAGACCTCATGCAGAGCAGTCGCATTTACTTCCGCTTGGCTTCTCTCTATCACCATGGCTGCTAAGCAGTCGAAACGTCGGCGTCGGTGAAAAGACTAAATATAAATAGATTTAAAATAATTAATAGCTGGTATTAAATTAAACCGCGATGAAATCTGAATAAAGAAGTCCAATTAATTATTAACAGTGATCGCAAAAACGCTAAAGCTATTTATTTTTCATATGGTATCTCGATGTACTATACTTGAATACATGGCATTTTTAAATAGAGCTACTTTTACTATTTGACGCTGAGTTTGTAAACCGTTATTTTCGGATGAGCCAAATTAGTTACGCTTGTTGCATGTCAAAGCAAGATGCAATTTATGGCACAATTTACGAATTCTGAATTGGTTCTAGATCACCATTATTTGTGAGCTAGCTGTCCGCCTTTGTCGTGTCTCTGTGATCACTCTGTGAGGTGAGCCTATGTTGTTAATATCAGAGGTACATTTGTGTCACACGAGCTTCACACAATAGATACGAAAGACTGACAATAAATGGAAATATGGCACGTGTAACTTTGATAGATTGATTTTTGTTTTTTGGGATATATTGAGTCTGACAATAATAATAATAATAATATTCTATAATAATAATATTCTACCACATACACACAACACCATCTAGTCCAAACTAAGCAGAGCTTGTAATATGGGTACTAGACAATGGATAAACATACATATATACCTTTTTTTTTTGTAAATGCATACATATTATACATAGAAACACCCAGACCAAGACAAACATCCATGTTCATGCGCACAAATGTTTGACTTGTGCGGGAATCGAACCCGCGACCTCAGGCGTGGCAGTCGGTTACACTCACCACTACGCCATCAATACTGCAATAATATTTACATATGTTTACGGGAATCTTACACTTTGTAATTAAAATGCTTAAAGATTTTATCACGGTTAATTTTTTAACATACTTTTGCTTCTTTTTCTTTTTACTTAAAAAAAACGAAAATCTAGGAATAAATACCGTGTCGTGGAGAACTTTACAAATATTGAAACAACGGACACAAAGAACACCCTGACTCGGTCAACTACTATTTGTGCATCACAAAAATGTTTGTCCCGTATTGAGATCGAACCCATACTTGGCGTAGTGGCAATAGCGAGGCAATCACATACCAGTACGCCGTAAGCCTACTATAATAGTACATATGTACACCCAATTAAATTCGTATAAAAAAAATAATAATAAGAATCCATACGTAGCAATAGTCCTACGCCTGCTGCGGCTAGTGCCGCTGTAGGTGTTCCATCCCACCTTTGATTAAAACTCTCGAAGGGCCTCTTCACGTTGGACGCATGTCTCCGTGTAAGCCTCCCCAAGGGCCGGGTATTTTCCTAACGTATTAGGAATATACCCGTGAAAGAGAAACAAATAATAATAATAAATTCTTTATTGCAACAAAAAGTTTATACATTTACAGTGTCAGCCCTGATTCCCAAACTAGCGTGAGCTGTATGTTGGGAAACAGTCCTTCCCAAAAACAAATTATACAAAATTGTTACAGTAAGCAAGATAAATAGACAAGAGCCGACTTAAAAAATAATTAAAAGTAAAATAAAGATAAATAATTTTTTTGTTACTTTACGAGTGAATTTAGTGGTGGTAGCATATGTGTGCATGTGAGTGTGTGTGCATGTGTGTGAGGGTGTGTGTGTGTGTATGTGTGTGTGTGTTTGGTGTTTATATGATGTTTGAGTCGGAGTTGCAACTTTCATTTTATATAAAGTAGTTTAATTTCAAAATACTATACCACAAGGTAAATAAACGAACATCACGTTTACCTGCATAGTGTTACTCAAATCCTACGTACTTCCTTCGTATGAGTGGAGCTTTTGTAAGTATCTAAACATCTACACAACCCGTGGGAAAAGTGCCAAACAATAAATATTTTTCAGCTGATACTTGGCTGTCACATATAACCATAACAGTTTTGATTCGATTCCATTGACTTTTGCCATTTCAAAGGTTCGAATATCGAAATTGTCGTAAGCGGCTTAAAGTGGGTTCCAATCTAGAATTGAGTGCTTTCTTTGCGCATGCGTGCAATATTCACATCACGCGTATGTGTGTGTGTGTGTGCGTTCTGGTTAACTATGATTCATACGTCACAACCATGTTTTAAAAATATAAGTATATACGTATTTTCTGATAAAGTATTTGTCCAAATTTTGGGGCAAATATTATTCAGGCCATACCAGATTAATTGATTTTTGGAGAAAGGGTTACATAACTAAGACTCTTACCATCTTTTGTTATATTTAATTCAATTAACCAATAACAAGTTCTTCAACTAAATTAAGACAATAACTAAGTAATTAACTAAACCTAAATCTGAGTAAATAGAATTTCAGATCTTTCGTTGATAATTTTCTTCGCTTCGGGGAAAAATGGCAAAATGTTGATCCATGAGTCCAAACTAAGAGTCAGGATAGCCACCTGTAAAAATAAGTTGAATTATTAACTAGAACTGATACATATCATCCACAGTATTCTGTGATAAATAACTAATTTAATAAATTAATATAACTATAATCAGGCGCCGGCGGTCTTAGAAATTAAAATACGGCTAAAAACATTTCTTTACAATTTTCCATATCATAATGTTTACATTAAATAAATAATCATGAATCTAATCGGTAATTTATTTTTATAACAGGATAACTATTGACTATAGATTTAATAGAACACTTTTGACATATCAACTAGACTTCAAATAAGGAAACTGTGATTTATTTCTGAAGTATCCTACATTAGTGATTGCTACAGCAATACCCTGCAGCCAAATGCGTCTCCAACTCAAATAGTTTGACATAGCAATGTCTACATTAAAACCAAAAGTTACCTTAGTCTCGGCTCTATACGAGAAGCTGTGCATAATGCCTCGATGCATGCCTTGCAGTATGCCAAATACGTCTCCAGGCCCGAGAGTCTCGTGTGTAATCTCAGTGAAGTCAGTTCGTACTGACACCACTGATATAGTGCCGCTTGCTACCCAGTACATGCGAGCTTCGCTGTCACCAGCTACTACGATATAATTCCCTGGAAAATATTATAAGGAATTATCTCTTTATGATAATTTCAATGCACCGGGGAGATTAATTTATGAGTTTGAGATTAGTTTATCTTTATATTATATCTACTAGTGTAAGAGAATCTTGGAAAGACATATTATTTCATATAACAGAGAAGTCTGCCCACCCGCGCGGGGCCAGCGTGGTGGACTATGGTATAACCCTTCTTGCAGTAGGCATAGGCCACTGGCTAGCAGTGAGACAGTTTGTACATAAGGTTATTTATATACATGGCTGTATTTTCTAGTCTACACAGCCAAAAATAATCAAATCAAGAGGCGAAAGATTTATTTTAGTTAAAGAATAATTTGTGAAAAAGCAAACGTCTTTAAAAATTACCTTAAATTAATAAGATGCTATTATACTACATAAAATCATTTCTTGTACCATAACGATTTTAAAACAAGTATGTATAACACAGCAAACGGAGCCAAAATTTAATATTTGCTGGTACATTAGTGGTTCTATCGGTATCGGCTTAAGTAGCAATATATATGAATATATATATTGCTACTTAAGCCGATACCTGTTGCTCTACTTACTTAACTGTCAAACTCACATAAATACTATATAGAAGCAAGATGCAATACAAATGTATCAATAGTAGCAGCGATCAAATACATTGCATTCTTGATTACAGGTAAACTATATGATCATTCACTAATAGAATACGTAATAATTACCACATCCCTGCTAATTTGGTTTGTATTTCGCCTAAGCACACAGACTAAGACATTATTTGGGTATAGTGTCCAAGTTTTCTTATAGATTCATTGATTATTCTTACTATAATAAAGCTTAAAAAAAAGAAGGGTACCGACCCTCATGAATGATTTAAGATGCATACAGAGAATTTTCGATGAAAGCCTATGCCCGTTTTGATTTTCGAATGTAAAAGTTTGTCAAAGTAAGTTTGAATACGTTATGCATATCGTAAAAGGCTTTAAAAATTCCATTGGCATTTCCTTAATGTTTTGCTTTGGATATTTGTGATCAATCTATAAAATACTATCCTTTTCTAATAATAAATAACATCAAGTTTTGGTACATATTTGATTTCTTCAAAGGGTCTACAAAAGTCCAATGTTACTGAAAACTGTTTAGATCTATTGTAACGAACGCGTACATTATACATGTATGATATTAAGACAACTCTTTTTTCTTACGTTATCCTAACTAATATGATGAATACAATGTGAGTTTGTTCGTTTGTTTCTTTGTTACAATTTCACGCCTTTACTATTTGACTTATTATCATGAAATTTCGCATACAAACATGTACCTATGCGAAATTGCATGATGATCAGTTTATCGTTTCTGTGTCCTCTGATAAGCATCCAGAAAACGTACTGTTGCCGAGGAATTGAGAAATGGCATAAACTACATTTACGCGAGCGAAGCCACGTGCAAAATATAGTCCTAGAAAAAATCACCTAATAGGAAATGAAAACATATTCTTAAATAAAACACGTTAGCCTAGAACATGTTTAATACAAAATTCGAAAATTAAAAGGATTTTAAAATGAGCAAATAAACGCAGTTGCAATTTCCATTTTCGTTGAAGTCCTTTAACGAAGGAAGGAACAAATTGCTTAGCACGAGTACGAGGAATTTCCATTTTGTTAAGATAAATCCTGTCTTGGCTCTAGTGGTAAATTGTTACTATTTTGTCTAGCTGAAAAGAAACATGATATAACACTAAGCCACTGTCTTAATGAAAGGACATACAGTATACCACAATCATGGGTCGGCAGTTATATTTTGGTCTCATGAAATAGAGAGTCATTTTTATTATTATGACAGGCCACGGATAAAACCGCAGTCCGCTTATATATTTCGCCACTTAGTAATAAGAACCAAAATCTCGTAACCTCTTATCTGCCAAAAGTAAGACACAATGGAACACGCAATGAGGTTTCGCGTAGATCTGCATTTCGGCATATTAATGTTTAATCGACAGACATATTTAGTTTCGAAATCCTTAAAGAAACTATTCATACCATCCTCCAAAACTCTCGTGCTAAATGTTTTTAACATGACAGCTTGACATGCTTTAAAGTTTAGGTATATATTAACCCTAACAAATTTAAAGATTACTATGATTACGAAACTTACCAGGAAAGAAAATAGTATAGTCAAGAGCGACGGTGAGCTGCCGTAAAAAGGGTTCTCCGGTTTCGGCGAATATGTAGCAGTTTCTCAAATGATGGCCGAACATCGCCGACATCAGGTCACAGCGACGCACGTACGGCGTTTGTGAAAGTAGTACTGGTAACTGAGGACAAACTTAGGTCATTAAGGTAGCATAGGTATTTTATTTTATTTATTTTATTTTATTAAGGAAAACAAACAGTAGTATATTATGTATTAACAATCGATGCTTAAAAATACATTTAAAACTAAAAAATACACTACCCATAACGTTATCCACAGATTACATAAAAGACTTGCTTACTGTAAGGATCAAACAGAATTTAATTTTAGACTATCTACTACATATCAATAGAAAAAGAGAAAATTTACATAAAGTTATGTTGCCAGAGTCAATAAATAAAATCTAATGCTGTTTTTGGAGTACCTTGAAAACATCATTTCTGAATGTGTGCTTATTCAAGAACAATATATCTATTGTGCCAAACCGCTTATTATAATCGTCAACCATACGATGTAGCGGTGAGCGTAAACCAGAGTTGGTTCGACATCGAGAGGCGACGAACAGATGCCTCGTGCGAACCTCTCGTCTGTGTGTTGTGCGAGGGACCAGGTAGCTCAAACTATGGAACTCTTATAACGGCAACATCGAGGTTAGGGTCACGCTTATACATTACTATATATTAGTACTTTTTAGAGTAGTAGAGCCTCGCTGATTTCAGCATGAATGGGCCGGCTCGACCGGAGAAGGACTACCCTCTCACAGAATATCGACGTAAAATAGCAGTATTCCTACTGTTGTGTTTCGTTCGGTGAGTGAGAGTGCCGGAGGCCTAAGCACGCCCTTTCCCCCTTTCCGCTCCTTTTCCTTCCCACTTCCTTTCCTAAAGGGTCGGCAACGCGCAGGTGATGCCTCTGGTGTTGTAAAGGTCCATAAGCTACGGTGACCACTTACCATCAGGCCGTATGCTTGTTTGCCACCGTAGTAGAATAAAAAAAATTTAAAATGTACCCGTAGGATTTGGTAAGTAAAGGTAAAAACAATAGGTACATTAATAAAGTAACCAATTCAAATTAAAAAATAATAATTTAAAAGTGCCTTCTACATCATTAGAATATGGCATTTTATACAGGCATTATCAATTTACTTACAATATTATTATATTGTAAGTAAATTAATATTAGGCATTTTCAATTTACTTACAACATTCTAAGGTCAACGGAAAATATTCTATGGTATTCAAGCAGGATGAGAATATTGCATAATGTTCTAAATATTCTTATATGGTTAACGAATTTATAACAAACACATGACGGTTTATGTGGTCTATTTCAGTTTCATATCAACACCCATTTCATACCCAACAAAAGTTCCGTGTTTACTTTTAAAGGTACAATAAGAAACTATAAAATCATGTTTTGAATGCGACGTTACCGTTGGTTGTGTTTATTGTAACATTCGCTAATGACGGTAGAAATATAAATGCCAACATGTGGGAAAATAAAAAGTGGCATACTCAATGATCGGTCACGAGTTCATTACCGTACATTACCAACGGTGCCGACGCAGCACCTACGTCCAATACTAACATGCGTCATAAAGTATTTCGCAACAACTTTTATATTAATAAGCTATTAACCAAGTAATAACGAGTACATTATTAACTTATATCTACAACACACTATCAAGGAAAGATAAGCCACCGTTGTTTAAATTGTAATAATTTTAAACTAACTTAAGTAATATACAGTGTCTAACTTTCGGCTTTCTTTCCTTTCGTACTCCATTACAACTCTACCAATACCATAAAGTGTAAAGTGTGAAGGCTAACTGGCCCGAACATTTATTGGTCCTTCAAGAAAGCGAGGTATTTTTTTTGTGTTTGTATCTCGGTTACGATAGCAATCGGTTTGCTGGCCTCCCACAAGCGGGTTTCACCAGTGAATTGAGAAGGTGCATTAATATCGTAACTAAGGTGCAGGCGCACTAAATATACCTAGTGTCCATTCCGGCCCGGCGTACGTGAATATAACAACTCTTTTACGAACGTCAAGAAGGATTGGGAAGAATCAGCAAACTCAAGAACTATCGTCGAGTACTACTGGGAGTAGTCTCAGAACAACATCAACTTAACTATAACTGTGAGTAATCGTGCAACATGAGCAGGATGCAGAAACAGCAAGCTTGCTTTGAAAACATCAAATCCTTGTGTGCTAACTACAAGAAGGACAGCGCGTCCAGAAAAACTCAAGAATACCTGAACAAGCGGATACCTTCGAAAACCAACATTCGACTCTTCTTGTGGAAATCGAAAACAAAGACATCAACTACTTTACAGAAGACATCTACAGTAAAACTAAAGCCATGTATGAATCAACTAAACGTAATATCATGGACTTATTAAAACAACTTACTGAAGAACAAGATTCTGTCAAGTTTGATTTGGCGGACCCATTGGACGACGAAGTAGACACGAATGTGAAACTTTTACTGAGCAAACAGGAGCGTAATTTTAAGGCCATAGATCGCGCAATGTCTAAAATCTGTATTTCAACTACCAACGAGAAATGGGAGCTAGAAGACAATCTCAGCATCGCAGAGAGTATTGAAAAGCTGCACTGGGAGCTTGATAGCTTACTTAGAGGTTCTCAGGAAAACTACTACATCATGTTTATTGACATTGAAAATAAATACGATGAAATGCGTAAGCAACTAAACAGCAAGATATGGTCAATGGCGCATTACCAGAAGTCTGCCCCGAGGATTGAAATACCCGAGTTCTCAGGAAATTATAATCACTGGATTTCCTTCAAAGATCTTTTTACAGAGGCCGTCCACAATAACCCGACTATAAACAAGGCTCAGAAAATGCAGCACCTTAAAACCAAGCTAAAAGGGGAAGCCGAAAGATTGGTTCAACATCTGCCCATTAGCGCTAACAACTATGACTCTGCTACGTTTACGTACTATGCTACGTTTGAGAAAACCAACTGGCCACATCTGGAAAACTTAAAGCTAGCTGATGCTGATTATAATGTGTCACGTCCTATAGACATCTTGCTTGGGGCGGACGTGTATGCTGACATCATAATGGACGGGGTTCTGAAAGGTGAACAGCAATCCCCCATTGCGCAACAAACACACCTAGGATGGATTCTTTGTGGCAAACTACCAACATTCAATTGTCACGTGACGTTATTTGACATGAGTGAGATGACTAAGTTCTGGGAGAACGAAGATATCATTCAGGATACTCAGGACATCCACAAGGACGACCAGTGCGAAGAGTACTATGTCAAGACAGTAAAAAGAGCGTCCGAAGGACGTTATATCGTGAAGATGCCTCTCAGTCCTAATTATGAACAAAAGATGGGACAGTCGAGATCTATTGCTGTCTCACAATTCCTACAGCTTGAAAAACGACTCGAGAAAAACAATAAACTTGCAGATATGTACCGAAGTTTCATAAAGGAGTATATAGAATTACACCACATGAAACCGGTGGCTCGCGCATCAAGCAGACATCCGCACTTCTACCTACCCCATCACGGCGTACTGCGTGAACACGCCGCAACAACAAAACTGAGAGTTGTCTTCAACGCCTCACAAAAAACAACGAGTGGTTACAGTCTCAATCAACTGCAAGAAAAGGGTCCTAATCTACAAAAAGATATCCAAACCCTAATTCTGAAATGGAGAACGTACAGATATGCCTACACCGCGG
Source organism: Catocala sponsa (assembly GCA_963564715.1). Classification (NCBI taxonomy): domain Eukaryota; kingdom Metazoa; phylum Arthropoda; class Insecta; order Lepidoptera; family Erebidae; genus Catocala; species Catocala sponsa. The sequence continues at coordinate 10,194,746 of OY751333.1, forward strand.
ATATAGAGAAAATGTACCGCTGTATTGGGCTCGCCGAAAAACAACAGAATCTGCAAAGAATAATATGGCGTGACTCACCGAACGAAAGGCTACGGGAATTCAAACTTTGTACCGTAACCTATGGGGTGAAATGTGCTCCATGGCTTCTTATGAGAACTCTGAAGCAACTAGCCATAGATGACAATAGTATGTACCCGGAAGCAGCTGATGTGCTACAGAAAGATATGTACGTAGATGACCTTATCAGCGGCCATAACTCTATTCCTGAAGCTAAACAACTTCAAGCGTCACTGATAAACTTACTAAGAGGCGGCGGTATGAATCTACGCAAGTGGTCGGCCAATCACCCTGCGTTACTAGCGGACTTGTCTGTAGATCAAATTTCAAACAAAAACAGCTTTAATTTCAAGCATGAGGAGTCTAGGAAGACACTCGGTCTCGGATGGAACCCAAGCACTGACACATTTACCTTCAACTGGATTTTTGAATATAAAAACAAACAACTAACTAAGAGAAACCTTTTGTCTCATATATCAAAGCTATACGACCCGCTTGGATGGCTGTCACCCGTGACTGTAGCAGCAAAACTGCTATTCCAAAAGGTTTGGACTAGCAAAGTCGGATGGGACGAAGCTCTGTCCAGCGATATACAAGAAGAGTGGTTCAAACTGCGAAGTGATCTCCCTGAGGTGAATAACATCAAACTCAAACGGTGGCTTGCAGGAACGCAGCAAAACATACAGCTCCTGGGTTTCTGTGATTCGAGCGAGAAAGCTTACGCGTGTGTAGTATATAGTCGTGTTATAAACGAACATAGGACGCCAACTATAACTTTGCTAGCCGCTAAGACTAGGGTTGCCCCGTTAGCCCAAAAAACTACACTGCCGAGATTGGAACTTTGCGGTGCGCTACTACTCGCACAACTGATAGAGAAAATAAAAAAAGCATATGCAAGCCACGAAATAACGACACAAGCGTGGTGTGACTCTCAAGTGGTACTCGCGTGGCTACAAGGAGACGTATCCAGATGGGATAAATATGTAGCAAACAGAGTCACTAAGATAAAACGAAGCATCGTTCCTGAAAACTGGGCCTACGTGAAATCTGATCAAAACCCAGCAGATTGCGCTTCCCGAGGGTTGTATCCTACAAAACTACGTAACTTTAATCTATGGTGGAATGGTCCTGATTTTTTACAAACGTTAGAAAAACAAGAAGTTCAAAAAATTCCAGTGTGTTTGTTTACAACCAACGTTGGAATCAAACTTCAACCGGTGACAACCCTAGCTACAAATCACGATGAACACATAATTATGGAATTATTACATAAATTTAGTTCATTGCACCGGGTAACACGAGTCGTCGCCTGGGCGTTGCGCTTCGGTACAAATGCACGCATCGGCAAGAAATTAGATGCCACATACCTAACTACTAGCGAACTGACCACGGCTAAGGACATTATAATAAAACGCGTACAACAAACTGAATTGCAAGCCGAATACAATCTACTAATGAGAAAGGAACCTGTGCCAAAAAGAAGCTCCATCTACAAACTCAACCCTTTTTTGGACAAAGTTGGAATTATTCGAGTTGGCGGACGTCTCAATAACTCAAACTTGTCATACAGTATGAAAAATCCTGTTATTCTGCCAAAAGGAGGGCGATTTACACAGTTACTTATTGAGCAAGCGCACTCTACAATGCTGCATGGAGGCGCGCGACTAACTTTAGCCTACATTAGGCAGCGTTACTGGATAGTCGGCGGTAACAGAGCAGTCAAGGCGCGATTACGCCATTGCATCCAGTGCCATCGTCATAAGCCTACAGCAAATTACCAACTCATGGGTGACCTGCCTTACCAAAGGACTACACCATCTCGACCCTTTACACATACCGGAGTTGACTTTACCGGTCACGTACAGGTCAAGGTTAACAAGGGAAGAGGGGTAAAAACTTCAAAGGGGTACATAGCAATATTCGTATGTATGGCAACAAAGGCTGTGCATATCGAGCTCGTGTCAGATCTGAGCACTGAAAACTTCCTCGCCGCTTTCCAACGGATGTGTGCGCGACGCGGCACACCCAAACACGTCTACTCTGACTGTGGCACAAAGTGGAGCTGCGAAGATGCTGCGAAATGAGTACGAATACTTCCAACAAGCCCTGTCGCCAGAGTTCTTTACTGAAATTGGGAAGCTGGAAGTAGAGTGGCATTTTAACGCCCCTGCGTGGCCAAGCGCGGGTGGATTATAGGAAGCTGCTGTCAAATCCATGAAGTACCACCTGCGTCGCGTATTGGGAGAGCAAAAACTTACTTACGAAGAGTTTGCCACGCTGCTTACAAATATTGAGGCTTGTATGAATTCTAGACCATTGTGTCCCGTGACAGAAGACCCAGAAGAATTCTACAATTGTTTAACCCCGGGACACTTCCTTACTGGCAGCCCTGTGATGTCGCTACCACTTTCTGATTACAGTGACATTAGAACGATAGACATACGCCGTCGATGGCAGCTTACTGAAAACATGTTGCAACAATTTTGGAAATCCTGGTCTAATGAATATTTATTACAATTACAACGACGTAGCAAATGGAACAAACAAACAAAGAACGTCAAAGTAGGTGACGTGGTGTTGGTTAAAGACAACAATTTGCCACCAGGAAAATGGGCCTTGGGACGCATCCTGGATGTCCATCCTGGTTCTGACGGTCTTGTACGAGTTACCACTATAAAGACACAAGCTGGTATAATTAAACGACCTATAATAAAATTATCACCACTACCCCTTTTGGAACCTGAAAGAGAAACAAATACTGAACCCATGGCTAACAAACCGGACCCGCCAACCTCCGACAAACAACGGATATCAAAGGAAAAAACTACCGGAAAGAAATGCTTCTCAACATTGTTTACAACACTTATTACAATGTTTATATTGATAACAAGCGCACGTGGTACTAACAATAACAAGGCGGAGCGAGCTCATATTACAAGTTTGGAACCTGAGCGCCCGATATATTATGACACACTCAGCAAAATGCGATTTATTCACGATGAGTGGAATTTAATTATGTATTATAATTTAAGTAATTACTGGGACAACGTACAACGAGTAGAAAACTATCTAATGAGTTTGACAAAGTTTTGTACAAACACCGATGAAAGATACTGCAAACCGACTCTAGTGCAACTATCACACGAGATGGATATGATACGCCACTACAATAGTATACTGTTGGCACCGAAAAAACATCTGTCGGAGCGTAAAAGGCGAGGCTTGGTCAACGGAATCGGCTACGTCGCAAACGAACTCTTCGGTATTCTAGACCAGAACTTTGCAGAAAAATACCAGAGGGATATTGCGGCTGTTCAAGTCAACGAGAACTACTTACTCGAGCTTATGAAGAACCAGACGTCTATTGTAGAATTAGAGAACAAGGTGTTGAAGAAAACAGAAAATAACATTAACCGGCAGGTTCAGATGATTGACAAATTTATGAATGAAACCAATGAAAACTTTGTCAGTGTGAAATCAGCCATGGAGATCATGATGGCCACAAGCTACTTTAACTCCGCTTCTTTGGCTACATTCTTGTTATTACGAAATTTGAAGTCAATGCAAGAAATGCTCTTCAATACTCTAACTAATGTCTATAAAGGGCATGTGGATGTTCACCTTCTGACTCCGGTAGAATTGACCGAACAACTGAATACCATCTCCGGTAAACTCCCGAAGTCTATAACGTTGCCGATAGAAAACGTCAGAGAAGATATTAAGGATATCTACAAGCTGCTCTACATGAAAGCACGCGTAACTACAGACTACTTTCTCTTCGAAGTGCACATACCCTTGACTTCTGACAACGAATTCCTTCTATACAGAGCCTATCCACTGCCTGTAAGAAAAAACACAAGCGTAACTACCGTACAGATACGAGCGCAGTACATCGCTGTAAATTTTCAGCAGAACACCTACATATCTTTAACCGAGGAAGACGTAAAACAGTGTATGGAATTGAAGTCTGGAGTATACATGTACAGCAAAAACATGCCAGTGTACAATTTGAACCATATCAACGCTCCCTACGAGGCGAAACTGCTAAGTCATCATACAAGTACACCGTGTGCCACTGTAGAAACGGTGTGCGTCGACTCGTGGGTCGCGCTAAAACAACTTAACAGCTGGCTGGCGGTTTGCTGTGGAACATGTACTTTGCGTACAATATGTGACAGTGAAGTGACGTCATATACTATAACCTCGACTGGCATAGTTAACTTAGCGCAAGGATGTATATTACAATTCCAAGATTTCACCATCTATTCGCACAACAAATACAATAGTAAGATCAAGATGAACTACCAGCTTGACATCCCTGTTTTGAACTCTACGGTGAATAATATTGTGAAACTAAGTTACCTCAATGAATCGTGGGCAATACTACGTCACAAATCTGAAGAAGATACGGCAGAAATCGATAGAAGATTACTCTTACAAAGAGAACATGAAGTCCTACCTGAGCCGATTTCTTCACACGACCTACACCAGTATATAGTGTGTTACACGTTATTAGGAATAGTTGTTATCGCAGTCGTTACGTGGCTCCTAAGAAAGCGATTGGTATTCTGTAAAGAAAAGAAGAAACAGACAGAAGAACTCCAACATGAGGACATTGAATTAGCGTCCCAGCATCCCGAGGAAGCTACGCGGAGGGCATCCAAGCAGCCGCGACAGGCGTCACCAGCAACAACAACAGCGGCGATGGACAACGTCGCATTTAACTTTGATTAAGTGATATTTCTTTGCTTTGTACTGACTTATCTTTTCTTGATAGTAACTTATATTTTCTTTTGTCCTTTTGGGGTTGCCAATATGTACGGGTCACGAGTTCATTACCGTACATTACCAACGGTGCCGACGCAGCACCTACGTCCAATACTAACATGCGTCATAAAGTATTTCGCAACACCTTTTATATTAATAAGCTATTAACCAAGTAATAACGAGTACATTATTAACTTATATCTACAACACACTATCAAGGAAAGATAAGCCACCGTTGTTTAAATTGTAATAATTTTAAACTAACTTAAGTAATATACAGTGTCTAACTTTCGGCTTTCTTGCCTTTCGTACTCCATTACAACTCTACCAATACCATAAAGTGTAAAGTGTGAAGGCTAACTGGCCCGAACAATAGATATGTTTCAACTATTATATATTGAACTAGCTTTTGCGCGCGGCTTCGCTCGCGTTAATTTAGAATTTGACAATCAATTCGGGTCGTACTTGTCCAGAAGTGAGAAAATTTTCATACAAACTTTATCCCCCCTTCCGCCCCTTTAGGGAAGAGTTTTATCCATTTCACCTACACAGATATTTTTCAATTGTAATCAAAAACTTATGTACCAATTTTCATACTGCTAAGTCCAGAAATTAGAAAATTTCGTTACAAACTTTTCCCCCTATTTCACCTCCTTAGGGGTGGAATTTCAAAAAATCCTTTCTTAGTACACCCCTACAAATTAAAACACATGCTCTCCAAATTTCAAGTTCCTACGACCAGCGGTTTAGGCTGTGCGTTGTCTCTAAGTCAGTCAGTCAGGACATCTTTCTTTATATATATAGATGGCGCGCAAAATTCAGTCTCGCTTCATGTGCCCAATATAACTGCCCTATGTTTTCATATTTCACTGATATGTATCAGATGTGTATTAGGTGATGTTGTAACATCACTTAATAATATTTGATGATAGGTGTTTAATAAATGGTTTGGACAAATCGTTATAGCTTCATAAAATATAAATATAATGTGATAACGAATGAACTGCCAGCTTCGGTGTTTCCCGAGCGCTATGATATGTCCTTCTTCAAACGAGGTTTAAAGAGAGTTCTTCTTTCACGGTAGGCAGCGGCTTTGCTGAAGTCCATGAGCAGCGGTTACCACTTTCCATCGGGTGGGCCACTTGCTCGTCTGCCACGAATGGTAATAAAAAAATAACCAGTCACTAACAAGCCAATCGGAGTTCAAAAAATAATTACTAAATAAATAGATAGAGGTATTTATTGTAAATAGCCAATTATATTATGATATTGTTATTTCATAAGTACCATCTATTTCGGCTTCCGATCCGCTAAGAGGAATTCGACCCAAGACACTTGAGATGCTCAGAGCTTCAGATGATGAATGATATTTAATTACAGAGAGCTTCATATACCATGACACAGTAACCTCATATTATCACTAATATACGCTGGCAGTTTTGCCTGCTTTATATAAGGTACTCAATAATTATATGTATGCTATGCAGAAGCTTATATTCTGTTTTAAAAAAACACTCTCGGTCTGGGAATAATTCTCGTGCCGCTGGGGACTTTACAAACATTTCAACAACGGACACAACGAACACCCAGATTCGGAACAACCATTTGTAGATCACACACATTTTTGTCCCGGGTTTTTGAACCCACTAGAGTTGGCGCATTGGTGCCGAGGTGAGGCAACCACTTAAATACGGCATCCGCGCAGTCAATATATTCCTTTTTATTTGTTTAGTTGCGTTAAATGTACCAAAATGCAGATAGTTTCATCGCTCCAAGTCGGTTTGTTAAAAGAAAATCTAGAAAATAAAGCTTCAAAATTATGTAATAAATTTTTTTTTATGAAAATGTTATTACATAACATTTGCGTAAACATAAGACAATATTAAGAAAATCTAGAATTATTATTATTAATACTTTGTACTACTTACTAGCTACCACGTAAGTTATAACAAATAACTGAAACAAACAGTAAAATTTTCAGATATCGTTCGGAGCATTTTTCTTTGCGCCTTAATCTATTACCATAAACCATAGACATATTCAAAGTCTAAGCATATACCATAAACAAGTTAAATTATTTTGATCAGCAAACTAATAAGTACTACGTACAACTAATGCTTATGAATTCGATAGGCTAACTTCACAAATTGGTCTTACTTCGCCAAGAACTGTCAAGATAAATGAATTACAATATACCTGTCGTCCTCTCTCAGTCACCCAAAGTTGTTTTATGTACTTCCAAAACTTCTTCAATTGGTAATCTATAACAATTAGCAGTTAGACAACTTAGGTACCTTTTGTTATAAGAAACTGGAGACAAATAAAGCTGAAGCCTCTATGTTTAATCTTGTACTCTTTACGTTAATTATTAACTATCCTAAAACTTCGAAGATTGTGAAGGTTTATTCAAATAGATAAACTTTATCGTGTTTTTAAAACAAGCTATAGATATAATCCTGTTGTCATCTATCGATTCTTTGTGACAACAATGGTATGTTGATGTAATTCTAAAATACCAGCGGTTTTGATGCAATGGTACCTAAAAGTACGCCTCGCCTTCCAAAAAATATCCTGTTTGAAGGTTTGCACTAATATGCCTTTAGTGTACTTTGGTGAACTTATCCACATGAGATCCAATATACAGAATAGTAGAAACCAATATGAAGTTCACTTACTGTCACCAAAACACATGTCGTACTGTAATACAATGGCAGGTTTTTACAGGTTTAAAAGCAAAACAGAAGATCTTGAAACAAGCTGTTTGTTCCTTATTAAAGGCGAGTCCACATTGTCAGTCAGGGTTATACGTTAAACCTATATTTTAAAGGTTGAAATCTTTAAAATATTACAGAACAAAATGTTACAGATTATTACAAAACCCCAAAAGAGTACGAAACCGGGTTTATGTACCCTTCCGAGGAAGCAGGCCTATTGTGTGTAACCACGAAAGCAAGTGGTTTGGGACTGCTCAGTAAATGGCGATAAGTCAGTTGCCATCTATTAAGCAGTCCCAAGCTAGTTACTGCTACTGAGAATTTCTAAACCGAATAACACAACGCCACGTTGCCTTTAATTGGACCTGAGACACACACGTATCGAGTTGAATTATACCCATTATTATTAGGTATTATTTAATTTTTTTCTTTAAACTATATGTTATACAAGGATTATTCCATCTTAATCTGAAACCTAGTAAAAAGTACTCAATATATTTATTTATGGATTTGTTTGCATTTTATTTTTTTGTCCAGTCCAAGATAAATTCATTAGAACTATATAATAACTCAATAAATGACTTATAAATCTATACGCTATAAATTAATTTGTTAACTTACGAGACAATCCTTGATTCTTCAACATGTCAATGAGCTCCATGGTCACATTCTCATAAGCAGTCAAGGCATATTTAGTAGCATACGCCAATTGTATCGACGTGGCTAGTACTATGGCAGCAAGCATTTTGCCGCACACTAGAATTATACCCAGGATAACCATAGGCAGAATATCGTCTATAACAAACTCGTCCGTCCCAGTAGTGGTAAGTTGAGCTACCACCACATAGAATGACGTCACGTAATTCCATCGACAGTGCGGCGATTCTCTGTGGGTAATATGAAAATATAGTTAATCTGGATTTACAAGGTAACATAACACTGCTGACTTTTTCTTGAAGAAATGTTTGGCACATTTTAATTATTGCAGGAAAAATAACATACTTTTTGACAAAGTGGTAATTGACAAAATGAAGATGAGGATAATTAACAATATGAGAATATCATTCTAATACTGTTAAAATTCTGGTATAACACAAATTCGACTGTTAAAAATTAACTATTTAAGCTTTGGATGGTCCTAAGACAAAGAACTCACATACCTGTAACTTGTAATTAAATAATACGATTTATTTTTATACTTTTAGCAATCTGGTTAGAATATTTGTAAAATCAATATTTATATAAAATCTTTGATGATATCGAGAAACGAGTAATCGGATGAAGGAAAACATAATGAGGAAATGTACATTCCTAATTTCTGTATTTTGATCTGAGCAGCATAGTGGACTATGGCCTAACGCCTGGCTTTCTTTAAAGGGTTATGCCTAACAGTAAATAATTAATATTATTCTTAGTCGTAACTAGATTGTAGCTTAGCCTAATAATAATAGCTTCTACAACTATTCATTAACTATTCTATTTATTTACTTCAGGATCTAACGCAACCATGCATTTAGTTTTAAGTGAAAGGTAAACAATATACATGATCGTATTAATACGATACATATTACCTCGGCTTCAAACGCATTAATGTAGATTTTGCCAATTAATTTCTGTCCCTCAGAAAGAGTACTTTTCACAGATATGACACTTTATGTCCTTTTCTGTACTGTCAAGAGGTTAAGATGTGAAAGCGTAACAAACAAACGCGCATTCGCAACATGCAACGCGAAAGTTTAACAGTTACGTTTAAGAACTCCGCTTGAAAATAAAATGCAGAAAGAAAGTGTATTTATGAGAAATGCTATTCTTTGGAAAACGAAGAAAATTTAGTTTTCACTGCCAGCTGAAATTCCTGGTGTCACGCGGGACTCGTGAGGCCAAAATATGTTTAGTCTGTTTTAGGTACGTACGTACGTACGCACCGCAGATTCGCGGGGCTGGCCTCCCGCGCACGACTCGCACACTGAAGATATGCGGAGTTGGCAGCAAATGTGTTAAACACCTTTGAAGGTTTATTTTATTAGCGACTCGATCTGACTTCGCACGGGTAGTATAAAACCTTAACAAATTATACACCTAAACCATCCACATGGATCACTCTGTATTTTGGTGAAAACCGCATGAAAATCCGTTCAGTTGTTTTTGAGTTTATTGCGAAGAGTGAGACAGACGCGGCGGGGGACTTTGTTTTATAATATGTAGTGATAACTCACGTATTAATGAGGTGAATCTTGAGCGTGCGTATGTAGCTGATGGGTGAAGTACCAATCATTACGAGGAGCCACACGCTGGCAAACGTGTGGATCATAAGTACCACTACTATGACTGTCATCACTGCCTGAGAAAAGAAGATTTATTTTATATTATAAACCGGTAGCGCGGCAGTAGTAGATGCGACTGCGATGCGTGAGGGCCGTGCTGATTGGGCAAATTGATTTTGGGCTATTCTGTTAAGGTATAATCGGGGTCTGGAAATGTCCAGAGACAGCAATGGACCTTTACGTTAGACCTTAAACCATAGTTGGCCAAAAGTGGACGTTTTAGACCTTTGCCTACCCTGTCGGCGTCAGACTATGTATGTACGTATGTTTAAATGGCAGGTAGAGCAGTGCGATATCCTCGCTTAAGTCTGTAGGGTTTTTTAAACTTTTGCAGTGGGGAAGTCTTTTCACCAGCACACATATACCTTACAGAAGATTATATTCGTGCTGTGAGAACATAATATGTTTGGTAGAGAAAGAAAACGTTTGCCGATACGAGTTAGCAAACGTGAAGATATCCTATACAAATAAATATACTTGTTTCCAGTATCTACTACAAAGATTATATCATATTTACCTGTAAACTTGTAAGGTTATTAGTAAGTTCTTTTGATGTATTGCGATAGAACTCAAATAAATACTTGAGTCTGAATAACTTGATGGCTCGCAAGTAATGCATATTCCTTACGCCATTTCTGAAATTAAAGTACACAACATTATTAAAATCCTATTCTGTGGGCTTAACATGTAAAAGCAACAGGGAATATCGGAGCCTCTTTATATAAAAAAATTTCTCGGCGTATACATTTTTTACTCGTCTGGAAGCTACTAAGATCCATTTAGGCTTAATACAAATATACGTATCGTGAAATATTTATAAGAAATAACGAATTGTTTTAGAAATATAACCATGTAATTTCTTATCACGTTTAACATAATATGACTATAATAATTATTTATTTAAGAATGAAATTACATTGTAGTTATATACACAGTCTTATGCTATACACGATGATAGTACCTATATATTAACTACACATAATCATCTTCTCCCTAGCCTTTATTATGCCCAAGTCACTTGTGATCGGCTTTCAAGTCTAACCGGATTTGACTGGATATCAGTTTTTACACGGAGCGACTGCCATCTGACCTTCACAACCCGAAGGCTAACGATACCCTAAGGCTAGACTAGTGTCAGGATATTAGAGGGTACAGACTTCCCAATAACGATTGCCATAGGTATTCATGGCAGCCGGGACCAACGGCGTAACGTGCTCTCCGAGGCACAGAGCAGGCGATAATTGTCAATCAATACGCACATAATTTCGAAAAGTCATTTAACTTCCGAAAATCAGAGGTGTGCGACATGGGTTCGAACCCGAGACCCTCTGCATTGCAGTCTGTTGGTCTCCCCACTCAGCTATCGCTACATATAATATGACTTTATAATATTATCTTAAACAATACGAGTGACATAAAAAGGCAGCGATAGGTCTTGTGGAACACCGTTAAACTGCCACGCAAAGGTCTCAAGTTCGATCCCAAAGCAGATACAGACTTTTTGTGTTAATTATCGCTCGGTTTAGCGAAGAAGGAAAACGTCGTAAGGATACTTGCTTGTCTGAGAGTTCTCCATAATGTTCTCGAAGATATGTGAAGTCTGCCAGTTCTCAAGCGGTCAGCGTGGTGGACTAGGCCCTTCTCTCACCGAGATGAAGCCCGTGTCCAGAAATGGGACAGTTTATTATACAGAGTGATGACTGCACGGATGGCGTAGTGGTAAATCATTACGCCACTGTGCCGAGTATTGTGGGTTCGAATCCCACACAGAACGAAAATTTGTGTGATCCACAAATGGCTGATCCAATTCTGTGTGTTCCTTGTGCTTACAGTGACAATCATTACCGTTAGATTCATATTTATAATAATCAAACATAATATAAAAAGCAAATCTAATATTTTAAGTGAGGTTGTATGTAGTTAAGCCTAATAACATATAGTTATTAGTTAATTTATATGCGTGTGTTTATGTATAAGCGTCGACGTAGGCACAGAAATTAATCCAAATAATACAACTCCATGTTGCTTGGATGAAGCCTGTTGCCCGAGTAGATAAGTAGCAAAATGATTTAAATCTCACATAAAATATACGCTGTCAGGGAAATTACGATCTTAATAAATATATTCATAACGATTGAAATATGAATTCTCGATATGAAAAGGTTCATCATAACTTATTAATGAGAGTTTTCCTACCGTGAATTCGTATTTCAATTGTTATCTGCTTATAATATGTTATAATTAAATGAAAACAAAGCCTTTATATAAAAATAATATAATGCTGCAATAGCCTGTGGAGTGGAGTTGGAATGCCACGCATAGGTCTCGAGTTCGAACCCGAGGGCGTGCATGTCTGACCTTTTAAAGTTATGTGCGTATTTAATACTTAATTATCGCTGGTTTTAACGGTGAAGGAAAACATTGTGAGGAAACCTGCATGGCAGAGAGTTCTTTCTTCATAATGGTCTCAAAGATATGTAATGTCTGCCTACCTGCGCTGGACCAGCGTGGTGGACTATGGCCTAATCTATGGCACATTGAGAAGAGGCCCGTGCCCAGCAGTGTGACAGTTAATTACAGAGCTGATATTAATAATGAAAAATAACACTAACTTATTGTTAGTGCTTACTAAATCGATCTTCAACATAAGATTAGTTGCAAGTAATTTACTAAATATGCATGGCAATTGACTTTAGGGCATTGCTGCTGTCTATTTATACTAATATTATAAAGAGGAAAATCTTGATTTTTTGTTTCTTTGTTTGTATTTAACACAAAAACTACTGAACCGGTTGTAAAAATTCTTTCACCATTAGAAAGCTATACTATCACCGAATAACATATCTTGCCTGATTCTTCTGGAAAATGCTCTTGTAGGAACAACGTAGAACACATACCAAAGCATTATTTATGTTATTTAAATATATTATGAAGGCTTTCACCATAAAATGTTTCTTCAAAACACTATCCCTGAAGGCGAAAAACTGGAGTTCGCCTTAACACCGAATTCGATGGAGATGTACTCGCGGGCAAAAGCTAATCAAATAGATATGCCTTAACGAGAACAGGCACTTCTATTCTTGCTGCTTTTAACAAGCTTACAAACGACATCCAGGTATAAAGATGGTCTTTCCCACCAACTGGCGAGACGTTATGTCATTGAAGTGAACATGAACTATCTACTTACGGTATAAAAAATCCCAAGAACTCGAGTGGAAAGTTAACGAATACGTCACTCCAGATCCAAAGTTTATGCTTGAAGTATCGTCGCCTACACCTGGGCCCATCTATTACCAGCCCACCATGTTTGCTGACGTAACCCTGTACGTAATAAGCAAATCATTAATTTATAGTTCCCAACATTACTTATCTAAATTGACTTTGTAATAAATATATGGCAAAATTCTGGATTGATGCTAAGTACTATGTATGGCATAGGCGTGTTTCCTTAAAATATTTTGATAAATAATTACAAAGTCACATGTAAACCGTACAATGGGTCAAACAGTTTAAACGTATCGTTGTATTTTTCATTCTAGTAGTTGTACCTACTATTAAAAATACTTTATATTTTATGCAATTTTGCATCATCACTGAAACTAATATCAAGCAGAATTTACTATCTTTCCTCTGCCATACGGGGTTTAGAGCGGAAAACCCTGGCATTCGGTTCTTTTAGCTCGCACAAATTCCTAAATATGCTAGCAGGACGGAGCAATCATTCGCGCGAGGAATCAAATTTCAGAACGACTAAAAAATCATAACTAAACTACCGATATAAGAAGCATATAACCAGAAATTATCAGTTTATTTAGTATAAAAATAATTGTGTCCTAATAATAATAACAGGCGTGAATCTATGTATGTATGTAATAAGGTAATTACTTTTACAGCAAACAAATTTCTTGGAAATACGTCTAGCGCATTTTTCCGTATCGATAGCCACTAAAATATTCCATAATATAATTAAATTACAATAAAACACTTAATGAATAGATTATCATCAAAGAAAACTTACTTTCCTAGAATACACTTTGTAAAATTATTTTTAGTAAAAGTTTGAACTTTAGATTCTTTATTATAGAACTCTTACATGTAGAACACAGCCGTTCAAAGTTGTTCTCAGTCCAAAAATATAATTAAGCAATTTATTTAGAATAATTATTATCGTTATTTTAAATAAGCTGGCTTTACTCTATTCCATATAATATGCTGCGTCACTAATCATTACGCACCGATTTGTGATCTTTTTACATGAACTCTTAAGTTACGGCATCTTATCTAAGCTTGCCAATATTTACTTTTTGATACAAGATTTTTAAATTCGTGGACAAGGAAAACATAATTTAATTTACTAATATTATAAAGACGAAGGATTTGTATGTTTGTATGTAACTGATAAACTCAATAACTAAAAGACCGAATTTAAAAATTCTTTCACCATTACCAATCTACTTTATCCAGAAGCGATTTAGTATATATAAAATTACGCTACGATCCACAGGAGCGGAACCTAGGTAGATACCTGGCTGGATAGCTAGTAGTTTGTATAGGAATGAAGTACGACTTTATCCGCATAAGTGTATGGTTACAAATAACAATTCTAATTTAATATGTATTCAATGGTAAAAACATTGTCTATATAATTACCTGATGCATAGCCAAATATATCTTCATGTAAAAAAATATATCGAAGACTGCATGTATCCATAACAATACGTAGCAATCATTGAGGGTCACTAAATCGTACAGGCCTACCACGTATTGAATGGTCACCATACAACATGTTGCGTAGCCGTAACTCTGAAAATGACATATTATTATTACAAACATACACACAAAACCTATTAAGCCTTTACCGGGCTGTGAGCGCTGTGTTGCCAATATAGCATGTAGTTATTTGAACCCACACAAGCTGAAATACAAATACAAAGTCAATCGACATTGGCTATTCTAGGTGAACGGGATAGATTACTTAGAACGGTATATTGGATGTTGGTTCTACTAACAAAGAATACAAACGTTAAAACCTGCGTTTTTTAATAAAAATGTTTAATAATGAAGAAATAGCCTAGTATGAGACTTTTGGAATGCCACGCAAAGGTCTCGATTTCCATACCAACGCACGCGTCTATGACTTCTCGAAATTATGTGCGTATTAAATAGTTAATTATCGCTCACTTTAACGGTGAAGGAAAACATCGTGAGGAGACCTGCATGTCCTAGAGCTTGCCATAATGTTCCCAAAGACATGTGAAGTCTATCAATCCGCACTGAGCCAGCGTAGTGGACTGTGGCCCAACCCTTCTAACAACGAGACCCAGCAGTGGGACAGTTTTTATATAGGGCTGATATTATTATATTTATATAAAGCTAAATACAAACAATGTTCAGTAGCAACACTGAACACGTTTATTATTATTAGTTAATGAACGACTGCCGTGAAACGGAGGGTTGTCTTAGAGATACCTTCGATTTTACACTTGAATAATTTGTTTTGAATGAATGAACATTATAAAATAAGTTATTGATAGAAACAAAATTGCTCAATAGCGCAAATGTATATTTATAAATAACAGCTGTTTACGTTCATTAAACTGTTGATTTGGTTATAAAGATAGATTCACTTCTAAAGGATTTTTTTTTGTCGGCCTCGATGGCGTAGTGGTTAGTGTAACCGACTGCCACGCCTGAGGTCGCGGGTTCGATTCCCGCACAAGTCAAATATCTGTGTGCATGAACATGGATGTTTGTCTTGGTCTGGGTGTTTCTATGTATAATATGTATGTATTTACAAAAAGAAAAGTATATAGTATGTATGTTTATCCATTGTCTAGTACCCATAGTACAAGCTCTGCTTAGTTTGGGCTAGATGGTGTTGTGTGTATGTGATAGAATATTATTATATTATTATATCTCGTGCCTTAACTGAGCATTAAATTTCTTTTTCTAATTTAAATATGATTACTGCCTATATGTTATATATAATATAGGTAAAAGTCACTTAGAAAGTGTATTCATTATTATGCAAACTCAAATCTGGAGCAGAAATATGTATCTCCACCCAATAGAAGATCGAAGCCAAACAAACTTATGTTGTGTTTCTAACGATTTTACACATAGAGTACCCAAATCTTGTTAGCACGTTTTGTGCTGGTAGCAGAAGAGAAACAAAAAAGATAGAACAGTATGATTATGTTCTAGCAGCATTTCCTTTTTACATGGTCTTTAACTCACGATCGAGATTCCCACCTTTAACTATTCTCTGATTGCACGGATGGCGTAGTGATTTAAGTAGTCGTCTTTTCTGCACCGAGTGTTGTGGGTTCGATCCCCACATGGGACAAAACTTTGTGTGATACACATATGTTTGTTGCGAGTATAATAATAATATTTATTTACCAAAAAACGTTTTTTAGAAATCTCACATTTTTACAGAAGGCATTTATATATTTCTGCATTATCGATGAAGAGCGGCCATGCGAAGTTAAGCCGTTCCTCAGCGAACATGCAGAATTGTCCAAATCTTTAACCCTGACTTCTAAACTAGGCGTATATGCCTGTATCTTAGGAGTCAGTGTCTCTCCGTAAATATTATAATAAGCCAAAGTTGTATGCCAAAGTATGACTGATTTTATGTCCGTTTGTTTGAATGTTTGTAAAGTCCCCCGCGAAAAAGGATTTATGCTAACTGCGGGAGTTGTATTTAGTAATGGACACAAGGAACATCTAGATTCGGAACAACCATTTAAGCATCACACAAATGTTTGTCCCGTTTGGGATTCGAACCCACAACACTCGGCGCAGTGGCAGCGGCAGTGCGACGGGCGACCACTTAAACCACTACGCCATCCGTGCAGTCAAAATTGTCATAGGGTCGGCAGTTCTAGTGCAAGCGGCTGACCATAAGTCCTTGTTTGCTACTTATTATGACCAAAAATATCTTAGCCGGTTCTAGTAAAATTAATATTATTAAACGCGCAATATTGAAGGTATAGGGTTAGTATTATATTGTGAGGTGTAAGAAATTAATTATGGTCACATTGATATATACTTTCTTTACTGGTACCAGAAACTTATAATAGATATACAAAAATAAACTACATAATTGCGCGAGCTAACTGAGCGGGTGTGGGGAGACGACTGCTGCGCTGCGCACACACAATAGCGCGCCTTGTATATAAATTTGTAGCGTCAGCAGCCGCTACAAAGGTAACTTATAAAGAGTACCGAAGGTCCAATCACCCCCTTACCCCCTTCCCGCTCCTTCTCCTTCCCACTTCCTTTGCTAAAGGGTCGGCAACGCGCTAGTGATGCCTCAGTTGTTGCAGGCGTCCATAGGCTACGGTGACCACATACTATCAGATGGGCCGTATGCTGGTTTGCCACCGTAGGTGTATAAAAAAAAAATTAAGTCACGCCCCTTTAGAAATAGCATAATTATTCTATTTATTACCGACTGGCGTGTATGAGGAATGTGATGAAAGTGAATGAAGCCAGATAAGTGTGTCAGTGTCATAGCAAATGGAAATCCGTAGTCTCTACCTACCCCTCTGGGAAACAGGCATGAATATGTATTATGATATTTTATTATAATCCGTTTTCTTAGAAACATTAATCTGGAGCAGCGCAAATTATTTGATATTATTTAATAATAATGGTTGGTTTGTACATCACACGTAGATCTGTAATTGAATGTTCTGAGAATCAGTATTTCATTTCAATAGTTGCCGAGAAACAATTACTAACATCTACGTTAATAGAACTACCGCACTGCAATATGATCCGTATAACAGATCCAAACATAGACCTGTACTCAATATGTATTAGATATATCGATGAATATTAAGCTGTACTTGGATATGTTCTGCCAAGCTATGGAAAAGTTTTGTGATAATATCGACCCTTCGCGGATGAAATGTAGTAAAAGGCAAAATACTACTTTTCAGGAGAGCCACAAAACAAAAAGCTACTTTTCTGTTTATATGTTTTTGTTTTGGTGGACAGAGTTTTCCAGCTTTTTATCTATACAAATAAATAAAATTGAAGTGTCCGTTTGTAATGTCAAAATAACAGCTTTTTATCTAATGCATATGAAAGTATATAAGGTACCTATACGAAAAAATATATTTTTCAAATTTTTGTCTGTCTGTCTGTCTGTTTGTTCCGGGTAATCACCGATTTTGACGGGACTTTCACTGGCAGATAGCTGATGTTATAAGAAGTAACATAGGCTACTTTGATTTTAGAAAAAAAATAGGGTTCCGCGGAGACAAACACTTTTTAGTTAAAATCTACGCGGACGAAGTTGCAGGTAACAGCTAGTGTTCTATAATTATGAAAATAAATATGTATTTTACAGCATCTGTGTATTATTTAAGTATTATTCACACCATTTTCTATTTTATGATGAGGTATTGTCTGGGTAGTAAAACCATTTTCTTTTGTGAATATCATCATTATAAAGACACAGGTCGATGCAGCTCGAAAAACTGAATAAGGTTGCATCATTACCAAATATTGCCAATATGGCATTTCATCCTCCAAGAGTCGATATTACCTACGTTCTTACGCCATACCATGATTGTGCCTTCTGTCATAGGACATCAATACGCTGATATTGCTTAGCCTTTCGGAGTTTTAGGGTCACGAGAGTCGTCATTATTAACAAAGTCATATGTTTAAGCAAACGCGTTTACCCGCTTGGGTTAATGGTAAGCAAAACGCATAGCCACATTTCTATTATAAGTAGGTACAACTTATAATTTATATGATGACATTGTAGATAGTAAAGAAATAAAAAAAGCAGTTTACCCAACACTAGTAACACGTTTTATGACTTGGTCTTGATCTTAAAAAATATTGATGGTGGTACTAAGTACCTCGAGGGCGACCGCAGATGAGATGGAAGGATGACATCAAAAAAGTGGCGGGCAACAACTGGACCCTAATTGCTCAAGACAGAGGAAAGTGGAGAAGATTGAAGGAGGCCTACACCAAATATTTGGTCGATTAAGGCTAAAAAGAAGAAAAAGACTAAGTACAATGTGTTTCATAAAGACACAGCAAGTTCCAACATAAATTCATATTACATAGATATGCTAAACAAGTAAGCACTTCATATAAGTTGTGCCACCTGTATTAGCATACATGTATACATAGAATACGTATCTTAGAAATGGCATGAAAAAATACACGCATGATATTCCTACCTTTCTGTAAGTATAGTCTAAATTATTCATCATATTCTTGCGTAGTAATTTGCATATTTTGTTTATACTTTTATTTTATTTATACAGAAATACGTGTAGGGGTAAATAAGTGTTCTTCTTGTGCCCGATGAAATATATTCATATTACACGTGGATAAACATTTGCTGGTACTCGGTTGCAAATTATAAATATTAAACAGAAATTGGTACATACATATTTGTAAAAGAAAATATATAATTTAAAAAACACATCTGTTTCCTAGATTGTTAAAATTTTATTCATTACTGACTGATTACCGAAGAAAACTCAATCCCTATATTTTTTCATTTATATTCCTGAAAGCATAGGCTGAGGTAAATATATTACACGCTATTATTATACACACTTTATATTACATACTATTTCGACAATTATGTTTTTATCACACGCATTAAGAGGCGAACCTATAGTTGATTACCGACCACATTTCCGTCGTACTAATACTTAGAATTTCATAACAGAAAATATACATTCGGGACCTAACGATGGCACATAACCATCACTGGAACCTTATACCAAGGCAGTTTTATAATAGCCATACTAAATTACCCGTAAGTAATAATAATGAACACTAACAAACACTAAATTCTACCGTTACAAATCACTCGCCACGCACACATCTAGACTATAATTACGCACACTTAACACAACTCTATCATTACAAATGGACAACTAAACAGGTTTATTGGTGAGCTCAACGATATCGACTTACCTGAAACATGAGTGTGCCTGGCCGGAGGAGATTAGTGGGATCCGAGTAACTGTGGCACGTGCTAACACTCGCTGTGGACTTCGCTTGGCTCACGTTAGATGACGATGCGCTCATAGACATGTGAACTAAGAACAATAATAGGTACTATAACAACATCGGAATGTTTGTAACAAAGCCTTAAGACTGCGCGGAGCGAAATGTCCCAAATCAGGCGGTCACAGTTAAGTGAATAAAATCAACACTTTTTGTTTAATACAAATATAAAGTATACATTTACCATAACAATGAATTTGTTTACAATTACTCCGTGTAAAAAACTTAAAATAATTAATATTTTCACCTACAAAATTACGTAAATTTGCACGAAAAATGCAAAACCGTAAGATCGTGTTACGTGATTTTTAGATTATAACAGTAGAAATCTATCCTATTTTACAGCTTAATCGAAACATAAATAGTTACATTACAATTTGTCCGTCCCAAATATTTAAGTTATTGGTTGACAATAAAGATACATATTTATCAAAAAAGCACTTCAAATGCTCCATACAATTTTACTATGGTGGCCGCGCGCCGATTTGAATATGCGCCGCACGAGCTCTGTCATTATCTGTCTTACGCTCGGCGCAGTCTTAAATGAGAGTCTTCTCGTTGTGCAACATAAATAAAGGTTGCTTACAAATACTCCACTATAACACTGTACTAATATAATAAAGAGCAAAAGATTTATTTGTATGTTTGCAAGAGATAAACTCAGAAACTACTTAACCGACTTTAATAATTCTACCATCATTAGAAAGCTACTGTACCATATCAACACGGTATCTGAGCAGTAATCATAAACGAGGGTAAAACCGCAGTTGACAATTAATCTTTATATTTATATCTGTTTACAGCTGATGACATTGCACGGGTACGATGTGATATTTACTTTACTAATAAAATGTATGACCTTCAATACCTACACGAAATATATTCCATGTAATTATCGTAATGATAACGAAATTAGCTTCAATCGAAATTCATCTATTAGTTTAGAACACTGTCAATTTTGTTTTATGCTGTTCAACATGGTGCAAACAACAACGACAAAGTGAATATACTTCAACTGCAATCAACTTTTCTCATCACATTATGGTAAGGTTAATAAATATTGCATACTACCAAGAGATTTCCTCTTATTTCTCTATAACGTACATATCCTGTTACAAATTAAGTTTAATGTAGTCTATTTGATGTATTGTTTATTTAGCCTGATCGTTTATTCAGGTCCTCTGACTAAGCTAATGGAATTGTATATACAACATACATACATATATGAGGTTGGTAGATGATTAAGTTATGTACCTAAGTAACTGACTGCTTCCTTATGTTATTCTTTCTACAGAAAATTATTTGTAATCACATAAACAGACACATTGCGTGCAGGCAGTGACCCGTAGCAGTTATTAGGTGAATGTATAAAGTAGCTAAGCACACATTACAGAAATGGAAAAATCTACTATCAATCACCAGTAGATAGCCAACGATCTCTAACGCTGTCGGTCTCGATGGCGTAGTGGTTAGTGTAACTGACTGCCACGCCTGAGGTCGCGGGTTCGATTCCCGCACAAGTCAAACATTTGTGTGCATGAACATGGATGTTTGTCTTGGTCTGGGTATTTCTATGTATAATATATATGTACTTACGAAAAAAAGTATATGATATGTATGTTTATCCATTGTCTAGTACCTACCCATAAGTACAAGCTTTGCTTGGTTTGGGCTAGATGGTATTGTGTGTATGTGGTAGAATATTATTATTATTATTATACATATTGCCAATTTCTAATTAAACAGGTACTTATAACTTACTTTAACTTAATATATGTTACGGCTAACCTGTAAATAATTGTGACACTAGAATAAGTTGTTACAAGTCTATTTATTTGTAACCAAATTTTTTTGGAAATGTCCTGATTGTAGAATCTCACCACTATTTATACCAAAGATAAGCGCACTCAAACGAAACGATCTCCTTTAGAACAAATAATCTTCTATTTTATAGTAAACATACTAGTATCTTAAATAAGAAAAATAACTAAATTATTTTCGTAAAAATTATAATTGGTGTCGAATACAAAAATTTTTTATGATAAGATAACCCACGTAGGAGAACCTAAGTGATTAACATAGTATATTGCAGCTTAAAATCGACACAAGCTTTTGTCATTATTATCCAAAGGCTAAAGACTATTAGGAATGACCCATAGCATCTAAGAACCAGAAAGGACTAGCCATTATGTACTTTATGACTCAAGTAAACATTTCCGATAAAAAGTCTTACGATTATATAAATGGAAACTGCCACTTACCAGATGAATTACCTTTACTTGAACCACTGAAAGCTGTTAGGCCTGATTCCAAAGATATCATATCAGCTGATGAGTCTTCTGTCGAAAAAAATATCACCATATATACTTATATATTAGATCTACAGAGTTATAAATGAACATTTTGTTAACGAAATTTGTAAAAAGTTATCATTACTAATCAATATTAAGTAATTATATTTCTACTTGTTAAATACATAGAAATGTAATTACTAAAAGCGAAAATAAGTTTGTTTGTTTGTCTGTTACCTATCCACGCCTAAACCACTGAACCGATCATCCTGAAATTTTGCATATACGTAGACAGGTGTACAGAAACGGACATAGGCTACCTTTCATCCCGAAAAAAATTACTGTTCCCGAGGAAAACAATGATAACGTTCTTATGATAATAGATGGTGCCACGTGTCTTTCAAATCATGATTGAATTATTTTATTACAAGCAGAGTACGACCCGAATTGATTGTCAAATTCTCAATTAACGCGAGCGAAGCCGCGGGCAAAAGCTAGTTACTAAATATGATCAAAACTAGAAGCTGTTTAAAAATAAAAAGTTTTGTATTAGGTTTCCAATGTAACTTTTGTAAACCATGTATGTAATCTATTACTAATATAACGCAAAATAAAATGATTACACCAAACCGTGCAACGTGAAAAAAATCACAAACACCCACGCAATCTTTCGAATTTTCTTTGGAATTAACCTGATAACAAGTTAAATGAAAATCATCTACGCATGGTAATACTCCTCACATGATTACCTCATCGTCACCGCATCGTTGGAACTTCAACATCTGATCACATTTTAAAGAAGACAAATCCTGTGCTATATTATATTTAAGATACAGCGAATTTTGTAATTTTTGACCGTTCTTAGTACCTAAAATAAATAAATAATAAAAAAGGGGAAAACGTAGCAACATAGATATATAGCAGTGGTAAATATAGGTTACATCCAAAAATGTTGTTGCTTTAATTTCGTTATTCGGAGAGAAAACCTAGGAATACGTATGGATGTATAATTTATGGACTAAACGGTGCCCGCATTTCTCCTTAATCAACAATTTAAAGCCACACACTTTACCTGACGAAGTGTCATCATTCATTTCCATGGTAATGGGCAGTATATAATCACGGGACATTTCGAATGCTTTAGTCAATGGCTCTTGAATTTTTGGGTAATACTTGATCAGGTTGAAGAATGTCACGCTCGGTATCACTAGTAAATCTAGACTGCGACTTGCGTATATCGTGACTTCGGAACATGATATCGGTTGCTGGAAACGTTTACAAAGTGTACCACTTTATAAAGGATATATAATATATATACAAGGATTTTGTAGGGTACTTAAGATTTACAACCAGTTTATGTGTTCATCCTTGACTTGATTTTATGTAGATTATGTTCATCCTGCTAATATTATTTCAGGGTTTGTTGATATATCATTGTAGGTATATGGAGTTAGTTTATGTATGTGACATAAACTAACTCCATATATTATTGGAAACTATATCATAACTCAATAAATTATCGCACTGTGTTAACGCAATCCTATTAATATTATAACCGTGAAATTTTCTAACGATATTTGCATATTTGTTGTATTTCTCAATCACACGTGAGCCCTTGGATAAACTGGTCCTCTACGTGTGAATACTCACACATATAGGAGACCAGTTTATGCAAGGAGACCAGGAATCATAATAGCATTGGATAGTTGAGCACGGTTACGGTCAAGTGCGCCCGCTTTCGCGGTGAAAGACATACATGCGTCCCTGCGGTATCAAGAAGAGTGGAGCCACATGTATCTACAACGACCAATACAGAGTCGTCAGCATAAATGTATGTATAACGGTATCAATCGCCATAACTTGATTACTCTTAATGCTTAACTTAACACACACATTGACAATTATCTTAGATTCAATCATGTATGTGTGTAACTGTTTGTTAAACAGAATATCTACAGTACGACAAATACACACTAAGGTACCTTATCTACGGCGTAATACTGAAATAAAGCATCAAATGGCGTACATAGGAGTTTAATTTGACCAATACCGATATTCCAAGCCTAGGCACACTGATAGACTCAGACATAGTCAATCTGATTGCTAAGAATTTATACATAATTTTATATCCCGTGGGATTCACGAATCAAGACGCGAGCATCATCTGATACATAGGTACATGTATATAATTAAATTGTAACTGGTCGGTATCTGTACATAGAACATATTTAAGAAAAACAAGGTGCCTTTATTGTTATAAAGACACATTATTTATTAAAGAAGCCAAAACAATTTTTTTAAGAATGTTTGTCTATGTGTATGTTTGTTGTTGTGTCTTATCACAAAACGAATGATGTGGCTTTCACAAATGCATTATTTAAGGTCTAACTTAAAACCTGGTACATATTTCATCCTGATACGCCCGCCGCCTAAAAATGGAGTATTAATAATATTTAAATATGTATATGTATTCTTTATGTGCGCAGATTGGCTTCTTTTTAAATAAATTATAAAATATATAGCTAGGTACATACTTCAAAATCCCATGCCTAAATTGCAAGCAGAAGCTAGTACTAAACTCAATCACAATTTTTTATATCTAAATAGATATATTTCGATATAATATTGTAATTAATTGATTAATTAATTATAATATTATAATTAATTAACGATCCTGACACACAATTAATTAATTGTGTGTCAGGATCGTAGCAAATGGAAATCCGTAGTCTCTGCCGACCCCTCTGGGAAACAGGCGTCAATCTATGTATGTATGTATTTAATATTGTAACTCAGAATTGTATGCTTTTGATTTCAATCTAATACCTCTGGCATTGCAGTTGAGCGGTCCCAATAGGCTATCATCAAAGCAACGTCGACATTCGATAATTAAGCCGGACACAGTCCGCAAATTATGCACTGTTGCGGATATAGTTCAACAGCGGTTTGCACTCAACCGATTATTGCAACATTACCGTGAAATTAAATTACATATAAACAATATCACGCCTTCGTACATTCAAAATGTTAAGCAGTACTTACCCTCATTTAGCTGGTGTATAACATACATACTGACACCTAATTTAGACTTTCTAATCTAAGATCTATAAACTATCAAACACGTTTTCGCTAAAACTATACTTTAGGAATATTGAATAATAATGATGGGCTCTAGAGAAAATAGTGTAAGATGGAATTGTTATATCCAAATCTATATATATAAAGGAAGATGTCCTGACTGACTGACTTAGAGACAACGCACAGCCTAAACCGCTGGTCATAGGAACTTGAAATTTGGAGAGCATGTGTGTTTTAATTTGTAGGGGTGTACTAAGAAAGGATTTTTTGAAATTCCACTCCTAAAGGGGTGAAATAGGGGGGTGAAGTTTATATGGAATTTGCTCATTTCTGGACTTATAAGTATAAAAATAGATATACAAGTTATTAATTATAATTTAAAATGACCTGTGTAGGTAAAATGGACAAAACTCCTCCTAAAAAGGTAAAATGGGGGGTAAAGTTTGTATGGAAATTTTCTCATTTCTGGATTTAGAAGTATGAAAATTGGTATATTGGGTCCTGATTACAAATAAAAATGATCTATGTAAGTGGAATGGACAAACTCCCCCCTAGAGGGGTAAAATTTGTAACGAAATTTTCTCATTTCTGGACTTAGCAGTATGAAAATTGGTACATAAGTTTTCGATTACAATTGAAAAATATCTGTGTTATAAAAATTCTTTTACCATTAGTAAGCTACATTATCACCGAGTAACATAGCTATATTTTATTTAATAAATAGTGCCGTTACCTACTTTACGCGAGCGAAGCCGCGAGCAGAAGCTTGTAGATAAATATTTCTTAATAATCTTTTTTATTAAAAAGACCATTCCCGCACTATGTATACTTCCCGAGTCGCGGGGGAATTTACAAACATTCAAACAACGGACACAAGTACACCCAGACTTGGAACAACCATTTGTGGATCACACAAAATTTTGTCCTGTGTGGGGTTCGAACAACGCGACCACTAAAAACTACTAAGCCATCCTTGTAGTCAAATTAAAAAACGATTTACTAAGAATTGGTCGAAAACATTTCGATTACTCTTTAGCTTTAGTGTGAAAACAATGTAGCACAAGCCTTGCTTCTCTATATATATACCACAATTAAACTAATGCACGAAAATCCTGCTCTTAATATTACCAAAAGAATACTTACCCCAGTAAAGTTCCCAAACATGCCACCAGGTCCCATGCAAGTTATCATTTCATTATACGATGTCAAGACATCAACCTAGAAAGTATTAATAGAACACGAAATATAAGTATGCGTTGAAACATTTCACAAAATTAAAGTATAAAGCCTAGAACGCACTAGCGGCTGGCCGCGATGCGGCGTGCCGTTGCGGCAGGCCGTAGTATATACGGTCTGCCGTAACGACACGCCGTATTTCGGATAACCGTATCGTCTTGGTTCTATTGCGGTCTGCCGCAATCGTCAGTACTTCTAGAAATACTGTACATGATGGACGTCGAAGAAGTTGCGGCAGTTATTTATTTATATTATCGTAGAAAATATCGTCGATAAAATAAACCAGAACAACCGGAGCGGTTGACGGCTGGCCGCAAATCAGTGCGTCGTTATCATGCGATTTCATGTAAAAAATGATGTGCGGCCTGCAGCAACGGCACGCCGCATCGCGGCTAGCTGCTAGTGCGTTCTAGGCCTAAGAGCAATAGATCTTATAATTATAATATCTATTAACAATCGCAAGAACTAAGTACATATCACTTTAATACTCGTATCTATACTAATATTATAAAGCTGAAGAGTTTGTTTGTTTGGTTGAACGCGCTAATCTCAGGAAGTACTGGTTCGAATTGAAAAATTATGTTAGTGTTGGATAGCCTATTTATCGAGGAAGGCTATAGACTATATAACATCACGCTACGACCCACGGGGGCGGCGCAGTAACGATAAACGCGAGTGAAACCGCGGGAATATCTAGTTGTTCATAAAATTGTTAGATTTGAAAGCATTTCTACTATACTGAACTATGAAGTTTATGCCTATTTCAATCTTATGAAATTGAAATGTGCAAGCAGCTGAAAGTTTGCTGTTTAATTTTGGGTTTCAATGTACCCTCATTGTTACGGTCACTTACAGTTAACCTTTTGTATAACAATTGTCGCCTTTTTCATCTATCCTCTGAACCTACTTGTAGTTCAATGAAGGTAATATGTCTTCTTCTTCCAAATATTTTTATCAGTAGTCATCTTATCATTAACATCTTTTTCTTTCATTACATTCCTTACACATTCCATACATATTTATTTGGTCTAGCTTTCTTTCATATTCATAACTTTTTACACATGCGTTAAATTTGCTCTAATAACATCTCCATGCCTACACAAACAATTCCCTTTCAACTTTTTACTACAGGCACAAGTTGCTGTTGTACAGATTCCTTAAGGGGGCTATAGGAACTTGTAAATTTTAAAATAATTATACATAGTAACGAACTTAACACAGTTTAAAACCACACCAGTCGTGTACAAAGTGATTATAAAACAATTTCCTCTCAGACTTTGTTCGGCATGATTTTATCCGTAACAAACTACGGATAAAAAGTCAATCATCGGATGGAAAACAGCTGTTATTGAAGTGAATCTAAATCTTAATCTAAATGAAAAAATAATTATCTGTATATTTCGGCACGTAAACTTTAAATTTGAGAAAGACTAGTGCTTCCATTATGATACCAGTATTGTTGTTAAATATAAATAAATAAATATAATAAATATTCTACCACATACACACAACACCATCTAGCCCAAACTGAGCAGAGCTTGTACTATGGATACTAGACAATGGATAAACATACATATTTCCTTCTTTTTGTAAATACATATATATTATACATAGAAACACCCAGACCAAGACAAACATCCATGTTCATGCACACAAATGTTTGACTTGTGCGGGAATCGAACCCGCGACGTCAGACGTGGCAGTCGGTTACACTAACCACTACGCCATCGAGGCCGCCAAAGTATGCTTAAATAAAAACTATATAAAACGAAAGAGTACCTATATATATCTCAACTCTCAAGATAATCAATAGTCAATAAAATATCCTACATTTAAAACTAAATTTATATACCTACTAGCTTTTGCCCGCGGCTTCGCTCGCGTTAATTTAGAATTTGACAATCAATTCGGGTTGTACTCTGCTTGTAATAATATAATTCAATCATGATTCGAAAGACACGTGGCGCCCTCTATTATCATAAGAACGTTATTATTGTTTTTCTCGGGAACAGTATTTTTTTTCGGTTGAAAGGTAGCCTATGTTCGTTTCTGTACACCTGTCAACGTATATGCAAAATTTTAGGATGATCGGTTCAGTGGTTTAGGCGTTAAAAGGTAACAAACAAACAAACTCATTTTTGCTTTTATAATATTTGGATAAGCTATATAACCCATCGAGATTTGAACACACAAGTATTCATGTTTATAATAAAAAGCGAGTGAGATAGATACACAGAGACGGAAATAATCGAAATAAACCTTTCTTATTCTTCCAGTTCAGTGAGCCGGCATCATGCCCGGGAACACATAAAATACCCGATCACTTACCTCGAATGATATTTGACTTGAAAGATTGACTGTGGACACAGACTGTCGTATGTGTAATAAAAAATATCTATGAATATAAATAAGACATGTATAACTTACGGTATACACTGTAAGACATGAAGCAAACTAACATTTTAGTCATGTTTACAAAATAAGCTTACGAATACATATACATAGCGATTTGAATTTTATTGACTATATTAATGCTATATATTCTTATTTATATTTCTTTTAATGAAAATTATTAAGGGTTTTACAAACAACAGAGGTAAAGAGCACCGAGACCCGAAACAATAATTTGTGGATCGCACATATATTTGTCCCGATATCTTATCTTATCTTATGTGGGAGCCAGTCGGTGCAGACCGGCGACACTTCGACCCAGTGGGATCTTTTGTGTCGACACTCTCCCAATAACGACTGCCATAGATGTTCATGGCAGCCGGGACCGACGGCTTAACTTGCTCTCCGAAGCACGAAGCAGGCGATAATTGTCAATCAATACGCACATAATTTCGAAAAGTCATATATATTTGTCCCGATAGTAGTGGCGAATCGACCACTTAAACCCCTACGCCACCCGTGCAGACACAGATCAATGTTCTTAAATGTAAACCTTTCCCAGTTACCTTTTAGGCATAAGTAAATAAAATTCTATTAATTAGCTTTGAGAGACACCGACACTATCTTTGCAACCCAGTTTAAATAAATTAGCAAAAATATTAAAATCGTAATATAGACAATACTAACCTTACCGCGATAAATAATAAATATGTAGGACTGCACATCCCTGCACTGTATGACAGTATCACCCTTCAGGAAGTACATCTCGTGCAGATGTTGCGTGATGACCCTGATGAAAGACCTTTCCACCTTGCCAAACAACGGCACTTCGCGTAGTGCTCGCTCGTACATAAACACTAACGTATCTTCCATTAGAGCTGAGTTCAAGCGCCGACATATTTTCTACGAAGCACATAACACTATCTAAATAACTCATGAATGCGTAATACATGACTACATTTTGGTATAGAGCATCCTATCTCATTTCGAAGCATTACTAAAATATCATCATCGAAATAGGATGTAAATGGGTACGAGTATACGTGTATATTTTATGTCTCATTCGATATTTTACCACCGAATAAATGTGTTACTGAGATTCAGTTTATTTCGTGTAGCAACTTAAAATTTTCACACAAATTTACATTCGTATAATAATATTATACTGCGTCAGTTTCGGATGCTTGTTATCGCACCGTGTAATGGAAATATTAATGAAATGATTTATCGTCGGAGCCATAGTTGGAAGATGTACGAACTACATGACTGTAATTTGATAACAAAATGATGAAGCGATGCTATGACCCCGCAGCTGTCAGCTAAATCCCACCTGCGGCCACAAAATTACTAACTGATTGAGACAACGCTATGATACTACAAAGAAAAATGTTGCTTAAAATATCGCCAGAATTTGGTAAAGCTGTGCCAGCATTTTTTTAAATAGGTACAGCTTCGTTAGTTACATTTTTAGACCGTAATACCTCAAAAAGCCTGTAAAGGAGATCTTTGTTTATGTTTTATTTGTAATGATCTTAAATACTAAGACAGGCACTTAATATTGTCTTCTGTTTACGCGAATGTTATTCAATGAAATTAAACTACACTATATACGGATTTTATCGCGTTGTTTATTTGACACTTTATTACAAAATTTTGAAAACTGTTACACTACTATTACTATTAAACTTTACTAATTTTAAAGCTAATTAAATTATTGAAACTATTAAAACTATTTATACTATATTGTAATAAAGTGTCAAATATAAACAACGCGATAAAATCCGTATATAGTAGTTTAATTTCAACAGGCACTTAAGTTTTTGTTTCATAAAAATATATGAATATTTCTAAACGCTATGATTGGTGTTTAGAATTTAAGATGAATCCAAATTTACACGTATTACATGACGCTAAGTTATATGATTAATATAATGGTGACATGATCGCGCCCTATATAGGCAAATTTAGTGTACTGACTTAAGGCTTTCAACGGCAAATAGTTGTCAAAATGAAAATTGTTCAAAATGGAGAGCCGATTTAGTCCATGTAATATCATAAAATTCACGTTGAATGTGAATATAAATTGCATTTCAGTACAGAATTGGCATTTATTAGATTAGTTCAGAACTCTATTTTGAACATATTTTATTACGAGCATTGGTCTTCATATGAACACAACACAACGTCAAAACTTTATAATATTTGTGAATCTTGATTACCACCGAGCATTTAAGTTACTAAATTAAAACCGGCTTAAGGTTTTTATGGTACAAAGCGCTAGACTCAGTGAAATATAAACTGAAACCCACTTTCATAATAAATATTAAACCGCGAAATAAACAAATGCACACCAGATAAAAAATATTTTACCACAGCGGCCGTCAGCGTTTTGGCAGAATTAATGCGTGTACTTTTTCATAAAAAGTGCACAAAGTAATATTTCACCACTACGTGACCAGCGAATAATAGATGTTTTCTCTTACATTATTATAAAAAAAGCCTGTGATGTACAGAAATAATATTGAGTTAATTATGCCAACAAACCTGTGGATTACTGCCGTTGGTTCTTTGCCACACATATTCGAAGTACTTCAACGTTTTCGCGGTGAGCATAGGGTCCACGTTTTCCTGATACAGAAAGTTTGCCAGGTCCTTTGTTTTTTCCTATGTAACAAACGAGGGTAGAGCTCGTTAAAACTAATATAATTACTACGAAGGGACTATGAAGTCGTAATATTTTTAATGACCGAACTTCAGCAGTAACACGCACTACCAGAACTAACAATTTCAGCCGTTAATTAGATTTTGTTCATTTCACTTCGTTATATTTTACTATTTTTGCGAATCCTCTTCGCGTTTTGTCTACAAATATTGGGCCGACTTAATATCCGCTTTCTGTATAAATAAGATTACTTCTCTGTTATATAAAAACTTCCATATTCTATTGTAGCGTATTGACTTCCTTTGATATTGGCTTATTAACTTTTTAGATATGTGATCGGCCTTCAAGACAATTGAAATATCACTTACGATACAATACTTTTGTAAGACAGGAAACAATATAAAATGAATATTGTATCCAAGGAATATTACTTTCCCGTTGATGTTCAATTTCTATAAGGTTATTACGATTATTTTCTATATTCTGTTACTTTTTAGCATTTTTTGTAACGAGAAATGTGGAAATGGTTAGAAAATTTCTGTGGCATTAAATGTATAAATGCGATTACTTTTTATTCCTTACAAAGAGGAGGTACAATAGCAACCAACCGTTAATGTCCCAGTGGGCGAGAACCTTTTGCTAAAGTTGCCCGCAAAACGAGATAACCGAGGCAATTACAGGCTATAAAGCCCGCATTTAATATTTTTGAACTGTGCCAATTTTATAATAATAATCATAACGAATGATGTTTAATAATTGTAATGGCCAAAATAAAAAGAATAAAGAATAGTTGGTTTCTCTTTTATTATGCCCTATCTACTATAATTTTATAGACAATGACATATTTAATGGAAATTTATTTGTTTTAAATTAAAACAAAAAATGGTTGACAACGTAAATTAATATCCTTTTATTTTATGCGACAATAAACTGTCAGGCGGCGGAAGCTTTCACCGATTCGCGGTAAAGCCTTTACAGCATAAAGCGTTAGGACAATATTAATAGTCGTCATTTAAATATGCACAGCGTACATACATGTAACACAAAGGCATAGTCATATTTTAGAGTTGTATAGTATTGATGATAAACAGCATCGTGAACTGAAAATATTTTATGGTCTTCAAAAATGTTTGTACCTTAAAGTTTCTCATGGAGTTGTCCATATTCCAATGTTTTTATGAAAACGTCAATGATTCGGGTGAAGTTAAGGAAGAACATAAAAAAGGTTGACCTAATGCCATATAAAATAAATAGTCAGGAAGGAAGAGACAGTTTTCGATACTGATACTAAACACAGTATATTATTTAGTATATTGAGATTTAATTTTAATCATATTCCATGCAAACAAATTTAAGTTTATATTTTGCATGTCAATATTAGTAGTTTGGATACACATTTCGGATTAATGCGGACATAACATCAGCACTCTTGTGAGACTTTACCTACAATTAATTCCAATCAGATCATCTACCTCAAGAGAATTTCACTGCTCCAACATTTTTCAAAACACACTTTAATTAACAAAAGCCTAAGCGCGAAAACTTAAAAAGTATGTTCTTTTTCCCCTTCATTTTGAGCGTTTTACTATACAACTTTTAACTAAATTTTGTAACACTCGTTATGAAGGACACACTCGTTTCCTCGCGACACAGGTATCATTCCTAGAGTGGGAGTTGTCTTATTTAAAAAACCGGCCAAGTGCGAGTCCGACTCGCGCACGATGGGTTCCGTGCCATTGTCTATAAAAACGGCAAAAAAATCATGTATGTTGTATGGGAACCCGACTTAAATATTTTTTTATTCTGTTTTAGTATTTGTTGTTATAGCGGCAACAGAAATACATCATCTGTGGAATTTTATTCTGACTTTTTGGATAGTTTTGATAAAATCTAATGCTCAATTCGAAACTGTATCCATAAAGGGCTATGGTAACCAAAGAGTGCACAGTATGTGCCAGCATTCAAGTCAATATTGCTAAACATATTATTTATTTGAGTATAACCCGTAGTGGTAACAACACGAGGAAGTTTTGACTTTAAACCAATATGATTAAAATATAATATTGTCTTCTGTTTACGCGAATGTTATTCATTGAAATTAAACTACTAGACATGGTCTCCCCGTGACCATGGCTGCTGAAAAGCAACCGAAACGTCGGGGAAAGTGTAAAAATAAATCTAAATAGTATAATAGTATAGTAATAGT
This sequence comes from Catocala sponsa, assembly GCA_963564715.1. Classification (NCBI taxonomy): domain Eukaryota; kingdom Metazoa; phylum Arthropoda; class Insecta; order Lepidoptera; family Erebidae; genus Catocala; species Catocala sponsa. Next base: position 10,228,528 of record OY751333.1, read on the forward strand.
ATAAATAGTTTTAATAGTTTCAATAATTTAATTAGCTTAAAAATTTGTAAAGTTTAATAGTAATTATAGCAGTGTAACAGTTTTTCAAAAAATTTTGTAACAGTGTCAAATAAACAACGCGATAAAATCCGTATATAGTAGTTTAATTTCAATGATTAAAATATTTTTTTAAAGGTACATTCTCATTACATTCCAGTAAATCCACATTAAAATCCCCGCACACTATAGTCGGAGGCAACGGGAGTGTTCTGCCATCAAATATGACATTATTTATTGCATCTAAAACATCGTTCTAGTTACATCGAGGAGATCTATAAATGCCAATAATCCGAACTTAATTCGTAATGTATACTTATTTTATTAGACAGCGCTAGCGTGTTCTCAAAGTCAACTTTCGCTTGATTGTCGGCTGTATACAGATAAGCGTATCAAGTGTAACAGTTGTACCTACTACGAATAGCTGTGACAGTGCTGTCGAATATATCTTTTATTTGAATTTTAAATTAAATATTTTGTAAATATTTCATGTTTCTACCTGTTATCGTTATTAAGACCGAGAAAAATTGGCAAAGTCACGTTTGTTGTATGGGAGCCCCCCCTTAAGTATTTATTTTATTTTAATTTAATTAATTATTTTTAAAGTGAATAATATAACTCAATATCTGTGAATATTTCAAGCGTCTACCTGTTGCCGTTATCAACATCGAGCAAAAACGAGCAAATAAAATCACGTTTGTTGTTTGGGAGCTCCCTTAAATATTTATTTTATTCTGTTTTTTAGTATTTTTTTGTTATAGCGGCAATAGAAATACATCATCTGTGAAAATTTCAACTGTCTTACTATCACGGTTCATGAGATACAACCTGGTGACAGACGGACAGACAGACGGACGGACAGCGGAGTCTTAGCAATAGGGTCCCGTTTTACCATTTGGGTACAGAACCCTAAAAACGTAAATATAGAATATTTGGTGTATAATAAAGACTTTATATTTTCTTACTTAGTTTATATTTTCCGAACGATTGGCAATTTTTGTAATATAAGCGTTCAGTAAATTTGTTTCTGTGACAGTAAGCTATATTTGTAATCTTATTTTGGTTAGGCCATTATGTGATGGGAACCAATCAGCGACTTATGATTCTGTGTACGATTTATTGAACGTTGTACGTATTGTTCTTTCATGGACTTTTGACGCTTACTGGACATTCATACAATATCTGTGTTTTGTATATTGTAACGTTGTTGTTGTTACCACACTTCTAACATTAACGCTGAAACTATACGTCTAGGCCAGTAGGAAACATCGGTTAAATTCTAAATTCAAAACTAGCACCTAAGTGTCATACGAATAATACTTCATGTTTCCACGATGGGTCCCTTCTTTTTCTGCCTTCTCTTACCCCCTTTCACCCGTTCCTTTCACATAGGGTAGCGTGCTTATCGCCAGGCGGACTGAAAGCTTGTTTGCCACCTGTGTGGTTTGGTTCTGTTTCTATGTCTTTTGTCTTCTTTGATATTAAGTAAATACATACTACGTCTTTGAACGGCTGTTACCGCTTACTATTAGGTGAGCTACTGGCCTACCTACCACCGATAGCAATAAAAATAAACTTAGGAGGTAATAAAAATAACATACATTATGTTCCAACAGAGCACTAGCTGAGGCCGATCTTGTAGAGGCGACGTAACCAAACATGAATGCGAAGTATAGAAGGCCGGTGATCTGAAGACACATCACTACCCACATGTCCACTTTGGTCCACATGCCTATGGGATTGCAGCCCAAACCTAGATTGAAAGTAAATTTTATATAACATGTAACAGAAAAAATCTAATCCACTACCCATAATCGGTATAAAACCTTTATAATATGACGAATATACATATGTGCAAGTGCTTCTTTCATTCTATAGATATGTATATACACATATGGAAGACAAAAAGCATTCATATATTTGTCATATAGATTAAACAAAACTTTATAGACTACTTTCTTTACTGTTCTGTTTTTCCAAATATATTATACCAAATTGAAACAATACAAAACCGTTGTTATTAATTTGTATCAAAACCATCGAAATTATGGGATTTTTCTTCTGGTGTTTATTTTTTCAAGCTTTACATAAAAACGAGTTAACGGGTTTTGATACAAGCTTTAAAGCTTCACAGCTTGGTAGCCTGGGATTCAACTGTACAGTTTAATTTTATTCCATTTTGTAGAAACAAATATTTTAAGTTACATTACTGCGATCCACGTAAATACTGCTGACGGCAAACTGTACTACGTGAGCGAAATCGCGAGCATAACTTAGTGCATTATAATTAAACTACATTTCACTTCTTCTTCCATCTATCCATAATTCAAGTGCTATGCACTTGTCTGTGTAACAATTTCCAAATTAATTGATTAATAACCAAATTCTTCACTTCTTACTTAATATTGTTATAATCTATTCCACAGGAACGCTGGCCGAAGTAAAAAGAAATCTGTGTATTAATCCACGCTATGGTCTATCTGTGTGTCAGTCAGCATCCAAATTTATAGAACGTTTATCGCTTGATTGAGTACCAAACACCAAAACCTCTAAACATCTTCACAAATCTCTATCTAAAGAGATTTAATATTATAAATGCTAAAGTACAGAATACTGAAATATCAATAGGGTTTAGTCCCTATTGACATTTTAGTATTCTGAACACATTAAATGTATCCAACTAATGTGACGTCATACAGTTCATCGGCGTGCCATTCCATGCGATACACCCGTTCATATATCGTTATACCGTAGTATAAATTATGTTAAGTACGTACCCATAAATATCTCGTACACCCAGTAGAACGTGTAAGCGTACTCGGTGTATGCATCTGTGGAAAGTACACAGTAAACAAAGCGTGACCGTACATTTGTTATGAACAGATAGTTTATACTCATCAGTAAATAACGTATCTGGTCTCATTATGCCAAATTGGAATATAAAAGTTGTATATAAGAGACGTAGCTAAGTAAGGTCTTGTTGTGAAAGAGAGGACATACCTACTGCTAACCTTGTGTAAATCTGGAACCCAGCTAAAAAAGTACCTGGATGTTCATGTCATCACCTTGTATTGTATATCTGTAGTGCGAAAAGTTTCCTGTTCCAGAGCTCCATACCTAAGGTTGAGATATTATTTTCCCTTGCAAAGTGATTGCTTTCTTACAGGTTCGACTACGCAAGTATGATATCCTTACGTGGTTTTCCATATCGTAACCATGTTTTGTTCCTGAAGTGAATAAAGTGGCCAAGCTTCTTGAGCAGATGTTGTGCTATTAGCAGAGGAGTTAGGGTGATGTTTGCCAGCTCATCTACATTGGCAGCACCGCGACTTTTATTATTTTTTTGCATTTATCGGTGACAGACGAGCCAGCGGCCCATCTGATAGTAAGCGAGAACCGTGGCTCATACACATGGCTGTGTTTTCTTAGCATTACAGAAGCAATGACAAAAAACACAACCAAGTCGCTGCCTACCGGAAGAAAAAGGGAAATGGAGCAGGATGGGGTTTGGGAAGGGAAGGGTGATTGGACCTCTGGCGCTCTCGCTCACCGAACGAAACATAACAGATACTCCTTTTTAGAAAGGTTGGCAACTACTGAGCCATATGTTTTACCGGTGTTACAAACACTACGGTAACCTTAGCCAAACCGCAAGCTTGATAACCGCTTTTGTAGGGTGATATAATATATTTTAAAAGAGCAGATATGTTTCATGCGCGCCAAGAACCAAAACTGAACTAATTTTATCTTTTAATCACTTCGCGTAAAACATGTCTCCAAGAACTTACATGTCAAATAATACAAATATTATATTAAGACTGAATTTTGCGTACTATTATATATAAATAATAATTATATGGAATATAATATAATTGAGTCAAGCACATGTTTTACCATCTTTTTGGAACTTATATTTGTACCATCATTAGCGAAAGTTTCAATGAACACACACAACGGTAACGTCACCTTCAAAACAGAGTTTTATACTTCCTCATCGTACTACAAAACGTCAACACGGAAACTTGTTATAATTTAATATGGACATAACACATCTATAGTATATAATATCATTGCTTTATCCTGCGCCGTCTTATGGCAGCTTATTAGGCAATATAATAAAATGTCATCTATTAGCGGGGCTCGGATTGCCTTTATTGCAAGCTATAGCAATTTAGGTCCTGCTTTAGCTAAATAATTTGAAAAAGAGTTATCGTATAACGTATTATGTCCCACGGACTGATAGATAATTATGTTGATTATAATACGCATGCATGTAGAATACAGGTTAATACGCATGCATTTAGAATACAGGCATTTAATATACTCAACATTAAAAAATATATATTACATCTTTCGCACAATGCATATTGAAACCACGGATATAAAGATCATTCGTACATACTTGGAACAAGTGTTTGTAATTCACACAGTTATATACTTCGTATGGGTATCGAATTTACAACACTAGGTGCAGCATAATGCGTAGTTAAACAAATTTTTATGCTATTACTCTGGTCAAATATTGAAATACACCATTAAAAAATAATATTATTAATTCTGATACTCCGAAATTTTTATCTGATTACTTATTAATAAAACGTTTCTGCATAATGATCTTAAAATAAAAAAACAATAATAATAATATGTAAGCTCCTCTGTGGCGCAGCGGTAGCTAAAGCGATACCCGGTTTGAGCAAACCGTAATTGGTCTTTCTGTGAAGAAAATCTCAGTACCGGCACGTAGTTTTGAACTTTGGTAGACAACAATAGGCTCGCCCACTATTACCTAAAACTATAGTTATCTAATTGTGATTGTAATACAACCTTCAGGAATATAAGCATGAGGCTATTTATTTATTTTAGCTTGCGCAAATCATTTAATCACAATATTGTAACATAAATTTAAAATTTAGCACTCATGCATTCTGCTCATTATTTTTTTACGCGTTCTGCTTACATGGGCCCGTGTGGACTCGAACCCACAACACTAGGCGCAGTGGCAATCCGAACATTTAAGCCACTACGCCATCCGTGCCACTCGGTGCTTCCTACCACGAAAATAGTTGTTAGGCACAAACAATCTGCAGCATTTGTCGAGTACTATATCCATTTGATGCCTTCAAATACTGCACTATTTAGGGCCAACATACTGAAAATTGATATTAATATGGATGCCTAACCGCATATGGATGCCGCGGTTTTAGTAGAATACTTCACTACCTATTCCGACCACAACCAATAACAGCGGTGGCCTGTATTCAGCATTGACAAATTAATGAGCTTATGTCGATGATGGAACTGGTTGTATAATGCTTTAACAATCATTTTTGGTATATTAATGCGGGATATATTTATACTATTTCAAATAAATAGTCAAGTAAGACAAAAAAAGATAAGGCATTATTTGTTTCAATTTTAAAGGATTTTAAAATAGCACCGCACTTTCGCATGCAAACTTAATTCAGTCTCTGAACATTTTTTTGCATAGACATTTATGAAAAATTACATTAACATTCTTTCCCATTTGTAAAGTAGTTTGGTAGCAAGTAAGGTTAACACGAAATCAAAATAGTGAAGCAAAACAGTCAATCTCTAGACCACATGCCACGTTTACATCTGTTACTTGCATCGGTCACTTACATTATTCTTTAAAAAAATCAACGGGTTGCACTCCGGGAGTGCCGCAGAAGTGAAAACTTGAATATTAACGTTGTGCATTTTTGATATTTTGGAATGGTTAGGGAATAATTTTGCACGAATTGCTTTAATTATCAGTATAAAAGTATTATCATTTATGTGGTAAAATACAATATTCATTTATTGCGCTATCGTACACAAACGACAATTCTCCCTCCGTCTTACGAAATTTCGATCAGGTCACGAGTCCTGACGCGAGTTTAAAATTTTTTACCCATGACAAAAAAGTGCACAACGCCGCTAAAGAAGTTTTCACTTCAATAATTATTTCAGTACATAAATGAAGAACATCATTATATAGAACTCTTAGCCACCATAGATAACATGACGTAGAAAAAACAACCATCCTATCAGTGGGTATCACACGAATTCCTCCTCCTCGCTCCTTATTCATTTATTTGCGCTGAGAGCAGCTTAAACAGCCCATGACAAATGGCGCAATGGTTTAACGTTTTCAGCGCCAAGCTATGCTATAACAGTTTTTTAAATAAACAAAGGCCCCTATTGAAATAAAGTTTTAGACAACAGTAAAGTTACGCACAAAATAAAACAAACAATTTTTTTATGTATTTATTTTAATAAATTTTACGATTAGACATTGTCTTCCAATAAAGATGTGGCGTGTAGGGCACGGAAAAGTTTGTCTTCTATACAAGACCTTGGCGCTCAAAAGGATAATTATGTAGTCCTTATGCGCTGAGAATATCGGAATCCAGAACGACACGGAATAAAACAATATCATTCACATGTAGTTTCAATGTTTTTAGTACCCAGCAAAATAGTAAAGCAGTCGTCCTTAAAAAAAACTGTAGATAAAACAAAGTTAAGAGACATACTTTATTTATTACTGCTACTTAGAAAGTAGTTGCCAATATTTGTCCCATGTAGTTTCGTGCTTAAGTTTGACAAAATTCGATTATTGTTAGTAATATACTGATATTAGTTTGCGGCCTATCTGTACTTCGAAGTTAGATCATAACATTTCATCGTCGTCTAATGGAAACTACAAATTTATATACATTAATAGGTAAAATTTGATAGCTAGCTAAATCTTAGTATATAATAAATATATCTACATATAATATCAATACTAATATTGTGAAGAGGAATTTGATTTTTATTTATTTGTAAGGATTTAAAGAACAAATTGCCCAGCCAATTTTTTTAAATTCTTAAAAAAGGACTGTTATTAACATAGCCTAACCTACTTTTACGCGAGCGAAGCTGCGGAAAAAAGCTAGTAAGTTATACATATATTGAGATAATTACGCCGTAGCCCAAAGACATTTTCTAATGTCTTTGCCGTAGCCTAATAAAATATAAGTAGCCCAATGGATAAGGCATTGAATATGGTCACTGATTCGAATCTTACCGATTGCAGTACAGTGCTGGCAATCTTAAAACTCACAAAACTATATTCTTAGGCACTTTACACTTTTATATCCGTAGCACACGAATAGCTAGTCTATAACTGTCCATGATGATAAGTACATCCAGAATCGGCACCTACGGTCCGCGGATTCCATCAATTTATTATCGTGCGATATCCAATATGTTAAATGCAATGATAATAAGAGACAAGAAATGCTGTCGTTTTCCCAATACGCCAAAGGTGCATTCAGAATAAAGTAATATCACTCAAAATATACTAAACGCCAAGAAATTGCTTAAGTGCATCTCCGTGCTTGTGTATACAGAAGCGCAATATATTTATAGAATAAGTAAGAGATAGGAAACCATTATCTGGATAGAGAATATTTAAAATGCTGCTATGTAAGCAACAAAGTTGGAAACATTTTGAAATAACTCCGTTGATAAACGTCGTATGTAGAGCGGGCAAATGCTAAAGATACGATGCCCGCTATTCTGATAGAATTAATTACATTTAATTAATTCTATCAGGGTGGCCGGTATGTGGGCGGTATCAATTATACTGGACACCAATAAAACAGTCAAATTATTTTAACCGTAAGTACGTACTTGCATAAAAAGTTTTAAAAGCGAATTATGAATCATATAAAAAAAATTGGTTTTCTGTAAAGTCGGTTTACGGACGATAGTTTAACGTGACAACGTCATAACAACATTTCTTTCCTGTAATGTTACAATGACCGTAACGGGACAATGAGCGTAACGGGACAATGAGTCATCCTTTTTCGTGCGTGCAACCGGTGTTCATCGATTTATTAGACGTTGTCACGTCAATATTTCTTCGTATAGAGTAAAGTCATAGCATCTTGCTATGCTAAGCACGTATTTAAATCTTTATAATGGGATAAATATCATCATCGTGCAGTACTTAAAAATGTAACTTTTTTGTACCAGTTGGTAATGATGGCCACCAATAGCGGTGTACCAGTAGCTATAATTAATTTAACATCTGGTTTCTTACTTTTCATAACTCTTCGTCGCTATTTAATTAGGTAAACAGCTCCCGTACTGTTTGTCTTTTCCTTATGCGAAAAGTTATACTAAACTAATTAAAAAAAAATTTTAGTGTCTGTTTGTAATGTCAAAAAAAACACCCTTTACTAAATGCATATGAAAGTACATATTATACACGGTAAATATATCAAAAAATTAAATTTTGTAAATTTTTCTTTATCTGTCTATCTGTCTGTTTGTATCGGCTAATCTCTGAAACGGCTGGACGGATTTTGACGGTATATTTACTGACAGATAGCTGTTATAAGGAGTAACTCCTTTTATTTCATACAAAAATTAAGATTCCGAGAAACTAAAATTAAAACTTTTTGTTAAATTCCACGCGGACATAGCCGCGGATAACAGCTAGTTGGGAAATAAATATTGAATAATAAAGCAAAGATACGCATAAAATATAAAACAATAGGAGACCCACTGGCATCGGAAACAGCAGGTCTACACCGGCGACTGCAGTGACAGATACCTTCTTACAACGATTACCATGCTTAGATGCCTGTCTTCTGCATCAAACCCTTAATCAAAGGCCTAAGCCTTAATTTAGACCTCTCATGGATCACCATCAGGTTGAGACTCTTTGCTTTTAGTCCATTGAACGTAATGAATATCATAATGATATAATTATGATGTTTAAAATTTCAATAGGTCATATTGTATGTATTCGGGGAACATGTTTCTCGTATCAAGAATACTTTTATAGAAATGTTAGGTTAGACACATATGTGGTCCCCTGGTGGACTTACACAGGGACATGTTGGGTCCAACGTAAAGCGGTCCTTCGAGAGGTTATATTATACTTATTATTAAAGGTGACTTACATCTGATCTTAGGTGTCCTGTTGTTTATTATCATCACACTGGAGCAGTTCACGAGTATATACGACGAATGTTCTGGAAAGTATGTTTCACACGCGTTGCCGAAGATGAACGCTGTTGCTAGATTCACTATAGTTACGGCTATGGGCAGAAACTTTATGAGTACTATGACTGGGTTTACTCGCAGTATGTCACTCTCCCAGTACGAAAAAGCACTCGTTATTCGCGTTATCTAAACAAAACAGGGTCAGATCAATATTTTATTTTGTATGGCTACTATTTAGTCGGTATTTTTTGGATACCTTATTTAATGTTGTAGAAACAAAAGCAGTTTAGATAGGACGGGTAATCGCATCATTGTTTTTTCAAGGTGTGCTTCGGCCGTAATGGCTATTTGCGCAAGCAATGACCTGAAATTATAGCTTACGCTTTTGGAGTATACTGTTTTATAAATACATGTAGGTCTAAAAGTAACTGCCTATAAATAAATATTACCCTCCGTGGACCAGTGGTATAAGTTAATGATTATCTATGTACGCAATCGTGAGGTCTAGGTTTGATTGCCGAATCGGGAATTTTCCTCGGAATATCGTGCGGGAATTCTCAGTCAAGAAATGTGCCTTGTTGACGACAATAGGCTGACCGCCTGTTACGTTACACTTAAACATACCTGGTGAAATGTTGTAGTACACTTATGCCTTTTCTGTCAAGGCTGTATACGAATAGGTACTTATATATTTCTATGCATATCTAATATAATAAAGATAAACTTACACAAAGCATTCGGTTGATTCTATATACATCCAGATTTGTATTATCATTTACAATTCGAATCTGAAAAGAATACACTTATTAGACTTGAATCCCAATGTTATATACATATGACGTAGCATATAAGTATACAGTCTGAAAGTAAGCGGCTACACTAGCCGATACACATTTCAATACCAGAGGTATCGCTTAAGCGCTATTGAATCTGATATGGTTTGATACGCGCCTAAGACAAGGGACATTATTCCTTTGCTGACAGCACAAGTTGTTTTCTAAAAGCTAAAAACCTTATAATTGCGCTCGCAACGTAAAAGCACTCTTCAGTAGGGTGGAAATAAATTGACCTGCTTCAAGATTGAATGGAAATTTGAGCAATGCACACCTAATTATGAATGTTTTGCCTACTTTTAAAAGAACAAGGTTCAAAATACGACTATGTCGCATATTGCATTGCCCTTATTTAAAACCTATACCATTAAGTTTCCTTTTTTCAATAACGAGGCACTGGTAATTATCGTGAAAGTTGTGAATGAGTCCACGAAACAAATCAAATCAAACCAATTTAATGTCGTTTACTATAGTTATATATTATAGTGAGAATGGAAAAAGGTTGCTTAAGCTATGTTTGGAGTGGAATCTTTGTGTGACAAACACTATGTTTGCCCACAAAAGAATCCACCAGTATACAAGAGAAGCAAAGAATGTAAGAAGTAGTATGATTGACTTTGTTGTAGTGGATGAAAGATTGAGAAAGAATGTCCTAGACACTCGGGTATATAGAGGTATTGGTGTCCATACCGACCATTTTTTGATTATGAGCCGGATACATGGCCTGTTCAAAGGATGGCGACACCATATACCTACCCGAACAAGTGTCCAAGAATGAATAAAAGTAGAAAATTTGCAAGATGAAGTATTGAAAGATGAGTATAAAATCAATTGAGGAAAAGATTTGAAAGATTTTGTGACACTGATGATATAGAAGAATTATGGCAGTCGTTTAAGCATGAAGTGGTTGTTGTAGCGTCAGAAGTATGCGGTGTGAGCAAGAAGAGGAAAGTTATAAAATCGAAGAATGCGTGGTGGGATAAAGATGTGCAAGGGGTAGTACGTGAGAAGAAGCAGGCATGGTTGGACTGGCTATCTGTCAGAGCCAATGAAAGAATGCAAGAAGCAACGAATGAGGATGTGAATGAAGCTAAGAATAAGTTTATAAGAATGAATAAGGTAGTGAAAGATGTAATTAAAAGGAAAAAAGAGGAATTGAAAGACGAGTTTGATAGAAGATTATCTGAAGATTTCCGGACCAACGCAAAGTTCTTCTGGAAATCCATTCGCTCGGTTCGAGGTAAAACCGTAACCACAGAGTTGAAATCAATCAGAGATAAGAATGGATGTTTAATGAATGAAGAAAAGAGCGTACTGAAGAGATGGAAGGAATATTTTGAAAGTTTATTTGAAAGAGAGGAATGGCAAGTGCAAAGTTTCGAAATGAATGATAATGATAGTAGTGATGAAAGCCCTATTAGTATGGTTGAAATAATGAAAGCATTGAAAAGCATGAAATCAGGAAAGGCTGGTCGGTATGATAGGATTACAGTCGAAATTCTGACAGCTGGACAAGGTCTTATAGCAACTCAGTTGTGCCGCCTTTTTAACTTGTGCTGGAATACCGGCCGTGTATCAAGTGATTGGTGCAAGGCCGTCATAGTACCTTTATACTAGGGAAAAGGCTCACAGCAAGAGTGTAAAAGCTACAGAGGCATTAGCTTGCTCAGCGTCGTCGGTAAATTGTATGCAAAAGTGTTAATTGAAAGGATTGTGAACGTAACCGACAAGAAAATATGGGATGCACAAACGGGATTTCGAAAGGGTATGGGATGTACGGATCAGGTCTTTTCCTTACGGAGCATAGCCGAAAAAGTTTTGGCCAAAGGTCAAAAGGTCTATTGCGCATTCGTGAATCTGGAAAAGGCTTATGATAAAGTGGTGAGGAATGAACTTTGGTCGGCATTGTCCATGTATGGAGTGAATAGCAACCTCACGCGAGCTCTGAAATCTCTTTATGATGATTCCAGAGCTTGTGTTAGGATAAATGGGACCTACACAGAGTGGTTTAGCATCGATAAAGGTGTTAGACAAGGATGTGTAGCGTCACCTTGGCTGTTTAACCTATACATGGACAATTGTTTGAAAGATTTAAAAGATTGTGAATGGGGATTAAGAATGAATGGGTTACTTGTCAAATGTCTTCTTTATGCCGATGACCAAGTAATACTTGCGTCATCAGCGGAAGAGTTGCAGGCGATGGTAACTATTATGCATGGTGCTTTTGAGAGTAAAGGAATGAAAATAAATGTAAGCAAGACGAAAGTAATGGTATTTGGAAAGGAAGAGTGCGTGACGATGTGTAATATTATGATTGATGGAGAAAAGTGGGGCAAGTGAAAGAGTTTGTATATTTGGGTACTATGTTTACAAGGGATGGTAAACATGACGGAGATATTGAAAGGAGAACGATTGCTGGCAACAAAGTGAATGGAGCTCTACGCGCTTTTATGAACAGTCGAAATGTATCCGAAAAGGCACGTTTGGCTGTTGATAGAGTACTATTAGTGCCCACACTTATGTATGGAAGTGAAAGTTGGGTATGGCAAAAGAAGCATGAGAGCAGAATAAATGCTGTAGAAATGAGAGCGTTGAGAAGCATATGTGGTGTGACTCTGAAAGATAGAATAAGAAATAGTGTGATTAGAGAGAGATGCGGCATGAAAGTGGATATAGTTACAAGAATAGAAAAGGGTATGTTAAGCTGGTTTGGACATGTAGAAAGAATGGACGAGGAAAGACTGACTAAGAAAGTTTATAAGGCTAGTGTGAATGGAACAGTCGCAAGAGGAAAACCTAGGCGAACGTTTTTCGATCAGATCGGAGGCGTTCTGGACAAAGGCCAGATTAGGAGCTCCTTGAACCGACGAGCGTGTATGAGGAATGTGATGAAAGTGAATGAAGCCAGAGAAGTGTGTCAGGATCGTAGCAAATGGAAATCCGTAGTCTCTGCAGACCCCTCTGGGAAACAGGCGTGAATCTATGTATTTATGTATGTATGTACTATAGTTATTAAAAACTTAATAAATTTTCTGATCAACATAAAAAATAGCAAACTTGCGTTTGGCCTAACATAATCTATATCTATATAATCTATATCTATATAATCTATATCTATATAAGCTATATATCTATATCTATATAAATAAATAAAATTGAAGTGTCTGTTTGTAATGTCAAAATAACAGCTTTTTATCTAATGCATATGAAAGTATATACGAAAATATCTATTTTTAAAATTTTTGTCTGTCTGTCTGTCTGTTTGTTCTGGCTAATCTCCGAAACGGCTGAACCGATTTTGACGGGACTTTCACTGGCATATAGCTGATGTTATAAGGAGTAACTTAGGCTACATTGATTTTAGAAAAAAATAGGGTTCCGCAGAGACAAACACTTTTTTAGTTAAAATCTACGCGGACGAAGTCGCAGGTAACAGCTAGTAATATAATAAGACCATAACGCAAACTGAAACATTATAAAAATATTGATTTGATAACTGGTAATCTAGTACCTAGTAAATGGAGGTGGACAGGACACATGACAGACAGTAGAACAAAATGGACATCATTAATGGCTGAATAGCAACCACACGATAGCAAAAGCTCCGCTCGCCCTCGGCGGGGATTTCAATCTCACACCTTACAACCTAATTGGTGCCGCACCAAACGGTTCCAAAGGAATTTTCTGCCGCGGACGCTCAGGTTGTGGAATGAACTCCCTGCCCAGGTTTTTCCACAAGACTACAGTATGGGGTTCTTCAAAAAGGGCGTTTAAAGATTTTTACAAGGTCGGCAACGCACAAATGATGCCTCTGGTGTTGCAGGCCCCGATAGGCTACGGTGACCACTTACCATCGGGAGGGCCGTGTGCTTGCTTTCCACTTTAGTAGTATAAAAAAAATGGAAGCAACTGGAAGAGGCCTATATGTCACAGGACACGCTGATCACTAAACCGGGTAACCTGGTGTTTTAGTTCATAAGCAACCCTTTTTATATTATTGTTTATATTGTTTTGTTATCAGCAATAAAGGCTTAATAATCTAGTACCTATATAGGCTATGAAGCTTGAGGTCATAGGTTCCGATCGTGGCTCGAGCTTACATAAAAGTAGAAACAATATCAGCCCACAAATACTATGTAACATTCCAGAGTTAAGAAGTTGGCAATGTTTTATTCCCATACCCTGGAAAGGACACATTTACACCTGTTAGTCAGGCGCCTGATCTTATTGTTATAGCTTTGACATGCTGTCCCGTAGCCTGTAAAAGTGCATCACTCTCATATTTAACTAGAAAGTGCAATTGTGTTTGCGCACATTTGTGCACAGTAATTCCAATATCCTCCGTTTTAAGCACTGCTAAAATTGGCAGCCGTGACCACAATACTATTTGAAGGACCGTATTACTAGTATGAAAATATGATGCTACAGTATATGACCAATTAAAGTAATTACTTACCAAAATTTCGAATGGAAATACACTAATAATATCCCAAATAAAGGCGCGTTTTAAGTATCTCGACACTGTCAGCAAAGGATGCGTCACCAGAAGGGACTTCTCGTTGTAGTAAGCGACGTACGCCATCACGAGTAAGTCTACGTAAGATAGCAAGTCTACCCAGTGGAAATAACCGACTTTATTTTTTTGTTGTTTCGTCTGGAACAAAAATATTCAATTTATTTGTACTGCACGGATGCCGTGGTGGTTTAAGTGGTTGCCTAACCACTGGCGCTGCGCGGCGTGTTTTAGGTTCCATCTTTGGATGCGCTTGGATAGATATAATATTTATTAAAAAATATTTTTTATTAGAAAGGAGACATTGTTATTATGTTCCATATCGCGTGGAACTTAACAAACATTAAAATAACGGCCACAAAGAACACCCAAGCTTAAAACAATCATACGTGGATCACACAAATGTTTGTCCCGTATGGAGATCGAGCCTACAATTCTCAGCGCAGCAGCAATGGCGAGACAATAAAACCACCAACCGTGCAATCCCAATACAAGAACTTGCTGCATATGGGTAACTACAAAACAGCACTGTTAAGGAAAAGTATTATGACAATGGGTCCTGTCATTTATAATAAAATACCTCATGGTCCGACCACACGACGACCTGGTTAAGGTCGCGGGAAGCGGTTGGATGCGGGTGGCCCAAGACCGGTCTGTGTGGAAAACCTTGGGGGAGGCCTATGTCCAGCAGTGGACGTCTTTTGGCTGACATGATGATGATGATGATGATGACCTCATGGTCTTAAAGATTGTTCTGTAAACGTTTTTAAATCTAAGGTAACTGCACTACTTTTAAACAAATGCTACTACTCAGTGAAAGACTTTTTAAATGATTTGAGTTTATCTAGATAATGATTGTTTATTATTGCAATTTAACCATGTACGACTTATGTACCTGACTAATTGAAAATTGACTTCTTTTTAATTTTTGTTTTGTTAATCTAACTGTTAATTGACTTGTTTTAAATTTTTGTTTTGTTTATCTAATTGTTAATTGACTTCAATTTAATTTCTGTTTTGTTTTATGTTTTGATTTTGACATTGTTTTGATTTTATTAATATTTTAATTTATGTAATAATTTGCATGCCGTAAGGTAGACTGTAGCCGATCTCATCAATTATGTACAACATCTTATACCTGTACCTACATTCAAAGCAAATAAAGATCTGATTCTGATTCTGATTCTGAATCAACTTTATACGTAAAACAAAATTATATACGTATTGTTTTGCCCTTTTATCCTAATTTTATTAGCTTTATCTCACCGTAATTTGCAACTAACAATCCATGACTAGAATAATAATTGTTAATTTAGATTGTTAGCCGTAAGTCGTAATCCAGATTCACCTTGTAGCGACGCCTCAAAGACAATTAATTATTCATTTAAAACCACACTTAACTGTCGAAGTCGCTCTGGTAGATTGTTGATGAATATAGAATATATTGCTGTTTTGCTTGCTTCACAATTGTTATTACTATTAACCCAGAAAGTAGACTGGACCATTTTCCCGTATTCTAAGGAAAACAAACTCGTGGTCGGCCTTCGGTCTAAAATTCTCTCACTCACTCTCCAAATTCCTTCCCCATATAAACTTTAACTATGCCTAAACTATAACAATGTTTAAAAATGGGTATAAACTTTTCTCTTTAAGTGTTAATGTATAAAATCTTTTATTGCAGAGACAGCCATGGAGCCATGGACATAAAATCACCCAGATACGTAACAACTATTTGTTGATCATAAATAATTTTTCCCCGTTTGCGGAATGACTAACACTCGATGCAGCGTAGTGGCGGGGTGACCGCGCGGGCACCTGTCTAAATTCTGTCATTTCAAACTTTTTTATAGTAGTATAATATCAGCTCTGTATTAAACTGTCCCACTGCTGGGCACAGGCCTCTTCTAATTGTAAGAAGTGTTAGGCCATAGTCCACCACGCTGGCCCAGTGCGGATTGGCAGACTTCATATATCGTCGAGAACATTATGTAGGACTCTCAGACATACAGGTTTCCTCACCATGTTATCCTTCATCGTCAAGAGCAGCGATAGCTCAGTGGGGAGACCAACAGACTGCAATGCAGAGGGTCTCAGGTTCGAACCCACGTCGCGCACCTCTGACTTTCGGAAGTTATATGACTTTTCAAAATCATGTGCGTATTGATTGACAATTATCGCCTGCTCCGTGCTTCGGAAAGCACGTTAAACCGTTGATCCCGGCTGCCACGAACATCTATGGCAGTTGTTATTGGGAGAGTGTCGACACAAAAGATCCCACTGGGTCGAAGTGTCGCCGATCTACACTGACTGCCCCCACATAAGATAAGATAAGAACCTTCATCGTTAAAGTGAGCGATAATTAACTATTTAATACGCACTTATCTTTGAAAAGTCAGAGATGCGTGCCTTGGGATCGAACTTGAGACCTCTGCCTGGCAATCCTACGGTCTCCCACTACACTATCGCTATTTTTTATACTAACTTTATTTATTTAGATAACCAATTTACACATTTACACTTAACCTATTGAGTCGCAATGGCACACCTGCAGCTAGATACAGTACGATTTCTATTATGTCTGGTATCCAAACTGGTAAACAGGTTAATACATATCATCACTACACATACCAAACATTACCAAACGAAACGTTAAACATTACCAAACCATATTTACTTTATACAACAGTATCCACTACGAGTTGATTGAATAAAACTATGAATATATGATTCATAAATTCAAATTATACGTAAAAGCTGGTCACGAAAATAAAACTGTAGTGCGTATAGTAAATGGATATTATGTGGATACATTTTCATTAACAGTATGAGCTGGTCGTTAGTGCTATTCAGTAACACCAGTTTTCAACTTTAAAAATGCCTAAAAATCAATTTTATAACTTAAACTATAACGTTGTAAAATAAAACACAAACTATTTATGCAACCAATGTAACGGTACATTAACACAGCAAATGCATAAACTTACGGCAATGTCGTATGGTACAACGATTATGTAATACACAGCGAGTGAGAACCGCAGAGCACACCAGAACTTGAGGAACATGCCGTGGGGAGTGATGCTTCCCGGCACGAAAATGTACCTAAGGTGTCTGCAATACAAAAGAGATATCATTCACAGAAATACCCAAGAGAATAATATTTTAAACCAAATGTTGGAGTTTTTAAAGTACTGTTTTCCAAACATAATATGGTAAAGCAGCTTTCATGTTCGATGTTAAGATATTTGTGAATAAATTAGGCGATTTACAACGGATATTTTAAAGGCGAGCAAAATTAATCTTCCCGTTGAAAATTACATATTTGGTAAAGGGGTATGTTATATTTATATCTGTTTGTATCCTTTGAGTATTTTGGTGGCTCAAAATTGTATGGGTAGTAACACAAGGTAGTAAGATGACTAAGCGATAAGGACCTTAGAAGACGTTCTAGAATAATTGTAAAAATTCAAATAATCTGAAAAGATATCTCAGATTATCTGAGATTGTTTTCAAGATCTTCCAAACAAGTATGTAGTTTAATATAAATGCCTTTACATCGTATACTATCTTTGCGAAAATTTTAAGTATTATTCGGCTGATTGTTAAGTTTTTTGAAAGATAGACAACAGAGGTCACTTAAACCTGTAATAACTCTATGCGGAGTTAGCTTTTCCCTGCAGATGATTGCAGTTAAATACCTGTCCTTAGTAAATAACTGGCTTGTATTATATATATATATATATATTTCTTTCTTTTTTTTTTTGAAACCCTACAGTTTCCCAACTGAAAACCTTTATTCTATAGCTGACTTACTGACGGTTAGAAAACTTTATGTGTTGCATACAATTTTAAAGAAACATAAATCTTTAACGTTCAACCCAAAGAAACTCACAGGACGGCGAAAGTACGTAGTTACTCCTGTGATAAGTATGAAGTCAACATTTGCTAAAAGGCAATACGCCAGGCAGTCGTCGTACTTGTACAATTTAGTTAACAAGAAATTGGGAATCTATTCTCTTACACTGGGCAACTGTAAGGCTGCTGTAACTGACTGGTTAAAATCTAAAACGTATATTGAAATAGAAAACATAGTGCAGACAATAATATAAATCTAAATAACCAATTAGTGAGCCTGATTAGTGGAAGGTTTCTTCGGCACCATTACTTCCGACCCCAAGGTTATTAAATCGTAGGGCTAATTTGCTTATAATCATGCAACATAAATGAATAATGCTATTATTACTCTAAATACTATGATTTAACCTGTACGCTAAAATAAGCATTTTGTATGTCACATACACACACACACACCTACACATATTTATACTTACACACCTCACTCAAGCACACACACACACACACACACAAACACACATATTCACACACACACACCCACCCAATCACGCACGCACTATGAGCACGCGCTCACATGACAGTTGTTTTGCTTTGTATACCTACTTTTTATTATATAATTTTTATTTTCATCATTTTGTAGCATGCAATATCATAATTAATTGAGTCTTATGTCAAAATGTTTATTACTCTCACCTAATGATTAAAAGAAAATGTCTATGTAAACCTAACAAGTTAATGAAATAAAAACATTTATTTATTTATTCTTTATATATATATATACTATCAAAAAGCCGATACTTCTAAAGTTACATGCAAGCCTTTGCCTTCTTAGTGTCATTAAATGTTTTGGCACTGTAAATTATCAGCCTCAAACATTTAATAAATATCTTCTATTACGCGTTGTATAGGAACAAACTATGATTAATCCGTAAAGTTTTAATAACTACAAGAAAATACGTTTTGTTCATCCAATAAATAAGGTTAATTAATCTCATAAAACGTTAGAACAAAGAGCAGTTACCTGAGCAGGCCCAACTTGTCGAAAGCCTTCAGGTAGTGCAATCTCTGTTCGTGGGTTGTTAGTATTACGAAACTTTCCTTTATCTCTTGCTACAAACAAATCAGTCGTTAGAACAAATACGTAGCTACTAAAGTTGAAGTATTAATTTGATCTCGGCTGTTTACCGCCAATCTGTTTGTTTTCACGTCCAATCGACCGCTCAGGGGTATCGCTTCTTCGTAAGCCGCAGCTTGGGCTTTGAGTTCTGGGTTTTCTAGAACCTGAGCAAATACAAGTAATACTAAGTGAATTTAGGGAATAGATATCCTTATTTACTCCAAATAAATTAATAAAACAGATTATTTTGCCATATTATATACATTGTAGGCGAGACTATAGCTAATAAGAAAATTGTGAATACAGCAAGGACATAGACGCAGAAATTCACAGACAGCACCTCCCAAATTAGAAATAAGTACCTCTCATGTCGACTGAAAAGCTCATACATTACACTCACACTACTGAAATCCGCAGAAAAGATGCGATACGACGGCGAATTCGTAAAAAAATTAGATGAGGCGTCATTACGTAGTAAAGACAGTCATTGATTGATTTTATCACAAAAATACGTAATGTATATTTTTCACTCATACGTCATATTTTTACGGCAAAATTTTGCTAGCGAGATGGTGTCCATAAATTCTAAGTCAATGAAGCTTATTACACTAAGAACTAAGCACTGCCATGCCTATTGCCTACGTTATTTTAGCCATGCCAAGATTTATACAATAAATGCAATGATGTACAGGACCAACATATTATACAAAATGCCTACTCGCATTGTAAATAATCTATACTAATATTATAAAGCTGAAGAGTTTGTTTGTTTGTTTATCTGAACACGCTAATCTCAGGAACTACTTGTTCGACTTGAAAAATTATTTTAGTGTTGGATAGCCTATTTCATGGAAGGCTATAGACTATATAACATCACGCTACGACCCACGGCGGCGGCGCAGTTTCGATAAACGCGGGTGAAACCGCGGGAACGTCTAGTTCTGAATATTATTGCAAGGATTTTAAAAATCTTATAAAATACAAGCTTACTACTATATCGTAGTCAAATGAATACTAGTAGTAGCATTGAATTTTATTTATATTATAATTATACTACCTTTGAAAGTGGAACACTATTTTTATTTTATAAAATAGAAACCGTTCGCGCTGCCCTTTTTAAACTAGCAAATGTGCATAGGTTGTAGATATACACGTATACTGCAGACATTTTTGCAGTAATTATGTAGTTCTGGTGAACTCATGATTTTCTACTATATACGAACTAAATAATGAATAGACATGAAGTGATGTTAATGTTAAAGTCAGTGCTAATAAAAACTAAATTCTTCCAACTACTACAACACATTCATTACTCAGTATAGCTCACAAATAAGTCCTAAAATTGTATCAAACCATTATAATCTTTCGCCAATTAGTTTTGATTACATACCTAATTATACATACTTTCAAGTGCGTACTTGTACGTAAAAGTAGGTCGTCCTGACTTTGTATGGCTTCGCTTTTCCATGAAATTAAATTTCCTAATATTGGAATGCGCACCGTTAACCGAAAATATACATTTAAGTACAAGTAAAAAGATGGCAAAGGAAATTCATTGGACGTCCTTTCAAAGTAATCGATGAGGAAAATCAAGTTGATGAAAGTTAACAGAATTTACACTTAAATTGTGTTTGGTGAATGTAATTTGTTTCTATTTTTAAATATAAGATCGTATCGTGACTCTTACTTTTCGACTTAACGAATACTTAAATCACGCGTATCATATTTATATTTGTGTTTTTAATTAACCTTTTTTTATAAGTGTCTATGAAAATATATACATAGGTATTTAAATATTTAATGACGCTTCAAAACATACATAGGCTTACAATACATCGCTGAAGTGGTAGCCAGAGGTAACACCGACATTTTACAATAATATACGCCGCGCAGATAACTAGGCTCTGCTAAATGATTGGCGTTATGACCAAGTTGTTCTAGTACTAGAACCTAGAACATGATTTTTCTTCATCTCTATCATAACTACATATCGCAAATACTAAACACATCGTCACAATAATCACAGATGTTCCTAAAAGCATTTAAATCTAGCTCACTGAATTTTACACACACTACAACACTAATTAGTGGCTTTTTAACCGACGATATGAAAGGAGAAACTTAATACTTAGATAAACCGGTAAACAGAACAGGAAAACAGAAAACAAGTAAGTACATCGGTTGAGTACTTTTTGAGTTAAATCCTTACGAACGAACAACATATCAAATCTTTCTATATATAAAACATATATAGGTAATATATGTCTTAAATATATATTTTCTGTGGGACCACGCAGAATTTTTACGGAATAATCCGACTTTTATAATTCTGTGAAAAGTTTGTAGTACCTACGATAAGACGTTTTCTTTTTTTTATGTACATTCCAGCATTAAGTAATTATTCTAGACATATGTGGTATGTCGAATACAGCTTTGCTCCGCTTTGTGGTTGTTTCGGCCTAGTTTGTCAGGTATGCGGTCTGCCACATAACCGCAAAGCCCACGCCATACTTTGTGCTCACACCACTAGTATGAGAGTTTCAGTATCGTTCCTAAAACTGTCGGCCAAGAACCCAGTGAACACACACCGCCTGACCCGCTATTATGTACGTAAAGAATCACTTAATTATCCATGTCGTATCGACTATACGACTTCAAATTTGCCTTAGAAGTAGATAATTAAAGATACTACTTCCAAGAATTTTTGAAATTCCCTCAGGGTAGGATTTATCCTAAAATCAAAATCCTTTAAAATTCGATGAATTTTGAGATGATTTAACCTTTTGTGCCGCATCGGCACACCGGTGGCCAAACAAAATAGATTTTTAATTATGTCTGGTATTTTTAAGACTTGACAGAATTAATAATCGTCTATGTAAACGGAGTAGGCGATAGCTAAACTTATAAAAGCTTCAAATAACAACAACACAGACATTCTCACGTAGCGTCATTCATACCTTGTATTATGCTAGTGAATAGAAGCAAAGATATTAAATTCATTAATCACCGTTGTAATGGGGTGACTAATATCCGGGAACGTTCCCCAGCACTGCACCAACGCGCTGTACTCCACATGCAGTAATATGCAATTTGTTGACGTCACCACCGTGTATACCTGGTCACATTACAAACGTTTTGCAGTGCTGAACTTAATGAGTGCGGGTTTTGTTGTATAGAACTGCAGGCAAGCTAGCATGCATTCAGATTTAATGTTTGGACGGTGTACCATTCAGTGCTAAGACCTGCTAGGAATTTGTTTGCTCAGTGGAATAGCTATCTTCTAGCCCGGTCTAGCAACAACAGTGTAAATACTCAGCTACGATACATGGCGTTAATGTTACAAATATAAAAAGTGTGCTTACAACTAAGACTCACCTCCAAATGTTCTTCAGTCGCCGGGCTGTAAATCAAGTTAGGTTAGCATAATTGAACAATAAAACGGATCCTATTATATTCAATAAGCTTACCCCAACCGAGAACAGTTTTTTCGCAGGCAGGTGCCCTCAGCATGCCGGCAAGGTCACACGTGTTAACAAGTTCACGATCTTTACTAAATGTTTGTAATGCAAACAATAGACACGACGATATTACGTGTAATGATTACAAACCAAAGTCCAACAACCAATTCCAAAGATTTAAACAAAATAAGGCATAATTATCCCAAACGGCCTCGTGTTCAAAGAGATTAGGTCCAACCAATATCAAGTTTTTATTTCAAGTTGATCAAATGACAAGTGACATTTCTTTGACGTTTCGTTTTACGTCAAAATTACGTCTGAGACAGAACAGAGGGTATTCAGTACCATTATCTAACCACAGGCTTAGAATAAATTGATGCCGCAAGTTCTTCAGATTGTATCTATGTATTTCTAATGTCTATACATGCTCGCAGAAATGTAGTACAGAAAAATAATATCATAGTTCTATAAATAGAGGCTTTGTCATTAATTCCCAATAAAGCCTTTGTCATTTTTACTAACGTTGCAATTGGCATTCACATACGGTATTAATAAATGAAAGTAGTGAACGCATTTTTATATAGCTTTTTCATCCATGTGAAAAATTGCGATGTGAATTCGGTGACTATATTACATTTCACGAGAACGAATTTTACATTTCACAATTAATGTATTTTGAATTTTAATATTTTAAATATGTTTATAGCTTATCAATACGTAATCATCAATGTTATAAATACATAAAAATTTTAATTGGGCAATGTATTTCTTGTACATGTCTCTTTTAACTATATATTTAATTATAAGTTGTAGTGTGTAGATGTATAGACATACATAGAAATCAAGGGCTTAAAATGCCTTCGCAAAACTAATTTTACTGGTTATTCTAGTTTTGTACATGCACAGATCAAATTCACAATACTTGGTGGAATGTTCCTGACATAACTTCTACGTCATCCGTGCAGTTGACAAATGCTGTATTACCGTAAACAAATACTCAAAAAAAATGATTACCTTTGGTAAACCAAAGAGCATTTCCAGAACACCAAAGTGACTTCCAGCGCCAATACTCATCTGCTTTTTACCATAATGATTCAGCACGTTGCAATGACCCTGCATTCAAAATCTTTATTATTTTCTGTTTATTGATATAATTCCAGTATTACATATGATTGTATAACGTAGCAAGTGATCTTTTGTCCTACTTTATTTTTCTATTCGTCCAATACTTTACTTTACATTTCGTGGGCCTTTGTCAATTATTTGATGTACCGTATAAGCTGGCACACCCGGTGAAATTACTACGTTTCGCCAAATAAATAAAATTTCGGGAACATAGCATACCTACTTTTTCATTCCTTTCCTTTCATCGAACGTTAAATAAGCAAGAGTTAGATAATTATCATTTTTATTGTAAGCGATCGTAGGTATAATCGTAGGAATAACCGTACTCACTATCAGGCTAGCCGATCTCCTGTTATAGAAAGTGAGCCTAATACCGTTTATCAAATACAGTTATCGTGCTGCTAGTTAGGATTTCTTATCAAAAAACTCCAATGACACTTTGCCCGACCTGGAAATCGCATCTGAGTACTCAGATCAGCAGGCGCCACCGAGGCGGTATGATACACGATACAAACTGTGACGTAACGGCTATGTAATCGCAGCTATATGAGGGAGATAGCGGGACACCCCCACAGCTACCTTACTTTTTTATATATACAAATTTAAAATGTTAATTACGAACATTATCAAAAATTTGATTATAAAATAGTTTCAAATTTTTATTTTATTTGCTTGACATTTGATTCTAAAGCCAACCACAGATATAATGGCTCTACTAACTACACCATTAGTATCTTCCTCAACTTTCTGCCATTACGATACCCGTTTACAGAAGAGCCTTATTGTCTGGCACTAGACTACGGACTGCGTATTGTTAAGATCAAATCATTGCTAACCCAAGCCTTGTTCGAAGTTTCTACAACTTAAAGATGTTTAGGTATAAGTGCCCTCAGTTCAACTCTTATTAACGAGTTGGATCCGACGGACTTTATTTGGATTTATGAAACCAGACTATTTACGCAATAAATTTATAAACGCCGTTGATTCCGTGATATATTGGCGTTTATGGTTGACCGAGAGATACTCTGGTTAAGCAAAGTATTATAAAGTTTTTTTGTTAGAAAATTCTGAGCAGCAACACGTAGTATGCTCAGTAGACGGCTATAGATTGACCTCCTTTTACGCAAGACTTAAAACATAGCTAGCAAAATGTGAGCGTAATGTATCTCTAATCATCTCTTGGCTATACATACATACGTAAATATGTACTTAAGTATGTATTTACATATATTAAGAACATGAAATAATGAGTTATATCTTATTATCTTATTTTATGTGTGGGGGCCAGTCAGTGCAGACCGGCGACACTTAGACCCAGTGGGATCTTTTGTGTCGGCCCCAAGATTTAACCCTTAGCTATCTCCTTATGAATGTACTGCATAAGCCGCAGTGTACAATTCAGAGGGAGAAGCCTGAAGTCTTCAGGGCTTGGATATGCCACCCCCATCAGACCCGTCCTCAGTCCAGCCAACGCGTCGCATTCACACAATAGGTGCGATATGGACTCGTCCTGTTCACCACAGGCCCTGCAGATCAAATTGTGTGCCAATCTCAATCTGCACAGGAAATCGTTGGTGCCAAAATGGCCAGTGAACGCTCCTGTGAGCAGGCGCATTTGGCTCTTGCTATATCCACAGAACTTCCGAGTGAAGCCTGTGGCTCCGTTTGCAATGAACTTCTTGGAGTGTTCCAGACCCCTAAGGGCCATCCACTCCAACCATGTGCATTCAAAGCTGCCTTGACGGTGCTCTCAGAGAGTCCCACGAATGGCTCGGGGCCCACAAACAGCTGCTCCGAGCCCTTTCTGGCCAACTCATCAGCCTCCTCATTGCCCTGCACCCCTGCATGTTCCGGAACCCAGACCAGTCTGACTGTGTTCTTCCTGCCTAGTTTGTTGAGGGTTTGATGAGGAAATAATGAGTTAATAACTTCTCAATAAAACCATCGAAATCAAAATTATAATATTCACGGATTTTATTTAAATCCATATTTGAAGGACTTAATGGTTTCATGGAGATTATCTCGCTTAAAGTTGAAAAAATCATAACCGAAAAGCAATAAATTGGTGGAATCTGTATTTAATTTCGTCCGTTCAATGTTTTTTATTATAAAGCTTAAATAAACGTTTTTTACAATTACTACTCTCTCTTGCATTGGTTTTAGATTACATTTTCTGTTTTAACTGTGTTTCTTTCACGGAATTTAGGCACCGTAGCCTATAGACGCTTGCACTGTGAGAGGGTAGTCCTTCTCTGGTCCAGCCGGCCCATTCATGCTGAAATCAGCGAGGCTATACTACTCTTGATATTTTGCTACTCTTGTACTCTTGATAATTGTGATCGTGACCTTATAAAGCACCCGATCAACATCCATTTTAAGGTATTTGCACTAGGTGTCTTGTTAACTGATACAACAAGCTCAACTGCATCATCTGAATAAATTAACGGACACAAAAAATCCCATAAAACAATTTTTGTCCCGTTTAGGGTTTGAGCACTTAACGCATTTGAAATGTGACTACTACCCCACACTAACACCATCTTTAATGTCAATATACTACATATATGTATAATATACTTTTTGAAAATTTATATGAACTTTAAACTTTATAGGAGCATCTAAAAAATGTCTTTACAGTAAGGGATTGAGAATAAATGTTGAGATACCTTATACCTTTATTGTGCATAATATACTAAACCTTTCTTTCCCGATTACTCTTTTATTAAGAAAGTATACATACTCAGATTCATGTCTGTACCATGCACCTAAATGGACACAAAAATACTATTACAGCCACATTTCAACAGCTATGTTTTTGTCCCAAATAACAGGAAGGAAGCTTACTTTAACTGGTGCATTTTTATACTCTTATAGTACTGTGAACTTCCTAAACGAAATACATCAACACTCTGCCCGACCTCTCTCTCCATGCTGTACAGTATTGTTGGTAAGTACTCTTACCAACAGCCACTGTACAACATGGAACCAAAACCAACTATTATGTACCTGTGTTTGACAAATAAAGATTCCATTATATTATAAGTTTCCTATACTTAACAGGATAGATTACTAACGTCACTACGTGTTGTTCTTTCTACACTGGGAGTCCTGCAGAACAATTAACATAAATATTACACTACATAATAAAAAAGGTGACATACTCTTTTCAAAATGTACATATCTCGTCCGATATCAGCCGCATGTTGCACGACCTCGTTATCTGGCAGTACTATCTTCCGCGTATTACAAGCGACTGTCTGCAGAAAATCGCGATTGCACACCTACACAATAAATAAAAATGTTATTGTCCTACATTTGTCTTCTAGCGCATCGCTCATATGGAACTTGATTAAAAACGTGCTATTGTTCATTTCAGCTGCAGAATTGAGTTCTTGGGTTATTATTTTTATTTAGGTTACAGAACTAACATACGACAAAAATATTGGCATGGTTAGTTTTATGATCGACGTAGAGTAACGACGCGACACCTAGTTCAAACCCTTTATGACCAGGTGACCCTAAAAGCAAAATGTCCTCGTTATAGGAAAGGCCCAAATGTTCGCAATTTAAATAATACTGTGTTCACAAAGCAAAATCCTCTACAATGTTCGTCACAAGAACACAATGTCTATAATTTAAAAGGTTATTGTAGCACACTATACGTACTAACCTATGGTTGATAGAAACAGAAATAATTAATCGAATTGTGTTTGATCCCATTCTGCCATATTTACATAGTTAAAGTAATCGAATCATTAGTTTAAATTAGTATTAAAATTGGGGGCCTAGGAAGTCAAATTAACTGGTTATTCAAGCGTATTTGAAATGACAATAATTACCTGAAATAAGGGACAAAACATCAATGTTCTCTCCATTTCTATTGAGCGTACTTCTTGCTGTATGTTCGTCGACATGTCATTGAATAATTCTTCAGTAGATACTGCGTTGTTATAATACCTAGTATATGAATATCGAATAGTTAAATCATCAGTTTAATATTATGAGTTGTAGAACGTTACATTCAATTTGTTCTTATTGCGTCCAGGGGATGACAAGCTAGCAGCGAGCGTGATGGTAGGTGGACTTAGATAATTACAGTTTTATTATACAGCCAATTCACTGGCTTACCGTAAAAGTATTATTCTGTTTAAACATCGCTTAAAGAACAAGTCATAGAGCAGTATATATTGCAATAATTACTCACAGAGCTACCACGTACGTTGGAAAAGGGGTCGCTGCAAATAAACATAAAAAACAACGGATACATTTGCAAGTGGAATGATATTTATATACCAATATCATAACCGATTGATGGCAAGCGTTCTATTGCGCAACAGTTAAATTACTTGCCTAATTAGGTTTTCCCATATATGTATTAACTTTTATAAGTATAATTTTATTACAAGAAGGTTTTTTAACAGTCATTTACATTTGGCGTAGGCAGTTTTATCTTCGTATCAAATGAAGTAAATTTATCTTAAAGTTTAAATCTCATTTCAAACCAAGATATTATCAAGATGTATAAACACTTTCGTCTTACCATTGGACGCAGAAGAACTTATTCACGCGGTCTTTGATTTTTCCGCTAACGTGATTTACGGAAAGGAAATATGATAACTCCCTTATGGATCCCTACAAATTATAAATAATGCTATAGTTGTATTTCTATCAGTACTAATAAATAACTCTGTCTGTTTGTAACGTTTTAATCAATAAGCCGTATTTACTATATCTTAAGAACCGATGAAGGGATTACTATTTTAAAGAAATGTGAGTGAAGTAATAAACAACAACTAGTTATCCCTGTTTATTGTTAGAATCCTTCTCATGAAACCATCTCCGTTTCTTAAAAGTTGAACGGATAAAACTTAGATAAATAATAAAATATACAAACTTGATAAACCGCCCAGAATTAATTCAGGGCAAGAATCTTTGTTACAAGAAATTGTCTCAGTTGAATAGTTAAACAATAAGACAATCTGGGTCACTTCGGTATTTAAATAAATCAATTCCTGTCCTATCAGTCACGTTTACTGATTCCAAAAGATTTACTTAATCCTTGTTTTGCTACTAGAAAACTGTACCGATCTTGTACGCTTACAAAGGAATATATAAATTAGAATAACAAAGGATTTCTATTAAATTCTCAAATAAACTTTTTCGTACGTAATTACCTCCGTAGAAACAATATCAAGCTTCTTAATCACGTTCTAAACATGAATTAACAAGTGGGAACAATCCGTATTTATATAAAGGTAAACATCTAAAGGTATTCGAATTAAAAATGTTTACGTACCTTAAACTTTAGCTTCCTTTGTGTAGATAGTAAGTAATTGCTGCAGATCTTGGCTGAGTAGAAACAGCTTAGGTATGCGCCAAGCACGAATAAAATAATTACCTGCAACGTGCAATTACCTGATCTATCATTAGAGCAGCGCAGTTTGCGAAACCGCTGTGTGGGTGAGGCTTAAGAATAAAATATTTTATCTGTTCCATTATTTTGCAAGCGATAGCCTTAATTTATACTTAATTTTAGGAACTGTTTTCTTGACGGATAGTCCAAGATGGTTCCATATTTAATTTATAATCCGACCAAGTCATTTGGCAGCAGCAACTGTAAGCAACTTTGTTTTAGAGAACTTATGAATGACCGCTATTTTTGTATCAGCCATAGATTGTTCATCGTCTAACTAGGCATTATTGTCCAAGGAACGAACACATTTATATTTCGAAATGTAGGTAAGTATACTTTAGCTAAATTGTGGCCACATTTTGCATAATCCTAATCCTAATCCTAACTAATCTTATAAAAGCGAAAATAAGGTTGTATGTTTGTTTGTTACCTTTTCACGCCTAAACCACTGAACCGATCATTCTGAAATTTTCCATATACATAGTCAGGTGTACAGAAACGGACATAGGTTACCTTTTATCCCGAAAAAATTTACTGTTCCCGAGGAAAACAACAATAACGTTCTTATAATAATAGATGGCGCCACGAGTCTTTCGAATCATGATTGAATTATATTATTATACAAGCAGAGAACAACCCGAAATGATTGTCAAATTCTAAATTAACGCGAGCGAAGCCGCGGGCAAAAGCTAGTGTCTTATAAAATAGACATGTGACAGTACCTAGTAGAAAAATGAATAAGTAATAATAATAATTACTTTCGAAAAATCTACATATCACGTTATAAAATATTTACTATTCATTTTTCATATATTATAATGTAGAAAGAATGACTGCATCTACCCACACCAAATGACGCCTATCCCGCAGCGAGTGAGTGGAGAGTTACAATCATACATTTCATAAAATTTTCTTTTTAGATCAATTATGCAATGAAAGTGACTCAAATGTGTACATTTATAAGTACGATATAGTCGGCGCCGAGTTTGGACTACAGTCATATCAAGAAATAAAGTTGTACTGGCTGACGGGTCGTCAAAGAAAACTACTAATTGCATCTTGTTCGATAAGCTCGACAGGCACACGATGTCTGAGTGCTCATTCGTTGCGTCTTGAGAACGCCTCGTGTAGAAGCAAAACACGTACCGAAACTTATTATTTGTTTTCAAAGTGAAATACTGCAAGTGGGGTAACATACCGAGTCAACGTCTATTGTGAATAAACAAAGGATGGGCGAAGCATTACCAATATATTTTTAGTCCTTATTTGATACATATTTTTCTCAACTATTATTTTATAATTTCGCTGTGGAAATGTGTGTGACTGTTGTGCGCGAGGTTTCGATTTCTGGATCGAGCCAAGTATTAGGTTATTGAGGCAAGAAACTCCCAATAGCAGCACGAAGTCTTTTTTTTATTTTACCTTTAGAATTTATTTCATTTTTTTTAATAACCAGATGTTACTCACTACACTCCATATCTTTATATACCTATATAATTCTTCTGTACGTGTGTTGACAGTGAACTCCTCCTAAACGGCTGGACCGATTTGAATTAAACTTTTTGTGTGTGTTCAAGTGGATTCGAGGATGGTTTAGATATGCTTTTTTTCTCTCTTTTGTACAGGACAACGTCTGTCGGGACCACGGAGCAAATACTAAGAATTTGCTCCGTGGTCGGGACAATTAGTACATATATATATTTGTTTTCTCTAGAAAACAAATATGTATATGGAGTGTAGTGAGTAACTTCTGGTTATAGAGTGTAAGTTTAAACTGCATGCTTTATTAGAAATACTTTTTAGGAAAAGGGATTAATAACGAATTAGCCCTTCAAATCACTACGCCATCCGTACAGTTCTCTAATAACTGTGTAGAGAATTCGCCAATCCGAAACGATATGTTATGTTATTAATTAAGCTTAACGCTGTCTGAAATTGACTCATATATCGTGTAGGTCCGCTTTTCCCTACAATAATAAACAACATTAGTCACTCCTCGCATAAAATATACATATTGATGTATAAAAAAGCGTCAACGTATTGCCACGGGTCTTATGTAAGCTGCCTATCGCGACATCCTCTGGGCGCACATTCAGAATTTATAATTAAATGTACGAACTTGCCTGCCGTGTTTTAACTTTGAATGACGCAACGGTTATTTTCACGTACAAATCTTTACTAATATTATAAATTCGGAAGTAATTCTGTCTGTCTATCTGTCTGTCTGTCTGTCTGTTACCTTTTCACGGCTAAACCACTCAACCGATTTAGATGAAATTTGGTACAGCTATATTTTAAAACCTAGGGATGGATATAGGCTACTTTTTATTGATGTAGGTACCACGCGGGCGGAGCCACGCGCAAAAGCTAGTCCTTAATATAACTTAGACAGAAGGTAAACAATTTACAAAACGTTAAAAGGATAGGTCATTTGTGTAAATATATGTATATCTAACATAAGAGAGAGACAAGATTTACGTGTATTACAAGAGTAAAGGCTTATCCTACCACCTCCAGATAACATTTATCTATAAGATAAAAGTCTCGCCATCTCTATTCTTTAACCTAACATGGGTGAGACAGCATGCGATTTATCTTTCGGATAACTTTTACCTGTTAGTTGTAGGACTGGCCATAAGTCTTTCCCGTTATATTTTTCTTTTAACATAGGTTCGAGTATATCTCCGGTTGGGGTAATATAACATTTTACCAGAAATGTTTTAGAACCTGCTTGATAGGGATCGAGCGAATTGCCAACTACTAAGCACTTAAGAGACTCAGAAATATGGCCAATATTGTACTGCTTCTGAGAACTTCTTATCAGAAAATCCCGAAAGCAAACCCGAACAAAACTACTAATCGTAATCCTAACTAATATTATAAATGCGAATGTGAGTTTGTTTGTCAGTTATGTTTTCACACCTTAACTACTCGAGAAATCATCATGACATTTAGTAATATGAAAGGATATAGGATACCTTTAGCTCAGGTAAAATACTATTTCCGAGAGATTGAAGCCTTACCTAAACATTGCATTTACTCGAGCGAAGCTGCGGACAAATTCTAGTGTAAATATAAATATCTGCTACTGATTCCCATACCATGATAATAACTACTATATATTTTTATATGTTAATTCAGGACGCGGTCTATCTGGGTGCTAAGTTTCATACTAATCCGATCAACGGTTTACGCAAAACTGATGAACAAAATAAAGAAAAAAATCTTAACAAAATGTTTTACACCTGAAATACTTAGTAGGATTAAATGTCTATAAGAAGCAAATTTAATAGATGTAATTATTTTAACAACTCCTAGATACAAAGTACACTGTCATAGTGTTTCATAGTAAGACGTACGCTACTAGCCTGAAAGTATCAGTAACAAGAGTTCTTTAAGCTGTTTATCATTAAACAACTTCGTAGACAAAGTAAGATCTTATGGAGAAAAGTTTTAAACATATGTTCAGATTCTGATTAAAATATAGAATGACGTCTTTCAAATAATGAAAAATAATAATATATTGTTTGACGCCTGTGTCGACTTTCGTACCCTGGCGTCCAATCACATTGATTTTTTCATTGAATAGTCCCAATAACCTATTTGGGAGCCCATACATACAATAACAGAAAGATTCTCTGACGTGTCGCAGTTATGTGAATCCTAACTAATATTATAAATGCGAAAATGAGTTTGTTTGTTTGTTACGATTTCCCGTCTTAACTACTCCACCGATCAACATGAAATTTTGCATATACGTTGTCAGGGGTACAGAATGGGACATAGAGTACCTTTCATCCAGGAAAATTAACTGTTGCAAACATTTTTTTATTTTTTTTTGGTGCCCAGGAAAAATGCTTGACGCACAATCCGCCGGCTAGGGGACGGCACCGGCGGGGCGTGTGGGACTCCCCATTCTGGTATACCCACTAAAAACCTGGGGTGTTCCCTCTCTCACCCAATGGAGGGGCCTGTTGGGAGCTCTTAAAAGAATTGAGTCATCTATAGCAGGCCCCCCCGTGTGGGTGCGGGCCGGGTCAAACGGACCCGACCACCTTTCGTCCAAAAAAACTGTTGCAAACCTAACCTAACCTACATTTACGCGAGCGAAGCCGCTGGTAAAAACTAGTATTATATATGTATATAATAATATCAGCACTGTAAATTAACTGTACCACTGCTGGGCGCGGGCTTCTTCTCAGTGTGAGATGGGATAGGCCATATTGTGTGGACTATATACTGGATACTGGCGTGGGAGGGCAGACTTCACATATCTTTGAGAACACTATGAAGAACTCCCAGACATGCAGGTTCCCTGACGATGTTTTCCTTCACAGTTAAAGCGAGCGATAATTACCTATTTAATACGCACTTATCTTCGAAAGTCAGAGGTGCATACCTTGGGATCAAACTTGAGATCTCTGCTTGGGAGTCAAACAGTATCCCACTAGACTTTCGTTGCTGTTCAATCAAATATTAATACTTAATCATTATCATTTCACATGACGGGGCAAGAAAACATCGTGAGCTAGCATGTCTGAGAGTTCTCTTTAATGTTCATATTGATGTGTGAAGTCTACCGACTCACCTTGGGCCAGTATGGTGGACTATCGCCTCACCTTGCTCATACTGAGAAGAAGCCTGTGTCCAGCAGCAACGGAATAGTTTATAAACGCTCGCATAAAATAGAGCAGATAAGTAGTACAAGGCTGTGCCTTAACGGACATCAAAACAAATCACCTACCTAGCTGGTTTGTGCTTTATTTTATCCATATCTTTATGACCTAACCTAAAAATCTGTGTAAGCAGTTACCGTTTATCAGCGAGCTTGAATAAATTCAAAATGTGAGGATGTTTTTGAGTATCAATCCGAACGTTACACGTTAAAGTAAATTTGACGTGCGCACCCGTAAATTATAAGCATAAAATGTCACAAATGTACGTCAAGCACACTTTTTACAGAACAAAACCGCAGCAAAAACATAGTCGTACAATAAATAAGAACCAACACCCCATAAAACTTTTTGTGCATTGTACAAAATTTCGTAGGAAATATATATGGTTATGGTGCGAGAGGTAATGGGAAACATACGTAGGATAAAATATGAAGTGTTTTTGTATGAACCCCGAAATTTTACCTTTTTACGATACATTATTATACGTAAACAAAGTTTGGAATGTTTGGATGGCGTGTAACAATTTTATTCCATTATTTTATACAAGAATATTGTAATGTAAGTTGCATATCAGTCTAAATAAGATCTGATATTTATAATAATGTATTCATGGCCAATTAAGGGGCTCAAGGTTCATAACGGACATGTTTGGTTTGAACAATATACAAGGTTGCTATGATCCATGGGCATTAAAATGGACAGAGTATTCCATATGGGCTCAGTGTTAATTCGAAACGGTTAAAAACTACTCGATAAAGATAAAAATTGAAAATCACTTTTTTCAAACAAATTAAATCAATTTAATACGCAAACACCATATTTTATAAACATCTGTTGTCTGTCATTGTTTCATTGTTGATTTTCTTTCTTTGTTTCATTGTTGTCAAGAGTTGCTTCCTTGTTTGTGTTATAAACTAATGGTGTAAACTAGTGGTGAAAACACAAGCATAACATATGCTTGCGTTTTCGTTCTTATTGCGCTAAGATTAAGACTCACTTTGGCGTGATTGTTGGCTACTGTAATAATGTATACTAAGTATCAGAGCGGCAAAGTCTCCTACATTTTTGTGGCTTTAAGGTGCATGACTTTAGACACCTATGCTTACACTCTCGGTCAGCTGTTAGGGCAGATAAAACCCGTTGCAGTTTAGCAAAAACTAAGTCTATCCTGTGGCTAAACGACTGCACCTAATAACCTGAAATTTGGTGTAGAGCTTGTATGTGGTACATACTATATGAAGATAGAAATAAAGCCTCACTGTTTAATCAACCTTGTATATCCTATCAAAATATATTCCCTATATGTATCCCACAAAATTTTGTTCGGTTGTTTGAGTTTTAACTCATTCGAGATGATGGGGTCATTTATGATCAGATGGTTGGAACATGCAGAATTTTAAAGGAGATGATTGAAGTACTGAGTCGTCACGACAGATGCTGCAGATTGTTTGTGCCTAACAGCTATTGTCGTGATAGAAAGCACCGATTGCTGGCGGTTCCAGCGTGTCGTACTGCGGCACCCTTTCTGTCACTTAATCAGCTTAATGCTCTCTTGGACTTTAACCCAGAAGTGGATTTTTTGCAGATGAATGAAAGTAATTATTATTAGAATGTATGAAGTAATGTGAGCAAAACGCGTGAAAGCTAAATTTTAAGTTTTAGTTATATTATTGTAATTAGTGCAAGATGTTTCATTTGATGTAAGATAAATAAAATAAAGTAAGTTCCTGTTATGTTTACAAAACAATTTTCTGTTAGAAAATTGTTTTGTAAACATATCTATTCATTGTCATTTATCTCGTCCTCTATCATGAGTAATCCTACGAATGCCTACATAGATAGCAAAGCGTGGATGTATTATTCACCTCTACTTGCCGAAGGATATGGATGTATATTTGCATACAGTATTACACAAGATCAAATGGGAGCGTCATTACTAATAATATTCAAGCTAATCTGACCAATACCAAACAGCAGCAATCTGAAAGTTAGGTGTGCATACTGGATACTACAAACAACAAGATTAAATATTGAGTTTGACAATTAAACTATAACAGTATCGTTGCAGTTATTTTAACTTTACTTACCCATGTCTCAATGAAATTGTGTATATACCTGAAATCTTTACGAGGCACTTCTTAAAGTCCAAATAGACGATCGAACATGATGCGGCGGAACCACGAACACGGTCCGTTTTCTGACCATATTCGATCCTGGGGCACACAGTGCGCCGAACATTATTATTATTATTTACCGGTACAGTGGTTCGACATCGAACTTGGTGCGGTACCGAAAATATATGACGGCCCGTGATGCGGCGGAGTGGTGTGACGAACGCACCGTACCGTGCACTGGTTCCGCCGCACTATGTTCTAGCGTCAATTTGCAGTTATAAAATCTGATAGCGGAGTGATTAATATCACCAGCTGCTGCATCCAAATAATATTTATTTAGCTTACAAAACGATTACAATGAAAACGAAACAGGTTATAGAGTATCCGTATTTATATATGCAAATGTGTTTGATTGTTTGTTTGTTATGCTTGATCATTATGAAAGTGTGAGTACACGTTGTCAGAGATACATTTTGCACGCTTTTGTTTTAGGAAGCATGTAATAATAGTCGAGCCTACTACCATCCAATGAGTACAGTATCAGACTCTGTGCGGCTACTGAGAATTTCTAGACGGAAGAGTCTAATAACTCTAACCCTTTGTCTGGGAATCAAGCTCGAGACACCATGTACTGCATTTGCACTCACTGTCGCTGCGCTACCGACACAGACAGAGCTTTTATTATGCTATGGATATAATCAGAAGCTATAAATTGTGTTAAAAATTCTCTTACATCTAAGCAAGCATAATTCACCAAATTGTGTTGGTGTAGTCAATTGCTTCTTCTTGTTACAATGATAGGATACTGTGATAGCTTTAACTTAAGTAAAAAAAATGCGGTAATTTGATTATCTGTGCTTGCAGATTCACTCACGATTACATACAACAACGATGAATGTAACAAGAACGGAAAGTAATCTATGAGTGCATGCGTATGTGTACCAGTGTCCTTATGAATATGTGTGTGTAGGTATGTGGCTGTGAGCATATGTGATTATGCATCTATGTTTGTTATGGATATGGGATATGTATTTTCAAGTGAGTGTAAGTGACATATCTATAGATTGTAGAGCTTGAACGGATCATTCTCACTAGTACCATAGCTATTTTTAGCCGACTTCAAAAAAGGAGGTGGTTCTCAATTCGTCTGTATTTTGTATTAATATACAATTATATTATACTAGCTTTTGTCCGCGACTTCGTCCGCGTGGAATAGTTACTTAGGGCAGCATTTACAATTTTTAGAATGCTTATTTTGCAAATAATAATCATATAAATGCTATGGTTTACTGCAAATAGCTTATTTTAATACATTTTCAAAAACTAGGTTTTTTGTTTTTCCATGCTGTTTTTTGTTTTGCTAAAACATAATGATTTTGCGGGTTTCATACTCATGAACACGCTACATAGAGTTTTCAATGGAAAACAGTTTTGTTTATTATTTTCGTAAATGCTGCTTTTAGCGGAATCTGCACTCTTTTAAACTGAAATGGCAAATTGGTCGGAATTATCGGCATACGGGGAATTAAACGATTTTCTCCTTTTTCTATTCAAGTCATGATTATAACTTTAATAATATTGCGTCCTAGATGAGTAATTTCTTGCCGTGTACCATTACATAGCCTTGGTGCGTCAAGATTTCTCATTGACAAGACTTGAACAACAACTTTCAGCCTTAACTTATGGGAAGGCAATCCTGATAATTCTAAAGAGTTGAGATAGTCTATAAGGGTACGATGTTACTTATTCAGTGTCCATAGCATTGTCCACTGATAGGTACAGGACAACATCTCCCTCAACATCTGGCATAATTTATTCGTTTATCTGGCCAACTGTCTCGTTTGTTGGCGCCAAAATTGAAAATGACCTATCATTCTCGAATGCCCATACTTATTATATCACGTCAGTTTTATCGCAACATCAATGCTGGATGGAGACCATTTGTTGCCACAATAGCATAATATGTACTTTTTACTTACGAACTATTTATTTAATTATCTTTTTTATTATTTATTCGTTATTTTATAAGAAAAATTATGTAGTTATATGTAGTTCTTTGTGGCAATAAATAATGTTTTCTTTCTATTATGATTATGCTACGATTCCTTTAAATCATCTGTGTTATCGACAATTTGACATAATTTACGTCTTAGTGTATTATGCTGTTACTGTCTGTTAGCATACAAACTTCTCCGACTTTTAGAAAGCAGCCGCGTATTGCCCTGCGTGAGAATCGTTGTGTAGTTATACTCGCATATTTGTAGTCAAACGAAATATTTTTACGTGTACACGTAAAAACGTTTTGTATTATAAAAGCTATACTATAGACAGCCATTTATTTCATCTGCCGGTGTACCCGTAGTAATAACCAGCACGGTCTATCTAAAGTCACCAGCTAAAAGTACCACCATCCCTCCCATGATACCCTGCATACTTTGGGTATCTTGCACG
The DNA here is from genome assembly GCA_963564715.1 of Catocala sponsa. Lineage (NCBI taxonomy): Eukaryota > Metazoa > Arthropoda > Insecta > Lepidoptera > Erebidae > Catocala > Catocala sponsa. Next base: position 10,267,116 of record OY751333.1, read on the forward strand.
GTGCGATATAGTGCTTCGATTGCTCTTTTACGGGACGTTCATCCCAAACCAACAGCTTACATTGGTGCAATATTTTTTCCGCGCTCACCGCATTTGCTAATGTTACAAACTCCCTCAATATGCCGCGCTGCGACGCCACCGGCGCATCGTTCAATGTGTATGGCGCTTGGCGTGTCTCGCGCTCACGCTTCGTGTACGTATTAAGACGGCATTTTTACTAATAATATATTTATCGGAAACATTGTATTATTATTATACAATGTTTCCGATAAATATATGTTATGTAGAAATAGACTGATTTGTTTAGGCTACCATACGAACTTTAGTCTCCTATTTCATTCCCATGTAGGTCAAAATTTCAAAACTGCTGGAACAAATGTTAACTTATTTACTTCTTATCAAGTGCCTAAATACAAAGTCTCATGGTTTTATCTTCGATAATGACGATTTCCCATGCAAACTTTCATCCCTTATTTCAACCACTTCATGCCCTTTTAACAACAAAAGGTAACCTATGCTGTTCCCTAGGTCTAGTCTTTCTCTGTACCAAATTTTATCAAAATCGTTTTAGTGGTTTAGGCTCGATAATGACGAATTCCCATACAAACTTTCATCCCTTATTTCAACCCCCTACATACCTTTTTTACAACAAAAGGTAACCTATCTCCTTGCCCAAGATCTAGTCTGTCTCTGTACCAAATTTCATTAAAATCGGTTACAATTTAGGTGCGATGATGACGAATTACCATAAAAAGTTTCATTTCAACCCCTTCATGCTTTTTTTACAACAAAGGTAGCCTATGTCCTTGCCCAAGGTCTAGTCTATCTCTGTACCAAATTTCATTAAAATCTTCTGAGAAAAATAGTCCTACCTAAAAACGAATTATTTTCATTATGTGAATCATATCAAATAAAAATGGAACTAATGACAATGATCCGTTTGAACAAGATAGTTATTGTCTTTCCTAATTTTATTGTTATTACGTAATATGTTTGATTAAATTGCTAAACTCACAACTAAAATATCTCCAACGCCAGGTGCTATATCTGAGGTTCCAGTACCCGTGAACACTGCGGTGCCGAAGCCGAACGCAGTCTTAATAGGGCTCTCGTGCTTCGCGTCATTCGTCGTGTGTACCTTCGTCTCCCAAAATATTAATTGGGACATCCAAGAGTTCTGTAAAAGTTCGTGTAACATAAGATATATGAAATTAAACTAGCTTTTTTATATATTCAATTATTTTCTGACTTATTTGCCCTGACTTGAGTCACAACACAAATAATAATAATAATAATAATAAACTTTATTGGGTTAAAAAAAACAGTTTACAATTATTTTTCCACTATTGAAATGTAAACTAATATTACTTACAATTTGTTTTGTTTTGTTAGTGGAAAAGGTTACCTGTGCCCTATGCTAGTTGAAAAACTGTATTACAGGGCACAGGGCCTTCCGCATTTTTAGTATACAATTTTAAGATTGCTGAGTCAATCATTCATTATACATTAATATTCCAATGAGTACAAAGTAAAAAAACAAAAGAAAAAAGAAAAACAAATGACTTAAGTCTTGAATCTATTACTTGAGTAACTGACTACTCAGTCATTAAGTTAGGATATCAGGTGGCAGTAAGACATAATATACGTGTGAGTAATGCCTATAATTATGTACATAATTATAAAAGCTTACGTTTTTATGTGTGTATCCTAATAGTGTTACAAAACAGTGTGATATAGCTGTCATAGCTGTCCTCGGAAGGGCAGACAGAGGTACGTTACACCCACAATTTGTCATCACCAACATACTAAGGAGCGAGCCAGTGATGTTTTAGGATTGATTCTCGAACCCAGCAAAGTTCTGTTAAAAAGTTCTCAAAACCAACGCTTTGTATGGAAATGTTTCCAGTATACGGCATTGCACCCACTTTTAGCCACCTAAACCTAAACATAGGTGGCCATATGTAGGTGCGACATACCTCCATCAACCCCATAGCTGATACAGAATCTATAGAATATGTAGTAAACAAACGTTTTCTAACATTAGTTGCTGACTAAAGTTGAAATCTAGCACCATGTAGATTATAATCTTCATTAGACTACACATTAATTATATTAGTCAATAATGCAAATTACCTCATAACACAATTTCAATGGACACGCAAACAGGTATAGAAAGCATCCAGACCAGTAACACAATATAGATACCATGATATAATACTTCATTAGATTCAGGAACTGCAAATAATATAAGACTATAATCCTAATCTTAATCCTAATCCTAACTTCCTAACTAATATTACAAAAGCGAAAATGAGTTTGTTTGTTTGTTTGTTTGTTTGTTACCTTTTCACGCCTAAACCACTGAACCGATCATCCTGAAATTTTGCATATACATTGTCAGGTGTACAGAAACGGACATAGGCTACCTTTCATCCCGAAAAAAATTACTGTTCCCGAGGAAAACAATAATAACGTTCGTAGATGGCACCACGTGTCTTTCGAATCATGATTGAATTATAGTATTATATATTACTAGCTGACCCGCGCAACTTCGTCTGCTTCACATAAGAGAATTTTCCTAGTTTTTGCAATATTTTTCATTTATGCTCCGCTCCTATTGGTCGTAGCGTGATGTTATATAGCCTATAGCCTTCCTCTATAAATGGGCTATCCATATCTAACACTGAAATATTTTTCTAATTTTTACCCGTAGTTCCTTAGATTACCGCGTTCAACCAAACAAACAAAATGTGAGTGAAGTCGGCGCGTGAGCGCCCCCGCCTTTTTATAAATGCAGCGGATGGCCGTTTCGCGCGTTAAACAACAATCAACCGTATAGCCGTACCCATTCTGGCGCGGCGAGATTTGGAAGTTTTATTTCATCTATATCTTGTGTGTTTATAAACCGATTCCTATTTTTTTTTTTATAATATAAATATTAAAGTGTACTTTTTGAATATGGGAGTTTGATAAAGATATATCTATGTGAAATACAATATATTTATGTATTTTAATACACTTTGAAGAAATGCCTAACGATTAAACACGTTATTGTGGCTAATTTATAAAAGATAGATATATACTACACTCGCGTGCAAGTAAATCGACTCAAGGCTCAAGTGCGCATAAAAAGTGATATAACTTAAAAATGCCTTATTTTACCTCTATATAATGTTTTACATAATTATAGCCTAGTAATTAGGCTTTAAAATGGTAGCATAATTTCAGTAATTTAAATAAACACATGTCCTTAGAATGCAACTGAACGCAACCTCCCATAAACTGCTCTGCGCTCTATACACAACTTGCGCGACACAACCCGCTATAAAAACCCCCTGTAATCGTTTTTTCTTATCAGTCGCTCACTAGATGTTGACCTGAACACATCTCTGCAAATTGAAGCCGTCATTTGAAGAAAATTATGGATACAACACCTGAAGAAGCCGCTCAAGTCGTTGCCCTGTTGCAAGAAGGGTTGAACCAGCGAGAAGTCGCTCGTCGGTTGAATATGAGTCAGTCTGCTGTCTCGAGAGTGTACAGGAGGTTTCAAGAGAGTGGTGCCTTCACTCGGCGGCCTAATACCAGCCGACGCCGGTGCACCTCGGAGCGTGACGACCGGTTTTTGGTCTCGACCTCTCTCCGAAATCGACACCTTACCGGCGTGGATGTGCAGCAGGAGCTACGTCAAGTTCGCGGAGTAACTGTCAGTCAGTGGACAGTTAGAAGAAGGTTGAAGGAAGCTAACCTTACTCCGAAAAGACCCGCTACAGGCCCGAAGTTAACCACAGCCCACCGTCAAGCACGCCTTCACTTTGCTCGAGAGCACTTGGATTGGAGCATAGAGCAATGGCAGTCGGTCCTGTTCACAGATGAGACGAGGATGTGTCTCCATGGCAGCGACAGGAGAGGTCGGGTGTACTGGCGTCCTGGTGAACGGTTTTCACAGTGCTGCTTTGTTGAAACCGTTGCATATGGTGGCGGTTCTTGCATGATGTGGGCTGGAATTTCCTTAGAAGCAAAAACGGACCTTGTTTTCGTTCCTGGGGGAGGCCGGAGAGGAGGTCTGACCAGTGATCGTTACATTGAAAATGTTCTACTGGATCAAGTTGTCCCTTATCAAGGCTTTATTGGGGATAATTTCATCTTGATGCATGACAATGCCCGATGTCACACTGCTCGGGCCACACGTGAGTTCCTGAGTGAAGTTGGAATTCACACTATGGATTGGCCAGCGCTCAGCCCCGATTTAAATCCCATTGAGCACATATGGGACGAGCTCAAAAGTAAAGTTAGGGCGAGGAATCCAGCTCCGACAAACATCAATGAGCTCAAGACTGCGTTGGTAGAAGAGTGGGGCCGAATACCACAATCATCAATTAAAAAGTTGATAAGGTCGATGAAGAATCGCTTGGGAGCAGTGATCAGGGCTAGAGGAGGGAACACCAAATATTGACACGAATAAATTTTTTATCTTATGCACATTTTGTTTCATTTATACCCAATAACCCCCATACTGTGAAATTGTATGAATTTTCAAAATTTTTTACAATATCTTTGACATTCACCTTTTTTACTAACCTACTGAATCGATTTTCATGCAACTTACATAATTTTAAAGCTCAATTACTAGGCTTTAATTATGTAAAACATTATATAGAGGTAAAATAAGGCATTTTTAAGTTATATCACTTTTTATGCGCACTTGAGGCTTGAGTCGATTTACTTGCACGCGAGTGTATTAAGGAGTTTTTTGTAGATTTTTTGAAGACCATCATCTTTGTAACACATACTTTTGGTGATGATCATGAGCAACGTATGCGAGGATAAGAGCTCGAAAGCGCATTTTCGTCCGACTTGCTTCAAATTTATCGTCACTGCTCAGCTCCTATGTGTCTTAGCGTTATGTTATATAGCCTATAACCTGCCCAGGAGTATGGACTACAATCGTACCAAGTTTGGTTAAAATCCCTTCAGTAGTTTTAGACCCATGCGTGCACATACAGACAGACAGACAAAAAATTTACTGATTGCATTTTTGTCATCAGTATCGATCACCATTCATCCTCCAATATTAATTTTAAATATATATTCAATGTACAGAATTGACCTCTCTACAGTTTTATTATAAGTATAGATTACAAGCAGAGTACAATCCGAATTAATTGTCAAATTCTAAATTAACGCCAGCGAAGCCGCAGGCAAAAGCTAGTCATATTATAAAGAGAAAAGATTTATATTTTGTATGTTTGTATTCTTGATAAAACTTTTTTAGACTTATGCGATTCGTAAACAAAATTAATATGATAACAGACAATGGATCTTAATCGCGATACTTTATTTAAAAATTATTATAACCTACTATTCGCGAGACGTTTTGACCGATTTGCATCGATCGTGGTCGCGGGTTGACTGGTGTGAGCTCAGCCGCGCCTTCCTAAAGTGTGGTTTCCGGCAACTATCCTCACTGGTCATTTTCATATATTTATTTTTGGATTTTGTTTGTAATTAATTAACTTAAGAACAATTTTAAATTATTTCACCATTGGAAAGCTACTTTATCTAAAAGTAACAGCCAATATAACATCACGCTACGAGCCGAGCCGAGCAGTATTCATAAACGAGGGTGACGCCGTGTGGGAGAGTTAGTATATTATAATAACGTAGCTTAATAGAAAATTTTGTACCTAAGAAACAGACATTTTAAAGGATACCAAGATGATTTGTCAAAAGACTGCACCACAAAATCTTGACGAAGAATAGTTAATGAAATAGCCAGAAGGGAAAGACTTAGACAGACATTATTTGACAAAATTAGTAGCATACTAAAGAAGAATAGGTGAAGAGTATCATAAAATGACACGTGTGCATAAAATTAGTAGCATACTAAAGAAGAATAGGTGAAGAGTATCATAAAATGACACGTGTGCATAAAATTAGTAGCATACTAAAGAAGAATAGGTGAAGAGTATCATAAAATGACACGTGTGCATAAAATTAGTAGCATACTAAAGAAGAATAGGTGAAGAGTATCATAAAATGACACGTGTGCATAAAATTAGTAGCATACTAAAGAAGAATAGGTGAAGAGTATCATAAAATGACACGTGTGCATAAAATTAGTAGCATACTAAAGAAGAATAGGTGAAGAGTATCATAAAATGACACGTGTGCATAAAATTAGTAGCATACTAAAGAAGAATAGGTGAAGAGTATCATAAAATGACACGTGTACATAAAATTAGTAGCATACTAAAGAAGAATAGGTGAAGAGTATCATAAAATGACACGTGTACATAAAATTAGTAGCATACTAAAGAAGAATAGGTGAAGAGTATCATAAAATGACACGTGTGCATAAAATTAGTAGCATACTAAAGAAGAATAGGTGAAGATTATAATAAAATGACACGTGTGCATAAAATTAGTAGCATACTAAAGAAGAATAGGTGAAGAGTATCATAAAATGACACATGTGCATAAAATTAGTAGCATACTAAAGAAGAATAGGTGAAGAGTATCATAAAATGACACGTGTGCATAAAATTAGTAGCATACTAAAGAAGAATAGGTGAAGAGTATCATAAAATGACACGTGTGCATAAAATTAGTAGCATACTAAAGAAGAATAGGTGAAGAGTATCATAAAATGGCACGTGTGCATAAAATTAGTAGCATACTAAAGAAGAATAGGTGAAGAGTATCATAAAATGACACGTGTACATAAAATTAGTAGCATACTAAAGAAGAATAGGTGAAGAGGATCATAAAATGACACGTGTACATAAAATTAGTAGCATTCTAAAGAAGAATAGGTGAAGAGTATCATAAAATGACACGTGTACATAAAATTAGTAGCATACTAAAGAAGAATAGGTGAAGAGTATCATAAAATGACACGTGTACATAAAATTAGTAGCATACTAAAGAAGAATAGGTGAAGAGTATCATAAAATGACACGTGTACATAAAATTAGTAGCATACTAAAGAAGAATAGGTGAAGAGTATCATAAAATGACACGTGTACATAAAATTAGTAGCATACTAAAGAAGAATAGGTGAAGAGTATCATAAAATGACACGTGTACATAAAATTAGTAGCATACTAAAGAAGAATAGGTGAAGAGTATCATAAAATGACACGTGTACATAAAAAGCGTAACGTGCGTGATTTGGCGTCGTCAAAGACAAGGCAGTATTGTAGCAAACGAAAATCCGTTATCTCTATCTTTGAACCTATCTAGAAAACAGATATAAGTGTATGCATCTTTATATTATAATAGCTCAACAATTTATTTGTTTATAATGCACATACATACATTACAACTGCAATATTTATTTTTTACTGTATTTACTTATGCTAAATATACGACCCCAGATAAACTGCAAAAGTACTATGTAAATTTCTAGAATAATTAACAGTTGCTGCTTTAATATTTTTAATCAGATAAAGAACAGTACTGAGCTGTGACGTAACAAGTTAGTGACGTCATTGTAGTTTAGAGTAACTTAATTCATAATTTCGCTGAAGAACAATACAACAACCCTCAAAGCATCTAAAAAGAGAATTTTAAATAAATTATATTGTTTTCTATGTTACTTACTACCTTTTTATATTATGCACACTACAAATAAAAATAATTTCTCTTCTTCACTACGGATACAAATAACACCCAGGTTCTGAGCAGCTATTTGTGTATCACACAATGCATTATCTTTTGTGAGAATCAAACCCACGACATTTTGCGTGTCATAATGACAACGTGACCATCCTTGGCGTCAATACTGACATGAACTTATAAAATAGAAAAGGCTCTCCCTCTCCTACCATATAAGCTCAGCAAAATAATATGGGTCGTCTATACTAATAATATAAAGTGGAAAGATTTGCATTTTTGTTTCTAAATTATAAACTCAAAAACTACTGGACCTGTTTTAATCAATCATTCACCATTAAAAAGCTGCTATAACCAGAAATAACATCACGCTGCGAGCCAGGGAAGTAAAGCAGTAATCATAAAAGTGGGTAAAATCACGGGGCATAGCTAGTATCTGATGAAGTGCTGACACCAGAGCAAAATTTTTCAATGCAAAGAAGAACACAAAGAAAAAGTAATCATGACCTAATTAATAATGTATGATTTCGTCGCAACATTGCTAGTCCTTACTAATATTATAAATTCGAAAGTAACTTTGCTGTCTGTATGTCTGTCTGTTACCTATTTATAAGCCACTCAACCGATTTGGATGAAATTTGATACAGAGGTAGTTTAAAACCTGGGAAAGGACATAGGCTACTTTTTATTGATGTATGTACCACGGAGCTGCGTGCTAAAGCTAATATATTATAATTAATATTATACATTTATGTGACTTGAGAACTTAGTAGGTATGTTATACATAATTATGTATAATCGTCAAGGCTTAAGCACATCACTTCAATAACACTTAAGATAATTAATAGCTAACATGCATTGATTATGGATGCTTTGCTCTGACAAGAGTAATCGAACATTCGTATATATGTAAAATAAGTATACATAACACTATCAAATGGTGCACGAATGGTGTAGTGGTTTAAGTGGTCCCACTGCCACTACACACGGGACATAAATGTTAGATTCACAAATAGATGTTTTGAGTCTGGGTGTTTTTTGTGTAGGTTGTTTGCATGCTATATAGCCCTGTGGCGACACCGCACAGATGAAGAAGTTCCACCTACATCTAACAGATGGCGCTATACATAATAAGCGCTTAAAATGACGTCATACAATCCTGAATCGCACAAGTAACATTTACATAGCGTCTAAGTATATATACAAGCATCCAACATCAACCGTCGGATCGCGGCCCGCCAGGTACGATCAACTATCCTGGTCGGAGGATCCTCCCTGTGTGTTGGAGAGACATCACACCATGTTCCTCTACAGTCCTCTACGATACACAAAAAAAAACCCTCTTACTATTCTAGATTTAAGCACTTTGGCATTCATTCTTTAGCAAATCATAGGGATGTTAATGATATGAATGATAACGCAATGTTTGCTGTTAAAATCCTCAAGCAGCAAATAGACTGCCCACAGTTGTTGCCTCTTTTTAAGTTTCGTGTTCCTGCTAGACTGCCACGCAAATCAATCACACCACTATGTCCACTGTTAAGAAGAACAGTTCTTGGTGCTAATTCTCCTTACGCAAGAATGTATAAAGTGTTAAATGGTTTGAGCGACCTAATAGATCTGCATTTTTTTAGTATTAGGAAAATTAAGTCCGCATTCCTTAAAACAACGGATTTGGAAACGCAGTGAATGTGGATATGTTATGTACCTGTTTACATAATATATTTATATTTGTTGTGTTTCTAAATCCGTATGTATAACTATATGTAACTACGATTAAGATTTGATGATGGAGTTCAATTACTTTTTGTATTCTCAAGCGGTGTTTGCCTGTAAGTGATTCTTACATTGTCGCTTGTATTTTAGACTAGTTTGAGTTATAAGTGTTAATGTAAACAATTGTTGGTGAACCATAATAAATAAATAAATACAGCCACATGCCTCTACGTAGTGCATGCGTTATCTTTTTGAATAAAACAACACGTTCCTATACAACTGATATGATATTTTACAACATTTGTAATTGGAATTTCTATAAGTAGAAAGCAAAATAATAATAATAATTTAATAATAATTATTATTTATTTATTTCTTACTTCACAAAGGTTCACAACAATATACATAAGACACAGTTGATACAAAACAAATAGATAATTAAAATTAAAACTGAAAACGAAACTAACAACTAAATATAAAAACGTCATTCTAATTGCATGTTGTTAGTATGTACAACATAACTTGCAATACTACTACTAAGAGCCGCGCTTTTACTTGAAATAAGTGTAATAATAATATTGATTCCAATTGACGGACAGCACCGAGCGCGGGCATATATTTCACTAGATGTTCCCGCGGTTTCACCCGCGTTTATCGTTACTGCGCCGCCCCCGTGGGTCGTAGCGTGATGTTATATAGCCTATAGCCTTCCTCGATAAATAGGCTATCCAACACTAAAAGAATTTTTCAAATCGAACCAGTAGTAATCACGCAGAATAAACCAGGAGAAACATCGTTTGTACTATGTCTGTAATTTTGCTGCGATGTTATTTTAAAAGTGCTATATCTCCTAAGATATTCATTGAAATCGAATGATGTAAAGGGCAATTTTGTTTTAAATTAAATACTTGTGATGAATAACGTATTTATTTGGATAAGGATTAATATCATGTTTATAAAAATACCTTCGCAAATAATGCATTATTTTAGAACAAATTTCCTTAGCATAAAAATGGTTATAGTGAGCCAACCTTAAAAGATAGACATATGCTGTCGCGGACTTTTTTTTAGAACTTTTAAAGGGAAACAAATCTGTTATACATGATTTTTGCGAAACTTTAACTGTTTACGCAGCGCACGCAGCGGAAGCTCTCAAAAGGAAAAAATACTCTCCGATTTTGAAACATTCTTCATTGGTGCTCCGCTCCTATTGATCTTAGCGTGATGATATATAGCGTATAGCCTTCCTCGATAAATGGGCTATCTAAAACTGAAAGAATTTTTCAAATCGGGCCAGTAGTTCCTGAGATTAGCGCGTTCAAGTAAACAAACAAACAAACAAACTCTTCAGCTTTATAATATTATAGTATAGATATATGTAGTATAGATTACTAGCTGACCCGCGCAACTTCAATTCAATTCAATTTAATTGAATGAACCTATGTAGAAATTAAACTTTATAAATAAACAAAAGTTTTAACAAAAAAGAAAACCGACTTCAAAAAGTTTATTCTAAAACAAGAAATGCACTAAAAAGTTAAAAAAATTATTGCGTATTCTTGTGAATAATTAAATTATTGTTTTTACTGGAGTCGGTGTCAACCAAGGTAGGTTTGTAACTACTTAAACATGATATTTCTTACTATAATCATAACATAACATTGGCTAGCACAAAGCTGCATACAAATTACGCGCGTCATACCCTCGAACATTGGCCCGCGCGGCGGCCGCGCCCTAAGTTCATCTCATAATAGTTCCAAATACGGTTGGGATGATATGTTTCACTCCGGAGTGCCGGTGCCTAATGGCTTCAGCGTCATATTAAAAGTTGTATTATAGAAATAATTTTGTTATTAGCTTTTTTGTGTATACCTTGTTCAGTTTAACAGTTGCACATAACCCATATACTATTAAATGCTATCAAAAACCAATTTGGATTTGTGTAAACAATACATACACATACATACCTATATGTATGTGATTGTAACAATCACGGCAGATTTGCTGTCATTTATTAAGAATTCCGTTGTATAAAACCGAAGATCTTTATCAGAACATCACCAAATTAGAATAGGGCTACCTGGAAATACTACGAGGGGCTTCCGAACCATCCTACACAATTGTTTATTTTGTTAAAAAAATGAGAACATCATCAATGTAGCCGAAGTCAACCAAATACCTATTATTAAGGATAACTCGAAAACTAATGGTCCAGTCTTGATTGAAATTAAATGGGACCAAATGGAAAGCATCAGCTTTCAAATAAAAAAATAATCATCAAAATCGGTTCACCTAGAAAAAAGTTATGAGGTAACACACATAAAAAAACATACAGTCGAATTGAAAACCTCCTCCTTTTTTTTAAGTCGCTTAATTATTATTTCTTTTCAATCTTAGAAGGTTTTCTGTGTAAACCTGTATTAATAATGTTTTAGTAAACATTGAAGTTTGGCACTAGTTGTAATTAGAGCAGGTTAATACGTCATCTCTTCATTATCAGTATTCTAATAGGTTGTCATCAAAGCGTAAGCCTAGTAATCTACTACAAAGGACATTCTCTAATACACGCCGTAGTCAAAGGCATAATATTATCCTGAACATACAATCTATTCGCGTCTACATAATCTACCTACAGTTGGCTGCGAAATAGTCAAGTTGTAAATAAAGTCTTTTGAACTATTTTTGATTGCTGTTCTTTCTGTGCTTACAATGAATGATCATACACTTTTGCAGTTAACTGCACATTTGTTGCAAAAAAAAACATTATTGAATTTACCTAGCTTACATTCATGAAAATGAAAAATTCTTGGACTTCGCTGTAACAAAAACAAATGAGGACTAGCGCAACCAAACAATCATATTTTGTATATCTGCCGTAAGGCTTATCTGACTCTTTAAATAGACACTGTGTTGACAGTAAGAGACCGGGGTGAACATTATTCCTTGCTCTAGCAGCACTGTGACTCCATTTGTAATATCTATTTGTGACTCCATTTGTAATATACTACTCAAAACAAAATAAGGGCCACTAGTTTATTTACATTTAAGTGCACTTTAGTAAACTGAAAGTAACTGATAAGTAGCATTATATTGATATTACGAACTCTTTGGTGTTTGATCTCTTTTATGCTGGTGTTCGTGTTCCTAATTTGAAAAGTATTGGCCATCATTTTAAGAAAAAAATAATTGTATGTTATTCTTCGATTGTCTTCTTAACTTGTTTCGGTTATTTTAGGAAAATAGTTTTACTTTTTCAATTTTAATTGATTCATTTATTATCTCGCGTTAATCATGCCACCAGTACGAAGGCACATGGATACAATTACAGTAACCAGAGTCATAACTATGATTCAAGAAGGACTTTCTCAGCGTTACGTGGGTTTGCAGTTGGGTTTTTCTCGAAGAGCTGTCCAAAATGTATGGAATCACTTCCAAGATACCGGCAGTGTTGCCAGGAGACCCAGTTCAGGTCGAGTTCGTGTAACAACGGCGCACGAGGATCGGTACGTCCAACTAAGTGCTCGTCGTGATCGTACAGTAACGACCCATAAGTTACAACACCACCTACGGCTGACAACGGGTACCCGTGTCAGTGATCAAACTATACGTAATCGATTGCACGAAGACCAGCAAATGTCAAGACGACGAGTTGTTCGAATTCCTCTGACCAGGGTTCAACGTGCAAACCGTTTAAGATTCTCCCGTCAGTATTTGAACTGGGGGATTAATCAGTGGGGCAAAGTGCTTTTTACAGACGAGTGCAAAGTAAATTTTTTTAATGATGATTGGCGTGTTAGGTTGTCGAGACAACGCGGCGAGCGGTTTTCGGAGTCCTGTATCCACGAAGTTGACCGTTTCGGTGGTCCCAACGTAATGGTTTGGGGTGGGATTAGTTTACACGGTAAAACCGAGCTCACCATTTTAAATGCGGGTACCGTAACTGCAGAACGTTACATCGAGGACGTCATCAGGCCTCAAGTGATCCCATTTGCACAGCGAGTGGGGCCTGGATTCACCCTGATGCTAGACAATGCCCGTGCACACACAGCTCGATCAACCCAAACTGTCCTAGAAGGGTCTCATATTGAGGTATTACCATGGCCAGCTAACAGTCCGGATTTAAATCCAATCGATCAATTGTGGGACCAATTGAAACGAAGGGTTAGAGAGAATGAGCAAGGGGTCTACAACCAACAACAGCTGATTGACGCTTTAAAACGTGCCTGGGAGGAGATTCCAGATGATAACGTGAGGAATTTGATCCAGAGTATGCATACGAGGCTTCAGGAGTGTATTGCTAAGAGAGGAGGACATACTCGTTACTAAAAAGAAGAAACAAAAGTGACAAGAACAGTATTTTGTCTTTTTCCGGTGATTTCTTTTGTTCATGTTTTTTATTCAAAATGGCCAATTTCATTATGAACTTAAAAAAAAACAATTCATGATCATTATTTTAAACAATTATTAGCCTATATTATAACCAATAACATTATTTTGTAGTTACATAAGTTAAACAATTTAATGTCTTTATTGTTTTCATGGTACAGCAAAAAATCTTAGTGGCCCTTATTTTGTTTTGAGTAGTATATAAGCAAAGTACGAGAGATGCCTCTGGTATTTAGGCATCTATCATCAACCTTTTCGCGATTTATACGCCTTATGTCAGATACGCAAAATGCCAGACACGCATATTGTCAGAAATCGTAGAATGTCAGATACGCAAAAAGGCAGAAACTCAAAATGCCAGATACGCAAAAAGTCAGAAACGCAGAATGCCAGATACGCAAAAAATCAGAAACGCAGAATGCCAAAACGCAAAAAGTCAAAAACGCAGAATGCCAGATACACAAAAGGTCAGATATAACATTTCGCTTTTTTTTAAGTTTGCTTGAAGGACGTTTGTATACCACTTGAACTTTGGCTAATTAAGTGAAGTGCAATTTATCGGTACTCGGAAATCTTTTTCTAGGCATCCTTATTCTATCTTAATCCTAACCTATCCTGATAATATTATAAATGCGAAATTGTATTTACACTCGGCATCATGAGCAGAGATTTTGCATTAGTTTAATTGTTGTTGTAATAATTAGATGATTTTCCTTGACAAAGCTAAATCAAATTGTAAATCAATCCGTTTAATATAGCAGTATATTATTTGTTTAATAATTATTATTTATGCACAGAAACATTCTGATCTGTCCTCATAAATGCACTTTAGTTTCTTTAACAATCAATTTAAGTGGGTACTTTAAAATATTTTTGACAATTTACTTTTTGGCTGTGTAGATATTATTGTTCGTGTATTACTAATAAAAAACATGGATGTTCAGGAAGATTTACAATTTGCTCTGAATCAAAAAGGAAAAGAAACTGTCTTATATAGTGGTTATCGTTATAACTTAAACAATAAAAACAAAAGCGGAACAACAAACTGGCGCTGCATTAATAGGTCAGACTGCAATGCATCGATTACTTTAAATAGTGCAAAATATCAAATTATTCGACAAAGCAATCATACATGTTTCGCGGATTCAAAAAAAAACAAAGTGTTCAGAGCTTTGCAGAAGTGTAAAAATGACGTTTGTGAAGATATGGCACCAGTGCAGCATATTTATGAAAAAAACTTTGACGAACTAAAAACCAAAGGAAGCGACTATGTGGACTACATACCTACCCTAAAACAAACACAAGATTCATTATATAGGGCTAGAAAAAGATTCCTCGGTACCAATAAATTGCAGTTTGATAAACTGGCTGCCGTGCAAGTGCCAAATGTTTTAGGAAAAAACTTTCTCATCTGCGATTATGGCAGTGACGAGAAGATTTTAATATTTTCTTCGTGTATTGCAAGAAAAGTAATTAAAAGTAATCGATGGCCTCCAGGAGCATATTTGGGAGATAGTACGTTCAAAGTTGTTCCGAAGCCGTTTTTACAATTATACACTTTACATCTGGACTTGGGATCGACAGATGAGACACTTAACGTTGTTCCTGTGATTTACGCCTTACTTCCAAACAAGTCTGAAATGACATATATTAGATTCTTTGAATTACTAAAGGATAAACTCGGAATTTGTATTGGAAGTTATAAATGCGATTATGAAATAGCCGTTATTAACGCTGTCAAGAAAGTATTTCCTACTGCTGATATATTTGGATGTTACTTCCACTACCAGAAAGCCGTAAAAAAAATCAAAAGAACTTAAATTGTACGATACACAAGAAGGTAGGAAATTTACTAGAATGGTTGCTCACCTACCTCTGTTGCCTGAGGATCTAATAAGAGACTGCTGGATTTCTATTTTAGATGCGTGTCCTCAAAGTGAAGAACTGACTAAATTTAAATCATATTTTCAGAATCAATGGATTTTAAAGTTTCCTATGAGAGTATTAAGTTGTTCAAAAACAAGGCACCGCACCACCAATATTGTTGAGGGTTGGCACCATCGGCTCAACGTTAAAATACCTAAACGCCCAAATTTTTGTCTTTTTGTACATGCAATTTTGAAAGAGGCCAAACGTGTTGGCTTTAAAATAACAAATTCGTTGTTTTTATCAAGACGAAAGAACCGCCGAAATTCCGATATCGGATATGAACGGATGTATAGGAAATATCTAAGGAAACTTGAAATTAGAGAAATTTCACCTGTAGTATTTGTACAAAAAATGATATACCGCCATTTACTCTATTTATATTAATAGCTTTATGCTGATATTTTGTTGTTGAATTGTTGAAATTAATAATTACTTTCTATAATATTTTTCTAAACATGATTTTCCACTCTTTAGTATATACTGTAATGACATTACGATAGTAGTAACCTATAAGTTTTGCTGATTTTATTAGTTAAAATTAATAATTGTTTACAATTACCATGTGTTTTTTTATGTATTTTAAGCGGATGATTAAACTGACGAAAATCAGAGATGGTGTTTTATTGCCATCCCAAGAGGATGTCTGTCTGAGGACTGTCGTTTATGTTTTCATGTAATCATGGCATTATGCGTATTTGATATTTTGAGTATCTGACATTCAGCGTTTATGGCATTCTGCGTATTTGTCATTATGAGTTTCTGACGATTTGCGAATTTGACATTTTGCGACGAAATCGCCGAATCTGACATAATGCGTAACTGACATTTTGCGTATCTGACATAGGGCGTATAAATCCTTTTCGCGCGTAATGGTGACAACAACATAGTGTTAGACGCTCCTCAATTATTAATCTCTAATTATAGTTTATAGAGAACAAAAGCATTAGTGTTATATATCCTCACAAAGCTAGTGATTTGGACTATACAGTGGTGTATGTGTTATATCTGCAAGTTAGTGGACACGTGAGTAATCACAAATTAACTTTTTTTAAATATTTACAATCACTCCGTCACTGACAACCCGTGGTGCGCTCGGTCGCACGCACACAGGCGCAGAAGTGCATGTGCATGTAAAAAAGTTGCTGTATCCGCTGTGTATTTACCGCCTGCGCTTAAAATTTCGTACACTTTCGTATTTTTTAAATGAAGTTAATAATGTTCTGGAGAGCGTTAATGATGTTGTTATTATTGGAGACTTTAAGATGGGATTTATTCAATGGTCATGTCACGACAAAGCAAATTATTCTACTCCATCTAATTACGAATGTCCATTAAGATTTCCTCTAATTGACTTTATTTCTATGAATAACCTCTATCAGTACAACGATATATCAAATACAGAACGCAGAATATTGGATCTTGTGCTTAGCAACATCTCTAACGTCACAATAACACATCCAACAGACGCTTTAAGCAAATTAGATTCACATCACCCTCTTTTACAAATACGTATACCATTTACCATCTGCAATCAGTATCTAAAACCCGAACCGCAGATTATGATAGCATACCCGAGCTGCATTTTAGGTTGGGTTAGGTTAGGTATGTAGTATTGTATATCGAACACATAACAATAGAAATTTAACATATAACTAAATTAGCACACATACTTGCACTTCACACAACAGCAAGCAAACACAATTCCAAGTAACCAACCAAGCATCACACGCATGTTCAGACACCCTAAAATGTAGGTCGGCGAAACTTAACACAATTCCAAGTAACCAACCAACCATCACACACATGTTTAGAGACCGTAACAGTATAGTAAAAGTAGGTCAAAACAATATATCGATATTTAAGAAAATGTCCCCTTGTCCACCCGTATTTCATTTTAGGTTGGGTTAGATTAGGTATGTAGTATTGTATATCGAACACGTTTAAACACGTTTAACTTAGGTTAGGTTAGGTTAGGTTAGGTTTGAGGCGGTTCGGGAGGAGACGGGTTGTCGTCCCCTCCTGACAGAGATTGAATGCGCGCGCAATCGAGCCCATCAGGGCATGATTTTAAAGTGGAAGGCGCGGCTGGAGGCGCCCTTGGCTGGTTTTAGAACCGTTGGGGCTCTCCAGCCGGTATTGGAGCGGTGGGCAGGGCGGCAGGGACCCTTTCCTTCCGGCTAGTGCAGGTGTTGTCAGGGCACGGTTGCTTTGGCAAATACCTGCACACGGTCGCTAGGAGGGAACCGATTCCCGTCTGCCACCACTGCGACTGTGAGGAGGACACGGCGCAGCACACGCTCGAGCAATGTCCTGCTTGGGCGGTGCAGCGCCGTGAACTCATTGAGGTTGTGGGTGAAGATCTCTCGCTGCCGGCCGTGATCAAAGCCATGGTCGACAGCGAGAGGAAGTGGGCAGCGGTTGCGTCCTTCTGCGAGGACGTTATCTCGCAGAAGGAGGCGGCGGAGCGGATCCGTGAAGAAAGTATCCTTGCGGATCCGAGCCGTCGCCGGCGAACCGGGCGGCGCAGGCGCGCTTTTGCGCGCCTAATGCCGCCATAATGAAGGTCGCGGGCAGGAGAACGGGGATCTCCCGCCCGCCAGCCATTGAGTCGGTCTGACGCCCTATGTAGTGCCGGGGCGTCACCGAGGAGTTGTAGACTGCTGGGTGGGTCGCTGAGGTAGTAACTTTTGCCAGCGGCCCATCCACTACACAAGGCAGCGAGCGTGCACACCGTGGGGTTTTGGTCCGTAGGCCCGAAATACGGGAGAGCCGGACATAGCCCTCTCACCTCCCCTTGTGGCAAGAGGGTATGCATTAGACGCATTTCCCCACGTAAAAAAAAAAAAAAAAAAAAGGTTAGGTTAGGTTAGGTTCTTAAATTGATGAACGACCGTCAAGGTCGTCGCGCCGGCGTCTCGGCCCAAGCCGATCCGTCAAGGTTGACATATGCCAAACAACAATGTACACCCGAAACTTGAGAAAAAATTTTTGGTTGAGCACCGACATTTTGCGCGAAAATTGTAGGTTGACCAAGGTTAACTTAACCTTGAGAGACGTTAGGTTGACCTCAAAAGTGGCCTAATTTGCATAAAATGTAGGTCACATTAGGTCGAAAGCGCTGGACCTCTATAATTGGACTCTGTTACATAATTCCATTTCAACTATTAACGAACATGTAACCAAGTTCAATTTTGTACGATCGTCATTGGGATTAAGATACTCAAGAAGGCAAGTGATGCATGTAACCTTGAGACATCGATGGTAGTTTGCTTTAATAATCTTTCCAAGTTTACTATTATGTCCCCACGCTTTAGTGCTGGAAATGTAGATGATATGATAATGGTCATTTGCTGTTCCCGTATGGAAACTAATGACCTTCCAAGGAGTTCCTTGATGCTGATATTGTCTATGTTCCTTTCTCGTAAGAATAGGGCAGACTGCGTCATTAATGGGTGATCGTTCTCGACTGTTCGATCTTTCTTCGGTTTCGTTTTCGATATTTTCGATTGTAGTTTTGGTATTTTTTCTTCCGGTTGATAATTGACATCCTGATCGTATTGGGAAGTCGGTGGTGACATCTCCCTCGGCGACGGCGGTGGTGTGTCCAATTCTAGTATTTCTTGCAAGTCGCTGTCCATGAAATCTTATTAAACTTTGACGCTCCTCTTCTTGTAATAATGCACTTATATCCACATTTGTTATAATATGGTATACGTTGATGTACTCGTGGGCCATCGATGAATGAGTGTGCGCTGATTGCTAACTTTTCTCTGTTTATATACGTTTTACACGACATGCATGAATGATTTTTGTGTACTTGGTGCAAGTAATTTGTCAGATTTTAGGGTTGGTTTGTTTGTGTGTTGGTCCTGGATGACGCGACGAAAGATGTGTCTGGATGACGTAATATATTAATATATAACGTAAAATTGGAATGGGTGACGTAATATATCAATGGATGTGTGTGTCATCCATTGATATATTACGTTAACCTAGTAGTAGTAGTAGTAGTAGCGGGGCTAACCCAACCTGACCTAACCTAACCCATAAATGTATATAAAAGTTAACCTAACGTAACCTACGTATGCAAAATTGAACTTGGTTACATGTTCGTTAATAGTTGAAATGGAATTATGTAACAGAGTCCAATTATAGAGGTCCAGCGCTTTCGACCTAATGTGACCTACATTTTATGCAAATTAGGCCACTTTTGAGGTCAACCTAACGTCTCTCAAGGTTAAGTTAACCTTGGTCAACCTACAATTTTCGCGCAAAATGTCGGTGCTCAACTAAAAAATTTTTCTCAAGTTTCGGGTGTACATTGTTGTTTGGCATATGTCAACCTTGACGGATCGGCTTGGGCCGAGGCGCCGGCGCGACGACCTTGACGGTCGTTCATCAATTTAAGAACCTAACCTAACCTTTTTTTTTTTTTTTTTTTTTTTTTTTTTTTATATTTTTTTTTTTTTTTTTTGATACCCAGGAAAAATGCTTCATGCACTACCCGCCGGCTAGGGGACGGCACCGGCGGGGCGTGTGGGACTCCCCAGCAAGAAAAAAGCGCTGGTATACCCACTAAAAAACCTGGGGTGTTCCCTCTCTCATCCAATGGGGGGGCCTGTTGGGAGCTCTTAAAAGAATTGAGTCATCCATAGCAGGTCCCCCCGTGTGGGTGCGGGCCGGGTCATATTTTTTTTAGGACCCGACCCCCTCTTGTCCCCAGGGGAGAGCTTCACCGCTCTCCCCTTTCGGCGTTGGAAGGCGCACGGGAACACCGCGCGCGCCCTCTCAGGGTTCTTAGTTTACGGGTGGCAGGCCCCCCTGAGGCCTTGCCACCCGGAACCCTTAAGTGGGGGGCAGGAGAGCGACATAAGCGCGTCTCCTGCGCCCCCTCCTCCGGCGGCGGACTTCCGGGGCGTAAGGATCGTCCTCACGCCCCCGCTCCGCCGCCTCCTTCTGCGAGATGACAGACTCGCAGAAGGACCTCATTGCACCCCAGTACCTGTCGTCGCCGACCATCTTGGATATGACGGTCGGCAAGGAGAGGTCGGGGCCAATCACAGCGACCAGGGCACAGCGCTCCGCGGCCCACGCCGGGCACTCCTCCAACGTGTGCTGCGCCGTGTCCCGGTCACACTCCTCACAATGGTGACACCTGGTTGTCGGCTCCCTACCGGCTATCTTGCAGAGGTACTCTCCGAAACAGCCATGTCCGGAGAGCACCTGAGTAAGCCGGTAGGTGAGCGGTCCGCGCCGTCTGTCCGTCCACTGTCTTAGTACCGGCCGGACAGCCTCGACGGTCCTCACCCCATAGCGGGGCTGGGTCAGTCTTTCTTCCCACTTCGCCTCGAGGACCAGTCGAGCCTGGGACCTTCGCGTCTCCACCGCCCTGTGCGTGGGTTCTTCACCCTGGAGCCGGAGGTCAGCGCGCCAGTAATACACTGACGCTTGAACCTCCGTCTCCAAATCCCAGGGCGGCGATGCCGCCAAAACGCACGCCGCCTCAAAGGAGACGGTGCGGTACGCCCGTGACACCCTGATCGCCATCGCCCTCTGAGGTCTCCTGAGGAGGGCGATATTTTGGCGACCAAGGGCGCCAGCCCAGATGGGCGCTCCATATAGGGCCATCGACCGCACCACCCCCAAATAGAGGCGGCGGCAGACGACACTGGGCCCCCCGATATTCGGCAGCAGAGAGCTAAGCGCTCCCGCTGCCGCCATCAGGCGGGGGGCCAGACGGCTAAAATGGACGCGAAAGTTCCAGCGGCCGTCGAGGTAGAGCCCCAAGTATTTCATGCTTGGCTCCACCCCGATGCGGACCCCTCCAACGATGATGTGGGCATCGGGAGGTGGCGCCCGCCGAGGCCCGTGAAATAACAGGGCCTCGGACTTATCCAGCGCCACCTCCAGTCCCAACATCCTAATCCTGCCGACAACCAGGGCCACTCCAGCCGTGGCAAGACGGGCAGCTGCCCCGCAATCCGCTCCCCGGGCCGTAACCAACGTGTCGTCGGCGTAGCAAGTTACGCCGACGCCCGGGGGCAGGGCGCCCCGCAGCACCCAGTCGTAGCCGATGTTCCACAGTATCGGACCCAGAACCGAACCCTGTGGAACACCGCACGACATCTCCCTCCGGAACGTCTCTCCGTTCCGCCCCACACAAAACACACTCCTCTGGTGCAGGTAGTCCCCGACTATTCGGCGTAGATAGGAAGGCACCCCATGAAATCGGAGCGCCTCCCTAATAGTCGCCCACGGCAGGGTGTTAAAAGCGTTGGCGATGTCCAAGGACACCGCCAATACCACCCCGCGCGAGGCGATCGTCTCTTCCGAGAGGGCCTTGACGCTGCTGATCGCGTCAATCGTCGATCGGCCCTCCCGGAATCCGAACTGGCGTTCGGATAAGTCGGGGCCCACCCGCACCAGGTGCTTGGAGAGGCGGGCAACAACTATGCGCTCAAAGAGCTTGCCCACCTCATCCAACAGCACCATGGGGCGGTACGCGGAGGGAGAATCCGCGGGGCGGCCCTCCTTTCTCAGGAGGACCAGCTTGCCCGTCTTCCACATGGAAGGGAACCGTCCCGACTCCAAACAGGCGCTGAACAGCCTGAGGAGCCGGAACCTAACCTAACCTAACCTAACCTAAGTTAAACGTGTTTAAACGTGTTCGATATACAATACTACATACCTAACCTAACCCAACCTAAAATGCAGATTATGATAGCATCTTACTTGCTTTAAAAAACGTAGATTTGGTGGGCGAACTTAATCAGTGTACAAACGTTAACAAAAATGTCAGGAAATTGTACAGTATTTTACTCAATCCCATTGAAAATTATGTCCCAAAATACCAACGATCTAAATCCAAATATCCAATTTGGTTTTCTAATGCTCTGATAAAACTTTTATCTGAAAAAGAAAAGGCTAGAAGAGTGTATCGTAAAAACAAAAATCCTCGAGACAAAATCAGCTTCAAAATACTTCGTAGTCACTGTCACAAGCTTATAAATAATTGTTATAATTAATATAAGCATACCATAGGAAAGGATATCCAAGCAAGCCCTAATAGTCCGATCAATTTAGACATAAAATAGTGGTCAAATAACAAAAATCGCCTACAAAATCTTTAAATCCCTTCAAGTCTCCAACAATAGCAATATCGTTGTCACATAAAATCATATATAAGTTGCATTATGTTCTCCTTTATTCTTATTTTTATTTCTTACTTTGTTATAGTAATTTAAGCTCTTTACATAAATATTGTCACAACTATTGATGAATGCTGGTTAATCTGTAAATGGCAAATGTTTCAGCCACCATACTTTCCTTGTTATCGTTGACGTGTATTTGTAAAAATTTACTGTTGATAAACCATAATAATAAATAAATAAATCTATGGAACGCGAAAGACTTTTGCCACCAGGTAGTCTGAGTGTTTGTTTCCATGCGTAGTACACATGTACCGTACGGAATCAACTAATGAAATAGTATTCATGTCTGTTACCGAATGTAATCTTCTTTCATGGTATCGTTGATACTATGATATGATGATGCAGAGTTTAGTACCACATCTTATGTAACAATGCACGAGCACATTTAGTTTGTGTCCATAATAATTTAGTGTTATCCCTAAAAACAAAGGTATGTCGTGGTACTAACTCTTCCTAACATTACACCAGCTATAAAATAAGATCTTTTGGGTCTAGTTGACTATATTAAGTCTTCAATCATTTAATCTAAAATATGTACTACTAGCTTTTTCCCGCGGCTTCGCTCGCGTTAATTTAGAATTTGACAATCAATTCGGGTTGTACTCTCCTTGTAATAATATAATTCAATCATGATTTGAAAGACACGTGACGCCATCTATTATCATACGAACGTTATTATTGTTTTCCTCGGGAACAGTAATTTTTTTCGGGATGAAAGGTAGCCTATGTCCGTTTCTGTACACCTGTCAACGTATATGCAATATCTTAGGATGATCGGTTCAGTTGTTTAGGCGTGAAAATGTAAGAAACAAACAAACAAACTAACTCATTTTCGCTTTTATAATATTAGTTAGGATAGGATTAGGATGCGTTTTGTTACCAATTTGTTCAGTTTGTTATGGTAACATTTGTATGTTATACTAGTAAAAATAGTAGTAATTTTTGAGTTATAGTAAGACCAACAAAACAAGAGAAAATATGTATATAAACATATGTCCCTTTACCAAGGTACGTTACAATAGTGAGAGAAACTTATATCTCTCGTTCTCTCTCACAATACCGTAAGAAAAGTTACAAAAGTGGCTGTCATCATGTTGTACTAAGAACCGGCAACCGATCAGTCAACATCTATTTTGTGGTTTTGTGAAATTAGTCATTCTTATAGATAAATTAAACGTAACGTCTTACTATAATAATAATAATAATGTATGTATATTTATTCAAATAATGAACACGTATATACTACTATTCAAAAAAGGCTTTATAGCTCCTAGCTCTCAAACAAGGTGACCCAGTAACGAAATTATAGTAGAGAATTATACGTCATTCTCATTTAAGTGATCTTGGGAAAGTTCGTACATGAACAAGCCTTCTCTCACAATTAGTGAAGTTAGACCATTATGCACGCTGGCCAAGTGCTGATTGTGAGACTTCGCATAGGTACGCTTAAGAGTATTTCAGTATATATTTGTAAAATTTATGTACATTTGTATTTCTGCTTGTAAGCGTAGTTTGAAAAGTTTATTGTTAGTTACACTAAATTTATTTAGATCTGAGAATAATCATCTTAAGACCGGTGATATTTTTACCAGCTCAATATTTTATATGAATGTTTCTGTATAAATTTTGTTTTATTGCCTTTTAGGGCACATACTTGGTGGTAAGTGGTAACTGCCTCCCATAGATTTAAGGAATGTCAGGATTCTGCACAGCTAACCCGCGCCTTACCATAATTATTTGTGCTCTCTTTAAGCCTCGTTTGAAGAAGGACATCAGGCATCACCGCAGCAAATTATTTATTCCAAAAAAACATTTTGGTTGGTTTGTTGTTCATACCACATACGGCCCTCCCGACAGTCAACGGTTACCGTAGACATTAGACGCTTGCAATGCTAAGAGTATCATAAGTGCGTTACCAACGAATTGGCCCTTCAGAGACTGATTTACGAGTAGTAAATCAGTCTCTGAAGGGCGAATTTTTTTGGAGAACAGCTTGGGATTCTCCTTTTGGAGAATCTTATGCTGTAGTCTCCCGGGAAAACTTTAAGCGGGAACCTCATTCCATAAACGAAACGTTCGTGGGAGGATTATTTAAGCTCCAATAGGCGAAGATAAACTCCTTGCTGGTGCGAAGTAATGCGATAGTACAAAAACACAAACCATGCTGTGGTGTCAAAGGTTAGTTTAAGACTATCTTCAATCTTTGCATACCTTAATCGGGCTGTGAAAATTATTCGCCCACTTGTTAAGATAATCCCAAATATGCCATATTTGTAACGTAGGGAACAGTGTTGCTATTTGACCATACACTGTCTCTTCTAGGGGATCTAAGGTATTGGTGAATATATACACCGGGAAGACCGCTATTATGTCCAGGTAGAAGCCAATCGTTGCCATTTTCACTTCTGCTATGTCCTTGACAGTTTCTTTTCTTACGTTCTACAAATAATAATGAGTGGGTTTAACTATTATACTAGTGTGTTTGTGTACATGTTTCTTATAATATGGATCGTCCATTACTGCAGTTAATCACTTGTTTTTATGAATACAAACCACAAAGAAAGAGAATGAGAGCACAGTTCAAACTTCGTGCTACTGGGTGACAATTTCTTGACAGAAAACCTCAATATAATTTAACCGATCTGTGAATAGAATCTAAAACCTCATGCACAGCAGTTACTGTCACTACCCCTGCGCCACCCACACCCTCTACAAGTAATATTTAAAAAAAAAAACAAATTAATTAAAATCGTAGATCTCATTGTTCACATGCAATTAAGTACAAAATAGGTTATTACGTAATCTACAGAAAGCCCGTACAATCGATTTGAATTAACCATGTACATACATGCAAAGCTTTGTATGGTTTGATCCAATCAAGCGACCCTCTTTGTGAGATCCAATGACAACAATAACATTAGAACGGTTTATTTCATACCGCTTGTAACTATGCTGAGGTAGCATTCACTTAGATAGTACCTAATATTGTAACCAATATATTAGGAGAAAAGGACCAGCCTATTCCAAAAGAAAATATTCGTAAACCCGTTGATACTGGCTGGCGAGAACATCTGTGACAGTCGATATAGGTAGTCAAAGCTTCAAATATTCTAGACTTAAAATATTGTTATCAATTTGGGCGCGGTGGTGTCTTCTTGTATCTAGTTAGACTAAAAGCCGACCCTAATATGCTTAGAAATAAAGTGTACAAAGAAAATAAATAGCCTAAGCGTTCTAAATGTTATTTTCTCTTATTAAAATTATTGAGTTACCTATCTATGTTCTATTCTGTACGTTATTTTATATTTAACTGCAAATAGGATTAAAAAGAAATAAAACAATAAATAAAACCTTTTTGTGAAAACAGCATCAAAATTCGTTGGAAATGTAGCATGAAAACATGGAGGTGGAATGTGGTTATATTAGTATTTCTCACGCATCACGTCACGTTACATAAAATAGAATCGAACTTTTTTTCTATTTCACCATCATAATACATAATAATTACCTTTTGTACCAGATTTATTACCACTAGCTTTTGCCCGCGGCTTCGCTCGCGTAAAAGTAGGTGAGGTCAAGTTAGTTATAGTACTTTTTTTTTAATAAAGCCTATTTTACTTGGTGATAATATAGCTTTCTAATGGGGAAATAATTTTTAAAATCAGTTGAGTAGTTTTTGAGTTAAATATACAAACAAGAAATCAAATCTTTCCTCATTATAATATTAGTATACATAAAATGAATAAGTAAGTACTTATAAAAGTTATACATAAGTACTTATTACTGTCAATCTTATTTATTATTGAGTGGGTTTTATATTTTTTTTATTTATCTGCTTTTGTGTGACGTAATTGGCTTACATATTTGACAAATTAATTATTAATTAATTTTTATATTGTGCTCTCGTTGATTTGAGTTTTGGCGAGCCTAAACTAGAGAACAAAAGGCAGATTATTTAATTACTCCTATCAAATTAAAAACTATTTTTCACCTAATGTTACAATTTGAATTTGTTAGTGTCTTCTATTTTCAATAGATTAAGGTTACTAGGATTAAGGTGGCACATAGCAAGCGTAGGTGGGACTAAACCGACAAATAAACAGCTTACGTACAATAATCTATTAGGGACCCAAACTTACATAAAAACAGGATTACATCTAGACACATGACTCCACCGTTTAATATAAGTTTAGTTCCCAAATAAATTACTGTACGTGTAAAATATATTTACTTTACGTCTTTCAATCGATCGATCAGTTGACTACCTTGGCAGCGTAGCAGTAGGGAATGCATGTGCATAAGGTCTTGGAAGTTTTGTGTCGAGCCAGTAAGAAATTATTGGGGATATCTGTCAAGAAATTCATAAAAAAGTAAGACAGTTGGCGGTGATACACTAACCCTTACCTTGCAAGCACATGAATATATGCCGATGGTCCTGCACCTGATCACTCTCTGGGCAAGTCGAACTGCCGTTACATCGGACCATGACATTAAGAGAATTGATTACGAAACTTACTAACAATATTCAGTATTATTCGAACTTACCTTGTCCACTATAGCAGTAGTAAGTTGTAAATATATATTCAACAGTAACCCGGCGAACACAATAGTCGTGAAAACCTTTTCGATATCCTCAGCATTCTGCTGGTACTGTATCGCAGCATACGGCGACATAATACACACATACAGAACCATTATAAAGTGCGCTATATCGAACATCCGTGTCTGCAATATAAGTATATTTTCCTTTAGAGATTCGAATGTACCATTGTTAATTTTATTTGTATATTGTCGATTGTGTCGCAAAATGAAATAATTGGAAATTGCGAAGCACTATTGCAGTCTGCACGAGAGTTTCATGCATATATATGACGCAATGAATCATTTATTTATTAAAAACGTATATTTCAGAGGTAATTATTTTATCGTCAGTCAATAAAACAATGGATCTTGTATTTTTGTAATATCTTGCATTGCCACCGAGTTAAAAGTAGTTTTCCACTTGAAATTATATATGAAGATGTATGTATTTGCAGCCCTATCAGCAAGATACAAATAAAAGATATTTAAAATAATAAGGTATGTGGCAATAGAGGGTAATTGATAGTAGAAAGTATCTAGAAATAGATTGCTATATATCTCTAGCTGATTTTTACTTTCAACTTTCAAGTAAATGCTTCATTAATATTTTGAAAATCACTTGACTACATAGAGTTCTAGAAAGGAAAATATACTGTAAGTAGAAGATACCTGGGTACTAAATGTGACACATGTAGCTAAACATTGAATATATGAATTCTAGAACTGCTATTCATTTAAACATTCTAGTAATATTCTATAGCTACGAATTATTTTAATTGCACTATTTTTAACAATAGCAGCCAAAAATTTAAATAATAATTATTATGTGTAATAGCACAATTAAAACACTTTGGTTGCTGACATACAGAGCGACAAAAGTCGACAAACACGTCATTTTTATGCTCGTACGAAGTACACTATTGAAATAATAATTTGATGCTAGTAAAGTACCCATAACACATTACCACAGTATCATATCTATATAATAATAATATAATAATATTCTACGACATACACACAACACCATCTAGCCCAAACTAAGCAGAGCTTGTAATATGGGTACTAGACTGTGGATAAACATACATATATACCTTTTTTCTTTTTTGTAAATATTATACTTAGAAACACCCAGACCAAGACAAACATCCATGTTCATGCACACAAATTTTTGACTTGTGCGGGTATCGAACCCGCGACCTCAGGCGTGGCAGTCGGTTACACTAACCACTACGCCATCGAGGCCGTCAAAATATTTAACGTACTTAAAAGCAATCATTAAAACGATCCTTTTAATAAATTATTGGTTAGGATAACCATTATTAATAATGAACAAAAGCATATTTATACAAAACTCAGTCGCAACTCGCAACCCGTATGTGATATTCTACTAAACATAACAAGCAAAGTTTGGAACTACAATGTACATACGAAGTCTGTGTCAGGCAATAGAATCCACGGAAAGTTTGATCTGAGGCATATGCGGGGCGCTTCGATCGTTGTCACGTTACTGGACAATCGATACAACTCCAAGTACTCAGTTGTGAACTTCGGCTGGCGTTCGTTATTCTCATCTAGAGATGTAACAGAATAACTAAATTAACATATAACGTTACTCTAACATTCAAACAGGAATTACGTAATTTATCTACTGGTACTGTCTAACTTTTGTGCGAATTAAACACACACGTTAAAATTAAACTACTCTATACGCATTTTACCGCGATATATTTTAAAGCTTAAACGACTTCTTTTTTATTTAATTCGTTGAAATATTTCAGCACTATTTTCTCAACAGGTTGTTCGCTATTAGGTACATGGGAGCTAAAAGCATGAGGATATAATAAATATTTTACCATCTCTTGGGGATATACTGTTATGAGTCTTTATATAAATGTATTACGAAATATGCTAATGTATATTAATGTGGATTAGTCTCGCCAAGTATATTTTGAAACCTATTAAGTCTTTCTTTATCCGTAAAGCGGTTGGCAGAGATGTAACACCCACACTCCGCCAGCTATGGTCTGTCTCACTTAATAGTGGGAGACCCAATTGACTGCTTCTACCAGACACAACTGCTACTAAAAGCTTTAAAATTCCGGTCAAGTCCAAATCTTATGAACTTTCAATAAAACATTAAAGCAATGCCACTCAAGGCAGTTTCACCTATTATAATAAAAAAAGACGCTAACTGTATCTGATAACTGAAAGTAGTATATTGTAATATACTCGTTAACACTGAGAACGCGCTGTTACAAATACGAATCTGAAACTGCTGTTAAACGACTGCCATTATATATCGGCAAGTGAGATCAACGATCGAATTGCGAAAATAGTCCATTTTCCTTTCTTTGTAGCATTGCTTTTACAGAACCGATTAAAGAAATACCTGGCGTATTTCTTCTTAGTCAAAGGGTTCACAATTTAACATAGTTAGCTTTAACTTTAAAACCTACTAAACTTTCCATACACAAACATATTCTACGAAAAATATGTAAATTGTTACTGTCCGTAGCTAAAACGGCGCCTCTTGTTTTAATATACTTATGTACCGGGCCTTAGAGATTTTACGAGAGTGACGGCGATATATTTAACTATTTATGATTTATTAAATAGATACATTAGTATCAATTATATAGTATTAATCAATATCAGTGATATGTCTTGTAGATATGTAGATATAGATTACGTTAAGCGCGGTGCTACATCTTCGGTACTAATGCTAAGAAAATATGTGTCACTAATGGATCTTAAACAAGGTGCGGAGGTTGAAGCACTTATGCGAGTTATATGAATCATGTAGGTAACTTACGAGTGGCTTGCGCTAGTCATTTAGGACGGGACTCCACCAAAGCGGAGACGAGACGAGCGGAGAGGAGATGGTTTTTAAACAACCAATAGAATTGTGTTATTGACACATCTCCTCTCCGCTCAGCTTCAGTGGAGATCGCTGTGCGGAGGTGTAATATTTGTATGGCGCGATGGAAGCGGAGATGTGAGCTGTGCGCGGACAACGCGCAGTGAAAACGAGAGATGTGAGCGTTGTGCAGTGAGCGAAGTCACCCTCCCCCCTCTCGCCCGCCAGCAACCCGCAGAGCCCCGCACGCGCGCCGGCCGAGCCGGCCCGAGCTGAAAAACATCTCTTCTCACACAGCACACAGCACACCACACACATCTCCGCTTTGGTGGAGTCCCGGACTTACAGAAGTAAATGACTAGCGCAAGCCACTCGTAAGTTACCTACATGATTAACCCGCAAGCATGCAGCACGCGCGAGCAGCCTGCATGCATAAAGCCTGCTCCATCTACTTACGTCGTTTAAAAGTACTATAAATAACAATATGGATATATATGATCTTGAGTTTATTATTAGTTTATTACTTCTATAAGAGAAAGAGAGATTGAACGTTTAATCATTGTACGAGTACTGTGCGTTTTATTATTTATACAGAAGCCTCTTAAACATGATTTTACACAAGAAAAAGCAAAATCATTACGCCACTTGTGCCGATAATGTAATACAGCCCTTGCTCTCGTATAAGCCGTTTAATTTTAAAAGAGCAATCTCATCTAAGATTGCCTTGATACATAAACGTTTTATCAGCCTTCATCATTTCTCTGAAGATAATGTGTAATAAAAACAACGTTCTGAGATGCTTCATGAAAATTCTTGTAAGAATAATAATTTTATATTGTGTAGGCGATATCGCTCGATTTTTATATAAAATATACAAAAATTCAACAATGATTTCAAGGCGTTCTAAATTAATTAATTACTAGACTTTCTCCTCTGTTTCGGTTGCGTAAATGTAGGTAAGGTTAGCTTAGTAACATAACTTTTTCGCGATGAAAGATACGCTATCATTTCTGTTCCCCTGACAACGTGTAGGTATGCGAAATTTCAAGATGATCGCTCGAGTAGTTAAAGCGTGAAAGCGTAACAAACTAACAAACTCACATTCGCATTAAAATATTAGTTAGGATTTATTTTACTTGAGCATCTAACCAATACCGATTAGGAAAAATCCAATTATTTTTTTTATGAAACTTTATTAAACTGCTTCTTAAACTGATGTCCTGTCCACACAGTTATTCTTGGGCTGTGCATGGAACTATTTAAATAATCCACGGTAAAATTTAAAACTATAAAAGTAAATAGAAATCGTTTTACCTCTATAGTACATGTGAGAGTCGTCCACAAAAGTAGGGTTCTCTTCCTCGACGCCCGCCAAATTGTCTTTGAGCACTTTCATGGGGCGGTAACGCG
Organism: Catocala sponsa; assembly: GCA_963564715.1. NCBI lineage: Eukaryota > Metazoa > Arthropoda > Insecta > Lepidoptera > Erebidae > Catocala > Catocala sponsa. The sequence goes on from OY751333.1 coordinate 10,298,820, forward strand.
TACGAATTAGCCTCGAGTCCCCTTTATCGTATTTCTCTATTGCCTCCTAGGGAGACAATTTTATTTAACTTATGTTTAAGGAAGTAAAATTGTACTTAGTTGTTACTACTTACCTACCACTTTTGAAAGAGTTGGGGCAAAACTGTTTCAGACTTAATTGTTACTTTAAAATTATGTTAAATTTATCTATCTCGTAAAAGCTCTTATATAAATTTGAAGGTCTGAAGAATAAAAGAACTCATACAAAATATCTTGAAGGGTTTGAATCTGTAACTCGCTATGCTTGGTCTTTGCAGACTGTTAAGAATGAAGTGACCGAAACAAAAATATTTTGATAATACATACAAGGTCTTTTTATATTTAGCAACATAATAGTGTGCCTCAAATCCGTATACTCACATGCATGTTGAAACAAAACAAAATAACGTTCGAGAATGAATCCTTACTTGTCTGGTTCTTGAATTGACTAGTCTTCCCTGTATTTTCTTTCGAATAAGTTCCTGCATATTTGGATGTTCTGCAATCACACGCATGAAATCTGTTCGACGCAGTACCTGTGTAATTTGAATTATTTTTTGAGAAGAGTTATTACTAGATAAAAGATAGAAATATCTAAGGATGATAATATTGTGGACTCCATAAATAGTCAAAAAAAAACATAAAAATATCGTAACTTTTGCTAAACTATAACTATTGCCTAACTGATATTTGGATTTAATATTAGGCAGATTCTGTTAATACCTCAAATAGAATAACTCATAAAACTATCCGTTAATAAGAAACCTCGAGGAACATTCGGATTTGTCATGGATTGTCGGTGTGAATAAACGTTTTAGTGTATGTTTGATGAAATAGCTTCGATTAATAATACACTAGATGTCCGGTAAGCGCTTCAAAAACGAGCCGAAAAATAAGAGCACAAATACGGTTGTGCTCTTATTTCAAATTGGCATGATCCAATCATAGCCAACATTAAGACGTCAAAATATCGCAGTGTGCGTTCAAAAATTGTGCAAATAACCACCGTAACACCGAGATTTTGGAAGGAATATCTTTTTTCGGTAAGTTTATATCATTAAGTATTTTTCATAAAGTAAAAACCTAATTAAATAGTAAATATGAATCAATTACCAAATATTATGATTGTTTGACCAACGTTTGCGAGAACGCGCCAACTATTGTAAATTGTTATTACTATTTTTGGCACTTTGTAATTTAATCTTTAAAACATGCGTATAAGATTAAAATTGTTTTGATGTGATTTGAGCAGCGAACAAAGGTCGTAAAATTAATTGCTTTTTGTACATAGCTTTGTGAATGCAACTTTAAGTATTGGATTTAAGGTTGAATTTGCATTAATGTATATTTATTTCAACTAGAATTCTTAGAATTACCTACACTCACAATTGGCGACAGTTTAAAAGAGGACTTTTGTATGGGATTATGTATCTAGTCTATTATTAATCGAAGTGAAATAGTGATATGTTAGTATTTATTGTGTCTAGTACTCATTTTCATGGTAAATGCAAATTTCACAATAAAACGACACAAAGATATATTTTCGCTTTGCTTTGACCTGATAACCTGATAAAGGTTCACACGGACGAAATCTCGGGCAAATAGCAGTCTGAAAGTAAACTAAAGCAGTTTCATCTTAATATTTCTATTACATAAAACAAGTGATCTCACCTGCAGTTCGACATAAGTAGCTGCCTTTACTGTGACTTTGGCAGGAATTGAGTAGAACAAGCTCAACTCTCCAAGCACCTGAAAAATATATTCGTCAATTATCTTCTGGCGTAAAGGGTCCCTTACAGTTCCTCGCGTCAGGGTAATCTTCATTTAAAGATTAAATTATTATTACAATTATTGTGCGTAGAACTGTTTGCTATATCGACTGTATTTGACAGGTTAAGACAGCGTTCATACTGATGGTGTAGTTCTTGATAGACCGATATGCCGACGTCATATTTCAATAAATATAACGTCAAAAGCGGTCCAGCCGAAATATTAATCAATTATTCGATAATTCGTGGAATATTGTGGAGCCTATTATGGTCGGCTATTACAGCATTGATTAAGTACAGTCTGTTCTATCTGTAGCTATACTTTTCCAAAAGAGCTTAACGCTTTAATGTGATCAAAACAAAGTCATAATCATCATGGTTCATATTTCGTGAAATACGCATAAACTTTTAAGAATGTACTATCACATTCAAGTACTTAAAGTTAAAATAGAATTACACTTAGCAAAGCAACGGTTCACTTGGATCTCATGTGCGCTCTCATTTTATCAATGAGGAACACATTAAAGTATCAGTACTAGTGTTTTCTATTATACGTTGGATATACTAACAGTCCCCGTTTCGAATGAAATCACGGGGCTTTCGTCATCTTCGTCAGAGAGCATCTCAATAACACCTCTTTTGATATAGATCATGCCGTTCTTTACCACGCCCTGACTCCAAATGTGTTGTCCAGATAAATACAGCTCGTGGTGCATCAATAGAGATATTTGACGCATGAAAGACTCCCCTGTAATTAAATAAAACGTCAGTATAATGGCCTACACTTACATCCACAGTAAATATTTAAATATCGCGCCTATAATTCCGTTTTTAAATTGTTTTATACATCTCACAAGCGTACGTAGTATTAAAAAAATTATTATAAATAGTAGCTTAGTAGGTAGACCGTCCAATTGCCACGTAGAGGGCTCGAGTTCAATCCCAAACACACTTCAGACTTTTCCAAATTATGTGCATATTAAACAGTTATTTATCGCTCGCTTTAACGATGATGGAAAACATTATGAGAAAACCTGCATGACTGAGAGTTTGATCGTTATGCTCTCGAAGATATGTGAAGTCTGCCAACCCACACTGGGCCAGCGTGGTGGTCTATGGTCCACCTAATCTCAAACTGAAAAGAGCACAGCAGTGGGGCAGTTTATATACAGCGCTGATATTAGTATACATAATGTAAAACTTATTGTTTCGTTTTGTCCAATCCTACTGACTAACAAATGACCGTAATAAACATTAGATTAGTTTCACAAATAACCTATAAAACAAGTAAATACAAAAAGAAAACAATTTTTGTGACATTCATATTGACCTAAATAAACATCGACCGCACTGTTTATATGTAACTAGTTGGCATAATGTTAACATTACACCAAATTTAAACATTATGTCAACTAATTATATTCTTTATTGCGATAAACGGAACATATAAGCCTAAATGTTACTGTAAATTTTAATGTGCACAATACAATACTAGTCCATCCAAATATATTTCGAACAAATGCAAGTGAATATTTTGACGTCATCTAGCCTAACCTCACATCAAAATAACTTCTAAGTTAAAGTCAAAAATCATTTATTCATTTAGGTCACAAAGTAATACTTAATACAGTTAAACTATAAGTTAAGTTACTGAAGTTACATTTAGGTTAGTTGCTAGGTTAGCTTTGTGGGCTAGGTAGATTAGCAAGTATTTATGGTTAATGATATTAATTTTAAACAATGCCAGTAAACCAAGCAAAGCTCCAGCTAACACACTCCGCGTACCCCATGAAAAGCTAAACTATCGCGAAGCCCGCAACTAGTTTAATCAAAAACAAATTGAAAGAGTTTGAAAGCCAATAAAGCATGCGTTTACTAGCTTAATGTTAAAATACCAGCAAACTCTAACACTATAATTCCTAGTATTAACAAATTTACTTTATAATCTGAAATTGTGTTTCTATTTATCACAACAAGCTCCTGATGGTGAGAAGATATCGCTAAATTCTTTAGGGATGCTTACTACACTGATTTTCTATACCAAGGATCCAAAAAAAAAGACAAACAAATGCAAAAAATAAAGAACAGCTTTAGATTTTCCATTTTGATATTTTGAGAGGCCAATCTCCATTACCTACATTATGTATTCAATTTTACTTTTAATATATTTTACACATAATATAATACATTTGGTAGTGAGGTCTATTCTCTAATTGCTTTTAATAAACTGTAGAACGGGTGTATAAAAATTTGATGACAGAAATAAATGAAAAATAATAAGCTTTATCAAACAAGCAAACTAACCCGAAATAAAAAGTTACCTTCTACGTCAGCTTCTCATCATTCATAATGACAAAGGTGTTACATTCTAACTGTGTAATATGCAGAACTTCTACACAACTTACTGGTATCTCTAAATAGCAACGAGTTATGGAAATTGCCGACGTTAATGTCGAAGATTAGTTCCATCTGTAACGGCAAAGGGAGTTTGTATAACTGATCCGATCTCAATATGCCGTCTTTCATATTCCACAGTTTAAGTTTGTAGTTTGAACATTGATCTCTCAACCACAACGGTGCGCCACTGATCTTTAGATAGTTTACCATGTGATGATACTGAAAATGCGTTATTCGATAAGTTTCTTTGAAAAAACTGTACTGCAATGCACTAGGAATAAATACCCTGTGTGGCAAGAAGCTATGTCGAGATTAAACCAACTATGTCGAGATTAAAACACTAAGACGTCTCATCGACTTCGGTAATTGGAAGCCCAAATCTATATGCCATATGCATAAAAACCCATTTAAAAAGGCGAGTTTTAGCTATTACCTAACTTTTTGAACAAGACAGGAATAGCATGACAGTTACTTTAAGAAAATCGGTCTCTATGTATTAAATTGTTCCTATCGTGTCCTGTTCTTAACGTATACTGAAAACCAACTTTCCAGTCATGCTGTGCGCAGCTATTGACATTACTAAACGCTAAACATTTCGCGGGGCTACAGAATACTACTTCTGCGTATAATATTCGCTAATCGAACAGTGCTGATGTATGCATGGGGAAAATCATCCTAATAGCACGTACTCGTAATTATAGCGGCCGAGGACAACGGGCGGACGAACGTGACATGTCTGACGTTAATATAGACCGAAAAATATTCAAATATCACGTTATATTCAGCTGTTCGCATTCAAATAGCACATGGTGTAGCATTAAATTTTAAATGAATCTGTAATTCGCGCACATGCCTTATGTGCCACATATTTAGGTTACCAATACTAATCATGGAATTATTTATTTATTTATTTTTAAAGAAGGCTTACAGACTAATAATACATTTATATTTAAACATTAATAATAAGGTTGCTTATAACAAGCCTCCGCACATATATTATTTATACACACAAAAATAAAAAACAAAAATACTTAACCTAATATAATATAACTACACTTAATTAATAAGTACTTATTGTACAGTCGACCAAGAAAGTGGTGTGAGATCTAATTATCGCTAAGGTTGACTTTTCTAGATTGACACATGTCATGACGTAAAGAGAGCAATGGTCACTGTCATAATATTATTGCAAGGTGAAATCGATCTTATTGTCTCATGGCGTTCAAATGAACCTCAACCCACATTTTTGGCCGGGTGTATATAAGTACTAAATTACCTTACAAATATTTCTCAAAGAAGAATAACATAATTTTGACTACAATATGTTGCAGTATTAGTAACAGTTTGTTTTGTTAATAAAAAAAATATTGTTATAAACATACAATAATTCCAATAAGCCAAAATATTGTTCCTAATAACTACAAAACTTTAACTATTGCACACAATAATGAAACTGTAGCTGAGGTAGCAAATACAAAATTTCTGGGAATCCATATGGATTCGAATATGTCATGGAAAACACATCTAAATAGTGTATGTACCAAATTAAATCAATTTTCTTACGCTCTATACATGCTTAAAAAAGTATCCAACCAGATCGCGCTTCTTACTGCTTACCATGCGTATGTGGGATCCACTCTGTCGTATGGGTTACTATATTGGGGAAACTCGACTGATAAAGAAGTTGCGTTCAAAGCCCAAAAAAAGTGTATTAGGTCTATATGTGGGTTACGCCAAACGGATTCATGTAAACCACATTTCGTAAATCTCAAGATTTTAACACTCCCTGCTCTATTTATCTACCTGGCCTCAATTTTAGTTAAATCAAACATTACAAGCTATGATACGTTAAAAAGCAGGAGACTTAAAAATACCTTAAGAAATAAAGCGTCCCACACTAGAGCGTACAAAAATAGTATTTTCTGTATGAGCACAAAGATTTGTAACAAGCTACCTATGGACATTAAGATTATAAATTCAATTATTATTTTTAAAAGAATGCTGAAAAATTTCTTAATTAAAAAGGCATATTACTCAATAGCAGAATTTCTTGAGGAAAAATAATTTTGTTCAATAAAGTACCTATCACTAAAGTGAATATAATTCTGTAAAATATTTTTTAAAAGGATTATGATAATTAATATTAAATGATTACAATACTGTGACATAATTGAATTAATGAATAATGATAATTTTTAAATCAGGTAACTCATGACAGGTGTATTTTTATTTTGGTATGACTTTAATAATTTATAATTAATATGATGTAAATGATATAATGTAATTAAAACGATGACCTATCTAAAATTTAATATTTATAATTTTTTTCTTTTTAATTAATGAATGTAAATCAATTTATTGCATGTTTAACTGTTACAATTATAAGCATACATGTATGATGAAATTGCAATGCCCTAACAGGGCCACTATGTTCTAAGAACTGATATCTTCTGTTAAGAACTTTATTTATGTACACATAGTTAGCAATAAAGAATTTTGAATTTGAATTTGAATTTGAATACAACACATTTAAAGTAGGTATTTAAAATTATACAATATTTGTTTAGTTAACATCGTATTAATATATTACTATATAGGATTACAGCCTAATCAAATTTTAATTAATAGTATTAATTAAGACTGACTATTTTAATTGGGCTTACGTAAACACTATGAATATAGAACTGACGGACTCATCCTACCATTGCAACAATAGCGAAACGAATGAAAACATGCACCTAAGGAGACAGGGTTGAAAAAGGCTTTGAGAAATAACTGTTCAGAAAAGTCTACTATCTAACTAATATTATGAATGTGAAGGTGAGTTTGTTTGTTACGCTTTCACGCCTTAAATACTCGATCGATCACCATGAAATTTCGCATACATACTGTCAGGGGCACAGAAAAGGACATAGGGTTCCTTTTATTCAGAAAAAATTTACTAATACTAGCCAAAGCTAATCTAAACTACATTTACGCGAGCGAAGCCGCGGACAGAATCTAGTATTTACAAAAATCTTTTGAATACGTAGTAGACGCTTTGGCTTAAGTAATCGCCTTTCAATACATAGGTATGTAGCGAGAGAGGTGAATTGTATTGACTTGTTTTTTTGCTCGTCAAAATGATCACACTCCGCCTGGTGGTAAGCAGTCATATGGTCTACTTTGACGGCCTGAGAATATGCTTTTTTCCGCCCCGCTTAAAGGGCCCAGGATTGAAGGAAGAAGGAAACACGTGCCTTGGCAGAGAATTCCATGCCTTGATCGTTTGGCAGAGGTATGAGGACCCAAACTTGTTGGTACGCGCTCTAGCCGACTCTACCGTGTAAGGATGGCATTTGAGCCCAGCACGCGTTGTTCTGAATAGGAAAGGGGAAGGCGGGATAAGGTGGAATATCTCATCAGAGCATTCCCCGTGATATATTCTGTAGAAACATGCCAATGAGGCAATGTCCCTACGGAGTTGCAGAGGTTCTAGTGAACTCGTGACCTCTGGATCTCTGATGATTCGGACAGCCCGCCGCTGTAACCTGTCGAGAGCGTCCAGCAAGTACAGCGCGGAGCCATCCCAAAGATGAGAACAGTACTCCACGCAAGGGCGCACTTATGCCTTATACAATAGGCACAGCTGCCCAGGTGCGAAGAACCGCCTCACCCTGTTCAGAACTCCGAGTTTTCGCGAAGCTTGCTTAATGACGCTCTCGATGTAGGTTTTGGGATTAAGGGAGCGGCAAAGATCCATACTTAAGATGGAGAGGCTGTCACGTATCACCAGTGGAGTGTTCTTCAGAGAAGGAAGGGGAAGGAACGGAGACTTTTTGTTGAGAACGCGCATGCCTGAGTCTTCTTGGCGTTGAACTGGACCAAGTTCTTGGCACCCCATTCAGAGATGCGGTCAAAGGTCTGGTCAAGTTCAACGACAAGATTCCACTCCTGCATTGACCTGCATAAATTTGGAAGTGCGACCGTCGCAAAGGACCCGAATACGACGCTTCTGCTTGCAATCCAAGTGCACAGTTGAGGGGGCAAACCATAGGCCGGAAGTTTGGAAAGAGACCGGTGCCAGACTCTATCGAAAGCTTTGGCTATGTTAAGGCTGATAGCCAAAGACTCGCCGAGCTTGTCCATAGCCTCACCCCAGAGGTGCGTGACGAACGCTAGAAGATCACCCGTTGATCGTTTAGCCCGAAAGCCGTATTGGCGATCATTGACTTGAAATACGTACAATTAGGTTATGCGATGAAAGAAATACCAGCGAGAACTGGCTTATCGAGTCCAACCTTTCAATAACACATAAAGACAGAAATAGTATACAAACGATTTCTCTAAGTTTTCTAATTCAAGTCCTATATTTCAGATTACGTATAGAAATTATAACACATAGTCCATAATATTAACTAAAACATATTATTGTCCTCGCATTTCCAATCTCTGGGTAGACAAAATTATTCAGTCCCTGCCTAACAATGTATAAATTCTTATATGCCAGACAGGAGCCGTAGAATTTTTCAGATGACAGACTTTGATTTAGATTTGCTATAAAATAGGCTGTCGTGCTTCTACGGCCGTATAATGTATAGCTATACTAATATTATCTATACATAAAGGTTTAGTTAGATTTGATTTTTTGTTTGTTTGTTTGTTTGTAAGGATTTAAATAAAAAACTAGTCATTCGCCGTTGGAAACCTTTTTTTTCGTGGGGTAATGGTTTGACGCATACCTCTCCGCGGAGCGACGGAGAGGTTATGTCGGGCTCACCGGAGAAAAGATACCCCGGTAATACCGACTAAACCTACCACGGTGTTCCTCGACATAACCATAGACGGCGAGGCCACGCGTATGGCTTTGACATGCAATCGCGACCCCGCCGTGGTTTCGGCCCACTGTATGAACCGACAGGCCACTTACACAAAAAATACTTCCTCCACCATCCTCCTGAGGGGAGACAAAAACACGACACAGAGGCGCACGTGGAAACACGTACGCCGCTTGTGGGACCTGGTGCTGATCGGGTGGCGAACAGGCCCACGCAGCCCACCACCCCCAGGTCAAACCTCAGGGTGGCTGGAGGTCATCTCGCGCCCTCCGGCGCCCGGTTCAGCGGTTGGGGAGAGGTATTAAGCGCTCCCTCTCCCGCTCTACCGCCTCCTTGATGGAAATTACTTCCTCACAGAAGGTGGCGACGGCGTTCCACGATCTCTCACTCCGGACAATAGACTGAACCACGGCCGGGAGTGAGAGGGCAACCAGTCCGACTGCCGCAATCAACTCACGGCGCTGCGATGCCCAGCAGAGGCAATCCGCCAAAGTGTGCAGCACCGTATCCACAACAACATCGCGCCAGTTGCCGCAGTGATGACATCCGGGCTTCGCCTGCCGGCCTATGCGACACACACAACTGTGGCCAGTCATTACTTGTGTCAGCCGGAAGGTGAGGGCGCCATGCCGCCTCTCCAGCCACTCCTCAAAACCGGGACTTACCACCACGATCGTGGCGTGCCCGACCGTTGCAAACCTATATTATCACCAAGTAACATAGGCTATATTTTATTAAAAAACAAGTGCTGCTACTAATAACCGAACCTACTTTTACGCGAGAGAAGCCGCGGGCAAAAGCACTGTTTTTTATAAAAGTGATCTAAAACATGTCTTTGTTTAGATCAGGTGGCTAAACCTGGTCTAAACAAAGATATGTTAACTATTATTCTGTTAGAAGAATTTAGAAATATGACTGATATCATTATTACTAAATATCTTGCAGTTTTTCATATAATAATAATACTAGAACAATATAGTAATACTTACAAGATTGCTAGCGGTCAAAATAGTTTTACAAAGGCTTACCCTGTCCACAAAGTACCAGCGTCTGCTGTGCTCAATAACCAGCTCCCACGCAAGACTGCCAATGAACCGATAGCGAAAGTAAACGAACCCAACAAGCATCAAGGCTGATGTCTCCCATTTTTGCATATAACTCTGAAATAATAAGATTTTTTCAGAGACAGAGACTAGGGCTAGTAGACGTGGAAGATGTCGGACCTGGTGTAATGGTGCAAACAAAAAAGGCCCATAGGCAAATGCGGACTCTACTTTTATTTCGCGTTGATTGATTTTCGTAGCCGATTTGTAATATAAATGAATGTATTGCCATCGTTGTAGTTATATCATATTTTATGTTGCAGATTGCAGGTCTTTATTAGAGTTGTATGATGTTGATGATAAAAATAGTCTGTGCAATCGAATCAATAACATTTGTTGCGAATATTGTGGGTGTTTATTGGATTTAGTGTATTTTCGTCATTTGTTTTCAGGCTTGACCTGGCATGTATAACCCAGGCTTATTCGTGTTAATATAAAATAGGACCTGCAACATTTACAATATGTTTCTGGCCCTATTTTATACCAAATATTTAATTGGTAAGAGAGGAACCCACTAAGGACTGCCTACACCAACGACTACAATGTGAAGTCTTATCAAACATTCTCTATTAAAATCGTTAGGTAGGACAATCTCAGGGTATGTGGTAAGTGCCACTTTACACAATAATTATTTTCATTAATTTATAAATATTTATACATTAATAATAATATTTTTAAAGCAGAAAACGTAATAAAATCCGTATAAAGTAGTTTGTATAAACGAAAGGTTCAAACATGATAAACTCATATTTGCTCTTTAACGAAAATTGTTATGACATAATCAGGAGCCAACATATTAGCCACGAATTTTCAAATAGATAAATAATTCTTGTTCTAATACCAGTACCAGCATTTTAAAGAAGTACTTTTACATAACGTTAACACGTTCCCTGTCCGATGAACCACATATGGTACATAACAATTGATTTTCTATTGTGTCTATCACGGGACTGTGAATGGGTTAAATCTTAGTTCACCGTGTTAAATATCAGATATATGTATATATTTGCATATGATATACATTTATTATGTAATAACACGTACATTCACTATGCTATGCACGACATCACAAAATATTACTATGCACGAGATTACTTTCTTGCACTCTTGCTTTAGCCTACTATCTTTCCTACAATTTGTTACTTCAATACTATGTCACATAAAAGCATACGGCAGAAAATACTTTATTCAGATTTATCTAAGCAATAATCTTTTCAAAATTGATAAAGTATTTTAGAGGCAAAAAGACTTAGGAATATAATATCTAGAAATCGTACAATATATCTAAGGTCCAATTGTCGTAATAAAAACTGTTTATACAGTCTAATAAACACACGAATATAAATAGTATTGCAATTTATGTTCACATTTGATTTTTATTTTTATTTAGGTCGTAAATGTAGTATTATAACTCTGTCTAGGATTTAGGTGATTTCAAAATTTTAACTAAATCAGACCTGTATTTTTAACAGTTTTTATTGTGAGAATTAGCTTAGACCGCAAGTTGATATGGTTGGTATGTAACTAATAACTCGGCTAATAATTTATTCAGGTGTGTTACAGACTCGATAACCAGCATTATTTACCTAAATATAAAAACGCAATGCGATCAAACGCAAGCCTATTACAGTATAAAAAGAAATAATAATGTCAGCCCTGTTAAACTGTCCCACTGCTGGGCACGGGCCTCTTCTCATGTGAGAAGGGTTAGGCCATAGTCCACCACGCTGGCCCAGTGCGGGTTGGCAAACTTCACATATCTTCGAGAACATTATGGAGAACTCTCAGATATGTATGTTTCTTCACGATGTTTACCTTCACCATTAAAGCAAGCGATAATTAACTATTTAATAATACGCACATAACTTCGAAAAGTCAGAGATGCGTGCCTTGGGATCGAACTCGTGACCTCTGCATGACAGTCCAACGGTCTCCCACTAGGCTATCGCTGATAGAAGCACTATAATAATAATATTATATAATACTCACCAAAGGAAAACCTTCGCCAAATATGACGTTGAAGAAACGACAAGTGCAATAATACCAACATATTCTGTAACTATAAACCATAATTTTATATTATAATCATCATTTTAATTATATATATGATACATAAGAAATTCAAATATGTACATATAACCACAATTCTTTAAAAATGACTTATACCTAAAATATTATAAAACAGAAAGAAAAAGAAAACTAAAACCCTCTAATAGGTTTCATAAAATTCCTCCGCATCACAGTCGACCGGTAGTGTGCCCAGAAGACTAGCAGCATTGCCACGTTGAATGGCAATGCTTATTCTTTCTGCAAAATAAAGGCCAGCCCTCTGGTCACGGGAAGCGTCGATTAACCTTTTTGCTATGTCTCTATAGAGCGCACGAGCACTGTGACCCCATGACCCTAGCGTTTCGACCCCAAACGGCTCAAAAACATAATCCCCTACCAGGTTTTTGTACATAATACATAAGTACATAATCTTATATTCCTGAAAAGGTAGTCAGCGTTAGATTAGATCCACTTTCAGCTACCTATGATTTTAGGTCACAATTATAGAAACGCGAGCCTACCGTACCAGACTCTGTGTTAAGCATTTCGTGACAGAATTTTTTTAAACTAATGCGTGATCGTGGACAGCTATAGATTTCTACAAATAAAACTAACACAAAATAATATTTGTCCTTTTACTGTGATACCAGTTATTTTTTACCACCACAGCAGTAAATATTGTCGCCAAATATGAACTTATTCGTCCAACAAACATTTTGATAAAACTAGCTGACAGCGATACCGAAATCCAACTACTGCCGCCGCGCCGCTTTTTATATTATCAATCGTTGGCAACCCGGCCGCTTCAAATACTTCAATACAACAGAATACATCGGACTTGTACTAGGTATGACCATACTGCCACGCCGCTATGTCACCCGCTCGCGAATAATTCAGTGCTAACAGTTTCATGCAGTTTAACAAAAGGCGGGCTGGTTATATATCCCGTTTTACCAATTTGCTTTGTAGGGCACACTTCACTTTTAAAACCCAGTTACGAGTACAATAAAAGCAATCTGAAGCGTAGGAAAAGCTGTCCCAAACATATTTTCGAACAATAATTTTCATAAAATTTACAAGGATATAATGGATCTGAAATGTTTTCCACGAAGGGTAATATCCAAATATTAAGAAGTGAAAATGCCGTTACCGTTGATTCAAGTACGAAAGAAGTAATAAAGTGTTAAATTTGACCTAGCCTCATACCTATATCCCCGAAGGGGTAGGCAGAAATGTGAACATCCTTATTTCTACAGCTATGATTTTATATCCCACGTAATAGGAGCCAATTGCCGTCTACTGCGTATAGTACCAGACGCTATTCTACTACTAAGAATTTACATACATAGTCCCACGCTTATACACCGAAGGCAAAGGTGTATTACACACCCATATTTCGCCAACTAAACTTTCATTTAAAGTCCCACGTAATTGAGCCTATTACTGTTACTCGGACACAATTGCAAACTCCGTTCTGCTACTGAGAAAATCTTGGTATGAAACTTCATTGCCAGACCCGGGAATCGAACCTGAGACGTGGGGTACAGCAGTCACGTTTACACTACAGCACTACACCTTTGAGACAGTCTTTGTTGAATTTTAGATCATTAACCTATTAATTGTTGGAATGCTAGAAATAATTAAAACCCATTGTGTCAGGGCGCTGATCTAACGCTGTAACTTAATAGTTTAATTAACAAGATAGGCTGAATTTTATAAAAACATGTCAATAATTACCAGTTGAAATTTAATTGTCTTGCGTTGACATGCGGTGGGTATCCAATATCATACCACTCTTTTTCTGCTTCATCCCATTTGTATAGAGCAAACCAGAGACACGTGCTGGCGTGAAGTATCAGAGTCGTAGTTATTACTTGTTCCCCAAAGAATAATATTTTCCGAGACTCACGCATCTGTTGTTGAAGGCCATTTCAATATTACAGAAAGGAAATATTAATTAAACAGTAAACGTTGACATACAATTAGGTAGGTTGGTGAATTAATGATTACGGAAATTAATAATATATGGGATTTACACTTTAGTCACAAGGAGCTATACTATCTTAAAGTATTCTTATTGCATGCTGGATAAAGATAACATAGTAGTTTTAGTGGACTCGTCGCCACTATCATCACGCTGAGTGTTTTGTGTTCAAATCCCATATAGTACAAAAATGGTGTGTGACACACAACGCATGCCAAATCTGGGTGTTATTTCTGTCTGTTGTTTGAACGATATGAAAGAACCTCCCAAACCAGAAATTATAGTTAGCGCTGGTGACGTCTTCTAAAAAAAAGGATAGACAGAGCCTGTAAATTACAAAGTGTAATCTTTCTCGTATTATCGCGAATACTATGATAATTAAGAATACAACTCCAAGAACTTTGTAAATCATAATCTTCAAAGTAATGTACCTTGTATCTACATATGTACAACGAACTAGAAAAGTCGTACCTATGATTTTATATCAATATACTATCTAGTGCAGCAGCATAAATCTACAGACTGGGCAGACCGACTTTAGCCAAGGTAAAAGTCTCAATTCTGTGGGGACTCGAACTTCGACCGAAGTAAAATATCGCTAAGAAATACTATTTTGTACTACGAGTTACTTAGTATCTGAGGAGCTAGGGAGTCATGTGCTCAGCAGTGAGAGATTAGAATTTTAATGTTGTATATTTTCAACTAGTGACTAAATCTCCTTGATGCAAGGCTTATTGTATTTCAAGATTATTATAATCCTATTCTAATCCTAATCCTAACTAATATTATAAAAGCGAAAATGAGTTTGTTTGTTTGTTACCTTTTCACGCCTAAACCACTGAACCAATTATCCTGAAATTTTTCATATACGTTGACAGGTGTACAGAAACGGACATAGGCTACCTTTCATCCCGAAAAAAATACTGTTCCCGAGGAAAACAATAATAACGTTCTTATATAATAGATGGCGCCACGTGTCTTTCGAATCATGATTGAATTATATTATTACAAGCAGAGTACAACCCGAATTGATTGTCAAATTCTAAATTAACGCGAGCGATGCAAAAGCTAGTATAATATAATAAATAAATTTATTGTATAATGATATTGTAGATTTACATTGCGGTTGTTACATTATGTATTCTAATTTATAATATATGTAGTTGACTATATGCTTAACATAGAATGATGGCAGGTTAAGTACTGTTATTTTAGATAGGTCACAGAGCGGCAGTAATCAGAATACAGTTCCAATTTTCTAAAAAATATATGTATACTAGGTTTTCTACAGAATTATAAAATGTACCAACATGTTCATTGATCTCTCGAAAGAAATGAAACAATCTGTAAATTCGTCCGATACTACTCCATCTACCGATTAACGCGAATCGTTCATATCCAACTCTTCCTTCAACTGCAAAATCAATTAACAATTTTATAAATATATGTATAAAAAGTCTGCAAAGCAATAAAATATACTAATAATATTAATTATTCGAAAAAGTATTACTATTTATTATTAGTATGTGTAATTATTCATGTAAATTAAATAAATTAAGAATAGTTTAATTTTTGTTATTCATCGGTTTAGTTGTAATTCGTAAATGTTAAGGTCTATAATGATTTATATAATGTTAATTAAACTATATAATGATTAGTAGTACCTATTTCCATATAGTTACTAAATGGACACACTATTGTATTAGGTTTAAAGTATGTGAAAATAGTAATTGATAGGGAGAAATAAATAAATTAAATAGTTTATATGCATTCTCCATACTTAAAGACATAACATTTTTAATGTTCTTTAATATTAAAAATGTATAGCCCTCATCACAAAGCAAATACTTTCTTTGCAATATTTTCCTACAATATTTATTTTAAGAGTCATCGTATTGAAGTAGTTTTAAAAGAAAAAAGAACAATGAAATCGATCAAAGATAAGGGACTACTCTAGCGCACGTAGACAAATTCTACAAACTTATAATAATAAATAATTATTACTTCATTGGGCAATGTAAAAATAAAAAATAGAATCTTTTATTATTTGTAAGTCACGTAACTTAAAAAGCGTCTACGTTCAACGACCTCTGTACTGTTAAAGTAGTCAGTATCTACAAAAAACTATGGGTTTCTCACTCTAAATATTCATGGCATGCCTAAAAATCCTTTGTCAAGTTACTATACCTTAACGACTTAATATTTACATTAAAACTTACTTACATATCACAACAAATGGCAGAAGGGACATCACATCATACGTAAGAAAGAAAGAATTTCTTCTGTACACTCTCACATGTTGCCTGACGAGGGGCCAGTACGCATGTAACACGTGCACCAATACATCGAAAATGAATATCAGCTCACAAATGTGTAGCGACAGCTCTAGGTATAAGCACGTTTCGTCCAGATAGTACGCAATTAGCAGATTCAATATGTACTTGTAAATTACAGTTAGAAGTACTAACGCCTGTTGGCAAAAGTATTAATGACTTGATGCGTTCAAACATGAATAAAATTTGCATACATTAAAAAACTCTTGAGTAGTAGAGCCTCGCTGATTTCAACATGAATGGGCCGGCTCGACCGGGGAAGGACTACTCTCTCACAGAATATCGACGTGGAATACCAGTAGTCCTACTTGTGTTTCGTTCGTTGAGTGAGAGTACCGGAGGCCCAATCACCTCCTTTCCCCCATCCCGCTCCCTTTCCTTCCCACGTCCTTTCCTAAAGGGTCGGCAACGTGCAAGTGATGCCTCTGGTGTTGCAGGCGTCCATAGGCTACGGTGACCACTTACCATCAGGTGAGCCGTATGCTTGTTTGCCAGCTTAGTTGTATAAAAAAAAATCGTTAGGATGGAAATAAAATTGGGAATACGAAGAGAATTCTTCTTATTTTTTATTCTTTTAGAATTCTTCTTATTATTCATTTTATTTTCTTTCTTATATCTGTCTAGCACACTCATATTTCAGCTTTTCAACTTTCACTATACCCTCAATGCAATAGAGATATGCCAACCGTGCCTAATTGCAAACTATGCTTCCAATAGTAATTTACTAAAAACAAATCATATTTTATTTTGATTCAATAATCGAATCCGAGCCAGTAAATCAACGAAACAGTAAATATACATTAGCTCTTTTATATAATTTACCTACATATTGAATTTACGGCCAAGGGCAAAATACTATATGCATAACTTCGAATCCATGATGATTTTGCATGAAAGTAGCTGTTACACTAATAATTAATCCTTCACTATTAAGTCAAGTTTCTTAAGACCTTGATTATTTCCTTTGGCCGGAACCAAGCCCACCTGCTCATCGTAGTATTGGGCACATAGAATATTTTCTTAAAGCAAATATATGCCTATATCACCGAATTGTGTTCGTTAAAAGACTTACAAGTAGGGTATAAAATTTTTGCAATATCTATGCATTATTTCAACTAGTAATTAATGGATTTGTTAGGATCTGGCAAGCTTCTTTACAAAATCATGTACCTGTATCCAGTACCTACAATATCCTTCAGTCACCATAAAAGACTCAAAGTTTACTTCGTTTTTATGAGTCGTGATTGTACCTCTCATAAAATTTTCTCCAGCTCGGCTAAACCGTTGCAATAACTATTGGTATAAAATATGGGATAATATTTTACCTGAAACCACACGTTCCAGGAAATCATGAGTACAGCGGTTGTGTATTTTTGTAGCTTGCCTTCCCACAGAAACTTGCCTCTTTGATTCTCTACCGTACTCTTTGGGAAGATGACTTGTGTTGATTGTGTTCTACAGTGCATAACATAAAAATGTGATGATGCAAATATGTAAATTGTAAATAGAGAAAAAGACAATCCATGAATGTCTATAAGGAGGCAATGTTTATATCCTTGAGCTAGGACCATGAATAGCCCAGTTAGTAAAACGACGACTCTGGTTGTCAGTTTGCGGGTACAGCACCTAGGTTTATGGATTGTCTTTTTCTCGTTTATACCTAATGTTTATTATATCTAAACGTATTGCTTAAAAACTATATCGCAAATATATATTTAACCGACTGACTAAGAAAGTTTATAAGGCTAGTGTGAATGGAACAGTCACAAGAGGAAAACCTAGGCGAACGTTTCTCGATCAGATCGGAGGCGTTCTGGACAAAGGCCAGGTTAAGAGCTCCTTGAACCGACGGGCGTGTATGAGGAATGTGATGAAAGTGAATGAAGCCAGAGAAGTGTGTCAGGATCGTAGCAAATGGAAATCCGTAGTCTCTGCCTACCCCTCTGGGAAACAGGCGTGAATCTATGTATGTATGTATGTATGTATGTATATTTAACCATTATACCTGAGATTTTTCTAAATTATAAACAATATTAGATCAGTTTATAAACGGTGACAATGCTAGGCACGAAGTTTTTTAGTATGAGTAGCATCAGACCCTAGTGCGCCACGCTGGCCCAGTGTGTGTTACCAGACTTGACACGTCTTCGAGAGCATTACGTAAAGCTCATATATTATGCAGAATCGCACAAGATATTTTCTTTTATGGTTGAATCGAGCGAAATCAAATATGCCTGCCGCAGCACCGAACTCAAGATCTCTGCATGGCAGTTCAACGGTCGACCCACTAGACTATACTAGCCAAAGTTCGCCATAGGTAATAAATAGAATAATAATTAATGTAATAAGTAAAACCATTTATGATGCCTGGAGATCAATACCAAGCCACGGCAGTTAATTTAAAAATAACTGTGACTACTAGTTTTATTTTTGTAACAATATTCATAAACTTACATATTGCCCATGGTCCCTATGGACGGCTGGCTAACACTTCTATGCTTACGCCCCAACATTGTACAGCTTTTATTTCAAACTTTTGTTTACTAAACTATCGACGTCTATAGTCCATGTTGTAAACAGGATTCAAATTAATTAGAAAATCTTAGCCTACCTGATACATACTTATCTTTTTTAAAACATACCTTTTTAATTTAGGCGCAATAACTTAAAAAAGGGTCTTTAACGTTTTCTCATTCTATAGAATGCGAAACAAACATGTATAGAACTATGTTGGTTTATAGGTTTAATATAAAAGAGAGGAGACCATTCTATTACGCACATAAATAATTAGAAAGAAACCCATTACATTTTTACGTCCTATCTTGGTATTTTAGCGGGAAGCCAAATGAAATGCCATATTTCGACGGATATTGAAATTTTACTGCGGGCTGCTTCGTACTCGACTATGCTCGTAAAGTACGTGTGGAGGTTATGGGTGTCCCAGCCTGCGGTGATAATCCGACACCGTGGAACCAAAGTGCCGAAGTCTTCAGCTATGGATTTGCAATAAAATGTTGTATTGTCAGAATTGCGCAATTGATGCGCGGAATCGACCCCAGCAAAATACCCTGTTCTCTGTGAGCGGGATTGATGACGTGAATCGTGTCAAAAGTAGAATAAAAACGTTAGCGCCCGCAAAAAATTCACCAACCGTGGCGCAACAAAAACGCTAACCCTGTGAAATGGGCACGGGGAGCATCGTAGGCGCTCATATAAAATGTAAATATGCGTCCAAGCTGTAGCAACGAAAGAATAATTCATATTCACGAGGTGCGCGCGGGCGCGGGCCGGGGGTGGCCATCCATTTTGCTTGGTTATTTTGGTGAAATCCCCGCGTATTCTGCCCTCATGTAATTAAGAGATTAAAAGATCAGTGAGCGGCGCTGAGCGAATTCGGCGAGATTTTTATGAAAACATTTTTCATCGCAATATGCAATAACCCGCACTACGAGGCATTTTCAGGTATAGTAGAACATTCCTACGGTTGAGTCCTTTTACAGATGGCAGATAATAAAACAGACGTTACATAATCTAAGAAATTAATCTTAGAAGTAAGTTGTCTTATTAAATTAAAGTGGTTAAAAGATATATGACTTTGTTCTACTTGCATGCTTAGTAGTATATAGTTCGATTTCGATATGGTAATTAAATTAAATTATTTACAATACATTTTAATAATAAAAATTATTTTCAATACATTTTAATAATAAAAAGCGGCATGTTTCCACTAAACCAGCGCTCTACTTCCACACCATAGCAGAAATGAAGCCTAAATTAGAAGTCATTTTGCACTTAGTAATCTAAAAGCGAACTCAGTCTAGAAAAGAGAAACATAAATGAATGGATCACAAAGAAAATGTTTATTAACTTGAACAACACCAATTTCACAATGTAAAAGCTAAAAGGTGAGGTGGAAAGGCAGGGCATAGTCGTACCCGCACGAAATACTGCGTACATACGCTCATAAACTTATACGAGCTAACACCTGACGCCCATCAAAATTAAAATATACCCTACACGGAATGTCGAAGGTACTAAAATACTTTTTGTCACGTGTATTGGATTTGTTTGGACCTTAACTACGCGTTCACATAGTTTCAGATCCGTTTGCTTTAATTGAATACGTTAAAAACAATATTCGATTTTGTCTTATAGTGAACACATTTGCCTTTTATTTCACCACTAGCTTTTGTCCGCGGCTTCGCTCGCGTTAATTTAGAATTTGACAATCAATTCGGGTCGTACTCTGTTTGTAATAATATTATTTAATCAAGATTCGAAAGACACGTGTCGCCATCTATTATCATAAGAACGTTATTATTGTTTTCCTCGGGAAGACTACTTTTTTTCGGGATGAAAGGTAGCCTATGTCCGTTTCTGTACACCTGACAACGTATATGCAAAATTTCAGGATGATCGGTTCAGTGGTTTAGGCGTGAAAAAATAACAAACAAACAAACTCATTTTCGCTTTTATAATATTAGTTAGGATAGTTAGGATTAGGATAGGATTGGCCAGAGAGAACCTCCTAGTGTGCCTGACGGTTGCTAGTCCTTTCCACATTTTTCGTGGATGGGAACGGCAGACGTTGGGCCGGTACACCCCGGGCAACACGGGTAATCATGTCCTTTCGGGGGCATTATTACTCGTGGCTAATACTCTGGCACGCGCGTAGGGAACCCGAGGCATCTTGTCTCGGGGTTATCGGCCCGCGAGGGTTGCGTTTGGGGGTCTCTCCACGTGTTCCTCTGATTAGCAGAGGACACGTGGATTTGAGACGGGGGGGATAGAGGAAGAAAACCTCTTTAAAAAATCACCAATGGGGGCCGTAAGGCACTTTTTGGGGCGGGTGGATCGGTCCAGCATGGACCCCCATCCGGCCCAACCCGTAATCCTGAACTGACAGGACCGGGGGCCTTCGGGCTGCGAGGAAGAAAACCTCTATAAAAATAACCCAAAGCTCAAGCTTTGTGGCCCGGTGAGGGGCTGTATGGCTGGGGGGAACCCAGTCATTGGGGCCACCCAAGCCAAAAATATAATGATGTCGGGTAAAGGTCTAGAACTACCCCAGGAGGGTACCGGGTGCGCCGCACCCGGAGAATCCCTCACGGAGCCTGCTGGCTTCGTCTGCCCCTCGTATTCTGGGGGGGGCAACCAACATCGCAGCGCCGTGCCGCGCGAAATATCAGGCACTGAAGTTTCCGCAGGGTCAAATTCTGACTCTGCGATGAGCGTTGCCTTGGGCTCCGGCCCGAGCAAGGTGACGCTAGCCGGGAAGCGCAAGCGCAGATCTCGCCACGTCGAGTCCGACTCCGGCGAATCTAGCGCGGCGCCGACACCCAAGGTGGGAACTTCCCGAAGAGGCAGAACTCGACCCGGCACACCAGGTCTTCATGGCCCGGCGAGGGCGACTCCGACACCGGGCGACCTTGTCGGCCTGCGCGAGGCCGAAGTTGAGCTGGCGGCTGCCCAAAAGGTGGCCGCTCGTGAAGAGAGGCTCGCGGCAGAGGAGGCTCGAGTTGTCGAATGGGCGAGGAGAATCAGGGACATCTCCGTATCCTCCGGCTCGAGAGCAGCGTCCAGGGTGGGCGCGGAGCTCGCCGTTGAGGAATTGCCCATGGAGGAGCTCAACGAACGGCTCAGATTGGCGGCGTCGTCAGTGAGGTCCATCGCTGGCCTGTCAAAGGGCCTCAAGGGCACATCGCAGAAACAGCTTAAAGAGGCTGTTTCTGTGATTCTCGATGTGGGCGAGGCCCTATCAAATAGGACCTCATCGGGGGAGGAGGCCAAGTTGCGGGCCGCAAACAAGCGGCTCGCGGATAAGGTCACCTTTCTCAAACGTGGCCAGGAGGAGCTCCGAGTGGAGACTCAGAAACTCCGGGAGGAGCTCCTCAAAGTGAGTGTAGCAGCGGCGCTGCCGCATGCCGCACCTGCGGCGGATGAGCGGCTGGAGCGCGTGCTGAGAGAGGTCGCCGGGCTCAGTGCACGGTTCTCGGCCCTGGAGGGCAGAGTGTTGCGTCCTCCACTCGCGGCGGACGCTAGGCGAGCCTCGACTGCGCCAGCCGAGCCTGCTGCCACATTCGCAGCGGTGGCGGCGGAACAGAGATCCGGTGCGTGGCCACCATTGGCGCCCGGAACTTGCCGGGACAGGGCTGTGCCTGTTCGGGCTCGGTCCGGCCGAGCCGCTGAGGCAAAGAAAGGGGAGAAAAAGAAGGGGCCTTCAAACGCGGCAAAGGCGCCGCCACCTCCAAAACCCGTCTCGGCTGCTCGGCCGGCCGCCAGGGCCCGCGAGGGCGAATGGCATGTCGTCGGGGCCAAGGAGGCAGAGGGGAGGAAGAGGCGAAAGAGGAACAGGGGCCGCAGACGCCGGGAGAAGCGGGCGGCCAAGGCGCAGCCCAGTTGCGCGCTCCCCGCTCGACAGCCGTGGTGATGACCATGCAGCCCGGGGCGGAGGAGCGGGGGGTCACATACGCGGCCCTGCTGATCACAGCCAAGGCTGACATCAGCCTTGGCGAGCTCGGCATCCCTGGCCTCCGGTGCAAACCCACGCTCATCGGGGCCAGACTGCTGGAGGTGCCCGGCGCTGCCAGCGCCGAGGCCGCGGATGCCCTCGCTTCGAAGCTGAGGGCATCGCTCGATGAGGTGGACGTCCGGATCACCAGGCCAATGAGATGCGTCGATCTTCGCGTCATGGGCCTGGATGACTCGGTCAGTGCCGAGGAGTTGGTGGGTGCCGTGGCCAGGGCCGGAGACTGCCCGCCGGAAACGGTGAGGTCCGGCCCGATTCGGCCCGGACTGAACCAAATGGGAACCGCCGTCGTTACGTGTCCTGTAACGGCGGCCAGAAATATTGTGAATGGGGGGAAAAGACTCCTCGTCGGGTGGGTTTCGGCGCAGGTTAAGCTCCTGGAGCCGAGGGCCCTGAGGTGCCACCGTTGCCTGGCGGAGGGGCACGTTGCAGCTCGGTGCACCGAGCAGGTAAACTGTGCCGGCCGGTGCTACCACTGCGGCCAAGAGGGCCACATAGCCAGGAGCTGCACGTCCGCTGCGCACTGCATCATCTGTGCAGCGACGGGCCAGCCGGCCGAACATCGGGCTGGCAGTAGAGCCTGTGCCACGCCCAAAAGCAGCAAGGGCAAAGCGGCAGGCCCACCCGACGTTGAAGTCCCACCGGAAGCGGCCCCACCTGATACCGCGTCCGAACCTGTGGGTGAGGCGGTAATGGAAACCCATTAATGGCTCCATACCGCTTCCTTCAGGGAAATTTAAACCACTGCGCCAATGCTCAGGATTTGCAGCTCCAGAGTATGGCGCAGTGGCAAATAAACATCGCCGTGGTTGCCGAGCCGTACTTCGTCCCGCCCAGAGGGGATCGGGTGGGAGACCTGGACGGCTTGGTGGCCGTAATTGTTAAAGCTGGCGCCGGCACTCCGCCTCCTGAGAACATCACCAGGGGGTCGGGGTTTGCGGCGGTTTTCGTTGCCGGGATGGCCGTGGTGGGGATTTATTTCTCACCCAACCGATCTCTCGCCGAGTTCGAGATCTTCCTAGGAGACCTGGACGCAGTCGTCCGTCGTTTCCGCCCTCACCCCGTTTTAGTCCTCGGGGACTTTAACGCCAAGTCTACGGCTTGGGGTTCCCCGTCTACGGACGCGAGGGGGGAGGTTTTGGAGGAGTGGGCCTTAACATCTGGCCTGCTCGTCCTCAACCGGGGCAATGTGCACACGTGCGTGCGTCAGCGGGGCGGTTCGATTGTGGACATTTCGTTCGCAAGCCCCGCTCTAGCGCGTCGTGTTGTCGGCTGGCGCGTGGAAGAGGAGGTGGAGACCTTGTCGGACCACCGGTACATTCGGTTCGACGTCTCCGCCCAGATCTCGAGTGCGCCGGCCACTGTGGGCCCCGGTTGGGAAGGTCCGCGCTGGGCTTTAAGCAAGCTCAACAGGGAGGCCCTCCTGGAGGCCTCTATCATGCAGGCCTGGGCTTCAGTGCCCGACAGGCCTGCCGATGTCGAAGCAGAGGCTGATTGGTTTCGGGAGGGCTTGTCGCAGTGCTGTGACGCGGCGATGCCCAGGGTGAAGTCTCGCCCTGCAAAGCGTCAGGTGTACTGGTGGTCGGCCGAGCTCGCGCAACTTAGGGGCGCGTGCGTGGCTGCCCGGCGTCAGTATGCCAGACATCGACGTAGGCGTCGCCGCGACCAGTACGCGGCCACTAGGGAGGAGGAGCTGTACGAGGCGTACAGGGCGGCCAAGAAAACGTTGCAGCTGAGTATTTTGCGGGCAAAAACATCCGCCCGCGAGGAGCTGCTGGCGACTCTGGATGCGGACCCATGGGGGCGTCCCTACCTTATGGTAAGGGGCAAACTACGCTCCTGGGCTCCCCCGCTGACCCAGAGTCTCCGGCCTCAGTTGCTGGAGGACGTAGTGGTCGCTCTGTTTCCCGAAAGGGAAGAGCACGAGCCTCCGCCTATGGCTGCGCCTCCTCTGGTGCCCGAAGCGGACCTGATGACGGACGACGATGTGCCCGAGGTAACCCGGGTGGAAATGTGGTTGGCGGTGCAGAGGCTGCAAGCCAAGCGCACCGCCCCGGGCCCGGACGGCATTCCTGGCCGTGCATGGGTCCTAGCCCTCAAGGCCCTCGAGCCCCGCCTAAGGAGCTTGTTCAGCGCGTGTCTGGAGCGGGGCCAATTCCCGGACAGGTGAAAGACCGGGAGAATGGTTCTGCTCCGGAAAGAGGGGCGCCCGGCGGACAGTCCGTCCGCCTACCGGCCCATTGTGTTGCTCGACGAGGTCGGAAAGCTGCTTGAAAGAGTCGTGGCTGACCGCCTTGTCGGGCATCTGGTTGGTGTGGGTCCGGATCTGGCGGACAACCAGTTCGGTTTTCGTCGTGGGCGCTCCACGGTCGATGCGATCGCACGCGTGAAGGCTCTGGCGGAGGGAGCAGTCTCACGGGGAGAGGTGGTGTTGGCGGTGTCACTCGATATCGCCAACGCATTCAACACCTTGCCCTGGAACTGCATAAGGGAGGCACTGCTTTACCATCAGGTGCCGACCTACCTCCGTCGAATTGTCGGGGCGTACCTGACGGCGAGGGCCGTCGTTTACCCGGGTTCGAGCGGGTGGTCTCGGCGGGAGATGTCGTGCGGTGTTCCACAGGGTTCGGTTCTCGGCCCACTCCTGTGGAACATCGGATACGACTGGGTGCTGCGCGGTGTGCTCCTCCCCGGCGTAAGCGTAGTCTGCTACGCGGACGATACGCTCGTCCTCGCTCGGGGAGCGACGCACCGGCAGGCGGCTGTCCTGGCGACGGCAGGGGTCGCGCATGTCGTGGGTAGGATCCGGCGGTTGGGCCTTGAGGTGGCGCTGCACAAATCCGAGGCTCTGTTCTTCTACGGGCCTCGGAACGCGCCGCCGGAGGGGTTCCACATCGTGGTGGGAGGCGACCGCATCGGCGTCGAGAAATCGATGAGGTATCTGGGCCTCGTCCTCGACGGCCGATGGGCCTTCGGAGAACACTTCCGAAGGTTGGCCCCCAAATGGATGGGCGCGGCCGCAGGGTTGTCGCGGCTGCTACCCAATCTGGGGGGGCCAAACGCCTCATGCAGGAGGCTCTTCATGGGGGTCGTGCGGGCGATGGCCCTATACGGGAGCCCCATCTGGGGGCATAACCTGACGGCCCGTAACGCCGCCCTGCTGCGGAGGCCGCAGAGGGTGATGGCCGTCAGGGTCGCGAGAGGGTACCGCACGATCTCCTTTGAGGCGGCAAGTCTCCTGGCCGGATCACCGCCCTGGGACCTAGAGGCCAGACTTCTCGCGTCGCTCTACCATTGGCGCGGGGAGGCTCTGGAGCGGGGCTTTCAGCCGTTGCCAAGAGAGGTGGAGGCGCGGCGGTCGGAGCTCCGCAACGTCCTAAGGGCGGACTGGGGTGAACGGCTTGCGCGACCGAGTGCAGGGCACGCCGCAATAGCGGCGGTAAGTCCAATCTTGGAGGAGTGGCTGAAGCGGCGCCATGGCGCCCTGACCTTCCGGCTGACGCAGGTCCTCACCGGGCATGGATACTTCGGGAGGTACTTGTGTCGTATAGGCCGGGAGGAGACGTCTTGTTGTCACCACTGCGGTGACGGCCCCGAGGATACGGTGCTGCACACACTCGTGGAGTGCCCAGCTTGGGAGAAGCAGCGCCGGTCGTTAACCGGGGCACTGGGTGTCCAGGTCCTCTCGCTGCCTGACATGGTTCTCTCCATGGTCCGGAGCGAGGGTGCATGGGAGGCCGCCGTCGCCTTCTGCGAGGCAGTGATGTCCGCGAAGGAGGCGGCGGAACGTGAGAGGGAGCTGGTCTCTCCCCACCCAAACCGCAGGAGACGTCCAGGGCGCCGCCGTAGGGCGTTCGTGGACCTCCAGCCACCCTAGGGGGCGGCCTGCGGGTGGTGGACTTGGGCAGTCTACCGCCCGAGCAGCACAGGCCCGAGGGAGGGGCGTAAGCGCCCCGCGCGCCCCCCTCAGTGGAGGGGAGGGCTGTACCATCTGGTCCTCCCCCAAACAGCTGGGGCCCGCCTAGTCACGTGGCGGGCCAAGACCTGTCGGTGTCGCGGTGAATGCTAGCGTGAATCCCGTGGCACCGACGCCGGTATTTGAGGTACGTCGTCAGGGGTTTAGTGGGTATGGGACCGGCCTCTCTGGCTCGAGTCCCACACACCCGCGCCCTGCCCCGGCGCGGAGGGTGCGTAAACGCATTCCCCTGACGTAAAAAAAAAAAAAAAAAAAGAAAGGATAGGATTGTAAGTAGTATATAGTCCGTGCTTCGGAAGGCACGTAAAAAGTCGGTCCCGGTTGTTGCCAAATTGACAGCAGTCGTTAAGCCATGTCAGAGGCCTACGGGCGGCTTGAACAACTCTTGACAACAGGTTGGCCACTAACCACACGAAAATGGTGTAACAATTACTTTCTCACAAATTACTAACTAATACTAGTAAGCCAATTCGTGAGAATATAAATGCGCGAATACCTTACTCAATGTGGATCAAAAGACAGAATAAATATTTCCTTTACAATAAAAAGGCACTGTCTATCATCAAAGGATGGAATCAACACTTCGTTTGTGCCACCACTAGTGGCCACGGCTTTACAAGCATGCATAAACAACGTAATAGCTTACAAGAACATAATGATGCTTATTTGCGTCCTCAGTAACACAAAAACACTCTTCATAGTCAGCCCTGGTTCAGCTGTCCCAGTGCTATGCAATCATATCAACATGTAAAGCATTAAGCCATAATCCACCACGCTGAACCAAAGCTAACCCCAGATCTGCGTATCGAAAACTGATACGCAGCGATGATAAGACTAAAATGCAGATCATATCGCTGACCGTCCGCTTAGTCCGTATGTCCCACATGTAACTAGCTGGTTCGAACAAAAAAGAGCAAACGTCGGCGTTGCCCTCAGTCGCGGCGGAAAAATGTTTCTGTGCAAAGTGCAGCAGCAGTATGAAAGGTAGCAGTAACTTTGTGCATTCCGCCGGCAGCTGCACTCCTAATTAGCAATGTTCAAGCAGCCTTTAAACGCAGCGAAGTGATTTCCCTTCTACTTTGACAGGAACAATAAACTGAAAACGTCGACATTAATTAAGAAGATATGCTTCATATTACATGCTCCTTGAACATGAAAGTTAGCATGTTAGATTACGATAATGAAAAGCTCAAGTGTATTATTATTACAATACCTCAATAAAACTAATTCTGTTAATCTATTGAGTCCCAGCGGCACACCGGCGGCCAGACACAATAAGTTTACAATTATATCTGGCATTTCAACAATTAGCAGGTTAAAGCCAGTAAGGGTTTCATGCATGAATTCATGTGCCATCTTATGTCATTAAATACAGTCAAGACGAATTGGATTTTTACTACCAAGATGGCAAACAAATCTACGCCTTAAAATATGGTTACCGGAACCTTTAGCTACTAGCTACATTAGGATTATTGAAGCTTTTCAAAGGGATGGTAACGTAGCGCTGCCACCCCTTCAAAAAAGGAGACATCCTGCTGCCCAGAAGCGATGTATACCATTTATATTCAAGCCGCAAGCCAATAGCAGCAAAGGTAATAAAAAAATCTGAATCAAATTTCACGCGAGTAAACCTACAGGCAAATACAAAGACCAATTACAAAAAGGTCATAATATAGATCGGCAACGACCCAGACCACTGTTGATTCCGTCTATTATGATTTATGATGCAAGGTGACTAAAAACTGTTGGAATTGTAGACAGTTAAAAGTTATTACACTGGCCATCAACAAGAAATGACAAAAATCTTACAGACGGGTTTTTACCAGACCAATTATGGATGACCGAATCGGTCATCCATAATTAAGCTTTCATGCAGAATAATTTATTCTGCATGAAAGCTTAGGAAGAAACAGTTCCTAAAATATCTCATACATATATTGGTTCGAATACCTAAAAATCTAACAACTTTTATACTACTATGAAATATCTAAATTATAACACCCCCTCTAGCAATATTTGCTGAGTCGCAAAAGACTTTACAAACATTCTAACCATGAATGCAAAACGCACCCAGACTCGGAACTATTATATTATTTGTAGATCTTATGTAAGGGGGTCGACCCACAAAACTCGGAATAATGGCAGTGACGAGGCAAACCATTTAAACTATTACGCCATCCGTGCAATTCAGACATGTAACACAGTTTTATTATGCAGCTTCAATAACTATCAAAATAATGGCGCGTACCTACTCATATAATGCCAACCAATGAAATGCTTTCTCATTTCAAAAGTATTACTCGAAAGATATTACGCAATGTACTACAAAAAGCAACAAGTATAAATATTACAGCTAAGCGGAAAAACACACGACGAGGCCAAACAATAAGAGAGATATAAAAACAAAATATGATTACGGCTTTTCAATCTGTTTATGTGTATCTCCGTTACTGGGGGGTTATTACTTCAGAAACGGGAGCAGATGTTCAATATCATATTATTAACTTTATTTGATAAGATTGCTTATGCCAATATAATTTGTTATGTAACGGAGTAAACAATAAACGCTTAATTATTTATTTATAACAACGTGTTACATGTGTGTATATTATACGTGACCTCGATCAGGAGTCCTTTTTATGAATAGAATCTATGTAACTGTAGTTGTCCGAATTTTCAAGGTATAATATAAGCATATATAAACTGTCCATCTACTGGGCTTCTTCTCATTGTGAGAACGGTTAGGCCATAGCCCACCAATAGCCCAGTGTTGATTTGCACTTCATCGGCATTATCGAGCTATACCTATACTAAAATTCATTAAAAGTCCTTTAGTAGCTTAGACTGGAAATGTAACAAACGAGTCAAGTTTCTTATGCATTCATAATCAGATAATATAGATTAAGAGGGTAAAATATATTTATTTTAATAGTGCCTAAATCCTCATAAGCAAATGTTAAAATTTATCTACAAGTCATATTCTTTTTTTTATTAACTGCTGTGAAATGCATAAACAGTAGATTGATTTCATGATAACAAAATTGTTGCACTACACATACTATTAGAATTGTTAATAAGGATTAAAAATATGACAAATAAAATTCTTACAAAGAAAGCAAAGTTCGGTATATCTTCAAAGACACCATGATAAACTTAATTATGTAAAAAAGAAATAGGTGTACAGTTAGTCAGAATCTTTTTGACTGAGTGATACCAAAGTACCGACTTTTCAAGTCGGTCCACTTAAAAAACAAAGCAACAAGAAAGTCCTCGAAACGTAGCCCGCGGATAGGGAGGGTAACACCAACGTAAAATTGAAGTGAACTTAGTTAGGGAGTCATCAGCGAGGGACGACGGACGCTGTCACACTAACGGTTGGAAAGCGAGCCCGTTTTAACACGCAATTGAGTGAACACAGCGTGCGAGCGTGGCATCCTTGTCACTTCAATTATGAATGTAATAGTTATAGCAGCTGGAGAATGCGTAAAGTCTACATACTAACACAAAATAAAGCATTTACGTAGATTTCATGACCTAATATAGACTATAACTGCTCGGAATCCGACTGAAAGAAACGCGTACGCTTGCCATCAGCCAGTGTGACATCGGTCTAGGTAGTCACGTTCTCGCCTTGCTGGAGCCGCCGAGAGGAAAAATCCTGCAGTAGTGATTGAGTTAGCGCCTGGCCGGGAAATGGACGTCCCCTGTCGCTTGTGTAACGCAATACCGCGCGCGGTACGGACCAGCCATTTGCACGAGATTCAGTTACACATAGTGAAGTTGCGACTAGAAGAGATTCTTCTTCGTCACAACTGTTTAATTGTAGGAAGGTTTATTACAATTATGTTACACAACGCGTAAGAGAAAGGTGTAGTAGTTTTATTTGAGGGAATAAGAAGTCAGTAAAGAATCAAATCAAGGTATTTCACAATTTTCATATAAATTTTAATAAAATTTACTTGAAAGTTGTGAAATACCTTATATGTTAAGAATTGTCTGAACTGTTTTTAGGCAAAAGGCAAATTTAATATTTTTATCAGACTATTTGAGCACTCAACAACAGCTTTTAAATATTGGATTTTTGTTACATCCTAATCCTAACTAATATTATAAAAGCGAAAATGAGTTTGTTTGTTTGTTTGTTTGTTACCTTTTCACGCCTAAACCACTGAACCGATCATCCTGAAATTTTGCATGTTGTCACGTATACAGAAACGGACGTAGGCTACTATTCCCGAGAAAAACAACAATAACGTTCATATGATAATAAATGGCGCCACGTATCTTTCGAATCATAATTGAATTATATTATTACAAGCAGAGTACGACCCGAATTGATTATCAAATTCTAAATTAACGCGAGCGAAGCCGCGGGCAAAAGCTAGTATTATATATTGCAAATTAATGCAGAGTTATGCCTTATATGCAGATACAAATAAATAAATTAAAATATTAAATAAACAAAGGTTAGTATATAAAATAAATTACTTCATTGATATATTTGTAATGTAATAGATATTAAAAATAAATGTTTAAAGGTATTTATACTTATCTCCTACTCCAATAGCTTTATTAGATTAGATAGGAAAAGTTAAAACACATTTACTTAGCTACTACCTAAATTTTACATTGAGGAATACATTCAACATGCTGAATATTGAGAATGGGATGTGAAATGGAAGCATACTTATTAAACTTGAGTGCAATGACTAAAAATAAAATACACACGTCCAGCTTAAATATACTAAAATACTTTTATCTGTATGTAAATACATAGATGTTTACATTCAGGTAACTATACAGTAATTATATTTGCCGGTTTAAATACAGATACTGTTTTCAACTATCGCTTCGTAAACATAATCAAACTTTAAAAGCATATAATTTACTTTATTGGAGCAATATTATTATTGACTTTAATTACTCTAAATACCATAGCCAGTAAATTCGATTACATTATTATTTATTTAAACTAGCTAACACCTTTGGTTACTGGCGAGTATTTTATTAACACGTGCAACTCCATCTAGTTTAACGCAGCATAAACAATAATAAAATACAGTATATAATATTTTTCTCGAGATACAAAATAGCCTGTGTTTTTCTCAGTTCCAAGAAAATTCAAATTCTTGCTCCTTTTTGACCTGAACAAAGGACAAACACATAATTATGCTTGCCAATTTATAGCTTTCGATCGTAAGGAGAACGTACACACATTGCAAAGTTCCTCCAAAGTAAACTTTTTAATATAAACTTTGTAAGCCTTATTCTAAACTGCGACTTCTAATTACTTTAGTTCTATGAAGTTGGGTCATGACGGAGTAACCTTCTAACGGAGCTCATTCAGAACAAATGAACTAGGTTTCAATAGAGTGACGCTATAAGTGCTTTCGAATAATTGTTTACGGCACAGATGACGCACTAGTTTAGGAGGTCATCTCGTTAGTTTAGCTTTTAGTATTCGATGCTCGGTTATAATTAAAACTATTCTTTTAGAAATAATTATTGAAATTGTGGCTAAGTATAATATGTAATCACTACAGTAAACAGATAGATATATTCGGCTCAACATTTCAAAGATTTAGGAACCTAGTCCATAATCTTGCTGTCGATTAACCATCCACTAATTACTGTCCTATTCAGAGATAATTATGTACTATATATACATAAGTTTTGTAATGTAAGTTTTGTTTCCCCGATATTTGGATAACTTTTGTCAATAGTTATTTTCTAAATTATAATTATGCGTGTGGTGTTGGCCTACATAAGTTGTGCACTTAGATTAAGCATAATACTATGTTCTGTATGTAATGAATGTTTTAGTGTAATAGCTGCTGGTAAAACAATAAATAAATAATTAAATTTAATGGAAGCCGAGTGGCCAAGTGACCGTACCTAATTAAATTTGAAATATGTTTATTTATTTTTGTATGTTAAGCTTTCTGCGCTCCTTCTTCATATAAACTTTAATTTTATCAAATAGATGCTTAAATTCAACAGTTCATTTTTTTATGCAATATTGTATTAAATTTTTAATTATTATTTTATATATTTATAATTACCCATGTTACCTCAGGCATAAGAAATCTTTTATCGTACAACCCTCTATAAAGCACAGCCTGCGTAGCACAGACCGATCGCGATGGTGTGTTGCGTGAATCCCACAGTCAAAATTATTAATTCGTCTGCCTTTTAATAAAGGGGCCACCTTCCTCAGATGAGCAGCCGCGGCGCATTCCCGACCGAACTAATTTCAGTTCTGTTCTCCAGAATAATAATATATGGATTGTTAGTTGTCACATCCACTTACCCGCAAGGATTATATCGATAAGTATTTATCTCGGTTCGGAATGATGTCGCATAAAAAACTTTGCCAATAATAAGAATATTTTCGCTGTAAGTTTCTTATCGCAAAATGGCCTTAAATGTCGAATTTTTTAATTAACATTATATCAAGTTGTCACGCCGTAGTAGTAGCAACCACTTTTACCATACCGCTATATGTGTAGTCAAAATCTTTCTTAATATACTCACCTGCCGCAAAGGCAACTGCTGAAATATCTGAGTTTCAAACTTATCAATTGTGGTTTCAATAAATCCTTACAGGAATAATTAGATTTTGCCGCCAGTATTGTTCACTAAAGGTTATCTAACCTTGTTGTTTTTATATAACCTATATAAACTTGTTGTTCTTTCAATTTCTCAAGTGGTCTTATTATTTTATTAAGTGTTGCTGACGCTCTCATGATCAATTCTCTTAACAAAACTGTTCAAAATAGAGGGCCGATCTAGTATCAGTGTTCACAAAAGTATTCTCCTAAATAAAAATGAAGGAAAAGGAAAATAAATTGCATTTCAGTTAACATTGGACGTTTGTTAATCTAGATCAGAACTCTATTTGACCATATTTTAATACGAGAATCCCATATCCATATCCCTAGTATCGTAAACGCGCTTAGGCTACCTCTTGCCATGAGGCGGGCCATATACTTGTCTGCCACCTTAACACCTTAATAGTGTTTAAAATACCACCACGGGCCACAACACAACCGCTCTTTTTCAATTAAATGGAGTTTTATGTAACTAGCAGCATGCAGCTGTTACAAATATCTGTCTAACCTTTAGGGAGCCACAGCTGTGACTTTAAACACGTTTTAATTATGTATTTATTGCCCTGGCGGCAAAGCGGTACTGAACTACTGAATGCGAGTCTCGGACATGACACCTCGGATTCAATTACTGGAAGTGTTGTGGTGTTATTCTTTCAAGCAATACTCACGAGTAGTAAGGCTCGATACGGCAATAGGTATATTATAAGGGATCTAAAAATCAGAGTTAATACATATCTGCCCACCCATTTGGGCATAGAGGCGTGAAACTATATATGCATGAATGTATCTTATTATAAAAACTTCGTAACTTTCGATCTGGGGTGAGCCAATCATGACACACACGTCGCTAAGTTAATAAATTCATCGAGAACAGGCTTGCTATCAATATTAAAGGCCCAATTTCATATAGTAGGTACGCTCATCAGTATAGCTCAATATTCAATTAATATCTAAGCCATATTCAATCAAAATTGATTCTCTGAAACATGAACTGGCTTCTACTCTCATTGGAGCTCTTAGTAGAATGCGTTTAAATTATATTAGTATTAGCTGTGACACTGAGTACAATTATGAAGTTTCCATGTAAACTTATTAACGTTTACATGGGATACAAGATCAATTATGGGCGTCTCATAATTTTCTATTGATTTTATTTCCAGCAAAAACTATAGAAACTTTTACACCACAGTTTCAAAGTCACAGCCGACTTATACTATACCGCTCCAACACCGCTCTCGCACAGCTAAGCCAAACGGACAGGCCACTACCCGCTGTCCACGCACCGATAGCTAGCAAGCTACCAGCTGTCCACGCACTTACAGCTAGCAGTCGACTAGCTGTCCCCGCGCTTACCGCTAGCAGTCGACTACACTGTCCACGCGCCGACCGCTTACGCTTTTCGTGACAGACACAGTCTGTGATTAGTCTTCAATGAAATAACTCGTATTTTTTCGCTATGTCTCAAATCACAATGCGCGATCTGGCAATCATTGCTATTGCACTTGACGATGAAGATAGCTCGGGAAACAACAAAAGACGAAGATTCAAGAGGCATTTCCTGGATGACGAAGAAAAATTCTTCATGTATTTCCATATGGATCGGTACTTATTTGACTACATAACTATTATCATTTACGACTGACTGACAATCTAGCAACGTGCTTCAAGCGAGTAGTCTACGTGCGTACATCGCGCAGGACTCCCGTTTGAAGCGCGCGGGCCACCCGCTTGAAGCGCGCGGTAAGCGTGGCTTCAACTATCGAGTAGTACGATGGCGGTAAGCTCGCTTACAGCGAGCTGTTTACTAATTTGTGATACCAATATAAATGATGTCTACAGAGGACGCCCTAAAGCTCAAATTTCTATTAACATTATTTTGCCGTTTGGGAGCCGTGTTGTATAAGTCGGCTGCGACCTTTACACTTTTTATCTCCAAGGGATGTCA
This sequence comes from Catocala sponsa, assembly GCA_963564715.1. Taxonomy (NCBI): domain Eukaryota; kingdom Metazoa; phylum Arthropoda; class Insecta; order Lepidoptera; family Erebidae; genus Catocala; species Catocala sponsa. The sequence continues at coordinate 10,334,351 of OY751333.1, forward strand.
TTATGCACTTACGTAAAGGTTTAAGTGATCGCCTCACCAAGTACTTTGTATTCGACACAGGACAAAAAATGTGAATCACAAACGGTTGTTCCGAGTCTGAGTGTTTTATTTTATTTTATTTTATTTTACAATTTTAATTTATTTTACAATTTTAATAATAATAATAATAATTTTTTATCGTTGATCATAGGTACATAATACAGAAGTTATAGTTCACATCATTTAGTTCAGCTATGTCCCGCCCATTGGGCATACAAAAGTTATAATAATTAGAATTGTACATGCATTTAGGAAAACTTACAGCTAAATTACTATCATAGACAGATTTGATACGAAAAAAGTTCTTTGTTCGTTGTATCCGTGGTTTGATGTCCGTAAAGTCCCCGCGACACATGAATTATACCTAGTGCAGAAGAAGTCTTAAAAAAGACGCAAATATAATGCCATCATTAGTAACAAGGCTAGCATTTTAACTATGCTCTATCCATTCAGCCATTGCTAAGGAACAAACGCAAATCATGAGTGCCGGCTTTCGCTATTTAATTAATACCTACACATCTATTGAAGTACTAGATGAATATTGCGCCTAAAGATTTTTTTATTGCCAAAAAGACAACTTATCCAATTAATTAATTTCCTTCAAAAAACAATTTTGTTTGTACATCATAACAAACAGTTTATTTGTGCGAAATATCAGGAATATTTACACGTGTAGCGTTCGATGTCGATGATTCCTCAGAGGAATTTATGGCCCACCCTCCTTAATAAGACCCAACGCAATTATCTTTTACTTGTAAGAAAATTATTCCACGGCCACCAAGTTTTGATCCGTTATGAATAGATGCGACCTTTTTTAACTGCTTTCGAAATTAGTATTTAGCTTGAAATCTCTTTAAAACAGCTTTAAGCGGTATTTGTTTCTAATAGATAGATAATATAATATATGCTATTAAAATACGAGTCACAAATAAGGCTATTTTGACGCGATTTAGACAGGACTTATGCCAGGTGTGAAAGGATTAGATATCCGCCTTGAGGAAATACGTAAGAACCTATTGAGTACAACTCTCATAGTCGACATGCTGGATTGTTCAGTGAACTGACAACAGTGGTAAATGCCTTTAAATGACGACTATGGTCAGGAATTGCGGAGTAAAACTTCGTAAAAATGACAGATAATGATTCCAAAACAATAAATAATAATATAAACCCTTAAAGTCGTTTTTCATACCTATATACATATCCCTCACATACCGATGCCTCAAACACATATGTTTGAAGGACCGGTATAGGTGTATAAGCCTAGATAAGCCCCTAAGCCCAAATTTATTAGATGCCATATGTAGCAATAGTCCTGGACCAGCCACGGCCAGTGCATTGGTAGGTGCCGAATCTCACTTTAGATTAAAACGTACGATGGGCCTCTTGACGTTGGACTCATGTCCTTGTACGTGTTCCTCGGCAAGGTAATTGCCAGACCCATAATGTTAGAAAACCACCCGTGTTACGGTAACATAATAACAAAAAAACTTTATTATTACCTGTCGTACAGTAAACAAAAAATACTTTCACTTGACAACTTGTAACATACATAAACTTACTGAAAGCTGACATGACGAATTGAATACCGCATAGGACACAAGTTTGCACAACATACACACACATACATATATTCACATAAGCACACATAATTCCATCAACAAGTGAAAGTCCAACTAAACGTAACACCCTTGAGATCTAACTTCGGCCCGCGAAATTAGTTCTACTAAATCTGAGGACAAAGTCACAAACCATTAAACGCTGAAAGCTAAACTTTCGTATCACAGAGCTGAGCCAATTAGAAATTCAGTTGAACTTCATTAGCTCTAAGTGGATACTACAAGTTTTGTCCGACGGTATGACATGATATGAACGGCCCCGAAACTAGAATTCATTGTGAACAATGGAACGTCTGCTTCTGGATTAAAAGCCAGATAATTCAGATTTCGATAAGCTTGGAACTATAAGGCTGAGAAGACTGACTTCAGATTTGAATAGAACACAGTGGAGAACATCTGCCTGAGATGTGTTATTTTTAATTCTATATTACAAATACAAATGTCAGTTTGTTTGTTTTTTACGCTTTCACGCCTTAACCATTCAACCGATCATCATGAAATTTCGTATACACGTTGTCAGGTGTACAGAAAAGTATATAGAGTCATCTAGTAAAAAGTTATTCCACCTTATCCCGCCTTCGCCTTTCCTATCCAGAACAACGCGTGCTGGGCTCAGATGCCATCCTTACACGGTAGAGTCGATTAGAGCGCGCACCAACAAGTTTGGGTCCTCATACCTCTGAGGAACGATCAAGGCATGGAATTCCCTGCCAAGGCACGTGTTTCCTTCTTCCTTCAATCCTGGGTCCTTTAAGCAGGGCGTGAAAAGCACCTTCTCAGGCCGTCAAAATAGAGACCTCAACATCCCCTCGGCTGCTATGAGGGCGGTGTGGAGGCCACTGCTCTTAGACCACACGACTGCTTACCATCAGGTGGAGCGTGGTCATATTGAAGAGCAAAAAAAAAAAAGTACTTTTCCCGTGGGATAGGTAATAATTAATAATAATAATAATCAATAATTCAATATACACATATAAAAATGAAAATCTTGACTCAATCATTAACTAACTCATCAACACCCAACCTAAATCTTTGGATCTAGAATACTGAAATGTTGCGTACCGATTCCATCTATACTAATATTATAAAGCTGAATAGTTTGTTTGTTTGTTTGTTTGACATTAATCTCAGGAACTACTGGTTCGAATTGAGAGATTCTTTTATTGTTGGATAGCCTACTTATCGAAGAAGGCTATAGGCTATATAACATCACGCTACGACCCACGGTAGCGGTGCAATAACTATAAACGCGGGTGAAACCGCGGGCACATCTTATATACAATATATACAAGGAATAATACCGGTTTTTTTTAAATACCCACGTGTAAGTAAATGGTAATAAGATATTTGCTTTAATTTGTTAAAAATATTGTTGCCTTCTTGCCTATTATATTGTTTAATATGAATAGAGACTTTAAATTCGGTATGTAAGTAGTTAATTATTTCCGGAGCGTTTCGATATTTTCTCGGGACAGAATAAAAAGCATTTGACAACTGTGCGGATGGAATCGCGAAAACGCTTATTATATAAGTTGGTTCTTTGACTGAACACAAACCTATGCCAATAATACTGACTTAGAAGTCAGACTCAGCACCACACAATCAGTAATAAGCGTGAAGTCAGTAATCCAAGAAATTTAAGTGTGTACACTTAATTTCACGTAACGAATACAAGGACGAATAAGCCTTTGTTAACGAACAGATTTATTTAACAAAATACTTTAAGGAATAAGATAATTAACGATAAATCAACCAAAATTGAGAAAATTAATGGTTTTCAATCATTTAACTTGGCAAACAGATGCCTTCCAATAAAAAAATTTATCGGAAAAGAAAAATCAGCAACAAAATAGGTGAAATTACTTCGTATTTCAGCGGAATTCTTGTTCCATCAGCCAATTGCGATAAATGAGCGAGTCTGATTGGAATCCGATGGGATAAGATTTTTTTGCTTCGTTCGAGGGTAGACGTCAATCCCGGGAGCGAGAGATACCGCCAAGGCAATTTCCCGAACTCCAGATCATTTATCACAAACCATTATTGTGTCGAGTTGTATTGGCCAGCCGAACGTTGATTCATTCCTACTATTTCATCTATTTTTATAAATTACCATCTATAGTCAAGATTACACCTGCAAGAATGACTGTCTGTTCTTCATGTCATAAGAAAGCAATGATTTTACATATATGTGTGTGTAAATTCCAATGAAATAAATGTAATTATTCTTTTCTCCAGATAATGATTTTTCGATATCGTGAGGTAGGGTCAACATAATAACCGAAAAGTGCGAATATATAAAACGTATAAACTTAAGAGTAAACAATGAAGCTCTGCAGGGCTAGGCTGGGTTGTCAGGTTTGATGGACTACAAGCTAACTATTAATATCGTAAAGTGTATCTAATAATAGCACTAACAGAATAGACTGCCTTACTAGTTCCGAAGCATAAATGTGCCCTATGTATGCGACCGATTATAAGGGTTCTCAAGTATCTTCTATGACTTCTATAGAAGTATCAGCAAACAAAGGCTTTTAATTGAAAATACACACAAAAAGATAAACAATATGTTAACATTTGATCGGTATGTACTGGCATTGAGGTAGGGTATTCTACAACAAAAAAGTTGAGATACAGTTAGTCACTAAATTACATAAAATAAATTCTTTTGTTTATGTATTGGCGTAGTATTCGTTTAATATTTTTAAATCTAGAATTTTAACATAAAGTATATTCAACATTAATTTAGAATATGTCATAAGCTAAGTTATTGTAAATAATACTTTCGTACTAATTTTTATGACACACTCCGCAATCTGCGCAATCCCTGTGTCGCAGAGGACATTACAACCATTCAAAGTTCAAACAACCACAAAGAACACGCAGACTTGAAACGAACGGAACTATTTTTTTTTTTTTTTCTGCTCGTCAAAATGACCACACTCCACCTGATGGTAAGCAGTCGTGTGGTCTAAGAGCAGTAGCCTCCACATCGCCCCCACAGTAGCCGAGGCGATGTTGAGGTCTCTACTTTGACGGCCTGAGAAGATGCTTTTTCACGCCCCGCTTAAAGAACCCAGGATTGAAAGAAGAAGGAAACACGTGCCTTGGCAGAGAATTCCATGCCTTGGTCGTTCGGCAGAGATATGAGGACCCAAACTTTTTGGTACGCGCTCTAATCGACTCTACCGTGTAAGGATGGCATCTGAGCCCAGCACGCGTTGTTCTGAATAGGAAAGGGGAGGGCGGGATAAGGTGGAATAACTCTTCAGAGCACTCCCCGTGGTATATTCTGTAGAAACATGCCAATGAGGCAATGTCCCTACGGAGTTGCAGAGGTTCCAGTGAACTCGTGACCTCTGGATCTCCGATGATACGGACAGCCCGCCGCTGTAACCGGTTGAGAGCGTCCAGCAAGTACTGCGCGGAGCCATCCCAAAGATGAGAACAGTACTCCACGCAAGGGCGCACTTGTGCCTTATACAATAGGCACAGTTGCCCAGGCGTAAAGAACCGCCTCACCCTGTTCAGAACTCCGAGTTTTCGCGAAGCTTGCTTAATGACGCTCTCGATATAGGTTTTCTGATTAAGGGAGCGGCAAAGATCCATACCTAAGATGGAGAGACTGTCACGTATCACCAGTGGAGTGTTCTTCAGAGAAGGGAGGGGAAGGAACGGAGACTTTTTTGTTGAGAACGCATGCGCGTTCTCAACAAAAAAGCCTGGGTCTTCTTGGCGTTGAACTCGACCAAGTTCTTGGCACCCCATTCATAGATGTGGTCCAAGGTCTGGTCAAGTTCAACGACAAGATTCTGCCTTTTCCCCTCAACCTCAGCCTGTTTGGCCCCAGGATGTCCGAGATATCGCCCATGCACGGTACTGTCGTCCGCATAACAATGTATGTTGCCGAGATTCAACATATCATTGATATGCAGAAGAAAGAGCGTAGGGGATAAGACAGAACCCTGAGGCACTCCTGCATTGACCTGCATAAATTTGGAAGCGCGACAGTCGCAAAGGACCCGAATACGACACTTCTGCAGGAAACTTGCAATCCAGGTGCACAGTTGAGGGGGCAAGCCATAGGCCGGAAGCTTGGAAAGAAGAGACCGCGTGCCAGACTCTGTCGAAAGCTTTGGCTATGTCAAGGCTGATAGCCAAAGACTCGCCGTGCTTATCCATAGCTTCACCCCAGAGGTGCGTGACGAACGCTAGAAGATCACCCGTTGATCGTTTAGCCCGAAAGCCGTATTGGTGATCATTGATCAACGATTGATCCTCCAGGTAGTGGACAATTTGGGTGTTTATAATCCGCTCGAACACCTTGGAGAGCACCGAGGTGATAGCTATGGGACGATAGTTGCTTGGCTCGGAACGGTCCCCCTTTTTGGGAATCGGTTGAACGTTCGCCTCCTTCCAAGCCTCAGGCACAATGCCTGCGGCGTAAGACGTCCGGTATAGGCGCGTAAGCGTGGTAGACAACTCCGCTGCACATTTTTTAAGGACCACAGCTGGGATGCCGTCAGGTCCACTGGCTTTCCGAACATCGAGAGACTGCAGTATCGCACGAACGGTTCGTTGCCTGATACATATATCAGGCATGGTGTAGCCGCAGTTGGCAATGTTAGGCGGCTGCGAACCGCAGTCATCAATTCGGGAGTTGGCCGCAAAGAGATTTGCAAGCAGATCTGCTTTCTCCTGCGGCCGATGAGCCAGTGATCCATTCGGATACCTCAGAGGGGGCAGCAAGGTCTGGCAGAAGTTGGACTGCACGGCTTTGGCCAGGCGCCAATAGTTACGACTGCCCGTAGGATGCGCCATGAGTTCCTGGCCGAACCGTGCGACGCGCTGGGCATCCGCTCTTAAGTATGCCCTCTTGCAGACCTTTGTGGCTTGGTTGAACGCTGCCTTCAGGTGATCCACGTTAGGGTCGTGGAGAGTGCGAGCCCTGGTCCAAGCGCGGTACGCTGTCTGTTTGCGTTCAACAGCATCAGCGCATTCACGACCAAACCAGGGCCTTTTCCTGCCGCCGCTCATGACATCACTGTATGGAATATAATATTCCATACCCAGGGTGATTTCACCAGCGACAGCAGTAGCGCTCTCTGATGGATCCCTGTTCTCAAAGCAGCGTTGAGCCCAAGGGATGGATGCGAAGTACTCCCGCATTCCATCCTAGTCTGCCGACGAGTAGTGCCACAGTCGTCGTCTTGCCTCCTCGGGTCGTGGGGGCGTAACAAAAACAGCTGTGGCACAAACCAGACAGTGGTCTGAGGTGCCCAGAGGAGCACGAATCGACTTACTGTACCGGTTCGGGTTACTCGTCAGCAGCAGATCGAGCAGAGAGGGCGCCTGACCTGCAATGTCTGGTATCCGGGTGGGCTGGAGTACCAGTTGAGACAGGTCATGCGTGAGAGCGAACGCATGGGCAGTTCGTCCCGCGTGGTCTGTTTTGGGAAAACCCAACCAGTTCTCATGGTGGGCATTGAAATCTCCCAAGAACACCAACTCAGCGTTCGGAAACCGCTCCTGCGCGTCGTCTGCCACCTGACTCAGGTAATTGAAGAGTCGAGTTGTCTCAGCGTCTCCTGAATGGGATCGGTAGAGACACATGTAGATTTGGCTGAAAGAGCCATGATCTACGTGTACCCAAAGGACAGAGAAGGAAGGGTCCTCTAGGCATTGTAGACGGCGACAGCAAATATCCGCCCTAACAAACAAGCATACCCCGGCTTTCGCGAGGAAACACTCCTCTAGCACGTAGCCGGGATATTGCAGGTAGTTCGTGTCTGCAGGACGGCGTATTTGTGTCTCCGTTAGAAAAAGCATTGCCGACCGAGCCGTCTCCAGGTGGTGATGGACGGCATTTAGGTTAGCGTGGAGTCCTCTGATGTTAATAAACTCCACGACACAGGAAGCAGCAGTGGGGTTACGGCGATTGGCTGCTGTTGAACGACAATGCTTTGTTCGTACTGCCATAGAGTGAAAGGAAGGGGAAACGTGAAAAAAAAGAGGCGGCTATTCTCGCAGCAAAGTGGGGCAAGGCGCAGAGCAAGTTTTGTCATATAACTGTATGGTATGGCGATAGCCGATCCGACGGACGGAAGGACCCCCGTACCCTCCCGAAAGTGGTCGCCGGGACCCACCCTCCGGTCACCATCCGGCACGACGAGCCACCTCGAGATTATGCGGCATGATAAGGCAGCCAACCTAGTTGGTTAGACTCGGTTGGGCCTCAGGACTATACCGCGGGCGGCCAGCAGAGCACCTTTTCTACGGCTCTCCCTGGCCGCCGGGTCGACTCGCGCCACCCACACAATGACTCTACGGATACTCTGCAGGTCCCTCATAAGCTGCGAGAATCGTCACCTCATGCTTAGGCCTCCGGCGCTCTCATTCACCGAACGAAACACAGCAGTGAAACACTGTTGTTTCACGTCGATTTTCTGTGAGAGGGTAGTACTTCCCCGGTCGAGCCGGCCCATTTTCCTGCTGTAACCAGCTTGGCTCTACTACCTACCAGATTACTATTTGTAGATCACACACATTCATTTATGGAGAGTAGTGAGTCGAATCGACTACACTCGGCACAGTGGCAATGAACCACTAAGGCCATCAGAGCAGCCTAACCTAAAAATACCTACTTAACGTAAGGACAGTAGCACAAATTTCTCTTGAACAAAGTCAGGCGCATAATGCTAGTTACAGACTAAATTAAGTGTAGTTGAATCGCGCGACAATTTACCCCACATCTATCGATATCAATTAATTTAATACGAAGACATTGTTTCACGAGCGAATATTTGGCATATTGGATTATCGTAAGTAGTCTCCGATATTGAAACATAATAATGTAGAAACCAATTTACAAGAGGCAGTTCATTGAAAACGTATGAAGCTTTACACTTTCTACGAACTTTCACAGTACTATATCTACTAATCCTAATCCGTTTGTTTGTTACGCTTTCACGCCTTAACTACTCGATCAATCATCATGATATTTCGCATACACGTTGTCAGGGAAACTGAAAAGGACATAGGATATACTGCATCCAGAAAAAAAAGTACTGTTACTAACCTAACCTACATTAGGCGAGCGAAGCCGCGGGCAAAACCTAGTCCTTACTTATCCTTACTAATATTATAAATTCGAAAGTAACTCTGTCTGTCTATCTGTCTGTCTGTCTGTCTGTTACCTTTGAAATTTGGTCGAATTGAAATTTGGTACAGATATAGTTTAAAATCTGGGGAAGGACATAGGCTACTTTTTATTGATGTAGGTACCACGTCGGCGGAGCCCCGCGCAAAAGTTAGTATAAAATAAATATCATAATAAAAGAGATTTTTACTGCAATGTGTAACTGCAATACGAGTATAATTATGTATGTGCTGGCAATAACAGCCATATTATGAAATACACAACTATACTTTGCATAATATGACTATTAAAATAATAATGATTAGTATGCCTTTCATTTTTTTAATCAGCTCGGGCTTCAGTTGAAAATTTGGAGGCACTAAAATATTGCCAGTTTAGAAGCTTATATATAATAATAATAATAATAATAATAATAGCAGCTCTGTATTAAACTGCTGAGCACGAACCTCTTCTCAGTGTGAGAATAGTTAAGCCATGGTCCACCACGCTGGCCCTGTGCGGGTTGGCAGACTTTACATATGTATCTTGGAGAACAGTATGGAAAACTCTCAGACATGCAGGTTTCCTCACGATGTTTTCCTTCACCGTCAAAGCAAGCGATAAGTAACTATTTAATATACACATAACTTCGAATAGTCAGAGATGCGTGCCTTGGAATTGAACTCGAGACCTCACACGTGGCAGTCGGTTGCACTGACCACTACGCCATCGAGGCCGACATCAACCCACTACTAATTTAATATTGCGTTTCATATAAATATTGCAGCTTTATGTGAGATTGCATTTGTAAATGCCTAATACAAAATGAACTAAGAACGGACAACGAAATATCGCAAGAAGTAATGCGTTCAGCTTTTGACTTGCAGCGAAAATCGTAACACACCATAAATATTACATGCATCACGTACATGTATCATTACCAGTGATCGGAATTAGGTGAGCTATTTTGTGTACTTTTCTTAGGACACGCTTCGGGGATTACCGGAATCCTAACTAATATTATAAATGTGAATGTGGGTTTTTTTGTTTGTTACACTTTCACGCCTGAACTACTGTGTTTGTCTTGGTCTGGATGTTTCTATGTATAATATGTATGTATTTACAAAAAAGAAAGTATATATGTATGTTTATCCATTGTCTAGTACCCATAGTACAAGCTCTGCTTAGTTTGGGCTAGATGGTGTTGTGTGTATGTGGTTGAATAGATTATTATATTATTATTTACATGATTAAACAATGAGCTATTAAGAAAATACTTAACAATGAGTCTTAAATTATGCGAATTAGAACACCTACCTACATATACTGCCCTGTAAATGCCGTTAAGTGACCATTTACGTATTTTTGTTTTCACTGCCAGTGAATCAAACATTCAGTTCACCACCGGACTGTCATAGGCGCAAGACACACAGGAGAGACGTAAGACGAGGACGCGTTGCAGACGCGGCGCCCTTTCAATAAATTTTCATACAAAATGTATAGAAGCGTCGCGACATAAAACAAACAGAAAAGACAGGGCGCGGACGAGACGCGGACACGACGCTTCAATCAATTTTCATACAAAATATATAGACATTTAGTATGAAAATTGATTGAAGGGGCGCCGCGTCTGCGACGCGTCCTCGCCTTATGTCTTTTCTGGGTGTCTTGCGCCTTAGAGATGTTTCACTATTTATTACAATTTTTAAGCATTATATTATCGCATTCTAAAGACAAAGGTGTCACAAAACTTATTTCACTGCCTCCCTTCATTTCAAGGCACAATTTTTACCACCTTTGCTATTACCTGAGACCTATCTATTATTACGGATACGTGGAATCGATACTACGATATGGATTGATATTATGGGGACACTCTCAGACATAAATAAGGCCTTTGTTTGCCAGAAAAAATGCATACGAATCTTGTGTAACGTGGAATCACCAGATTCATGCCGACCACTGTTTAAAAATAACAAAATATTTACTTTTGTAGGCTTATATCTACTGGAAATCTGCGTGCATATAAAGAAATTCTCAAATGAATTGAACAATGTTCGTGACAATTCAATCGTAGGTAAAAGGGACCCCACTAGATTATTAATGCCTGCATGTCATCATGTTAGCCAAAAGACGTCCACTGCTGGACATAGGCCTCCCCCAAGGTTTTCCACACAGTCCGGTCTTGGGCCACCCGCATCCAACCGCTTCCCGCGACCTTTATCAGGTCGTCGGTCCACCTTATGGGAGGCCTACCCCTGCTGCGTGTTCCGGTGCGTGGCCGCCACTCTAGAACCTTTTTGCCCCAACGGCCATCGGTTCTGCGTGCTATGTGCCCTGCCCACTGCCACTTCATCTTGGCTATCCGGAGAGCTATGTCGGCAACTTTAGTTTTCCTGCGGATCTCTTCATTTCTGATTCGATCCCGCAGGGAAACCCCGAGCATAGCTCTCTCCATCGCCATTTGCGTGACCTTGAGCCTTCTGATAAGGCCCATAGTGAGCGACCACGTCTCTGAGCCGTAAGTCATCACTGGCAACACACACTGGTCAAAGACTTTCGTCTTGAGACACTGCGGTATATTGGACGAGAAGATATGTCGTAGCTTCCCGAACGCTGCCCAGCCGAGTTGGATTCGACGATTGACCTCCTTCTCAAAGTTGGACCTACCTAACTGGATCGTTTGTCCCAGGTATACATACTTGGCGACAACTTCGAGAGTAGAGTTCCCAACCTCAATAGGAGCAGGTGTAACATGGACGTTGGACATGATTTTCGTCTTGTCCATGTTCATTTTAAGACCTACTTGTCGGGAAACTCTACAGAGGCCATCGAGCATTATGCCGAGGTCTTCCATGGTCTCAGCCATGACCACGATATCGTCGGCAAATCGAAGGTGAGTGATGTACTCGCCGTTGATGTTGATGCCGAGTCCTTTCCAATCCAAAAGCTTGAAAACATCTTCCAACGCGGCGGTGAACAGTTTCGGAGATATAACATCCCCTGTCTCACCCCTCGCTGTAGTTTTATTGGTTTCGAGCTCTGGTCTTGGAGACGGACTAGCATGGTGGCGTTTTCATACAAACACTTCAGCACTTCGACATACCGGTAGTCAATTTGGCACCGTTGGAGAGACTGCAGCACTGCCCAGGTTTCAATCGAATCAAAGGCTTTCTCATAGTCCACAAACGCCACGCACAAAGGCTGGTTATATTCTTCAGTTTTTTGTATAACCTGCCGCAGCGTATGTATGTGGTCTATGGTACTGTAGCCTTTACGGAAACCGGCTTGTTCGGGAGGCTGGAAGTCGTCTAACCTACTCTCGAGACGTTTTGTGATGACCCTTGAAAACAGCTTGTAGACGTGGCTCAGAAGTGAGATGGGTCTATAATTCTTTAACAGGGTTTTATCGCCCTTCTTAAAGAAAAGCACCACCACACCTCTGTGCCATGCCTGTGGCGTTTTACCCACGAGTATGACGGAATTAAAAAGCCTCCGTAGAACTGCCATAGCGGTTTCGCCGCCTGCTTTCAGAAGCTCAGTCGTAATTCCGTCAACACCCGGCGCCTTGTTGTTCTTGAGCTGTTTAAGGGCCATGCTAATCTCATGCAGGCTGACGTCCGGGATATCTTCGGTGTAGTGTCGGGTCAAACCAGCTCTAGGGTCTGTTGCTGGAGTGGTAACAGGCGATCTTGTAGTCGCGTATAACTGTCCATAGAAGATCTCGATCTCCTTCATGAGTTCAGGTTTGGATGATATTGTTCTACCATCCTCCGTCTTCAGCTTTGACAGCTGGCTTTTCCCAATAGACAGATCTTTCGCAAACACTTTGGAGCCTTTGTTCCGCTCGATCGCCTCACGGACACAATTTGTGTTGTATTGGCGAAGATCGCGAGTCAAAAATTTGGAGATCTGTCTATTGAGACGCCGGTATTCTGGCATATCCTCAGAGGATTGCAGAAGTATCCTACGCCTTTCCTCTAAAAGCTCCCGAGTTGGACCTGTGATCTTATTTGATCCTTTGGGCTTTTGGAGCTTAAAGAATTTAGATCCCACTCTATGGACAGCATCCACGAACCTGTTGTTGTAGTCGTCCACATCTACGCACTCATCCAGGCATTCAAAACAGTTTTGGAGTTCAAGCTGAAAGCTCTCGGGGTTTTGGATATGAACTGGTGATGGTCGGAGCGTGGACTTCATCAATTTAGACCGTTCTAGGCGTGTATTAATATTCAATGTGCCCCTAACCATCCGGTGATCACTTCCAGCTTTCACCGAATTGATTACGGTGACGTCATTGAATATTTGCCTCTTCGTCGACATGATGAAGTCTATCTCGTTTCTGGTCGCACCGTCAGGACTAATCCAGGTCCACATGGGGCATTCTCGCTTTTTGAAGAAGGAGTTCATCATGTAGAGTCCTACCTTCTCCATGAAGCTAGCCAGCAGGTGACCCCGTGAGTTACGATGTCCATATCCAAATTGCCCCACTCTCTGCTCATCAACGCCTTGTTTGCCCAGTTTCGCGTTGAAATCTCCCATAACAACGGTATAATAGGTTTTGGCGCTACGTATAGCCCGAGATATGTCCTCGTACATAGCTTCTACCTCTTCATCGGGATGCACCGAGGTCGGGGCGTAAACCTGTATGACCTTCAACGAATACCGTTTAGATACTCTGAGTATAAGGTACCCTACCCTGCTCGACACACTCGCGATATTTACCACGCTGTTCACGAGAGATTTGTGGACGATGAACCCGACACCACCTTGGGACTGTTGGTTGCCTTCCCGGTAGAAGAGCAAGTTACCGGATTTAAGAATTATCGAGTCCTCCCCCTGTCTTCGGACTTCCGATAAGCCTATAATATCCCATCGTAACTTGCTCAATTCTTCTTCCAGCTCAAAAATCTTCTCGTCGGTCCGCAGTGTGCGCGTGTTAAATGTTGCCAGGGCCAATTGTCGTCGTTGGTGGTAGCACGATCTCTGCCGGAAATTCTTAACACCCCCTGCCCCGCCGTTACCATAGCCGCTACCTGAGCCAGGACTAGCGGGGCCGCCGGGGACTACGGGCCGTTTTTTGTAAGTGTGGCTCATCTGGGGGGTTTTGCCATAATCGCCACGCTTGGCAGGCGGATTGGCGATCGCAGTGGCGGAAGTCTTCGACACTAGGCGCTGCTGCCCACCTAGCAACTTTGTATTTCCTTCCGCTTATTTTTAGGATGGTTTGACCGCCATCTAACGGTTGACTAGCTGCACTGGAGGAGAAGATCCGCCAGTGGCGGTGGGGTCGTCACGTCCCGACGCCGAACATTTGTTTTGGAATAAAGAACTTTTACATGCCTGCATGTAAAAGTTCTTTATTCCAAAACAAATGTTACGTAATGTGCATAAGAGTTTTTAATAAAGTGCCCAAGTACATTCGCGAATTGCCACTAACAAAGATGAAGAATGAATTAAAAAATGGCTTATACAACACATTTTTTTAGCATCAACGAATTCTTCGATCTGAATGTTCGAAATCTTTTCAAACCTGATTGTAATTAATTTTAAATGTGACATAAATTATTTTATTATAATTTTCTTTTTAATGTAATGTAATAATTATATCGAGCATCCTTCTTGCTTTAAGCGTATTTATTTCTTAATGTTAATCATATTATAGTGTAATTTGATGTCAATGTGTATAGAGCTCAACAATTATATTGTCAATAATATATATTTTTTAATTTAAACTTGCATGCCAATATTAGTGAAATGTGTGAACGAATATTATTATGTAACAACCATAAATTTAATGTACCACATTTTTTTGCAAATAAATTATTCTTATTCTTATTCTAAATATAGCTGCTGAAATGTGAATATAAAACAACTCTGCCTACCCCAAATAAATGTTCAGTTATGATGCGAAGTAACGTATATTAACGCATTGAGTCGCAGCGGCACACCAGTGGCCAGACACAATAGATTTTAATGATGTCAGGCATTCTAAGACTTGACAGATTAAATATCGGTAAAATAAGTGTCTGTGTGGGAGAGCCTTATATCAAGTTTAGCAAAAAATGTCATTTAAATTACCTTCATTTTCCACGCTTCTCTGACTTCATTATGATCGGAGTTATAATCAAGCGTCTAAATCAGATAATTCTCTAATGAGTCGCAACGCCAGGGATTGGTTGTTTCCATTAACGCTAATGGAGTTAATCGCCGCAACTCTAATGGGTGATTGGATCCCCAATGGTACACCTCTATATGTACATAGCGAGAAAATGACGAAAATGTGCACTTGTTTGTTCTCGTACAGCATTATGTTACCACATAAATAAATACTTATGTACTATTATCTAATATTGTCTTACGTTTACGCGAATGTTTTACATTAAAATTAAACTACTTTATTCGGATTTTGTCGCGTTGTTTAATTTAAAACACTTTTATGACATGATTTTGACGTTTCGGTCACTTTGCCGCAGCCATGTTCATGGGGAGACTAAGATGTTAGTCGTCTCAATATTCTGAAGTGTAGTTATTTCAAAGTACCCGAACATAATTTAATTTTAATAATAGATGTTTCTATTACACAGAATGAGCTTAAAGTATCATGAAGTCTAACTGTGTTTCAAACTTAAGAAAAAGCATAGCACAGCTAGAATTAATAAAAATAGTTTTAATTAATTAAAATAGCTTAAATTACACTTAAGTTTGATAATGTTATAGTTCAAAATTACGTAATAAAAGTGTTTTAAAAGAAAAAAGTAGTTTAAATTTAAATTGTTATTCATCTTTCAATCTGTCACAATTAATTCATTATCAGAATTCGCAGTTAAATACGGTTTTATATTTTTAGGCAATGATCATCAGTTATAATGCCAAGACTAAACATGTAAAGTATTATAACAATATGTTTATCTTACTTGTTCTGGACAAAGGCCACGTCAAAAGCTTCTTGAACCGACGGGCGTGTATGAGGAATGTGATGAAAGTGAATGAAGCCAGAAAAGTGTGTCAGGATCGTAGCAAATGGAAATCCGTAGACTCTGCCTAACCCTCTGGGAAACAGGCGTGAATCTATGTACGTATGTATGTTTATCTTATAATTTGGTACACTGAAATTTATTCAGTATTTTCGTATCTATACTCCTCAAACTATTTTCTTGATTTAAGTCCTGTTTAATAATGTAACCACGTTTTAAAATATAAGGAATGATTTATATATATATATATATATATATATATATATATATATATATATATATATATATTTCCACCGCTAAGTAGTAAATAAAATTATACTGAGTTTTATAGTCTACTTTATTATATCGTTAAAAACTTTCCTTGCGGATCCATTTACGGTAATCGTAAATAATCCAAACTTTTAGCAAATGATGTGGTTCGAAGTAAAAATAATGGCTAATAAAAATGAGCCGAGCTGAACTAAGGTAACGGTATCCTAAACAAACTTCATAGTCCAATCTGAAGTTATTAAAATGTAGGCACCGAGTAAAATAAATAATTACTTCTCGTAAAGTAGAATTTGCGACCTAAGATTAAAATTCGTTTACGTCATATATTCTGTTATCATTATATAATTATTATTATAATAATATTCTACCGCATACATACATACACACAACACCATCTAGCCCAAACTAAACAGAGCTTGTACTATGGGTACTAGACAATGGATAAACATACATATATACTGTTTTTTTTTGTAAATACATACATATTATACATAAAAACACCCAGACCAAGACAAACATCCATTTTCATGCACACAAATGTTTGACGTGCGGGAATCGAACCCACGACCTCAGGCGTGTCAGTCGGTTACACTAACCACTACGCCATCAAGGCCGTAAATATGTAGGTAAAGTCACCTCATCTGCCTCTTACGTAATCCAAAACGATACTTTTTCTTTTTTTATTGGTTTGCAAAACTGGATACAATCTAACAATAGTACAATCGTATTTATCATAGCTGAATACACTTACATTAAGATGTATCCTACTAGATGCAAACACTACATACTTATAATTATATGACATATTTTGTATGCTTCGCAAAATTATTGATATAATAATGATTAATAAACTCAATTATAATAATACAGGACTCAAGCTTAAATTAAATGTTAGTTAACAATTTACTTATTGCTAATAGGTTTTTTATAAACTGGTATAGAAAAATAGGAATCAGTTATGGCAAACGGGCAAAGAAGCATGCCCATTTCTGGGCCCACGTGTTATAGCCAAATTTTTACTGCAAAAATAGCGTCATAACATCACTAAACTAAATCACAAAAAATAAATTGAATTTAAAAAATATTTTATGTTTATTAATTACGACTTAATTTGTAGTTAAAGTCATGTGCTACAATCAATATTTTTAATGTAAAGTGTTTGTTATTTTATCAATACACAAAATCACAAACAACTATATTCAATTTACGATGATAAAATAATATTTTACAATATTATTGTAACTGCATTGTTGGCAGACGTACAGTAGGCTGTTGTGCCCATGTAATGTCGATAATCTGGTTTTTGAGTTGGGCTAGGTATCAAGAAAATATTTCTCCTCCTGCACAGTTTCTCGACGATATTTTAATAACCTATAAAGAAAAGTAACAGTTTTTCTTTTATATTTTAATGAATTCCAGTACATGTGCCAGATAAACAATTATATTGACATAGTATGATTTTGTTCTTTTGCACGCATATCGGTATTCTGTTTTAGGTTGATCTATTATGTATGTATGAAAATATTTGTATTCCTGGTTAACATTTTAACAATCTAGATAAAACATAAAATAAATAAATAAAGTAATGTGTTTTTCATTTTAAACAACCTATTACCTGCACATAATCAATATTTTAACGAGGGTGGTGCCCCTGGCACAGGGCGCAGAAATAAACAGGCCTCTGTTTCACAAACATTCGATTGAACCGCGTTCGATAACAAAATGCTATTGATATTGACGATAATAGGACTGAACTGATCCATCCCTGCTCTATCCCAATATTTTAATAAAAGTTCTCTAAAAGGGTGTTCCGCCAATGTTTTACTTATCGAATGAAGTCCCTGTTCTGTCAACTTATAAGTACCTAAAACCAACAAAATATGAGGTAAGTATTGGTGCTATTTGGTTCCTGTTTAATTTCTCATTAAGTCATTACAAATTAGCTGAAAGAATAATTATTTTTAATGTACACAACTTATAACCTTATCCATTTCCTAACCTTTTATTTTACGGTGGTGAATGCTTTGACGCATACCCCTCCGCAAGGGCGGGCGGAGAGTTTATGTCAGACTCACCGGGGTAAAAAAGAAAGATGGAATAAGAATAATGTACCTCCCGGAATACCGACTAAACCTACCACGGGTGATGAATACTTTGACGCATACCCCTCCGCGGGGGCGAGCGGAGGAGTTATGTTGGACTCGCCGGGGTAAAAGAGAAAGATGGAATAAGAATAATGTACCTCCCGGAATACCGACTAAACCTACCACAGTGTTCCTCGACAAAACCACTATCGGC
Organism: Catocala sponsa; assembly: GCA_963564715.1. NCBI lineage: Eukaryota > Metazoa > Arthropoda > Insecta > Lepidoptera > Erebidae > Catocala > Catocala sponsa. Next base: position 10,352,689 of record OY751333.1, read on the forward strand.
GTAGCCGCGCGAATCATTTGCACATGCGGTCGCGACCCCGCCGAGGTTTCGGCCCGCCGTATGAAACGGCAGGCCACTACATGAAGAGACCTACCCTAAGGTCACCACTAGACAAAAATATACCTACTGCCAAAGATAATTAATAACCTTTCTATAGGAAAGGATTTTTTATACCTTGCCAATATTTTGTTACACTTCAATTTAAAACTTTAGATTATACCATTCTTTTTTTTTTTTATTTGTTCTTTGTAGATTTTTGTGCACAAAGCAAAAAAGCAAAAGCAAAAGCTCATAGTGCAACTTCGCTAATGACGACGCTATGCGCACTTTTACATGCAGCAAGCCTGCTCCATATACACTCCACCTTCGATCAAATATACCATAGATGCACATTCTCATACAAAAACCGCGTCAATATGTGGCACTGACCAGTACTACTTACTTATAAGTGTCTGCATTTATTATGCAATCCAGGAAATAAACCGGAATAACCATTGAACGCCCACTGAGAAACATTTTGTAATAGTTTAGTTAAAACGCGTCAATGTAGAGCGTCCTAAGTGTGTTACTCGCGATACGCAAGCGTAATAAGTATATGGTACCGTCTCCACCGTAGTAGTGGTGTCGATTCGCTCTCGCTTACAGGCAGCGCACGCAAGAGTTAGTGGGACAGGTGCATAATATAGCGCATACGACTGATTTATGCACAGTTTTGTTGGGGCCGTTTTTCGAGCAACGATCTGCATCTATGGTATATTTGATCGATGCACTCCACAGTTTTCTCGAGCGTTTAAACGAACAGAGTCAGTGGCCAGTGTAATTGGTATCGATTATTGATAACGACCTTTCTTCAGACTACTCCATACTCTATTTCGATACACTGCACATTACTTGACTAGCTAGTTCAAGAGCGTGATACGCAACACGTACACACATACCTCTAGCTTTTGTTGCGTCCAAAAGCACACCGCGCCACGCTTTGTGTTCGCGCTAAAAACAACACAATTCAGATCGTGCGCTGCGCAGCGTGCAACGTTGCACGCTCAATGTTCGCGAACGTACCCACCACTTAGAACTGTTGCAGTAGCGCGGAGCACAGTAGGTGTACGAATATAATGGATATCCAGCTTTAGAAAGTTATGTATTACTTAACGTTCACAAAATCGGTCTATCTTCTCTTAAAAATCTATTCACTGATTTTAATTAAAGAACTCAGACAATCTCAGAGAATAATGTCGTCGCAAGATGACTCGGCGATTTAATTAATTTCCGGTATCCTGTAGCCATCACGCTGAGTTTAATTATAAAGTATCTACCGTCGACGAAAGAGATGTCAAAAAATCAAATCCTATTACATGGACCATTGAACATCAAAAATCTAATGACTCATCAATTTTATATTCCACAACTTATAATATGCTACATTTATATTAAATTATTTACTATTAAATAACTATATATCTGCCTGTGTCATGTTTTACCCCAGGGTACATTCTATCTACTTGCCAATTTTCATAAAATTGATTCAGTGGTTTAGCCGTGAAAGCGAAACAGACTGATAGAGCTACTTTCACATTTATAAGATCAGTATGGATTATCGACCGTGGCTAGTCCATGACTGTACTAAAGAACAGTCTATTCTAAAGAACAGTCATAGACTATGGCCCATCCCACTTGACATTTAATCTCTCTGAGGACGTCAATGTACTAGACCTTTATTCTTGAGCAAGTCTTTAAAAGAAGAATTTATTTTACAAGTCTGGTATATACATAATAATATGTATATATCAAGTATAAAGCGCTCAGAGTTCCTGCTTGCGACAAATGATACACAAGATCTAATCGACAAAGATGGCTTTGCTAATGTGCTACCTAATCAAGATAACAAGATTACCTTGTCATTAACACCATCGTTCAAGGTCGCTTGCGAATAATATTAATATTTTTATGCGCAATATATTTTCCTTTTTTTAGCGGGAATACCACCTCTAACTTCAAGCTCTGTGTTACGGAAGACTTAACAAACATACAATTAACAGACAAACTATACTCAAACTCGGAACAATTATTTGTAGATCTCACAAAAGATTTTCTTGTAATCTCACAAATGGTTCACCTGTGCAGTCAATAATAATAATTCTTTACGTTAGTCAATCGTTCGACGATGAGAGACGTGATCTGAGGAAATTGAACAGGTTTGTAGATCCCGGCTCTATTAGCGCATACTTCATGTAAACATTGAATTTAAGACCGCCTGAATATTTAAGTATTATCGAATAATTTATTTCGGAATATAAAACAGTTAGCAAAGCTTCTTATATGTGTACTCTTTACTTAAGCCTTTATTATTATTTGTATAACCAATTAAACAAGTTTATAAGGATGATAGAGTTTTAACTTGACCATTATTGGAATAATATTTCACAAATTACGACCTCTTTGGCAACGTTTTACCTTTTTATATATATTTAAATTTAGAATAATCAAATATGACGTCCAAAATCATAGGGTGACGTATGTCATCGGCCTAAAAAAATTACAAAATTAATTTTTTATATTTTGATAACAACCATTATGTATAACATTTTGAAATAAGGTAAAAATAACGTTCTAATTTATTTTATAACTCGTTGTAAGTTCAACGTTGGAATGTGAAGAAAAATCTTGAAGATGGAGTAGTTGTTTTAATAATGTTTTTGTTTTTCGTAGCATTACATTTGCTGCTGAACAATGATTGAAACCGGCAGCGCGGATAACGCAACAGCTGCAGCAAAAGCGGCAAGCCCGGTTAGCCGATCTATCATGTACCTAATTGATCACTTTCACCGTTAGTGAAGGAAACATACCTGCTTAGCTATAAATAAAATACTATGGACTACTTACGGTAGAAGAAACATTACAACAAACATACTTATTCTTATACCTACTTTATTTTAGGTAGAAAGTTTACCAAAAATGTTACGAGGCTGTGTTTTATAGATCGTTTGTAGTAGTTGATGATATTACTTTGACTAGGTAATCGAATTACTCTTTAGAAAGTAGCAACTTAAATACGATATTTTAATTGGAACAGGACATTACACAAGACGATGATGACATCGCTCGACCGGAAGCTACGTTCCGTTTCACTGTACAGAACATAAGTCAGCTGAAAGAGCAAGTGCTGTCACCGCCGTGCTATGTGAGGTGTCTTCCTTGGAAGATCCTCATACTCCTTAGACACACATCCACTCCAGAACGCCAACAACAGAAGGCTTTAGGGATCTTCCTTCAGTGTAATGGAGAATGTGATTCACCAGGATGGTCATGCTATGGACTGGGGGAATTAAAGCTACTGTCCTCCAAGCAAGAAGGTGGTCATTTGTGCAGGAAACTACATCATATGTATCACTGGTATTTATCAAAGGAATATTGCCCTATATATTGTTGAAATTATTAATGTAAACAACCTTATGCCCTATTTCCTGGTTAAAACCGCTACTGAGGTTGTTGTTGTTTACTGCCATTACATATTTGAGGTAAAACAGCAATAAACATGGCATGTTTTTCTCGTATCTACATATCAGCTTATGAAACGTTTATTTTAACAGCAAAGAAGATGATTGGGGTTTTGCACACTTCATATCGTGGGATGACTTATTGGAAACTGAGAATGGTTTCGTGAAAGACGATGCGATTACTGTAGAAGCTCATGTCGTAGCTGAAGCTCCTCATGGCGTCTCGTGGGACTCAAAAAAACACACTGGTTTCGTGGGTAAATCATGTTTATTACATTTAGAGGATTTTCAATCACTAGATAAACCTTAATTGACGAATAAATTTGACGTATTAACAATTTTTCTATAAATAAATCTGACAAATATTGCGCCTCAGCTAAGAAGCTATCTGGTAATTAAAGCCTGGCCCTTATTTAAATAACAGTATTTTTTTTTTCGGCAAGCTGGCGACAGGGCCTTTGGCGTTTTTTGGGGAGGGTTATGGTCAGCAGTGGACTATTATAGTCTGATGATGATGATGATGATTTTTAATAGCGTAAGCGTAGCGTAAAAACGATTTTTACTTACCAAGATTTGCCAAATGATGCAACCATTCGGAATTAGGGTAATTACAACTGAAGCGGTTGCTTAATTACTGCAGTAAGATATTATACTTTAAGATGTTGGTCTGACTATCTAGTTTTCGTGCCAGTTTCAACATTTGGTATAATAAAAAAAATCGGCTGGTACTAGATTTCCGTGCAGTAATCTAAAAACCATATTGAAAAAGGAACATCTTGCAGAAAATGACGTCTAACTTATATTTTAATAAAATCTCTCTTGTAGGACTTAAGAACCAAGGAGCAACATGTTACATGAACTCCTTACTACAAACACTCTTCTTCACGAACGTCTTACGTAAGGCTGTCTACAAGATCCCGACTGTGGGAGACGACAGCTCTCGGTCCGTCGCCTTTGCTCTACAGCGTGTGTTCTACGATCTCCAGTTCTCAGACAAGCCCGTTGCTACTAAGAAGCTTACGAAGAGTTTCGGATGGGAGACCTTAGACTCGTTTATGCAACATGACGTGCAGGAATTCTTACGGGTATGCTCATTACGGTGCTCATTTCGTTCCAACCTTTTAGAACAATTGAACAATGGTTTCATACTACGCTATGCTCTTCTTCACTACTCATAGTTAGCTTAAAGACAATAAGCGAAATGGTATGCAGTGGTCTTTACTCTTATTCAGCAAATTTATTCTCCTGTACTTTTTTATTTATTTAGTTTTACAGAAGGCTTACGGACTAATTAAAACTATGAAATATAACAATTATTAACATTTTCAGTATGCTAATTAAAAGCCAAAATGTTTGATTGATGATTACCCTTAAGGAAGCTAAACATGTACCTAGGGGTGTGAGAGACAACAGTACATGTGTTCTAAGCTTCCTAATTATTTTACAAAACATATGACCGCCAGAGAAGCGCTTATTAGGTTTTAGCCTAGGGCACTCTCGATATTTACTGTTATTGAGCGAATCTGTGCTTTACTAAGTAACAGAAAAAAACTTGTAATTCGAAAGCACCGACAAACTTGCGCCCTAGTTACGACCGTGAATGTGTACACCAAGAAGGAATAGCAAAGTAAATTAAATTCTCGTTACATTTTTATACGTAGCTCAGATTCTGGTTCATAAATCAGTACAAGGAGATTATCTTTTTAAGTTTCGGCTGGCTTCGTAACTAGCTGTAGTTCGCTTAATCCTGATTACATATTTCCTACAGCTGTCGCTAAGTATAAGCTCGTTACAAAATTGTTAAGACTCAATTACTTTTAAATACGGAAGTACATTTTGTTTTATTTTTCCCTAAAGATATTTGGTAACAATACATTCATAACAATTCTAAAAGCTGATTTAAGTAGGACACGCCATCACATTTCATTTAACTGGTCTAAAGATGAATGAGACTTCTATTTCTTCCAATTTAACAATAATTCAAGCAAATTTTATTAATTCGGATACTTACAGTAACCTGATATGGTCGGAACGGTAGGGTTTTGCCACTGGAACAGTCGTTATTAAAAGAAATTCTTTTTTTTTAACCATCCCTCAGAATCGGCTTCATTTAACTGGTCTAAAGATGAATGAGACTTCTATTTCTTCCAATTTAACAATAATTCAAGCAAATTTTATTAATTCGGATACTTACAGTAACCTGATATGGTCGGAACGGTAGGGTTTTGCCACTGGAACAGTCGTTATTAAAAGAAATTCTTTTTTTTTTAACCATCCCTCAGAATCGGCCTTTCTCTCTGGCGTAATAGCATTAGCTTTCGGTTCGGAATTAACGTTTCTAAGCTGTTCTTTTGTTAAATCAATGAAAATTCTTTTCTCAGCACAAATCTGCTACTAGTGATTACTGAGGATTTTTTGTTCGACCTACTTTGGAACACAGACCATTTGCTTTAAAATCTCGGATTAGTTTTTATAATTGGGACATATTTCTTGTTGATTCGCCATAAATCAAGTTGTTTTAATAGTTCATATCACATTGTTTATGTTTTTTAATAAATAACGTAGGTACACACATAAATTGTCTCTGTCGATTGAATTCGAAATGCAAATTTGACCATTTGATTTTTAACTCATAAATAACGTCTATTGCCGAATTGATATTGTTATTGAAAATTTCTTGACATAGAAATCCAATAATACTTTGCGCAATTTGGAAATCGAACCCGAGACATAATACACAGCAATCGCTTTTACTACCACTACCGTCACGGACAGTCTCAGTACGTAATAAATAACAAACTATTATAATGTTCCAACCAACTCGCTCTTATAACATAATTATATAGGGCGCTTTCAATTTAGACGGTTGGTGCCGGACTGCTGCCGCGCGGTTGTTGCAGAATTATTACGACCGTGAGCCGTACTGCTGCGGGACCACAGCAGTACGACGTGAATCGTCTTATTTGAAGAGATACGCGGCTGCAGTCCGATCGAATTTTAGTTATTTCCATCGAAACCAGACTTCAGTTGGCGCCATGGACTCTGACGAGGAAATGTTATTGTTAGTTCTCTTGCTACGGAAGAAACATAAATGAAGCCGTACTAGAGCGTCGCCAACGTTTTCTTAAACATATAAAACTGGTAATTTTTATACACTTTACCCAAGATTAAAAGATAACTCAGCAGATTTTTTTAACTATTTTAGAATGTCTAGAGGTTGTTACTATGAATTATATGACTTAGTTAAAATGGAATTCAACGTCAAGAAACTAAATTCAAAAAACTAAATTCAGAAAACGTCCTTATTAACGTTATGAAGAAACACGATGCGTTCACCGCACTAGCGAACAACGACTGAGGCAGGTAATATTTGCATTTTTGCCGTTCCGCCAACGGACGTGCGCCGCACTGCTCTCGCACGACCTTGCGTCGAGTCATTTTGTATGAAAAATCATAACCGCCCGTGCGCAGTACAATACCCAGACTGCAGCAGTCCGGCACCAACCATCTTAATTGAAAGCGCCCTTATTATTCACTACATCGCAAAGTGCGGTGAAAAGTTATATATAAATTAATTCGTTGCGACTTTTCATCTTGACTATCTATTTGCTAGGTACTTCTAGATAAATTAGAAAACAAAATGAAAGCTACAGTCGTGGAAGGAACCGTGCCGAAACTGTTCGAAGGAAAAATGACGTCATTCATAAAATGCAAGAACGTAAACTGTACGAGCACACGTGTTGAAACTTTCTACGACATACAGCTGAGCGTGAAGGGGAAAAATAATAGTAAGCACCTGCCAGCTTCTACGTATACTTTGTACACTATTATGAAGGTAAATATTTCTTTGCATCCAACTTAGATGTAGACATGAAAGTTCATAAAACTGCCAGATAACGTTATGACTGTGAAACACAGTAGTGAGATAAAATTATAATACTCCAGAATGCAAATGTATGAAGCAATTGTGTGTGTTCGCCGTAATAATACAGTATCATAACGCTTTCAAAATGGTAGGTATGACAGATATCACAAGGCCAATTCTGGTACCTAGTTAAAAACTGTTCAAAATAGAAATCCGATCCCGATCTAGCCTCTTTGTCATAAATATAAATTGGTATTTTCAAAAATAAAATTAACATGTCTAATTTAAACAGAAACACAATTTATGTTCACATATGACGTTTAATAAAGAGTAGATCGAAACTCAGTTTTATATACAGTATTAATTACGAGAATGCCCTCTGATTGCCTTGATTCTCAGATATTTTTGACTAAACATTTCTCATAAATTACAATAAATAATTTGCATTCATTACAAATTCAATCTAATTTGTTGTTTCTATTTTTGGATACCAATCTGCAGATTCCAATTTCGTACGATTCCACGCAATTTCTCCACGACATTGATAAATTTCAATTAGGAGTACTATTTCGCAATTCTGCGTTGTCCATTTAGTCTAAAGGAGCATCCGACACCGATTCGATAAATTATTTATAGCCTGAATAACAAGAAAGCTTGCTTCTATGTTTCAGGTATTAATAAATCATATCAGCACTTTAAATTATAGCGCCTTTTGATCTAAATGATCTTTGTTTATAGAGACTTCCTTGTGATAATGATAATCACAAAGGGTCGAGTCGCTTTACAAAACACGGCTGGGATTAGCTAAATAAACATAAGCCGCATTGTGATAGCACTTTGAGTTCTGCATCGTGTCTAAATGAGAGCGAACGACATTGATGTAAGCTAGATTTTCGTTGAAGCGAGCGGTGGTGACCCGAATGATAAACCTGTGTAATTTACCGCTCCTGTCGTTCGATCCTAACTAACTACTTAACCGTTCATCACCATCCATTTTTAAACAATGTCCCGAGTAGAAATAAATATCGCGAGGATTTACTGACAATGGAATCTGAGATTCCAAGACACGTGGGAACTACTTATCATACCAATTTTCCTTGTCATACTCGGTCTGAAAATACAAGGTACTGTTGTGGTCTTTAAGCCTGGATATGCAGATTCTGTAAGAGTATTAGGATAATGAACTGAACATAACTAATATATCCATAAGTCTAATGATAATATTGTCCTACGTTTACGCGAATGTTATATTTGAAATTAAACAACTTTATACGGATTTTAGCGCGTCGCGTTTTAGAACACTATTATTTTTAATACATACATAATTTTGACTACTAATATTAAACTTTATTACTATTTAAGCTATTTGAATTATTATCACTATCCTTACTGCTTACTAATATTATAAATTCGAAAGTAATTCTGTCTGTCTGTCTGTTACCTTTTCACGGCTAAACCACTCAACCGATTTAGATGAAATTTGGTACAGATATAGTTTAAAACCTGGGGAAGGATATAGGCTACTTTTTATTGATGTAGGTACGATGCGGGCGGAGCCGAGCACAAAAGCTAGTATTATATATAACAAAAGAAGAAGCAAAAAACAGCTAGACTTCATAATACAGTGACGCTATGCTTTAAGATAAACAACGCGATAAAAACCGTAAAAGGTAGATCATCATTTAAACATAAGTATAATCGTTTAGCTGTTTAAAACACAAACATTGTTGTATGTCACATTAATAAAACGCATTATGCAATCCGAATTTAACATGTAGCGTTATTGTTTGCTTTAAGTCTATGAATCATTCAAAGACTACATCAGCACCGAGCTGTTGGACGGTGAGAACAAGTACGACGCTGGTGAGCACGGGCTGCAGGAGGCGGAGAAGGGAGTGAGGTTCGACGTATTCCCACCAGTGCTGCACCTGCACCTCATGAGGTTCCAGTACGACCCGCAGAGTGACGCCTCCATCAAGTTTAATGACAGGTAAGAAGAATGTGACTGCACGGATGGCGTTGAGGTTTAAACGGTCGCCTAGCCGATGCCTCTGCGTCGAGTGCTGTGGGTTTGATTGAGACAAAATAAAAATTTGTGTGATCATCATATACGTACATATTCTGAGTCTGGGTGTTCTTTGTGTCCGTTGTTTGAACGTTTGTAAAGTCACCTGCGACACAGAAATTTAATCTAATGGTGACTAAAGTTGTAAGTCATAAGTACTCGTAAAAAAAAGTGTATAAATTAATTACAAGACTTCTATACGCATGTCAATCTGTAGACAATAGACATTCTACTAAAATATTGAATGAGTGCCAACCTAAATCTTAGCCAATATATTTTAAATGAAAGTATATCCTTGACTCGAAAAGGAGCATGTGAATAACTTGAGATTTGCAACATTGCTAAACAAATATGATGGGAGACATAATTATGTATGTATACCTACATACTACTTTTTTGTTCGATAATTTTCTTCCTAAACCAAATGTTATAATAGATAGAGATACTACATTGTATTGTGTGTTTATTTCATTTCAATATATAACTAGAGTAACATGAGAAGAAATTATTAGAAATATTTTAAACTAAAAGTACATAACAATGATCGTTATTTTATAATAGTCCTCTAAACGCCGTTGTATAAAATTAATATGCAAATGTCGTGCCCAAAACAATTTTATCTTTCGATATTAGTACCACAGGTGTCGTTGTTTGTAAATATAAACGCTTAGGCCCAATTTTAGACAATTACTTTTTAAACCTAAATTGAATATGGGTTTGGATCGTACAGATTTATACATATTATATCAATAAACTTAAAATATATTTTCTAAAATAATGCATATCTAGCTTGGCTTAGTGGTATTTTCTACGAGTACTAAGGTTCTTGGTTGGCTGGCCGTGCACGGCTCTTATATATTCAAAAAACTTATAATTTGACTGCACGGATGGCGTTGTGGTTCAAGCGGTCGCCTCGCCACGGCCACTGCGCCGAGTGTTGTGGGTTCGAATCCCACACGGGACAAAACTTTTTGTGATCCACAAATGGTTATTCCGATTATGGGTCTTCTTTGTGTCCGTTGTTTAAGTATTTGTAAAGCCCCCGCGACATAGGAATTATAACCAGTGCGGCAGTTGTATTTAAAAAAATAAAGGAACACATTATACCGTACACATTGCTAAATAGTAGCAGAGTCGGGACTGTAAAAGAACTCGTGATTCGCTTAAACGCGCAAGAAGCATCAGCCTTAGTATCCACTTGAATAAATCTTTTATTCCACATTCAAGGTTCGAGTTCTACGAAGAGATAAATCTGGACCAATATCTACAAGAGATTCCGTCAATACCAGCTCATTACACCCTGCACGCTGTATTAGTCCACTCGGGAGACAACCACGGAGGACATTATGTGGTTTTTATCAATCCCAGGGGTGACGGGAAGGTGAGTTCTACAAATGATAATTATAATATTTTAGCTACCGCCGGCTTTAAATATGTATAATAATATTTAAAGCCAGCTCTACATTTGTTATTTGACGTAAGTATTAAGCTTCTACATACGCACCATCGTAAACAAAAGATGTATCATAAGCGCTTGACGCAAACTTACCATAACTTGAGTTCGAAAATGATAGTACTCGACTCCAAATCATGCAAGCTAAGTCTAAAGGCCTTAACTACACGGTTGTATTTAGAGGCACTTGTGATTGTTTGGCAAACGTTTTAAACCGGCATAGCGATGACTACCTTTATTATTTCATTTATATGGCCTTGATTTAAACAATATCCTACGTGTATATAAATGTATAAGTGTCTCTTTAGAAAAATAAAACTTTTATAAAAGCTGCGAGCTTCTTGCAAGTTTATAGTCGCTTCTTTTTATCAGCATTCCAATAAGTTTTGCACTTACTAAGAGCGAGATTGCTAAATACCAATCGTCAAGAAGCTACTCTTAGTTATCAAGAAGATGGTGTTTTTCTCGCATTCTTACTGCCAGCAAACTTGTGTTTTGCAGTGGTGCAAGTTCGACGATGACGTTGTGTCTCGGTGCAGCAAGCAAGAAGCTATCGAGTACAACTTCGGTGGTAAGGAGGATGCGCCGCACCTCGCACGACGGGCTACCAGCGCCTACATGCTCATATACATACAGTAAGTACATTATGTACATAGGCATATATATAAATAATGGAGGCATTTATGTAATCACATGGCTTAGGAGGCATACACGAATCGTCTGATTACGTAAATGCATACTAAATAATAAAACATAAGATGATGTACTCTTGTAATGTCAAAATAACAGCATTTATCTAAATGCATATGAAAGTATATACATACGGTACTTAATAAAAACAATTTTTAAATTTGTCTGTCTATCTGTCTGTTTGTGCTAGCTGATCCCTGAAACGACTGGACTGATTTTGAAGAGAATGACTTTATCTGGCAGATAACTGAAGCTGAAGAAGTACCTTAGAGTACTTTTATTTTAGACGGAGTCAGTTGCCCGCAACTTCGTCCGCGTCGAAGCTAGTCATATATTAGACTTTTTTATTTATTTTATTTTATTTATTCGTTGGTACACCAACAGCATTACATGTTACATCTACATAATTATTGTTACAATAATGAATCAGTTCTGACATGCATGCCTATTACAGGTATACACAGCAATCACGTTAAGACAACAATCTGTTCCTAGTTGTATACTAACACATAAACAAGTTCAAGCAACAATAAAAAATTAAAAACAAAAAAAGATACAAAACACAAAAACAAAAAATACAGCTAAAATTAGATATTATTATAGAGGTGAAGTTTTAGCTTACACACGTTTAAAGTTTGTGCCACACCGTTGCACCCTCCAAATCACCCATAACGCGTTCAGTAAAACAAAATAACACTCTCTCCGACTACCAAGAAGTTGATATTTTTAAAAATAAATTCTTCTTTTCTTCGCCTTATCCCTTCATCTGGGGTGGGCTCTACTTGTCTCTCCTTGTCTCCTTTTTAAGAATAAGGCTATCATTAATGTCCCCCAGACCGAATTTCGGTCACGACGGCCCTTCTTAACGGAGACTGGCCATCTGTGCAGGAGAAATTATAGTGCTCAAGTATGTGCGCAAACACAAGTGCTCTCTCTGTTCCCTAACTCTCATGATCCGATGAGACGGATAATCCGACACGACCGGAGAGAGATCAGGCGCAGGACTAACGGCTTTACGGGCTTTCCGTGGCACGGGAGTGTCTATCACCGCCAACTTCCTAACTCCGGGCTCGTATTGCGATTTCTTATCAGAAAAACCCAATAACTTTTTGTTGGGCCGACCCGGGATTCGAATCCGAAACCTCATGCATAGCAGTCGCATTCACTACCGCTGCGCCATTATTAGAATGTATGAGGTATTGTGAGGTGAACGAGTGAATGCTATATTTTAGTGATTAAATACAGTAATTGATGAAAGACTTTTTAATGAATGTAATAAAAATAACTTTATTAATGTGTGGAGTGATGACCTGGAACAGTTACCAAAGGTATAACGTTTGAAAGTAGTTATGAAATATATCGCGATAAAACTGAAGTTGAATTTTCATATCTGATTATGAGGCAACATATCAATGAACAGCTGACTCCTGCGGATTCGCCCACGTTCACAATTACTACTGCTCTACTCCCACGGCTCAAAATCGGTTCAACAGTTACAGAGTTATCGATTACAAATATACAAAAAATCTTTCCTCTTTATAATATTAGTATACATACATACATAGATTCACGCCTGTTTCCCAGAGGGGTAGGCAGATTTCCATTTACTACGATCCTGACACACTTCTCTGGCTTCATTCACTTTTATTACATTCCTTATACACGCCCATCGGTTCAAGGTGCTCTTAACCTGGCCTTTGTTTAGAACGCCTCCGATCTGATCAAGAAACATTCGCCTAGGTTTTCCTCTTGCGACTGTTCCATTCACACTAGCCTTATAAACTTTCTTAGTCAGTCTTTCCTCGTCCATTCTTTCTACATGTCTAAACCAGCTTAACATACCCTTTTCTATTCTTGTCACTATATCCACTTTCATGCCGCTTCTCTGTCTAATCACACTATTACTAGTATAGATATACCAACATTATTTTTAAACAACGTTGTTTTGAGTTTAACTCCAAACAAAGGTACCTATTTTGTATATGTATATTTACAAAGACAAATCTAAAGTGACCCAAGGCGTTATAGTTAAAGGTCCCCAGGAGTACCATTTTGATAATTTATTATTTTTGGTTCCTGACGTCAGCAATCCCCGCTTTGGTTCGGCCAAAACTGGAGCAACTAGGAACACATCGTAATGCTCATGAAAAGTAACCGTAAATTCAGGGTCTGATCACCCCTACTGAATCCTACCTTCTTCACTAACATTAAAATGCAAAAGTGAGTTAGTTTGTTTGTTACGCTTTCACTGGACCGATTATTATAAAAATTCGCATCCACGTTATCGGGGGTACAGAAAAGGACATAGGATTTCCTTTCATCCTTAAATAAGTCAGGATCCCGTCGGACATAAATTTATTTGTTTCACGCGCGCAAAGCCGCTAGCAAAATCGCCCACTTCAGTTACCAAAAACTTAATCGTCAATATTAAATACATAACAAATATGCAATCGTCTGTGTTGGACTGCACAGATGTCGTAGTGGTTTAAGTGGTCGCGTCGCCACCACCACTGCGCCGTGTTGGGGTTCGAATCCCACACGGGACAAAATTTTATGTGATCCATAAATGGTTGTTCCAAGTCTAGGTATTCTGTCCCTTGCTTAAAAAGTTTGTAACGTCCCCCGCGGCATAGGCATTATTCTCAGGAATTATGCAAAAAACTAATATGTGTGCTTCTCCCACGCAGGACATCGCAACTGAAGTACGTGTTACAAGAGTGCACAGAGGCGGACATACCGACCGACCTGTGCGAGCGCATCAGCGAAGAGATGCGATACGAGATGGTAAGAACATGTAAATATCGCATCCACACCGCACAAACTACATTTACTTTACAATTTTTTTAACAGTTTTTTTTGTCAAACCATTGTTGCGCGTTTCAGGCGGCAGGAAAATAAGATGCAGAAAATTTAAATCTGATACGTCTGTCACCTCCGCCAAGTACTACGCGAAGATATTCAGCGCACTAAAACAGTTCTTCACTTTGCAGGCCCTAGCCGGCTCTAAATATAAAGGAAGATAATGACTACGGACCACTACACATTACATTGTCCAAAATACTTTTGCTACATTTTTACAGTTTTTAGAAATTATTACAGAGTGTTTATTATAAAATTTGTCAGGTAGGTAATTAAGCTTTATATAATCTGAATATATTTTCTTTGTGTATATTTTATTGTAATTATTTATGTACCACTGTTAATAAAATTTGTTGCGATATTGTAGGTCTATTTTTGAGTTACCAATTACCATACGTCCCACCCGATCCACTCATCTCTCATTTATATAGTACACACTCACGTCAATTAGTTACTGCTGGGAATATATGAAAGAGGAATGACTAATTTTCGACTGGTTCTGTTTCATCATTATCCACAAACAAAGAACATCTAAATTTTAATCGGTATACAAAGGGTAAATTCGATAGTCGAAATATTCTAAAATTGAGAACTAGCTCTTTTAAATTTTAAACATTAAAGTTCGATATTTTACTTTTACTATTTTTCTTATCAAGTATCGAGTAGGTATAACTAAAAATACCATTTGTTCAAACTAAATTGTACATACAAATTGATAGAATACACCTCCATGCCCATTATCCGTACAATTAGACACAGGACACGCCCGAACGAAGGTGTAAGCAATTACAACGGACGAGAAAACAGAGAAAATGGTGTGGCCGCCTTGTTCTTTAATCATTTAGTAGCCGTCCGCTACGTTATTTCGGAACACGTCTCGGGATTCCACCTAACAATCGTTCAGAGGCACAAATGAAACCACTGCATGCTGCATGTTAAACTAGCCCCGAGAGCTTTGCGAGCCTACTCCAGACACAGATGAGATATTCGAAAGACACCTCAGATGTATTATTTACTTAGACAATCAGCTCTGCTTTGTTCCCAAACATCTAATATTCAAATAATTGTTAATTCTGTGCGCCGACGACGCAACGGCTAATTGCGGCGTTTCGTTTTTCTTCCACTTTGGTAGACAATGAAGCTGAGATGAGTTTGCTCAAGGATGTTTAAATTAGTGAACAATGTCTTCTTACGCTTATACAGATTTTCGTGATTCATAAAGAATAGGGCTATTAATGAAGCACTGTTCGTATCTAGAACGATACGTGCTACAATCATGTGATCAGACGCCTTTAACGTCTGATCACCTTAACGTCCATAGCTACATTCGAGTCCAAATTACAAAAATTTAAGAACTTTTATTATGCTTGCATTTGCAAAAAATTTAAAGATTTTTGATGGATCTATAGCTGTACCGCTGGGCTGAAACAAAATATCAATGTACGAATAACTCCAGCTAGGACTATTTATACCTAGATATGAAAGATTAATGTAATCATCTCGTATTCTCCAGTTTTCTCCAGCACTAAACTGATTTTAATATATTTTGAGTGCATAGTAGAGCCTCGCTGATTTCAGCATGAATGGACCGGCTCGATCGAGGAACGACTACCCTCTCACAGAATATCGACGTGAAATAGCAGTATTGCTACTATTGTGTTTCGTTTGGTGAGTGAGAGTACCGGAGGCCCAATCACCTCCTTACCCCTTTCCCGCTCCTTCTCTTTCCCACTTCCTTTCCTAAAGGGTCAGCAACGCGCTAGTGATGCCTCTGGTGTTGCAGGCGTCCATAGGCTACAGTGACCACTTACCATTAGGTGGGCCGCATGCTTGTTTGCCACCTAAGTTGTATAATGAGAGGGATTTTACCTATGTGTGTATTTATTTATTTTATTAGTTTGTCAAATTTATATACTAAAGGTCTGAAAACAATAGTTTAACATAGGAACATGGCAGTGCTAAATATATATTATATCTTAATTATTCTTTCTGTTTTCTGCCTGATTAGTGTCACTAGGGCAAGTAATATTTTTGAATCGACGAAACGCTACCCGCATTGCCGCTTAAATAACATATTTTCATCTCGTTGAGTTCATTAATATGTCAATATTAACGAACTTAATTGCACCTGCACAAAATGCAATATAATTCATTTGATTACCACGATGCATAAAGTTAGCGCACCGCAAACTACTAAAAGAAAATAGGCAATCGGTATTTTTTAACAATTGATGCCTTCTTCACTTTTTAATAAAGGAGCTAGCATTTAACGATAAGAAGCCTGTATTGACCGATAGCGATAGAACCTTTACGTACCTTTATAGCATAATAATAGATAGAGCTATTACATTAAAAATATTGATGTGATCATGACGCTAAACCAAGCACTAAAAGCAACTAGATCTTTCTACTTTTCACATACAGTGGTTTCTAGACATTTGTAACCGTCATATCATACAAACACTGGTCTCGGTATTAGAATTCTAATATTCTACAAGATGATAAATGAAAGCTGGAGGTAGAACATAAGTGAACAACGGATGGGTTACGTGCATGTTTGAATAGTGCTCACTTATTCACGAATAGGAGCGCAGCATTGGATTGTAACAGTTTTGGAGAGAGCAGATAAAATTAGCTCATGTATGGTACCTACTGACTAATCTGTTCTAGGTGGTTTAAGTAAATTCTGCATGCAATTTGGCTGGTTATACTTAGAATGTAACTTATGACCTAAGCGACTTTGATTGTACGAATAGCATAATAGTTAAATAAATAAAGTGTCGTCATTGCCGCTGCGACAAGACAAAAAATTGTGGGATTCACAAATAGTTGTTCAATGTCCAGGTTTTGTTTCTGTTCGTTCTTTGAATGTTTGTAAGGTCTTCTGCGAATAATTACGAGAACGGGAGTTGTCTATTTAAAAAAGAAAAGATAAGAGAAAGAATTGGAAAATTGGACATTGAAGTATTTAGCATATAAAACTCACAGTGACTGAACACCATTAATACCCTTCGTGAACGATAACTAGTAAAGCCAGTAGACGTGTTTTAAAAAATAGCTTTTCGCTTTACATTGTGCTGTAAATCTTTCGCGACATGCTATAAATTAGAGTCCAGTTACTGACTGCAAGTACACCCTGTTTTGTTTACAGTGGGGAGCACTGAGTTTGGACAGCCGCAGCAACTGTGCTGATGTTGCACTCGTTATTTATTACAGCCATAACTTAATTAAGCAAATACAAGTAAAAATAATATCGAAAATTTAATATTTGAAGCGCAAAAAAGCTTTGCATTGCATATATATATATATACCTCGTAGCGGGTATTATCGCGATCATTCATAATGTTTACCTTTTTATTGCTTGACATTTCGACCAGGTTACACCAGCCGTGGTCACAAGTTGACTGGTTCTGCGATGTCATAGCCTTGCATTAGTTGTTCGATTACCTACATGTATGTGTATTTCTGTGGGTACACTATGTGGTCTAAACGGCGAATTGCAAATTGCATTACATAGGCTGTCCTTGCCGAACGAATCTGCTGTTTCAATAGGAGTGACATATTTAAGGTATATTCTTTTAGGTAATTATAAAGTTGGCCGTAGCCAAAAAATATAATATAATAATATCAGTTTTGTATATAAACTGTCCCGCTGCTGGACACTATTATCAGTGAGAAGGCTTTAAACATAGTCCACAACCCTAGCCCAGTGCAGGTTGGCACATTTCATGAAGTTACGTGAAATGTGCCAACCTGCACTGGGCCAGCGACATTTTGCACAGACTGCTAGATATTTGATGGAGAACTCTCAGATATCTTTCAGGTTTCCTCACGATCTTTTCTTTCATATCATATTCCATAGATTAAATTCAAATAAGTTTGTATAAAATGTCAATGTGTCAACCAGTAAGTACGATTCGGATTTCATGGTGTGAGCTCGTCATTATACCGAACTATAAATTATATTATTAAATTGATTACTTAAATAGACATATGAAATATTGACTAAATGATAATACTGGTTACCTACTCAAAACAGACATAAAATAAAGACCTATAGATATTGTTTGTTTTGGTATCTTCAAACTCTAATAGTGGACACTATTAGACTTTGAAGATACTGAAATATTACTTGTCAATCAAAATCATAAAAGAGATTATTAATTAATTCTGGCTATATTTAGTAGATAATAGAAACTTACTGGATATTTCGACATAAAAATGACGGTAGTACATACATAGTATTATTTACTACTGTATTTTACGATAATTTTATTTAAAAAGTTGTAATATGATTAAGTAAGATCAATTATATTTCCATTCATATTTTCGTGTTGTAGACCTTTTAATATAAGCACACCTTTCTGTAACACGCTGCATATTTGGAACAAGCGTTGATCCTATATTAAGATCGTCGAAAGTACGGCCAAAAATCCTTTTTCCATCGACCTTCGCACCATGATAATTTTTTCCTCCATTACTCACCATTCCATTTCATTGATCCAAATTTGATAGGAGACCTTATCGAATATAAAGCTATTACCATCATGAAGTCTTCAGGGATTTTTTTTATACTCAGAGCAACATCCACAGTAATGAGCATTTGAAGGTAGCGAATTTTCAACTCGAAAAAAGGTCCCATAGGGCTTACGAAACTCTATTCATCTACGCTATGGCTGTATTGTGCAATTAGTCAATTTTATTATTAATGTAATAAAAGTAAAAAGCTATTACGCAGCTGAGTCCCTGAGGCTTTTGTGTAGACACTTACTTGGCTGTTTGCTTTAGACACAGCTCAGGAACTAATAGTCGCATCACGTTGTGGTTCATATACCACATACGTACTTCACAGTTAGCTATGCAGATCAAGGTATGAATTACTGATTCCTCTGTTGGCTTTTTCTGATATACCAAATCTTAAAAATTACTTATTAAGCCTCATTTAAAGTCCTCTTAAACTAAGTCTCATACAAATGTATTTTAAAATTCAGTATATCAGAAAAAGCTACTTAAGAGTTTCTAATTCGAAACGTCGTCGTTCTACTGTTGTGATGACCAGTATTTAAAAGCACTGATAGCCTAAAAGTATTTTCTTGCAAGATTATCAGTATTTCGGTCGAATACAAACACGTCCGACACCATGCAGAAGCATACATTTTCAGTTGCTATATTTTCTTATCACATTATTCATGTACAATCTTCTGCTAAATGTACCCTTAACTATGGCTTTTACCAACATTTCCAAATTTGGGAGTTAAGCCTCGTAATAAAAACTATTCGAAATAGAATTCTGATCTAGTCTAAGCGTTATAAATATCAGAATATATTCCTGAATAAAAATAAACATCTAATATGAACATAAATTGATTTTAATTATATGATGACATTTAAAGATTTTAGACTAGATTGGCATCCATTTCGAACGAGTTTTACTTCTAGAATTATTGACTCTTTGATTAGAAAACTTGTGGCTACTAATTAAAATGGACGGTCCAAACCCCTTCCGACTGTCATTCATATTAAATACAAATATAGGTGTCAGTAAACAATAAGAAGCATTGTCCCAAAACTTTTGTAAGAATTAATTTCAAAAAGCATATAAATGAATGACAAGATTTACATAAACATCGAAATCAGACGCTTCCAACATTCGTCATTACAATTCCCTCGAAATATTGTCAAGATTTTGTACAACAAAAGACGTTTGTGAAATATTAAAAAACAATGTCATCTCCGCTCCCGGTCTTACACTTAATCAAACAAATGGAATAGGTAAATAAATTATATCCATATAACAAGTCTGTCGTCTCAATAAAGGGAACACAAAAATACTGTAAAACAACCTATATATATTTCACAATCAGCATTGTTGTAGTAAATGAAACCCTCTGAGGACATCAATCAACTTAATCAAACTGCCACCAGAGCGCACTAGGAGGTAATTATAAGCATACTTTGCTTCTGTTTGCCTTTTTTTGCGCACAGAAGACAAAGAGTGGTGTTATAACATTAAGACCTATAATTTATGGCTTGACACAATGTTCACCATTGGTCAGAGATAGAGAATAAGATGCCTTTTATACAATTCATAAGTTAGAAATATTTCGCTATTCCATTGTCTGTCCGAACGTGGCTTATTGGCTCGTAAACTTTTATTGTTGATTTTTGATTTGAAAGCTATAATAATTAGTTCAGTGCTTGTTAAAATACACATGTCCTACTATCAGCCAACTATCTACTGTCAACCAACTATATAACCTTCACATATTCTAATGTTTATCTATATACATACATATCTCTATAAGTAGTATGAATTATCGATCTATCAAGTCGAAGTAGTACTGATACTAAGTACTACTTCCACTTAAACGTCTTTATACATCCGAAGATCTAACATCACACTCGTGTTGCACTACACATAGACTGCACTTCAATAAACCTATTGCGGTTTATTGGTTCCATTTCCAGACTCTACTGCAACTGGGAATTTCCTCTACAATTCTGACTACAGCTGGTTTTAAGATTTTCAGGAAATTGATATGATGTGAGTGAGATGTGTTTGATGCACTTCTGCCTATGTTTGACTAACTAACACAACCTATCAAATTAAGCCTGGGACCTGATGCTTAATAGTTCTACTTATTACTTGCCCTACGGCATCCTGGCTCAACGATATAATACGGTAGTCAACAAATACCTTTTTAACAGCAGTACAGAATATCACAGCCGTTGAAACTTGTTTTCATACACGAGTTACTAGTACACCATACGTTTGCTCAGCCACTAAGTGGTCTCCTCATTCACAGTCGTAGCGAGTAGTTAAGAAAATAACTAACGAAATTCAAATAATAAGAGTGCCAGGCTGCGAAGCGCGGGCGCGGGCGGCGGCAGATCCCCGGTAATTAATCCGGAAGCTGCACTATTAATTAGGCGAGTTTTTCTTCGTAAGAACGAGGATTATGGACGACGAGACTTCAGTAATTGCCATCCCAGCCGTGGCTTTAACTGTTTTTTATTAAACGACTCCTACGAAAAGTCTGTCTGCAGTTTTTTTATGAGTTGACAATTGTGAAGATTATTGAAGTGGAGATTTTTCGAACAATGACATGTTGTTTTCATTGACTTATGCCCTAAAACACGATGTCTAACGTCTTCTTTTTAGGACTATATTTATATCTTGATAAGTATAAGTTACATAACACATCATCGTAATTTTTTTACCTTAAATTCCTAATCGACCTGAAAAACGTTTTATCACACCAATAACAATAAAATTGGAAAGTATTGTTGGTCTAGTAACGCAATCGCAATATCGTATGGGTCAGCGCATACGGTGTTTATAAGAGCCCGGGGTTGATTCCTGTATTGTATGACAGGATTATCGGGTGAAGCAATGTGATATCGGATTTTACTGTTAGGTAATTTAAGTATCAACTGGCTGTGTGCTAATGTACCCGGCTAATGGCAATAGCCTCGCTTTTTCCTGAGACTGAAAACAGCAGATATGGCTGTTATACTTCCCTGCCTTGCTCGAGAGTAGCGTAGTTCTATAAATTAATTCAAGAATAAACGAGTAGTAGATAACACAATCTGCTCACACAAAAACGGATATTAATCGTTGATGTGGCTCATCAACAAAGCGTCGAGTCGATTGCTTCGTTACTCACGACGCAGTCGTCGAGGGCCATCCGTCAGTAACTCAGGACTTAATCAAACATCTCCGAGGACTAATGTTTCCGTCAGAAACAATTACACTGAGTGGAAAATTCCCAGACGTCTCACGATGTTTTCAGCCGTTATCATTCACAAATCCCAAGTTGTGCTCGCAAAAAATTAAGTACGCAATTAAGCAAAATGAAAGGCGGCTTATCCTTTTAAATAAATACGGGCTAGAGTTGGTTGAATACAAATAAATACAAAAGTATTACGATTTATGATGCAATGGCTTCGTTGCTAATTTAAAAGTACTCAAAGGGTGTGACGTTTACTAGTTTCTTACATATGATCTAACTTCGTGTGATTCATCAATAGTCTCACTACCTCGGTGATATATGCGTCTGCTGTGCATGAGGGTTCGGGTTTGATTTCCGGGTCAAACAATAGCTCCATAGAAACTGATCGAAGTTGGTTTCAAAATAAAGGTGCATTTAATATTTGTTTATTCAAAAAAAAGTGAAATGTCGTTGGGATATCTGGCCATCTCCCTCGCACTCCTGTACTTAAATAGCGACAACGTCTCAATATTTAGCATGCATCCTTCGTCTGTAATTCGAACATTATATCTATGCTACCAGATTTACTTTACTATATTTATAAAAGACTACGCTCGCACTAGCTTCGAATTCACGAGGGACTGTACAAAAATTAAACAACGGACACAAAAATCACCAAAACTCAGAACAACTATTTGTGTATCACGTAATTATCCCTTTATCATAATCAAACCCACAACATTCGGCTCAGTTAGCAGTGGGGCGGCGATTATGAGGCGAACTACTGCACCAACCGTGCTGCCTAACATTCTTTTCATTCTACTTTACTGCTAACGCGTTGTATGTAACTGTATGAGAGTATCATTCGATTATTCACATCACCGGT
This sequence comes from Catocala sponsa, assembly GCA_963564715.1. NCBI lineage: Eukaryota > Metazoa > Arthropoda > Insecta > Lepidoptera > Erebidae > Catocala > Catocala sponsa. Next base: position 10,375,716 of record OY751333.1, read on the forward strand.
GTATGTTATATTAATGTTTGATCAGTTCTTCGCGACGCCGCACATCACTCCGTAGGGATTACACCTAGTATAAAAGTCGCCTTTTCAACTATGTTCCTTGCTTAAAAATTATAATAACTTCTTCTTGATAGTAGCCAAAACCCGAAATTGACTTTGCTTGTGGATATTACTTAAATACGAATATACTATTAACTTTATATAATTACTTTAAGGTTTACCTGCAGTGTTATAATATAATATTCCATATAACACTTACTCCCTGGCTGGCGAACTTAATTCGTCCAAAACTCAGATACCTACATATGTGAGAAACATATATTGGATCCAAACACTTTACCCGTCATATGGAGTCAATGATAATAGCCCAATATAAAGATAGAATATAGTTACTGTTCAAATCGCAATTCTCCTTATCTTGAAACTGTTACATAATTTAGTTGAAAATTAGTGTGGTTAATTAAGGAAACTAAGGCAATCATGATCAGCTACTTCGGTAAACATATGGTTTATTGTGACATACAAGTATACGACCTGATAGTGAGCGCTTATGCCGCTATCCCACTGGCGTTTTCCAAACGTTCGTGTTTATCGAACGTTTGACCAGCGACATCGTTGCGCTTATGCGACGTTGACGTCGCGAATCTCTAGTGGCAAGCGTTCGCGCTGCGTCTTCGCAACGTTAACGTCGTGGTAAAGAGAGGTTAACGTCGCGTTTTTGGCAACAGGTACAATCACCGTCCCGCTCAAATCAAATCACAGCATGTGCGTGACGTTAACGTTACGTTTTTGGCAACAGATACAATCACCGTCCCGCTCAAATCAAATCACAGCATGTGCGCGACGTTAACGTTATTTTTTTGGCAACAGATACAATCACCGTCCCGCTCAAATTAAATCACAGCATGTGCGCGACGTTAACGTTACGTTTTTGGCAACAGGTACAATCACCGTCCCGCTCAAATTAAATCACAGCATATGCGCGACGTTAACGTTACGTTTTTGGCAACAGATACAATCACCGTCCCGCTCAAATCAAATCACAGCATATGCGCGACGTTAACGTTACGTTTTTGGCAACAGGTACAATCACCGTCCCGCTCAAATTAAATCACAGCATGTGCGCGACGTTAACGTTACGTTTTTGGCAACAGATACAATCACCGTCCCGCTCAAATCAAATCACAGCATGTGCGCGACGTTAACGTTACGTTTTTGGCAACAGGTACAATCACCGTCCCGCTCAAATCAAATCACAGCATGTGCGCGACGTTAACGTTACGTTTTTGACAACAGATACAATCACCATCTCGCTCAAATCAAATCACAGCATATGCGCGACGTTAACGTTACGTTTTTGGCAACAGATACAATCACCGTCCCGCTCAAATCAAATCACAGCATATGCGCGACGTTAACGTTACGTTTTTGGCAACAGGTACAATCACCGTCCCGCTCAAATCAAATCACAGCATATGCGCGACGTTAACGTTACGTTTTTGGCAACAGGTACAATCACCGTCCCGCTCAAATCAAATCACAGCATGTGCGCGACGTTAACGTTACGTTTTTGGCAACAGGTACAATCACCGTCCCGCTCAAATCAAATCACAGCATGTGCGCGACGTTAACGTTACGTTTTTGGCAACAGGTACAATCACCGTCCCGCTCAAATCAAATCACAGCATGTGCGCGACGTTAACGTTGCGTTTTTGGCAACAGGTACAATCACCGTCCCGCTCAAATCAAATCACAGCATGTGCGCGACGTTAACGTTGCGTTTTTGGCAACAGGTACAATCACCGTCCCGCTCAAATCAAATCACAGCATGTGCGCGACGTTAACGTTACGTTCAGCGGATGCGCAACGTTAACGTAGTGTCTTCGCAGCGTTGTCGCTGCGCAGATTTTGCGCCAACGCCCGTCCAGTGGAACAGCGGCCTTATACAACGCTTATGAACACTTAAGCCATAAGGTCATCACTATGTTGTCGACTCTTAAAGAGAGCTGATGCGCCTGAACACAAGCCAAAGACCTTTTGCTGTCAGCTTCGTACTACCTTAGGGAATTTGTTGAATTGTTTTGTCAAGAGATTCTCTGTACTAAGCCAAAACTTGAGCACATAAATAACTATTTTAATAGAGGCAAAAGAGATACACATATAAGGATCTAAAGGAAGGAGCTGAAGAACACTGATAGTTTTTGCATCCCCCTTAGCAGTGCTATTCTGTAAAAGATTTCATCACAAACCCAAATGTCACTTCAACCATAACCGTAATAAACATTGATTATCACTACAACTATAAAAAACACAGATTTTCACTGTGGTTTCAGAAGTGAGTTTAATAGAAAGATTCTACATACAGCAGGTATATTGGTTGATTGAATGATGTTTGTCATCATCGATTATTTCCAAATAAAACTACTTGTTTAATGTAAAATAAATAAAACAATGTATGGCTACAATAACTTTAACAGTGTCCGGCAGCAGTGAGTCACTCGGTTTCACTGTTACGGCATCGTTCATTACAGTCGTCAGGGGTGATGAACCGGTTCTGGTTGCCGCCGCAACCTCCATATACGAAGCTCTTGCACTGCTTCATGTTTACATCGTAGTAGTACCTGTATTTTTACAGACGTAACATTTAAATTTCTTTAATGTAATTACTTTTAGATATTCTAACTTACCTAATTTCTTGGATAAAGTGGTCCTGTGTGTTGCAATTAAAATCTAATGTAGATATCGCGCATTAGTAGCTAACTATTCGACAAAAAGTTATATTATTAGGACCTAACTTCTAAAAAAGACAATGTTATAAGTGCGTAAGTTGTCATACAAACTAGCTCTATAGCCTTATGAACTCTTAATGCTTGCATAGGTGGAATCGAGACCCAATTAAATAAAAGTACTGTATATAAACCTTCTGAATCTAATATCTGAGCACTGGTCAAGTGATTTACATGGTATAACAATCGTTATGATGAGGCTAGCGATTATCAGAACACGATCTTGCTATTTCACGTCCAAAATTGTCTAAGTTATCGCCGTCAAAGCTTAAATTAACAGTAATAACCGCTTAAAACTGTGATGTCTGCATTTTGTTTTGAATCTATATACTTGTATTATGTGCCCATTTAATAATATTAGTTGATATTTTAAAGAAAACAACAAAGTATGTTATATGACTTACCGGTCAATTAAAGCTAGACAAAGCCCTGCATTTGGTTGTAACCCACAGAATGACGTTCTACTCGTCTCTTTCAGTGTCATGTAAGTTGTGCCTATAATAAATATAATGCATTGTTTTTATACCAACAAGTAAATATATCACTTGCATAATTTCGCGTTGCATGATTTATATCCAGTATGCTTTCTACTTTTGACCACGACCCGTGCAACCTGGCCGAAATATCAAGCCTTTCGAAAAGGTATAATTACCTACTTTTACTTATACTTTCCTTTTTTTACTTTATTTTACTTTACTTATACAAATGAAGAAAAGATAATTGTATTGTAGGTAAAATCCTAACTAATATTATAAATGCGAAAATGAGTTTGTTTGTTTGTTACGCTTTCACGCCTTAACTACTCAACCGATCAACATGAAATTTTGCATACACGTTTTCAGGGGTACAGAATAGGACATAGGGTACCGTTCATCCAGAAAAAATAACTGTTGCAAACCTAACCTAACCTAACCTAACCTACATTTACGCGAGCGAAGCCGCGGGTGAAAACTAGTAAAGAAATATATCTTAGTTAAAGAATATATGACATGTAACTAAGTATTCTAAAGTTTTTCAAATTCACTTATTAAATTAGAATCTCAGACTCTGAGGACGTGGTTTCCTTTGCAAACGTAAATACGTGAATAAACGCTAGTAGATAAAACAGTCATTAAAACATTTCTAACCCAATAATATCAAATCTATTCATGCACATTAATTTTAAAGCACGCCTTTAAAGTTTGCCTCACCTTTGCAATGTCGTTCGCACTCGACGAATGATTGGAAATTATTATGATTGCCACCACGGCCGCTGTAGCTGAACTTCAAACATTGGTCGAGCTGAGCGTCGTAGTAGTAACTGTAAGTATGTTTGATTGGAAATATTATCTCGAGGAAATGTAAGCAAAAGTTCGCCTCAAGTATTTTGGAAGTTTGAAAGAATGTATATTTGATGTTGGACGATTTGTAGAGTACTTGGTGTACCAGGAGTGTGCCATACATTTGAACCAATGTGTGATTAAAACACAAAAAGTCAGCGGCACACCGACGGCTAGACATAATATGTTTTCAATTATGTCTAGCATTCTAAGGTTTGATGGTTTCAAAATTAGGTTATGTATTTGGGTCTTCTATTAAATTCTTATTTAGTAGAATCGATGTCTATTCATGTGCTTGGTAGACAGAAAGAATCTCAACCCATTACGTGGGCTTGAGGTAGCTTGCAAAATGTAGGTGAAGTACAACTCTGACTATTCTTACAGAAATAATTAATCTCTGAAAAGCATATACTTGCTTCAGTTTACATTTTCTTTCTATATGAAATCGCCGTAGAAATCATAAATATCTAATTTGGAACCATAACGTTATGAAGCTATACAACTTTGTTTAGGTCACAAATATTTTATGTTTTAGCCATTTAATTTTTGATTGATACTAACGGTATCGAGAAAATAAAAGGCAGCCTAATAAAGTAAAACTAATGTACCTATACTGATTCGTTATTATACCTATTATGAATATTTTCTAAAATTATGAATGATTCTCTTCTTCTTTATATTAGGACACTTATTCACCGTAGGTTTATCAAGGACGCAAGGTGAGACTAATATATTTTATACTAGCTGTTACCTGCGACTGTGTCCGCGTAGATTTTAACTAAAAAGTGTTTGTCTCCGCGGAACCCTATATTTTTTCTAAAATCAAAGTAGCCTAAGTTACTCCTTATAACATCAACTATCTGCCAGTGAAAGTCCCGTCTAAATCAGTTCGGCCGTTTCGGAGATTAGCCGGAACAAACAGACAGACAGACAAAAATTTTAAAAATAGATGTTTTTGTATATGTACCTTATATACTTTCATATGCATTAGATAAAAAGCTATTATTTTGACATTACAAACAGACACTTCAATTTTATTTATTTGTATAGATATAGGTACGTGTGTGAAAATTTTTAACCCTTAAATTGAATAAGTTTTGAAACAAATGTGCATACAAGCCACTTACGCGCTAACCTGCTGGGAGCCACTGCCTGTTTTAGGTTGTAGTTGGCACCACATGTCCCACTTCCATATTGACTCAATTTCACCTAAACAACAAAGTACAATTAAAACTTAAGTTGTAATTTCAGTCGCACATGCCATGCTTTAGTTTGTGCAATCAACATTAATCTGTGCTGTGCTGTTCTAAGCTTAACAGTGCTGTGTTTTGTTCATCTTGTTCACGTCCCATAGCTAAGTAATTCGTTTAAAATGCACTAAGACTGGAAGATACGACTCTCGCAGTTGCACGCATTAATGGCATCGTGTGACGATGGATGCACCTGAGTGCTAATTGTTCAAGTAAGTATTCAAATTTGATATCGTCTCATATTATATTACGAGAATACAAGTGAAACGTGCTGTTTCACTTTGATAATAATGTTGTTATTGTACAGATCAGTGGCGTAGCGTAGTGGGGGCGGCTGGGGCGGCCCGCCCCGGGCAGCACTTTTAGGGGGCGGCAAAATTTCACAATCCTTACTAATATTATAAATGCGAAAATGAGTTTGTTTGTTTGTTTGTTACGCTTTCACGCCTTAACTACTCAACCGATCAACATTAAATTTTGCATACACGTTGTCAGGGGTACAGAATAGGACATAGGGTACCTTTCATCCAGAAAAAAGAACTGTTGCAAACCTAACCTAACCTAACCTACATTTACGCGAGCGAAGCCGCGAGTGAAAACTAGTAAATAATAATAACATCCTGAAATATTTGAACTGTACAATACACAATATTGATGCTTGCTTACTTGCTTAAAATTATAGTCGTTTAAATTAAAACACCTAAATAAGCAAGCAGCAAAAAAAATTCCACCCCGGGCGGCTGACACTCCCTGGTTGACCCGTGGAATGACTAATTAATTCTTACAGGTAACTGTCTATTAGTAGTAATTACTGTGTTTTGAGTAAGAGTAGCTAGAGTGGGTAAAACGAGTGATAATACTAGGATCACTAGCGATCTACGAGCTACGGGACTTGATTACTATAGATACAGCGTGCCGTAAGATATTTGGGGATTTTGATTGTATTGACAATATATTATATTTTAACGTAATGAGTTAAAAGGCTCCGATATACAACGATAAGTACTACTCTAAAAAATAAAGCACAATAAACTTAGCTTAAGTCTACACAGCGCAATGCAACTTAATGTTGATTGATCATCCTTATACTGACTTCGTCTCTGCGGCTCTCCAGCAAAGAATAAATCAAGTGGAGTGTTGGTGGTGCCTGCTTCAATAGGTGGTAGTAACCTTCGGTAAGTTTGACTCGGCTTCGGAGACACGCTATGCATTCCCTTATTTCTAGTCAAAGACACAGCACTATGTGCACTCATGCAGATAGCGAAACTACTTATTATAATAACCAAATTACACACAGTTTGCATTTCAAAGTAAAAATGCGAGGTGTTACAATTAGTTTTATACAGAGGCAGTGTGAACGCCGATAAGCATAAAAATTATGTTGCCATAAAGTTTATCGCGTCTACATTGTGAAAACATACGCTACACCTGATAGGTTTTTATGCATTACGTTATGTCTAAAGTACGTATAATAAATTTAAGGTATGCGTTGTTCTGACCATTATTCCTAACTACAGTAAACGTAAATAAAACACTCCTAACTAACATTTCTTAATCTTCAGAACATATCTAATATGCAATTTCTCTCCAACTCTTTCACATCGAACATTTTACTATCATATTACTGAGATGCTATTTCTTATACCAGTATTATTGTTTTCTCACCTACTTCACAAGATAAAGAAGTTGATCTATCGGCCAGAGGTTCCCAGACTTATTTTCTCATAGACCGCTTTAAAAATTTTACTGGTGCCGGTGGACCCTCTGCAGCTACAGTTCTACCATATTTCTAGGCATTCGTATTCACATTAGTGAACAAGTTCATGCAATTCTCTACGGGCTGATCAAGTTCTTGGGACTGAACCTACCACGGTAGGCGGGCTGACTTTTTAGTAATTCTCTACCGAAAAGTCGGTAGGTTCGAGACCACTGGTACTGAATACGGAATATGCAAGATTTTACAAGTAACAGTCGCTGAGCTTCTTAAAATATTATCTGCCTATTGATAGGTAAAGTCGTGGACGTGGCTTACGAATTATGAACTCCTATTTTTTTGTCACGCCATTCGCTCGCAAGCAGGTTTACAATAATATTGTTATACAACATTTTGATATTAGGTTCATCAGAAATTACAGGTCAGATGATAGCATAGTACTCTTTATCTGAAAAGAACACGATCTACTTAATAACAGAAATGAGCGAAACCGCGGCAATATATCAGTCTGACTATTACATTTAATAGGCAAGTTTCAAGTACATTGCAACATTTCTATGTCGCAACGCACTATTTAAACCACATAAACCCGCCTAGCATTACTCACGGCAACTAAACTCATGATATTTCAGCCGGTGCATATGCAATCACACGCCGACAGAATACGATAATTATTTCTCAGTTACCAGCACACAATGCAACGTTTGATCGGCAAGCAGAATGTTTGCTGATCTAATGGCATTTTCAATTTGCATTCAAATTCCTGAACTCGCATTGCTGAGCTCCGCGGGACGGGGGGCTGGCTGAATGCCGACAGCCCGAACGCTGGGATACTCGAATGCTCCAATGCCCGAATCGGATTAACGCTAACGACGCACCATTCTGTACGGCGCCGCAGTCAGCCGCATTCCCGCCGCGTGTCCTGCGCGACATTGATAAACTGATGCAGCAAGATCCACTACATCCACACATTACATTTACGTTGGTACACGCTGACCGATTTATCGCACAGACAAAAATGAGGGCACAACCTCGAATGAATGGTACTCATTATTTCAATGCACAAATGTCGTAAATACTGAAACGATATATCGTTCTAGTAACGTTACAACTATATGTTTATACATAACTGAGGTTCCTTTGTTATTTCTCATTTAGATATGACAAAGGGATTCCAACTTAATCATTTGTCACAGACGCATTCTCTCTGATATTTTCATAACAAAGTAAAATATGCCAATTATAATCGCTGCATCTGAAACAATGGTACTCGTCACAAACTCTATCGATGTTGCAAATTGGCGTTCCCAGAAGAGAATCCTAATGAGAAATGTAATTTCGAGAAAGCAGATAGCTCTTCACAAAGCTTTTTAAATGTACAATTCCGAGCTGTAGGATTAATTACTATAGTTTTTCATTCCGTCTAGTCGGCCGCCGGTGTACGGAAGGCGGGATTACGGTTGGATTCCGCCGGCGTCGATTAATAATTAATTGTCATTACGGTTATGGCTGCAAAGCCAATTGCCTCGCAGGCTTATGCAGGATTATTTAATCTTCGGGCTTGATGAAGTGGCAAACATACATTTCAGACACGGTTAGTTAGTTAGTAAAGGTACCCATATACGCTACTCGATACGTGAATAATTAACGCCTGAGAATATTAGTTGATGAATTTAATACACTTCAGCGATAATCTCCTCGTTGCCTATATATTACAGTATCAGATTTTGACATTTAAAAACGGCATCTAAGTATAACGTATTTACATAAATGTTATTTACATATTACTATTTTTACAATAATTGATTATAATATAGCACTCTAGTAAAGGATGATGGACACAAAAGTATGGAATCTGGTCCCAGCGCCAATCAGAATGAATGATACACCGTTGAAAAGGTATTTTTGTGTAGATAAAGAATAACCATAGCGCTAGTCCTGATTCACTGTCCGATCGAAGTAATCCTACTTTAAAGTTATTTATTTTTGTTACATTCTATTAAGTACAAATACTTTTATTGTTAACGTACCAAATATGTACATCGTAAGTTATCTTCCCGTTGATATAACTAAGGGAAAACAGGTAAATAGAACTGAGCTATTTTATTACAACTAGGTATTTAGTATGGCTTTTCGCGTGAGGTATTTAATTTAATTATATCTTTACAAAATTGTAGTCACAGAAAAATCTCCACTGACTGCAGAATTGCTATTTCTGTCTTACAGAAAATCGCACTCAAACAACCTTAGGTCTTGTTTCTGCGGCGAGTAGAGATTCTGGCTCTTTAAGGTTTTTACTAGCAAGCAGCATAGTGACTCCTTTCTGAAGGATTAACTAAAAACTACGATTGATATCCCTGGGTAGCCCTGGTGCCGCAAACACTCTATGCCGCACACCGATAGTATTTACTATCGGTTACCAAAGCAATGTTTGCCACTTGTATAGTATTAAAAATCTACTTTTGATTGTATTAATTGCTACTATATATTTATCATTAACATATACATCTTGAACCACCGGTATGTCGTTGATGCCTTGCAAGATGGGTAGGCCTTTGATGTGGGACGCAACGTGTGACGACACCCTTAGGCTATCACAACTTCCTAGAACGGCGGGTTGTGCTGGCGGTGCTAATGTATCCGCGGAGACTCTCAAACAGCGCAAATACAAAAAACTGGTAGAAGATTATGTTTTTAGCCGTTTGGGGTCGAAACGCTAGAGTCATGGGGTCCGAGTGCTCGTGTCCTCTATAGAGAAATAGCAAAAAGGTGGATCGACGCCTCCCATGACCAGAGAGCTGGTCTTTATTTCGCGGAAAGAATAAAGAAAGAAAGAAAGCTTCCTTTCTTCATTTTATTTTAGCAATAGGTACCTGTATATGAGCGTTTACACAATAATGTCGAAGGTCAATGTAACTGCGACCTTATACCCAGAGATAGCCAGCATATTATAATGTTAAAACAGCCACCGTAGCAAAATAAAAACGGCAGGCAGCCGCATAAAAATTCAATCATTTCGAAAGCTTCGCCAAGATTTGTAGGCCGGCCGGCGCAGAGCGGATTTAAATGAAATTACGACATTGTTTCGTCGATGGACGGCCTGACGCCGGTAAATTATAAATTATAAACATAAATTGCGTCGTATAGATTTATGTGCTATGAGTTAACTAATTATGACGGATGAAAATTGACGTGGATGTATCTTATAATAGTCTGTAATTTGTGGAAAGACTAAGCACACGTGTATTTGGCAGAAAATGTTTAGATGCAGCATATGATTATAGTTAATCATCACTTTCTTTGGTAAATCGTGTAAAATGCAACCATAATCCGCCCTTTTTAAATCTTATACTGCTATGCCTATACCTACCGACTACGTTATTCGTATTTCTATACCAATACCTTACTTAACATAGCCAGCAGCTTGAAATAAACGCGTGCTGTGTTTCTGCAGTCAATAGCTCTAAAGCCTATAAGAGAGGCACTGTGCTAATAATGAGGAACCCGTGATTTGTATTCACAACTAATCCTTCAGAGAGAGTCTCAACGCGCGTATGAAATCTCTAATACTACAAGCATCTAAAGACAACGGTAACCGCTAATCATGTTTTGTAGTTCAAAGCCGAGCTACCAATCAAAGCGGAACGGGCTACGTACAGACTCCGTTGTAATCGCGATGTTAAACTTCATAGAAGTACTTCCATCAACAAAGAGCTTAGTCTAGAATAGAATGAACAAGTTACCTAAATAGTTAAAAGCGAACTCGTTTCAATGAACCAAGTATGTTCCTAACTAGTAAGGCACATCATAAAAATTATAAGGCAGTTCATATAAATGGTCGTACCTCTTTCTTAGCATCGGTACCTATTTCTTAGTAGATGGTAATCTATATTTTAACTTGTTGGACTACGCTTGACAATTTTTTGCTCATTACCGTTTTGCAGTGGAAATTCAACTAAAATTAATTATGAAAGGCTTTAATTTTGGCTGTCTCTGTGGCGCAGCAATATTGAATGCGACTGCTGTGCATGAGGTCTCGGGTTCGAATCCCGGGTCGGGCCAACAAAAAGTTATTGTGCTTTTCTGTTAAAAAAATCACAATAGCAGTGCGGAGTTAGAAAGTTGGCGGTGTAAGACAACCCCGTGCCTCGGAAAGCACGTAAAGCCGTTGGTCCTGCGCCTAATCTCTCTCCGGTCGGGTCGTGTCGGATTACCGGCCCATCGGATCATGAGATTGACGCAACAGAGAGTGCACTTATGTTTGCGCACACACTTGTGCACTATAATATCTCCTGCGCAGATGGCCAGTCTCCGTTAAGACTGGCCGCCGCGTTGGCGAAATTCGGTCTGGAGGATATTATAATTGAAAGGCTCTGGACTAAGTATCTATACTTATAATAAAACTGTAGAGAGGTCAATTCTGTACATTGAATATATATTCAAAATTAATATTGGAGGATGAATGGTGATCGATACTGATGACAAAAATGCAATCAGTAAATTTTTTGTCTGTCTGTCTGTCTGTCTGTATGTGCACGCATGGGTCAAAAACTACTGAAGGGATTTTAACCAAACTTGGTACGATTGTAGTCCATACTCCTGGGCAGGTTATAGGCTATATAACATAACGCTAAGACACATAGGGGCTGAGCAGTGACGATAAATTTGAAGCAAGTCGGACGAAAATGCGCTTTCGAGCTCTTATCCTCGCATACGTTGATCATACACCAAAAGTATGTATTACAAAGATGATGGTCTTCAAAAGATCTACGAAAAAGTCCTTTATAGTATATATCTATCTTTTATAAATTAGCCACAATAACTATACAACACTACAATAAATATATTGTATTTCACATAGATATATCTTTATCGAACTCCCATATTCAAAAAGTACACTTTAATATTTATATTATAAAAAAATATATAGGAATCGGTTTATAAACACACAAGATATAGATGAAATAAAACTTCCAAATCTCGCCGCGCCAGTATGGGTACAGCTATACGGTTGATTGTTGTTTAACGCGCGAAACGGCCATCCGCTGCATTTATAAAAAGGCGGGGGCGCTCACGCGCCGACTTCACTCACATTTTGTTTGTTTGGTTGAACGCGGTAATCTAAGGAACTACGGGTAAAAATTAGAAAAATATTTCAGTGTTGGATAGCCCATTTATAGAGGAAGGCTATAGGCTATATAACATCACGCTACGACCAATAGGAGCGGAGCATAAATGAAAAATATTGCAAAAACTAGGAAAATTAATTCTCTTATGTGAAGCAAACGAAGTTGCGCGGGTCAGCTAGTTTACAATAATTTGTTTAAACTTCTCCCGCCCCAACCGTTATCCTTGTCGCGAGGTCCTTACTGCATTTTATTAAAACTACAGACACGAGGTAAACTCAGACTCAAAACCATTTTTATGGATTTCACAGTTTTTTGTTAGGTGTGGGATTAGAAACTATAACGGTGCACTGGCAAGACAGCCACGACCACATCCACGTTCTCAAATAAATTACCAGCATAATATCAATAAAAAATAAAAGCTTTAACCACATAGTCACTTTTTGTTATCAATCAACCTCCCTCTACGACGTAATCTTGACATAATCGCATCGTATCAACCGTAACTTTACCTCTATTAAGTATTTTTCTTTTATATCACCCGAGCCTAAAAGGCTTTTACCGTGAAATGATACACAGGCCCAATATCCTGAAATATCGGACGCATCTCACGTTGATTGATCCCAATCGTCAATTTAATAGGGACCGCGGGAATCGAGGCGAGGTCAGTGTACAGCGACCGATATGTATACCACAAATGTAGCCAATGCAGTTGGGAGGTAATCGAAATAATGCGTATAGGTACTTATAATTATTATAAGTACCTATACGCATTATTTAATACGGTAAGTACCTACACATAGTTTCGATTACCTCCCAACTGCATTGGCTACATTAATTATTATAAATGGTCATATCATAACAGATAGTTTATGATTTTCAAAATTACAATTATGCAATAGGTATCCAATGATATCATAAACTAGATAATAATATGTCACTTTCAACGTAATGGACGTAGAAAATCTGATCCATACCTACAATTCAATGTTGTTAAGTATTAAGAACTGTACATACATGTGATGAAAATTTTATAAATAAATAGCGCAGTAGATAACAAAGCAGCTTTTGTAAAAGAAATAGCTAAGTATCATTCTAAGAATTGTGCTTTTTTACATGATTTTAAATAATTTCTTTACCCGATTTTGTTTTGAGAACAATAGAAAAACGACCCAATTGGATCGTTTCCAAGTCTTCACCTATCGTGCGCTAGTAACATACATGTATCTACTTCCTTTCTGTGTATAATAGATATCATTGGTAATATCTGTAGCCACGGCGATAATACAAGCTTTTTTAGCGTTTGACGGCTTTTGACCATATTCTGGGTGAATCCGGTAAATGCGTGTGTGTAACCAGAATTGTCTCATTAAAGTATATTATACGCATGCTAGTGCTTGAGTGAATCATTGTCTTTTATGTAACGCAAAAAACATTTGCGTTCATTGTTGCTTGATATGACGCAGCATCTGACCAAGACGCAGTAGTAGGTAGGTACCTACAGACGAGAGAAGTTTTAAAATATTTAGCCTTTTGTAACTTAGTTTTCTTTTGGAATTGTACTGTCTTCAATACCCGGGTATGGTAACGTTGTTTGGTTTTCTAGTTGGAAAATTGTACCTATTCTTTTATTTTTTTAACGATTTCACGTAGGTAAACAGGGGATGTAATGCATGACCACGCATAAATTTTTACAGAATAGTCCGATTTTGAAAATGTTATTGGATAGGGTATAGGTACCTCGAAGTTGGTCGCATATAAATTTGGAAAAAAAATCCTACCCTAAGGGTGGGAAAATAGGGGGGATTAAACAATGAGCGCGTTACTCTTCACGCTCATTTGAAAGTCGCTCTCTTATCAGATCTAAACGACGAGCGCGCTGCTTATCACCTTCTTGCGATAACCTATCGTTAATGTAGCTTCTCATCCTCGACAGTTTTTCCTCGCGCTGATCTAAACTCTCCTGTGAACGTTTTAATCTAATTCTTTTTCTATTTGCTTCAATCCTTTTTTTCTCATTACTTATTAGATTTTAAGTACTTATTTATATTATTATAGTTTATATAACTACTAGTTATATAACAGTTTAGCTAAAGTAAGGTAGGTAGCTATTTTAAAAGTACCTATCTAATCAAAAATTAAGCATGTAGTAATTAGTAGATTATAGCCACAAAAAATTATAAAATAAAAACTTTTATCAAAACAATTAAACCGTCGAAAAAACTGAAAAGCAAAAAATAATAAACCTTTTTTATTTAACCTTAATAACTAAGTTCTTAAACTAATCTAAGTGTGCTGTGTTGTATGTTGTATTAGCTGACAGAGTGTCGGTCACGCGACGATCGTGGCGGTAAGTCCCGTGTTTGAGGAGTGTCTGGAGAGGCGGCATAGCGCCCTCACCTTCAGGCTGACACAGGTATTGACCGGCCATGGTTGTTTTGGCCGGTTCCTGTGTCGTATAGGCCGGCAAGAGACGCCCGGTTGTCAGCACTGCGGCGACTGCCGCGACGTTGTTGAGAACAGGGCGCTGCACACTTTGGCAGTTTGCCCCGCCTGGACATCGCAGCGCCGTGAGTTGATCGCGGCAGTCGGATCGGTTGCCCTCTCGCTCCCGGCCGTAGTTCTGTCTATGGTCTGGAGTGAGAGGTCGTGGAATGCCGTCGCCTCCTTCTGCGAGGAAGTGATTTCCATCAAGGAGGCGGCGGAGCGGGAGAGGGAGCGTTTAAACCCTCTCCCCAACCGCAGAACCGGGCGCCAGAGGGCGCGAGATGACCTCCAGCCACCCTGAGGTTTGACCTGGGGATGGCGGGCTTTATGGGCCTGCCCGCCATCCAGGTCCGAGAGGTAGCGTGCATGTTCCCACGCGCGCCTCTGTGTCGTGTCCGTCTCCACTCTAGAGTAGGGATTTTAAATGTGTGAGTGTCTAGGGCAGGTCATGTTGTTTAGTAGCCTGCCGTTTCATACGGCGGGCCGATACCTCGACGGGGTCACGACCGCATGTGCAAGTGATTCGCGCGGCCCCGCCGATTACGGTTTTGTCGAGGAACACCGTGGTAGGTTTAGTCGGTATTCCGGGAGATCTAATATCATTATTTCAACATCTTTCTTTACCCTGGTGAGCCGACATAACCGCTCCGCCCGTCCCCCGCGGAGGGGTATGGGTAAATGCATTCCCACATGTAAAAAAAAAGCTGATACGGTGTCCGTATTAATATTTTCAAATAGGTCGTTCAATGGTATCTATGCATTCATAGTAATCAAAAGTCATTGTCATTAGGGCTGACTTCAATCTTGGTTTGTCTAGGTAATGTTCCTAAAAACTAAGGCCACTTTAGTACCTATGGGTAGGTACTATGTGTGGCCTTAATTTTGAGGACCTACCTACTGTTAAAAATTAGATGAGCAGTACGTTGAGGCTACCCAAACAAATGACTGAATTTGATAATAGTGCAATATGTAATGTAATTCACATGACATGTTTTATTTACACTGACTGTATAAATATCATAAAGAAACTAAAACCCGACTACGGATAAAATCGCAGTCTAAAAAGTAGAAAACAAGGAAATAATTCTTGTGTGATATACCTACGTATCTACCAACGCCCTATGCTATTAATTATTATTATTATCGTCTAGTAAGTAGATCATTTGTATATTTCAATTTAACGTATTATAAGTATAGCCTTTGTCGTAATCGCATGGCGTAAATCCCTCCTGTTTCACGCCAGCGCGTTATCCAAAGAGATACCTACAGTGTTTCTCTAAAAGAAAATAATTAATCATTAGTACTTAGGATGCAATAAAATAAGAGAATGCTAATTTAATACTTTTAACATTCTCGCGGTATAAATTTACTACCATACGATGTTTTGTTTGCTTATATAAATAATATGGGGGCATACCTACTTATTTAAAAAAATATATATAATTTTCAAATAAATTAGCAATATCTTATATATTGCTAATTTATTTGAATTATATATTACAGTTAAGAGACGGCAACATATTACATAACATATCATACCGTGACATTATATTATAACTAGAAGAGTTTCCGTTTCAAAGGAAATTCCAATTGTTCTATCTCATTCAAATACCTGCATCCATACTCCTTTTTCTTCTCATTATGTTAATTATATTATGATGTTAGAATATTAAACTATATTATCTTTTCCAAGAATCATTCGAAACAAAAGACATGTCAGTTACGTCATGCAAGAAATTAACGAGATGGGTATAGTCCATTGAAATGTTACATGAGCTTTGCATTTTTTAGAGGACGCAATTTTATTTTTGGGACATGTGTAGGGGGTTAATAGAAGCTTAACCCCAAGTTTGTGGGGTTGCTGCCCTTGTCCCCCGGCCGCCATCTTGGAAAAAGGAGTGCAAACACCTTTTTCGCGATATCTCGAAAACTATGCGTCTTACTAAAAATTCGTCAAGATATAATTTGTAGCAAATCGCTTTGCCCACAAATATGTTCATATAACTTTTTGCCCTAAATTTAAAATTAAAGAAGTTATAAGCAAAAGAGTGAGAAAATTTCTATAAAAATAAACCCCACAAACTTGGGGTTAAGCTTCTATTAACACATGTCCCAAAAATAAAATTGCGTCCTCTAATAAATGCAATATTAGGTCCTTAAACTGTAACATTTCAATGGACTAGTAGGTATTCAAGGAAAAACGGGAAGCAAAACATATTTTATTAGTAACAATTTTTACACCAAAATAATAACTACGGGTATTAACGTTGACTTTTCTCAATTGTGAAGATATTCTTGATTAGTATGAATGCATATCCATTGAACGACCTATTTGAAAATATTAATATGGACATATGGTCACTCTATCAGCTAACACAATATTGACAATTACTGATAGCTATTTAGACCACTCTGGATGATTACAACAATTTGAATGCCGTGTCTACGAATATAAAATTGGATTGATGTTCTTCACATAATTTTGACTAATACTTAGAAAGCTCAAATCTATTTGATGCTGACTGTACCTACTTGTGGTGGTATATTTACCTCTGGTCCCTTTTGTTAAATAAGCATCAAGCACTTAACACATTCAGTGCCGCTAACATGCCTAGCGTGTCTTTACTAATGCCCGCTTATCGCCATGCCGCGAGCACGCCAGGCGTGTTCTCGGTATTTCATCAATACCTCAAAGATTTGACTATATTTTCCATCAAAACGCTCAGAGTATAAACCTCATGCCGTAAGCTAAAGAGTTTCGTAGTGGGCCGCATGGTTTTACATTTCTTTATGTTGTAAAAAAAAGTTATTACGTGAAGCCGTGGACACGCCATGGGTGTTCATCTACAGGAGTTCTCAACCTGCTATATTGACAGATAATTTTATAATGCTAATCTGTACATATAACAAAATTATAACTGATCAAATGTCTGTACATAGAAGATATTTAAGAAACTTTTATATGATGGCTCATTATAACACCAATAGAAGCCAAAGTGTATGTTTGTTCGCGCATCACGAAAAAGCTACTGCACCAAATTGGGTGCGGTTGTCATAGTTGTATTGTAGCTGAAGTAACTTAAAATCTAGTGTATGTTTCATCTTGATACGATGCTTAGATGCGAAGTTACAGACGTTCGAGTGGTTTTTTAACTGGTGTGGTGCGTAAAAATCTGCATCCATAGTAGGTAGGTACCTATACAAAACAAAAATATAGAATCTCTCTTAGATCATTTTAGAAATGTATTTGTGAGCAAAGTTTTAGCTTAACTCAATAAACATTTTTGGTCAAGCGTGAGTCACCCACGGAATCAACGGTTTTTAATCAATCTTAAATTTTTTGTGTGGTTTGACTCTGTTATAACCTTATATGTAAGGATGATTGAATTTCATCAGAAGTTAAACATCAGGACAACATAGAGATAACATATTTTGCTTATCCTAAAAACACATTGACATTAGTACCTAACAAAATGTTGAGATTCTTCGATCAAATTACGATAATTACGTAGGTACCGTGAAATCTATTTCCTGCCATAATTTTATTAATGTCACAAACATAAGTACTATTATAAACATAATATACCTATCGTCTGTAACACAAGAAAGATTAATCAATCAGCACAATTACAGCCGAAATAGCGCTTTTGTGATTTTACCTTTAAATAATGCCAGTGAACACGCCGAGCATGTCCATGTAAATCAATGCAATCGGAGATGTGGGAAACAATATTTCCGCTTCTCCTACCAATCAGAGTTCCGATCGGAGGACAGGGAAATACCCATTTCATCTGGCATGCCGAGGGCACGCCTAACGTGTTCGCGGTTTATATAGGGCGGTATATAACAAAATATCATTTTCTATAAACCGCCATTCATTTCTGCTTATGGTGTGAATAAGAAATACCTATTACTTAGGTTAGGGCAGTATTTTGGGGTTATTCCCAGTTGCCCCCACTATCAACGCCACCACTGGTGACAAATGGGATTTTATGGAACATTTTATGGAAAGAAATCCCATTTGTCACCAGTGGTGGCGTTGATAGTGGGGGCAACTGGGAATAACCCGTATTTTGTATATTTTATACTTTTAACCAAGGGGTGGATGGCCTGTTCGAAAATCTTGGCTTCACCAGAAAAGTCTAATTACCGATGTTATGTAAAATTTAAGAGTACGCGAATTTTTGCCTGGTATAAAACGAATGTGAAAATTTTACCTCATAGACTCATATACTTAATTCCGCCATTTCTTTTATGGCTTGATGGCATTTCTAACGAAGAAACTATATTCGAACGTAGATCCTACTTTGATCAGCATTATAACTACATTTATATAAGTAGAATGTATTATTCCAGATCTGTAACATCAAGATACAAATAAAAAGTATTAGTTGGATATGTAATAAGTTTAATAGTCAAAATCAAAACTACAATATTGCGGCGACATTTATGTAACATCACACATCGTCAAGATATTAGCCTTCACTACCTACACAACACTCATTCAAACGAACGCGCATATTTTGCATAACACACTTCTGGTTGCTCACTAAAAATAATTTGAAGTGCTATTCGATTTTTGGCAAAGATTTTTGGACAGTGGATCTTTTTGATGAGATTTTTGGAAGATCAAAAGCGATAATTTCATTCATTTACGTATTATACTATGTGGGGATGGGTGTCATCACAGAAGAAAACCTCAGCAACATCACTTTGCTATGAGTAAAATTCCAACATTTGTTCAGCATACGTATGTATATCCTTTTAAATAGTAAGAAGCATCTTTAAATCTAGGACAAGGTACGGGAATGACTCAAGCGATAGACAAAATCAGCTGCATGTTTTCTCACCGATTATTTCAGCTGGCCTTTGACCACGGCGGCTGCACGTTGAACGTGTTCCACCAACCGTACAGCTCTTTGTAGTCGCCGGTTATTGTTATAGTCACTCCTGTTAGTCTAAATCTTCTTAACTCTTATATACCTAACTGAACACTTGGATATTCATAAGGAATTACGTTACTATGTACCTACTTATTGCCATTGCTAGAATATGCTTCAACTGCATACGTAAGCTATATTCCCGTCCACGGTACCATAGAAAATAAAAATGCCCGAATGATCAGCTTTCTAACGCTACTCCAGCCCTATCCCTAGCCTCACTACAATATATTATAATAATATATTTGCAATAATTTATAGTTTGAAAAGTATGCGGAGACACCCTGTATAAACAATCTTACCTTACTTTTAATATTTTTCTAATGAAAGAATCGAACCCACAAACTTCAATGTGGCAATATAATACAATCTAAAAATATTCTAGCATCTCGACAAATTAAGTATAAACTGCCATCAGAAACCTCACCAGGTGACACGATCAGGAAACTTGTATAGTTGACAAATGTATTAGTTTGTACCTAAGGCAGACAAAATGATGCAATAAACAAATTCAACTTTATCTTTACAGCTATAATTTAGAAATTGTTGTAAACATTTAACATACACCTATCGCGCAAACAGTTCCTAATTTAAGTGAGCACAGATTTTTATAATTGGGGCAATAATACCTATATATGCTACACATACATGATACTTAGACATGAGTTTCTAACCAAGTCTTTTATATAAAAGACAAAAATAGCATGACTATAAATGTGTATTTTTTCCATACGTGAAACGAAAGAAATTAAAGAAATACAGGTTCGAATGTAGGTACTGTTGTATTTCGTTCAATAAGCAAAAGAGCTGAATGCCTAATCACCCCATCGGCCTCTTTCCTCCCTTTCTTACTGCTTAACGGTAGGTCAATCTACGCTCCCCTTCATAGACGTTTGCCACGTTTCAAGTACGGTACAGTTACTGTAAAGTTATTTCTTTGGAATTGCTTTGAATACACAACCATGTTCTTAAACGGCGTTTACCACTTACCATCGCGTGGGCTGCTGGCATATTCATCGCCAGCAACGAATAAATAAAAACCACAAATATGAAATCTCATCTTTCAGCTCAGATAAATTGAAAACGACTCCATCCAGAACGCTTATAACAATTTGCATGTTATGGCTGTAAAGATAAAATTGAATTTAAGTTGACCACATGATTTTGACTACCTTAAATACTCTGATAAATACGACGCTAGTAATTTGTAACATGCCTACATGCTTCACTAAGTCAAGAGTTTTTAATAGCCGCTCAGCATTTCCCTTGTGTACTCAAAATATTAGGGTCGTCGTGTCCCTATAAGTATATTTACAAGTAATATTATATTTATTATTGCTTTGAAAACGGATTACGTGACGATGATAAACGTCCACGAGGGTAGACTTGATTCAAAACAAACCAAATAAAACAAATATAGTATTATATTCAGTGAAACATTCAAATCCAACATAACACACGTTGGAATATCATCAATGTTTGCACAAAGCTGTATACAGACTCGCCTACACAACGGGTTCAAACCTATAGTTAGGTTAATAGATAAACCAGCTAATATTCTATATCCCATCTGCCACATTTATTATAATAGGCATGTATCAGCTACTAAGCCACTATGTTTCTAAGTTCTTTTCGAAATACCTCAAACCATGTTAATGAAAATAGCGCAATCAACACACATTGTTAACATAAAAATAATCCGAGTCGAGTTGTAACATTAGAAATAAAACAAGCTACACGCGGGGACATCGCACCGACTCCTGTACACACACATCTCACAACTGCGACATGCGAATCTTCTGCAGATGAGAAACAATAACTAAAAAGGGTATAAATTAAATTAAGCTTTACCATTTCAAACCACTAAAAATGTCTTAAAACGTCTAAGGCATCTTTACGAAAACTTATTGTATTTTTTTTTTCTTAATTTATTACATCATATATATACATAATTTCGACATAATCATTTATTTAAAACGTAACATATCTCTGGCAGGTCAAGTAAAAAATTAAATACATAGTAACATTATATAAAATTATATTTTGGAGAAAAGATATCTTAATACTATATGTTGATATCATACAAACAATAAATACTGCCCTGTATTTTATAAAAATAATTTTATTAAGTCCGTTAATGACGGTGACGGTGCCAGGGTCCTCTGAACCAATGTACAACCACACAATGTTCCACGAAAATAACATTTTTGAGAAACATTGAATTGCATCAGTGAAGAGTACTTCTCTCAAAAATATAACTTTACAATGGATTTTCTCAAAGGAAAGATTCTGATTCAACCAATTATATTAAATAGTAACATGTAGACCGCTCGCTATAGATAGCTCGGACGCTTTTAGCCAGAATTAACAATACAGTGCTAACGTTATATCTATTATGTGCAATTAAACCTAGTGTACACTTGAGGCCGTCGACGCCGACACTGGCGCTAACGCTACGCCATCGTACATGTCGTATTACTCTACAGATCGCTTCTGTCGCCTCAAACATACACCCGGGTGTTGGCAATTCGACAATCAATAAAACATTTTATACTTTAGTATATAATATACTCCAATAATTTATATAAAAAACAGATTACACATTGTTTTAGTGGGAGTGTCTTTCAACATTATTCTTTATATAAAAGCACAAACCTACACATGATTGTCGTTTCTTAAGGTATGTGCGGTAGCTATGTACAGGCTTCACTAATATTTATTATCACAATACCGTCAATGTAACAAAAAGAATTCAGTTTTCCTCTAATTCAATATTTAAATTCATTTGATACCCGTGGCAATATCTATCCAATTGCCACGACGCAAAACATTTAGGATTTTGAGCATTCTATTTAAGTTAATAGTAATGTCAAGCAAATTTATGTAATTTTACAAAATGAATCAATTGTAGATAATATAGTAAGCGTAGGTACATTATTAGTCAACACAATATAATATTAATGATTGATTATGTTACTGGGAATTATGTTAATTAGTTTAATTGTTCATCATTCATATTATACCATGCATTCCATCAAACTTGATTACTGAAATGTGTCCAACAGTTACAATAAACTTCTTTTAATATTTATTACAAGCATCTGCGGCAAGCAGACTTTAATTTTAACGGTAAATACAATATTTTTTTTATATAGTACTCTAATGTCTTGTTTACATAGATATTCAAACAAGCATGACAGGCACATTTTACTATTCAAATTCAAGTCTAAATAATGCTATTTTTTATACACGGTGAAAATGCTTTACATTGCCGAATCACCCCATACGACATCGCTCGGTTGAGTGGAGATCCGCGACGGTTGGCACAGCCCCGGAGGCGACACGAGCGTGTCGGCCGCGCCCCGCTCAACCCGCAAGCTAAGATTACATTTAACATAAACAAACACCTGAGAACATACAGTATCTGGCGGGAGGCCGCGCGGCTCACTGGGTGTGGGTAAGGTGTTACACACCGAGCTTGAGTAGTCGCTGACGGAGCCGGGCCGCGCTCTCCCTTGGCCGAGGCGGAGCTCTCTACTGGGGACGTCACCACGCCGGTGCAGCTGCGATCCTAACATCGACGACCAAGTACCTTCATACAATACCAACGACGATCTGTTTCTGATATGAACGTGTGTTTTAAACATAAAAAACATCTTTCTAGAGCCACCGATTAAAGAAAATATATATTCTATACATGAAAAAATATGATGTATAATACTCGACATCGTCACCGGCCCCGTGAGACGTCATCGGATTCGGTGACAAACCTATTGTAAATATCTATACGACGGGCATACAAAGCTACTGTTACAAATCATTATAAAAGCATTTTCTTCTAGCAGGACTACTCTTGTGGCCTCTTGTGTCTATTACACATTCTTTTTAGGATCCGTTTCCTACATGAGTAAATATCGGTAAAAGGAAGTCAAATATTGGTGTTAGCGATGTACATTAACGTAGATATAAGGCTATTATTTGTTGCGAGTCCATGCGATAGTAACACAGCACTTAAGCGTAGCACACTCATATAATTTTATATTCATAAATCGAAGCAAATAAATTATACAGTGTTCCAGCAAACGAAACTATAGAGTATTGTGGGACGGACGTCCCGGTCCCGATCCGGTGTCCGGGTCCGGAGCACGGCGTCCGGTCGTGGCAGTGCCGTGCTACTATCGCGGTGGCGGCGTGTCTAGGTGTCTCGCCCCTCAGCCCCGGAGAGTCTCCGTCAAGCGAACCAGGGAGCGTACATTATGGCTCAGTTGTATATTTTGATGGCCTTCTCTAAATAGTTGACGCGGGAGCGCTTCGGCGTCTTGTTGATATGCTCGAGCCCGAGCCACGGCCGGGCCGTCGCGTCTGGAAGTGACAGATCTATATTAAATTTTAGCACATATTCTTTTGGGAATTGGATCTATTGTAATATATTTTATCTACTCTATCAAGATATAACTGTAATTTGTGAACGCATACTACATTAATGGTTCAAAAAACTTCTAGTTTTAATATACCAATACTTGGATAAAGCTAAAAATTCACTGATAGCATCCATGTTGAGTTGATACTCACTTGCATTACTGCTTGGCCTGAAGTCGTAAATGTTTACTGTCGCTCCTTCACTTATATAATTAGGTCTGCCATTCGTCACTATAGCAAAATTGTACTGAAAAAGAATAAAACATTCATTTTTAAATCTGCCATAGACATTTTTACTGTATAATTTCAAAAGTATTTTATTTACAAACACAATATAATGTCAATAGTTTTAGCTCGTCTAGACTAATGATAATACATATACGCATACAACTTACTACAGCTACAATAAAACAAAAACATGAGACTAGTTTTAGGAATATATACACGGATGGTTTAAGTGGTCGCCTCGCTATTGCCATGGCGCCGAGTGTGGTGGGTTCGATCCCCACATGGGACAAAAACTTGTCTAATCCACAAATAATTGTTCCGAATCTCTGGGTGTTCTATATGTCCGCTGATAAATGTTTATAAAGATCCCCGCGACACATGATTTAGAACTAAGGCGGCAGTAGTATTAAAAAAGTGGTAAGTTATAAATACGGTGTTGTACCTTTTCCCACTCCTTATCGGGTATATCGAGTTTCTTCTGCAGGCGGTCCTTGACGGCCTGGAAGGGCTCGTTGTGTTTTACGCGCGTGTAGAACGGAATACCGAACGTCGCGTAAACTTGCTTATGGAAATGCGCGCAAGGGACTATTATTTCATCCTCCTGCAACAGTAAATGAATTTTAATAACTTAATTTTATTCATGAAGATGCTAGTAGTTTAAATATGACTAGTATTGTCGGCATCATCTTTTGCTAAACTAAAAATAAATGTTTAAGAATACGCTCCCGTCGAAAGAGGCAACGCGACGTCATATCGGACATGTAAAGCTCTCAAAAAGTCACGGCATTGCTAGTACAGACACACATGCTTCTGGCCTCCACCTCTCTTTCAAAGCAGCTGCAAAAGGCCCTTTAGAAACTCCATTTACCAATGACTTAAAGCGGCAGTAGCCCAATGTATGGGGTATTGCACTACCGACGTGATCCCACTCCTAATACAAGACGCATTACACACACATTAGCTTGACTGAAGGAATTCGGAAAAATACTAGGTAGTCATCTGTAGCCCAAATTGCTAGTAATCTTAAGAGAAAAATAATACTATGGACATTTTCCATTCCAAAGGTAGTCCATGAACATGGCTTGCAGTTAAAAAAGGTAGTCCATGAACATGGCTTGCAGTTAAAAATAACTAAGGGCTTAAACTAGTTAAAAATAACTAAGGGGTTAAACTAACAAATCAACTAACCTGCATATTGATTTCATCTTTCGGTATCTCCTCTATTCTATATAGTCTGGGTGGCGAGATCGTCACCTGGTCCAGCGTTAGTTCGGGGTCGGGGCCCGGTGATACTTTGTGACATGACACCTCCACGATTCTTAACCTGAAATATATGGTAAACATAATATTATAATTTTTTTTAGGTATTGCAGTAGTATAAAATGACATAATATAGCATCGCAAGTGGTTACTCTTTGGAGTTTTTATCAAAAGTGCACCAGATCTACATTTCAATCATTAATTAATAAATACCCTGTACCCTGTTGGTATGCCTGACATAATTAAAAACCTATCGTGTCTGGCCGCTGGTGTGCCGCTGCGACATAATAGGTTAAGGTCACAAAGTAACACTTGAATACGTCAAAGTTAAATGGAGAGCAAGTGAATTTACCAGCTACTTTGATTCCAGATAATAAAAGGCGAGTGTTACTGGGCTTTTATTGCTTGACCTTGTGCTTCTTCAGGGAATTTTCAGGAAACAATACAGCCTGTTCAAGGAATCTTAACCAAGACGGCACTAATAATGCCAGTTACCTAAATGACTCCAATTACCATGGTAATAACTCTGATGATTAATACTATGCGGTATTAATTAACAGACACAACACTCCAGACTCTCAGTCATAAGGAACATCATCCAAGTTTATTTTATAGTTGGTTCTCTGTTTTACTTTGACTATAAGTGTAGTAGTAATATATATTTAAAGAATTTGATTGATTTTTAATTTTTTTTATTAAGATGAGTAGAGCAATTACAACAGGTGAACGGTAATTGTTGTGTATTATTGTATCACCAAATAAAACAAAAACAAGTTTTGCTTGGTGATACAGTATGTGGCGGTTGCTGTTCACCTGTTGAATTCTCGCGTTGCAATTTCAACTGCAACAATAGCTGACGCAGGTACCTAATTTGGTCGTCATACAATAAACTGTACTGTATATATTTATATTTTATTGTATTGTGATAAGGAGATACAAATAAAAATGTTTTTCTTTCTTTCTTTAAATTATATAGATAACGTCTAGAACAAAGCATAAATGAATTCACGGTAAACAATTGGTAAATAGCAGAAAACTTACGTTCCAGATCCATCGGGCGACATTTCGACGACTTTAGCTGCTTCTTGTAAAATATCAGAAACTTTACCACCTTTGTTTGGATATAAAATTAATTCCTTATCTTCTTTATAATTTGGACCAACCTGTAATAAAAAATAATTATTGTATTATTAAAACTGAATGGAAATAACAGTATATGTAATTTTTTACTGAAGGAAAGGAAATAACGAGAGAATAAGATTTAATTTTATTGTTAAATTAATAGAGGGTACCTACTGTTATGTTCGAGGTTTCAATACGGTTTTGATGTTGAGAACATAACATATAGTAGGATAATAATTTTGCCTGTACTTATGGGCAAAAGGTTACTCAGCCATATATACCATTCAGATCCCATTTAAGTCTGAAGTAACATAGAACCAGTCTATCTACCTATAAAGTAAAAATTAGTACTAGGCTGAATTCTACTACTAACGACACTATGCAAGAAAACGGCTGAGGATTAAACATGAAATACAATGTTTTGCAGTAAGAGTAGGCACAAATCTATGCTATTTAAACAAATGTACACATATAAAGCTTCTTAAGAGCACTGTAAAAGTATAATGTTCCATTCATTAATGCTTTATCACCACCAGAATACATGTTTTATGTTGAATCTACACAATAATAGGCTTACAATAATCTTACAAGCGCAGCCATTAAAAATGTATGCATTCGATGACTCATTTTTAATATTTAATTGATAATAACAACTTCGGTTTAAAAAACATGTAACTAATAATAATTCATAACTTACCCATAAACATTTGAACTGTTTCTTGTTATCCAATTCATTAACTTTAATAGATAATATCTGGTAGAACAATTTCTTAGGGCACTTTGGTTTACAGTACACTAGCAAATCTTTAAGTATTCCGTCGTATGAGTATCTTAGAGGGAGGCCGGGGGTATCCTTGTAACTGCAACATACAACACCATCATTTAGTACAATAAGCGACGTTAGTAGCTCAACATTAAATTTGTAACAGTATTTTATGAATGAAAAGCATCTAATTATTGTAATATGGGGTGTTAGATGGATTGATTTAACTATTATCTTTATTAGTAAACTATTACTGCTGTAAAAGACAAAAAATTATCACTGTTATGTTTGATAGAGCGATTCAAAATCTCAGCAATGTTTATCGATTTATGTCCTTTACTGTACTACTCAACAGTCACCATAAAAACATACGAACATAGCGTACCATAATGATTATAAACGCGTAATGATAATGATACATACTTTTGACATTTGAAGAACTGTATTAGGTAAGGGTCTACGTTGAGCCGCTGGCCGACCGCCCTCGCCATCTGATCGTAGCGCATCTGCATCGACAGCTCCATTGTGAACCTGAACATCACATTTAAACGTTACCGACATTTATAATATTATAAATGCGAAAGTAATTCTGTCTATCTGTCTGTATGTCTGTCTGTTACGCTTTCACGCCTAAACCACTGAACCGAATTTGATGAAATTTGGTACAGAGATAGACTAGACCTTGGGAAAGGACATAGGTTACCTTTTGTTGTAAATAAAAGGGCATGAAGGGGTTGAAATAAGGGATGAAACTTTGTATGGAATTCGTCATTATCGCGCCTAAACCACAACCGATTTTGATGGAATCTGGTACAAAGATAGACTAGACCTTAGAAAAGGACATACAAAAGGTAACCTTTTGTTGTAAAAAAAGGGGGTGAAGGGGGTTGAAATAAGAGATGAAAGTTTGTATGGGATTTCGTCATTATCGCGCCTAGACCACAAGCGATTTTAATAGAATTTGGTAGAGAGTGGGAAAGGACATAGGTTACCTTTTGTTGTAAAAAAGGGCATGAAGGGGTTGAAATAAGGACCGCTCCCGCACCATGACAGATATCATAAGTACCAGGATATCATGGGAGGAATATTGGTACTTTTAGCTGATGACTTTAGACAGTCCCTGCCGGTTATTACTAGGGGTACACTAGCAGATGAAATAAATGCCTGTTTGAAGGCTGTCTGTCTGTATTATGGGTACACGTAAAAAACTTTTGTCTGCCTACAAATATTCGACTACAACTACACAACGATTCTCACGCAGAGCAATATGCGGCTGCTGTTCCAAAAGTAGGTGAAGATTGTATGCTAACAGAAAGTAACGGCATGATTGTGTAATCATGCCGTAACTCTAAGACGTGAATTCTGTCAAATTGTCCATAACACAGATGATTTAAATAATAATGTCTATCCAGATCTACAAATAAGTATGGGCAAAAGAGAATGGTTGTGTGACAGGTTAATTTTGGCGCCGACAAATGAGACAGTAGGCCAGATAATCGAACACATTATGTCAGATGTTGAGGGAGATGTTGTCTTGTACCTCTCAGTAGACAATATTATGGACACTGAACAAGTGACAACATATCTTAACTCTTTAGAATCATCAGGAGTGCCTTCCCATAAGTTAAGGCTAAAAGTTGGTATTCCAGTTGTTAATGAGAAATCTTGACACAGGCTAAGGCTATGTAATGGTACACGGCAACAAATTACTATTTACTACTCTAGGACGCAATATTATAAAAGCTATGGCAAAAGGAGATAATGTTTTAATTCCCCGTATTCCGATAATTCCGACCAATTGGCCATTTAATTTCAGTTTAAAAGAGTGCCGAACAAAACTGTTTTCCATAGGCATCTCTATGTGGCGAGCTCACGAGTATCAAAGAGATGAGAATGCGAGCTCAAGATAGTCTATCTTGAGCTATCATTCTCATCTGGCAAGGACAAGCGGATTTTCTCACCTCACGCCATTGTCAGATCAGATTTCACAAACATATTTTTGTTTATTGCATATAGTAACTAAGTAAGTGCAGTTGGTTGGTAGAATTCACTGCCTTTATGGCAAATATAGGTATTTGAAAAACATAAATTTTATTTTATTACTGGATGTTCCAGCGGTTTCACCCGCGTTTATCGTTACTGCGCCGCCTCCGTGGGTCGTAGTGTGATGTTATATAGCCTATAGCCTTCCTCGATAAATAGGCTATCCAACACTTAAAGAATGTTTCAATTCGAACCAGTAGTTCCTGAGATTAGCGTGTTCAAATAAACAAACTCTTCAGCTTTATAATATTAGTATAGATAGGTATTAGAAATAGGACAAGTCTATAGTTATTTTATTCTTTTTATCCAATAAATATAGGTTTCATAAAAATACCCATACAAAAGTTAGTAGTCACAATGTGGGTCTAAGGATACTGGCAACTTCAATTAAGTATATAAAATTAAATTTATATCTGTCTAATTTATATGTTATGTAGTTCCAATCTGTTACAGAAAATAGATTGCTACTACATACGAAAATTGATAACTGGTAAATTAAATTAGTTATTCTTGAACCAAATTAAAATTACATCATAATATATGATTGCATGTGGTTAGTTTTCTGCAACATATTATGTGGTATGCGTATTGTCTAGTAACTCACCCAGGATCATTAGGGACAGTCTTATCGACGAACTGCACCTCGACCTTGTAGAAGATGTACTTGAAGTAGTCCTGGCAGGTGGGCAGCTCCAGGTCCTCGTGTCGGTGGTCGGCGCGTTCAAACACGATGATATCGCCGTCCATCAGCTCGTCCAATACCTGGCCGCGTGCACACGACTCAACCCGAGGGTAGCCCGCCTTATGTCCTCCGGCCGGACCGGATATACCAACATATGACGCTCTCCATACGATACGATACGGCTATACATTTATTCTAAACTAACTATTATATTTTGGTTATAATATTTGTGAAATAAAAAAGATTCTTATAAATTGTGGCTAATATATTGCCACTACTGTAAGTATATGATTGTTGATCATCTAATTAAAATCAAAATACTGTTGATTCTTAAATCATTGGCAATCTTCTAACCTCTATAAATTTAAAACAGAAATCGCTTTCCAAAAAAGTTACAGTTCTACTCAAAACTACTCCAAATTACCATTAATTGCAGTTATAGAAAGAATTCACATATGTTTATTTAAATTTTTATATCTAATCGAATTCTTTAGTTGTAATTCAATAATTAGTTCAATAGAACTATGATAATTATTTACTCTTGTAGAAAAAGTTGAATATTAAAGTCGCCTAAAACATTGCCAACACATAAAAACCACTCAATATTTCTATCTAATAAATGAACCCAAAAACAGAATATATTTGAGTTCA
This sequence comes from Catocala sponsa, assembly GCA_963564715.1. NCBI lineage: Eukaryota > Metazoa > Arthropoda > Insecta > Lepidoptera > Erebidae > Catocala > Catocala sponsa. The sequence continues at coordinate 10,406,503 of OY751333.1, forward strand.
ATACGCGTGCATCACATGTTCGTATATGAGAATAATTGTTTTTTGTTTGGATGGAGGACAAAAGTGGTCATGACATAATAAAATCAAAATAGCAGATATGTGTATAATGTTTATAAACAATGGGTTATTTGTAAGAAAATATATTATATTAGCTTTAAAATCATTTGTATAAGAAGTTTAATAATGAAGTAAATCAATAGAATGATGATAAAAGCTGATAAATATAATAAAAATAAACTTATACCACTGTTCAAAGAAATCATTGTCATCAATCATCAAAATTTTTTTGTTAATAATTGTCACTCTATTTACACTTGAAATCCGCAGAAACAATATTTTCTTAGTAGACCATTAATAAAAATTTCTAAGGTGTAACTTTACACTTAAGAACACTTTTTTGCATGTTGCCCTGCAATACAAAACTGAACGATTCTCCATTTTTAAGAGGTATGCATGACTAATTGTTCTAACAAGATCATAAACTGATATATTTTTGAATATATTCAAATATACAGGTTGTTTAGTACATCATGTGTGCACATTTATTCATCAGCACAAATCATGTAGACTTTGGACTTTTCTCTGAACAATGTTATACTAATGTATACACATAACAATAATTAAAATAATATACTATACCTGCACCAGCAATACCTGAATGTAGGAATCAAACTAGAACTAAAATGTATCATAACAACACACTATAAATAGTACTTGTACAACTGACATAATATGGGTACATAATAATATTACTTCAAATATTCCTATGGTTCAACGACCACGAGATATAGTTACATAGTTACATAGACATACAAATACTTTAATACGTAGATAATCATCTAGGTACATAAATACTTAGGGAAATAAATTCTCTATATATGTATTTACTTGGTTTTATAGCTATGCTTATAGTTAGTGAATGGTTTGATAGGGTAAAACTGATAAATAATACCTTTTCTAAAGGCTCGTTATAGTTGCTGATCTTCTCCACAAAGTCGGGTTTGATTTCTTCATATAATACCAGTGGGGTATCGGGCTGGAATCCTGTAATAGAAAATAATTTGGTTGTCAGTTGTCATATATATTATAGTATTTGATATTTTTGTCACAGCTAGAGCATAATCTCCTAAAAACGACTTCTTCGAATAGGTTACGCGGAGATGAAGTAGATGCTGAGCCATGTGCCTATGCGGCACTCTAATTCCGGTCCTCAATACCCTATTAATTGGCAGTTCGAATGTGGTATTTTTACTTTTGACTTTTGATACAAAATTCTCATTCGTAATCAAAATCAAAATATCATTAAATTGCCTGTTATTCATTAAAATTGTCATACCTTTTGGCCATCATATAGGCCTAATTTTTAGGCGTGAAAACTTATATAAATTACACTTATCGCAATTAAATACTATTCCACTATTCAATAAAGCTGATATAAAATATTAGGCAACTGACGACCAGATATTTTTTACAAACTAAAAACGAGAAGAATCTTTGACCAAGAAAACAAGGGAAAATCGGTCGTAATATAGAAAATACACAACTGTGATAAATACCTGCGCGCTTATTGAGTATAGGTATAAGATCAGCGGGCTTGCTCGCAATCGGCAGGTAGTGGTGTCCACAGTAATGGATGCGCTTCTGCTTCGGGTCGTAGAACTTAAAGAACAACACCACATCATTCTCCTTGTCGAATGTAGGCAGAGCACTGAAGCCCGAATCAGGAGGTAGCATTTCCAGGAATATGTTCCAAGGGTTCATGTTTTCGGATACGTCGGCCACGGTCTTGTGTTGATCGTTGAGGATGTCTAAGCAAGTTGGTCTGCAAGTCTGTTGAAACAAAATTATAACTACTAAATCCAGTAGGTACTAAGCAGAACGCAACACAACAAAATATGGCTATAATTAAAAGGACATATCTAAGTCTGGCCTGATCACATAATTACACTTCTAAACATAAAACAGCAAAACGGTATCTGTACCACAAGTCACCACAGAAGCCAAAGAAACTGCTTTCGTCCGCCTAACATGAATCTATTATAAATAAAAAGTAACCAGTAGCAATCTGCCAGCCATACATACAGCCATACAAAGGGCCTATCGGCACACACCATCATGACAATTATTAGGATAACTGAATTTGTTCTGTTCCAGTAAACTATCACGGCAATCTAAGAGTTTCGACCGACTCTCACGAGTATTTTCTCTGATACATACACACACATGCTTGATCACCTGATAAATAATCAGAATCGCAAAGAACATCTATATTTAACCAGTTGCACACAATAAAAGACTAACTTATATCAATCGTATGTGTATACAGAAGGTGCCATAACACTTTATCTGAAATCGATCTCGAAACAAAGCGACCGGCCACAATTATAAGCCACGCATATATTCATAACAGGAGATAACACACATAGTAGGTCAGTCCCTTTAATGGAATCTGTAGTTAGTCATTGATATTATGACTTTTATCAAAATTAAGCCTTGTAGTAAACCTTCAACACAAATTAATCTTACTACATAATGTTTCACTATAATTTATTCTAGTCATTATCGGCACGAGTCTTTAATAAACTTTAATTAGCAGTATTATCATTACTGAATATTAAGTGTTATTAAGGAGTTTACCTGTACACTGTAATACAATGATCGTGATCTATTTAAGCCGTCAAAGTAACGACTATCATGCCACTTCTACAAATCAGTAAATGCGAGAGTGGTGTTTTCCGATGTACTCCACTACTAATCGAACGTAATGTAACACATTGGCTTTTATTTAGCATAGCTGAGCTAAGAATACTATAATATAATGATGGTTATAAAAAACAAACTTTAAAAATTAAAAAAAATTCTACTAAGCTCATTAACCTATCAATATCAAGACATGCGTTTAAATCAAGTAGTGGCCATTCTTTATGTGAAATATGCAGTACCATATTGTTGACACGTCATATTTTACCGCGTTCACAATGCTATAAGAAAGATCTAGGTTGTAATATGAGAGTGTAGGAGAGTCGAAGGAGAGCGGTAAACTGCCGGCGTATTGCTATATTGCGTTGCGTGCTTATGCACAAAGCGCATAATAATATTATCGTCGTGAATTTGTCTTGGTCGGTAATGCAACAGTTCATGCATATTAATGCCAAGTTATTTTTTATTATGATTCTGCTGACACTGTTATAGTTATGATATGGTACGGGTTAATGAGTAGTATCCTTTTGTTCCATTATTTTGTTCAAGGCGAAACGATCTGGAGTTAGAATTGAGATGACGCAAAAAGAACTATGATTGATGAGTTTCAGCTGATAAGCAGCCAATTTAATTAACGTGGGAACTCGCTGCTACGAATCTATAACTAATGTTAGTGTTTCACAAAGCTCGGTGCTTTCCTCCAAGCAAGTTCAATTTGGTAGTAATTTGGAAGAGAAGGTTAAATTGGCGGATAACGAGGTGAGTTCCGCGAAGATTTGATTCGCGTAAAGAACTGCTTACATTTCAGGAGCTGCCAAATACCAGCTTACACTACTTGACCCCAAAAAAGGCGAGCTGTTTGAGTAAACGATGATTTCATTCTCACGAAATGATTAGATATTATAGAATCGCGAAGACAACTTGCTTGTTCTATATCCCTGGTATTTTTCACAGAATGCTAAGGAACTGTTTGAATTGGTAACATTGTCACCATACTGCCACCGCACTGGCATTGCAGCAGGGTTTGCCCTTTCTCAGTTCCCGTCCAGTATGGTATGCTATCAACGATACTAATTTACACTACGGCAACGACTTGGCTGTGAGAGCTGATATTGCTAAAGACCACGCGGCGGTTTTTAATCAGCACTAGCTGTAGTCGCGTGTATATATGTACACGCGACTACATGTTTACCTATCTAGGTAACACAACAGACCTGGTTGGAGCGCGCGCTGAAAGGCCAGGGGCGCAGCTGTTTGAGCGGATACTTGAAGTTGTCGGCGAGCATCTCCATCAGCTCCGCGACCGTGGCCTGCTTGCGCACGCGGAACACGCGGTAGTGCGCGCGCTCGGGGTCGTACAGGTCGTTGCCCTGGTGGCCGTCGAACGCCTCCTCCAGCACCACGTTCACGTTCATGTACAGGTGCGCCTCGTTGCGCTCCTTGCGACGGATCTGGAATACAACGCGACACTCGTACTCATATTGGAAACATAAACACGTAGACAAATTTCAAAAAGAAAAGTTTAAGTAGGAAATACCAGAGAACCGAGAGACAGTACATTCCATTTACAAAAAGTTGCATAAGTGATGCGAAAATTACTTCAAGCATAATATGTAACTTTTTGAAATTTGGATTTTGACGAATAATCTAATAATATGTCAAGCAATGCCTCCATTCCCGAGTGGTGCGTATAAAACTACTATACATATAAAACCTTGTTTCTAACTGCCGGAAACACAAAAGTACATGAATAACTAATCAGGCATAATGCGCGACAATACCAATAAAGTGTAACTTACGGTTTCAATTCTCTTCTCCTCAGCGAGTCTCTCGCTCAATTCAGTAGGTATATCAGCTTGAGTAACCTCTTGCAAGACAGTCTTTAATTGTGAATCCCTGGCAATTAAAGTATTCATTAGCATTATGTATTATCTACTATTTATTATTTCTATTCACGAGAGTATAGTTGGGCATATACCTATAATAAAAAGAGTGGTTGAACAAATCTAGTAACATCATAGTTTATTCTTGTGGTTGACGCAAATGCTTATTCTGAGAACAACAATGGTATATGAAGTTAAAGATCATGTCGTTGATACTGTTGAGCGATTATCAATGTCAAAAAACAGTTTGACAATAACTGAAAAATATCCTTTCAAGAACATTCGAGTACTATTGCTAATTTATGAATCATAATACACGTTTAAATCGTAATTATTTTAGATGAGTTTATCTCATATATGACCTAATTCATCCTTGATGCCACTTCCAAATCAATACATCATCATTATCATATACTCTTTTATTATAATTGTTTATCTATACAAAAGTAAACAGATTATATGTTGTTGTGTTGTTATGTATGTTAATTATTTTCAGATCCCAGCTTACCCTAGGCCGACTAGTCAGATATATCGAAAGTAATGTATGCGTGCACGGATGACGTAGTAGTTTAAGGGGTCGCCTCACCACTGGCGCCGCGCCGAATGTTATGTATTCGATCCATAGGGCCTGTTCAAGTATTACGTAAGCAGTATATCGGGGCGTGCGGGGCTTCGCTTATTTTTGATGACACGGGGGTGGAGGGATCTAGATGGTGATTACGTCAGCAGTCCAATTTCGAGTTTACAAGAAATGTGTTAGCTGAAGTATGGAGTTCAATGGAAATTGATGGCCATCATGTTACTGCAAAATATGTTGGGCCGGGCGAACAAGATCTTCCTGATTTCTCAGACATTAAATGGTATTCAGAACATGTGCGTGAAAGCCAATACTTGCTTCAAATTGTAAAATGTAGAAACATAGAATGCTGTCGTCCAAGAAGTGGCCTATTTAGATTACTAGACAACAGGTTTCTTCCACCACCAGTAAAAGTAAAACAAACAGTTGATTACTTAGATGATGGAGGGCAATTTCTCAATGTTCCCGTCAATTTAGCTCTACGCTTAAATGCTTCAACCAAATATTTCCTGCAAATGCCCAACGATTATTTTCATCCGACGGTAAAATTGAAGCTATCAAGTCGAACATGCAAAACGTGTGGTCTTTATCATGCTTACGTCAAGTCACTAAATCGTCACATCGAGAAAATCCATAAAAAAGTAAACACGTACACTGATATCAAAGTTAGACCTATAAGAGTCGCTACTCGTCGTGCTAATGAACTGATGTGCATTATTCGAAATTTAGAGCACCATGATGTTGAATGGCTCGATGAGAACGACGTAGACATTCCAAAATCGGACGAAAGCGAGCAGACAAACAACATTGAGCAGCAAACATCATCATCGAAAACATAGAATCATGGATTCGGGTGTCATGGACCGAAGACTTAATTGGAATTAATATGTATACCAAAAATTTAAAAGAAGCTTGTTTTGTTCGTAATATTACTTAATATTATAATTTTTGTACTTTACACTATGTTGAAAACCGTGTCGATAAAGTTTGTTTAAATATATGCGTTAAAGTCCTTTATCCTAAATCTATTTTCTTATTTCTACAATTATAGCTGCTGCTCATGAATCAATAAAAAAACAGAATACATTAAAAGAAAAATGCATATAACAATGTTTACGTAAGCTTTGCTTACTTTTGCTGACAATTGTAATAAATCTGCTTAAGTAATACTTGAACGGCCCCATACGGAACAAAAAATTGTGTGATCCACAAATAGTTTTTCTAAAGTTCTCCGCGACACAGAAATTATGCCTAGTGTGAGAAATGTTTTAAAAAGAAAAATAAAGGAATGTATGTATATATGCAGTAAAGGTGGCTTACCTAATATAAACCAACATGTAAGCGTTGGTGCAGTGGCGCACGGTCAACGCCATGTCCTCGTCATGTCCGCCGTAGTTGTACTCGATGGCCTCCTGCTTCGTGCAGCGCGAGACCACGTCATCGTCGAACTTGCACCACTGTACACACAACACGCAGAGAGCGATGGTCAGAGACGAGTAGTAAACAACGATAAAGAAAATTTTATATTTGACCTAAACTAACTCAATAAGAATAATAATTGTTTAAGTCTTACTTTATGGTTAAAATCAAATGGTGTTATTCATAAAAATATCCTACTAAAGGCTTAATACGATGGATAGTTAAAATACTTCGTATTCTAACCTCCTAATTAATATTATAAATGCAAATGTGAGTTTGTTTGTTTGTTACGCTTTCACACCTAACCGACGCAATCGATCATCATTAACTCTTGCATAGAAGTTGTCAGGGGTACCTTTCATGCAGAAAAAAGTACTGTTACTAATCTAACCTACATTTACGCGAGCAAAGCCGCGAGCAAAATCTAGTTGGTTATGAATTTAGGTTATTATAGAAAAGAATTTATACCAATATTATCATCTCACCTTCCCGTCGCCCTTAGGGTTGATAAAGACAACATAGTGACCTCCGTGATTGTCCCCCGAGTGAACTAAAACCGCGTGTAACGTGTAGTCGGCCGGAGTCTCCGGCTTCTCCTGTAGATACGCGTCCAAGTTGATGTGCTCGTAGAATTCAAACCTGACATAATATAATGAGTTCTTTATCTTTCTGATATACCTTACAAGAAAGAAATCTGCATATCAATTTAGCTGTTTCTACTTTACTTTATTTATCTCCAACAAAGAATATACACATAATTTAACAAACATATTAACATAGTGTACTCCTTCATGTATTTCGTCGAAACAGAGAAATAAATGTATGTTGCTTATAAATAACTGAAGCTACTAAGTGTAAAATAGGTAATTTTACATACATACGACAATTTTACCCTGAAGAGGTAGAAAGATTATGACCACCATATTTCGTATTCAACGGCTCACAAGCAAGGGGTAAACCATTGCCATACACAATGCTTACATGTAGGAAGAGCGAATCTATAGCTATCTTCCGGTACTGATAACCTAATCTAACTAGAAGAATATAGCTAAAATGAAAATAGAACTCATCATCATCATGATCATCTCAGCTGAAAGACGTCCACTGCTGATCATAGGCCTCCCCCAAGGTTTTCCACACACACCAGTCTTGGGCCACCCGAAGAATAGAATAGTACTCACCTATCATTAAATTTGACGGAGCTATCAGTGATGGGGTCGTATTGGAACCTCATAAGGTGCAAATGCAATACTGGAGGGAATGATGCGAAGATTACTCCCTTCTCCGCCTCCTGAAGTCCGTGCTCACCAGCGTCGTACTTGTTCTCACCGTCTAAGGTTTCTGTGCTGATGTAATCTTTGAACGATTCGTCGACTGGAATACGAGAAATATGTTTAACATCACTGAAATACCTTCCAGAATATGAAGATCAATTTTATAACCAATAAATATTATAAGTGTACGAGCTATGCTGTGCATTGACCCGACACGCCGCGCGGTAAGTGCGTCACATTTAGGTGCATCAGCTTTAATATAAGGAATTTGAATGAAAATGAAGCAATAACATAACATGAAAATGTACATTTAAATATTGTTCAATAGCAATAATAACGTTCTAAAGAACAACGTCGTCTACTAATTTCAAACAAACATTAAAATCGTGAACATTTCAACACATCAACATTCACTCATCTTTACATTTACAACAAACAAATACTGTTGGGGACTCCAACTCCAATGATAAGAATCATTTTATTAATCAGGGTTTCGATTTTTTTTCCGAGACTCTATTTAACACTTAATAGTTTATTTATTTCCAGAAATATATAACAATATAAAATATTACATTGACTCTAAACTAGACAGGACTATTATGACAATCTTGCGAGACAATATAGAAGGTTAAATAATTAGAATAATTAAACAATAGGTTGCTTACATAACTTTGTTTTATCGGTTTTATTTAGCCCATTGCCCTACACTGATAAAAATAAATGCTGAGCTAACAATAAGTCATAATGAATGTATCATTGAACACATGAACTGGTATAGAAATATTGGTATTACTTACTATTTTTCTTCCCCTTGATGTTAAGTTGTATGTCGTAGAAGGTCTCGACCCGAGTGCTGGACACGTTGACGTTCTTACACTTAATGTATGACGTCATCTTGCCCTCGAACAAACGCGGTACTGTACCCTCCACACATGTTCCCTTCATTTTACTCTCCAATTTGTCTAGCAATACCTAGAAAGTTATGTGTAATGTGTAAAATGCAAATAGTTATAGTTTCATAAAATATTAAATAGTAGCTACTGCCTAGGAGACCACTGAACTGCCACGCAAAGGGAGACCTTTGCGTGGATCAAACTTTAGATAGTTTGATCCCAAGGCACGCACCCCAAGTTATTATGCGCATTAAATAGTAATCCCTTTAACGGTAACGGTAGGAGAACATCGTGAGGACACCTGTGTGTTAGAGTTCTCCATAAAGTCGGCCAATCTGCACTAGGCCAGCGTGGTGGACGATGCCCTGATCCTACTCCCACTAAGAATAGGCCTGTGCCCAGCAGTGGGCCAGTTGATATATACGAATGTATATTTTAATAACATGTTGTTTTTTTATTTCGATGGTGTGAACCTTATTTGTACTTCCCGGAGAGCGGCGACGTTAGGGATCCATCACATGTAAAATTTGCTAATGTCTGACCATAAGAAGAGACTATCGTCGTGTACCAGTTAATGTTTGTGTCCTGATACCGAGAATTGTTTGACAGACATTATTTATCTTTCACCTACAGATTTTCGAGGATTTGAGGTAAGGATTTAAATAATTTCATTGTAAAGACAAAACTGTGTCCGAAACGCAGACGACGTGTTCGTATCGTGAGTAGAATTTTTAAGAACTAATGCATAACGTAATTTTTATTGAATATCAATGAGCATAAAAGTATTCCCACGTGCCGTGATCATGTAACTTCCGCATTTGCTGTGATATAGGTGTGTCCTTTAATTACGAAGATGTTTGTGCGGACATATTAAGTTCGTCTAGTGTCATCGCAGGTATATAGACGCTAGTGTTAATGAAAAATAGTTATACGATACTGAGATATTTTAATACCAAAAATGCGTCGGCCTGTATAAATAAATTTATGTTTTTAATTTAAGAAAAGATTAAAAAGACATTTGCGATGGTGTAATACCGAAAATCACCGCACAAAGGTCAGTAGCAGCTTACTAGGAGCACGGCACCCATCTTAATGTTACAATTAACTTATAAATACATACCCTAAGAAACTCCTGCACATCATGTTGCATAAAAGAATCAAGTGTCTCCCACCCAAAACTCTTAGTAAGCTTCTTGGTGCCCACAGGTTTATCCGAAAATTGTAACTCGTAGAAAACTCTTTGAAGCGCCAACGCAACAGATCTACAAAACATCATTCATTACACGATTGTCATAATTACGAAATACTAAGCAATTAATCTTAGTAATGAGATCTCGTCGAGGATAACAATAATTATATGCAGTTACCTGGTACTATCGTCAGATTCCGTTGGCATCTTGTATACGGCCTTACGTAGTTGATTTGTGAAATACAGTGTTTGTAACAACGAGTTCATGTAACAAGTTGCACCTTGATTCTTTAGACCTAGAAAATTACATACATTCGTTTTACATAACTGATATTTTATACAAAATAACGAGTGACTTGACTACGTAAAAGCGAATTCTATTTTATTAAAATATGATATGTCAATATGAAACATACAACCTTGTTAATCCATAATAGAATCTATGTAATTTTTATGGATGTTTAACAGCTTTCACACAACATATACAATTATTGTAACAAAAATAAACAGCTAATGACAAACTCATTTATTTATCCTACTAATGTTTAAGTGAAAGTTAACATGATTGTTACTCAATCACATCCTAACTGCTCAATAGATATTTAAATAGTTAAAAAGAAATGCGGAGTAAGTCACAGGTAGTAGCTATTTTTCAAACAATACTGACCAACATAACCGGTGTGTTTCTTTGAGTCCCATGAGACGCCGTGCGGCGCCTCGGCCGTCACGTGTACCTCTAAGGTGATGGCGTCTTCCTTTATGTAACCCTTCTCCGGGTCCAGCACATCGTTCCACGCCATGAAGTGGGAGAAACCCCAATCATTCTCTTTACTGGAGAAAACAATCAACATCAGTAAAACAATAAAAACGACATTTAAAAATAAGCTTAAATGAAAATTGTAATGTTATATACCTATAAAACAAATGCTGAATCTTCCTGAAGAAATGTTCGGTATCTGGCTTGTGGGAGATCAGTCTTAGCTCAGCCATAGCATAACACGACCAGCTTGAAGATTCACTCTCACCATTGCACTGGAGAAAGAATCCTAAAGACTTTTGTTGTTGGCGGTCCGGGGACGGCGCTTGTCTTGGCATCACCATTATCTTCCAAGGTAGATTCCGCACGTAGCATGGAGGAGACAACACAGAGTCCTTCAGATTCCTGAAGTTCTGTACCGTGAAACGGAATGTCGCCTCTGATCGTGCCTCGTCGTCTTCCATTTCGGTGTCGAGACATGCAAGCTGTGACAACATAAAAAAAAGGCAGCCCATCAAAGTTTGTTCACGACGATCATTACGTATGTAATTTATGTAAATTTAATCGGGATTTTTGACAGTTCGACGCTTGAACATTTATTTACATTTTTGCAGCACTGATATTGCTGCTAAATTATTATTTCGACTAAGCTACATTTTATTTTGTTGTGAGATACTACACTTTTAATCTGGTTCGCCACAATCGGAGGTCTGATACTGTATCTAGTATAAGACAGGTACTTACTAATACGATAGTATTTCAGATGAATCACCTACTACCACATATCATTTGCGATTAGTTGTAGGCGTATGCGCCAATCATTCAAAATTGCACAGGTAAAATACCCACGAATGTAGGCGCAACATGGACTCGAGAATATGTGATATAAAATTATTACCTACCTCATGTCATCTTTATTTAGGAATAACTAATATATCAATCTTAAATTTTTTATTAGATTTTATTAGAATATCAACTTTGTGTGAAACCTGAATACTCTACACAATAAATAACTAATATCTGATAGAGAAAGGGATTATGTATCTGATGAAAACTTTACACAAATAATAAAAAAGTAGGCAACAGGTAATAAACAAGATGCTATTAACAAAATGCAAACATCAATACCAATATTTTGAAACAAGGCATTCTTGTAATTCTTGTTGTGTAAAATTGAGTATTTTGATATTTTTTATTAGCAATCACATTTTTGGTAGAATACTTTATCAAGGACACTTTAATGATTTTAGAGAGGTTATGCTATTATTATCTTTATCACATAACAGATCATAGATAAGAAGTTATTTTTGTCAATAAACATTCAAAGATTAAAAACTTTATTTTATTGATGCACTTGTCTTCAAAGCACTACTTTAACAATACTCATACTCTCTTCTATTGCCATTGAATCCTATAACTTACCTACATGTACCAAATTTTTAACCTCTCAGCCTATAATTTACCAGGATCTGTCTTGGCATGATGGTGTCAGTTTAATGGGTCACAGGACAGGGTCCAAAAATAACACAATGATTTTTTTACTGTAGTGTGTCATACTGACAGAGAATGGTAGAACAGTTAAAAATAAAACAATGTGCTATGTTGATGTATGTTCCAGCAGATGAGAGATTAAAGATTGACCATTATCTACATTTTAGTTAATCTAGATTTTAATCTACACATGTCACAGGAAAAAATTTTAACATGATAAGTGTTTGTTATCAGACAATCCTTGCATTGCCAGATAATCTATTCACAGGTAACAGCTATGCTATTTATAAGTAAAACAAGGTGTCTCTGGTCAAATTGGCTCATTGACTCAATTAACTCACTGGCATGTCAGACGATGTGGTCTCCTGATTCTTCATAACTTCTCCCATGACAACCTCTCCGTTGGGACCTTTCATAAGATCGTCCTCCCACGTCTTGTCAGTGACAGTATCTACAGTCTCAACTGTAAAATACATACATTACATTATACTAACATTTTACATAAATTGTATAAACAAAATATTAAAATTTCTGTCAATATTTACTCTTTGTTTTACAATAATTGGAAATCTTATTAGAAACTAAACTTATTCACTATAGGCCCATTTACATAAGGCAAATGTCTTGAAGTGTCTACTTGTATTACTTAGTAAAAAAAAGAAAGTATGATACTTGCATCAAGAACCTCATCTTATGTATATGGGCCTAATGTTGTCCAAAGCTGGCTATGTTTTTATAAAATTACTCAATTCTAGGGATGGTCATGTCACAAATATAATGAAATGCTGAATGTGATGGAATAAATGATGAATCCATCTGTCAATTTTAATGAATTAGCCATTGTTTGGATGCCAGTTTTCCGACACAATGTCTTTATCATTGTCTCAATATGGTTAAGCTGTCAGTGTAAACTGAATGTATATCCACAATTTCTACTTAACCCTCTAGGAATCTAGTTTTATTCTATATAGGAAGATAGTATACAAATGATACACAAGAATTGACAGCTAACATGTTTACAGAAACAAGTCTTTAGAAGTAAATTAAGATAGAAAAGTAATTATATTATAAAATATTTGAGACCTTTTAGAGATTAAAGAACATAATAGTGCTTAGTGGAAAGATGTGTCAGTGTGGACAGAAGTTAATTAACCCTGGTGAACCTATTTACACATAATTATACACAATAAATAAATAAAATTATATAAATACATACCCAGTGGCTTTTAAAATATGTATATATTTATCACTCACTACAGTTTACTTAATAATTAACAGTAACAATATTCAAGATCAAATCCATCCATTGTTTTACTGATGATACCTATGACATTAGCTGTCACACTGTCAGAATATTAGAAAAGTAAATTCACTTCTAACCAGTATTGTCCCTGCTTTGACTTTACTGAAATAAGTATGGTAGAGCACTGAATAATTCTTACAGAATTTATGGATCAATGTAAGGCTGTGTCAAACTTTAATATTACCAACATAACCAAGTATAGTGTTAAATAAACTGCACAAATCATGTACTCAAGTTGTACACTATATAGATTTACCACCTGCTTAGTTAAAGTGAAAGATAAAAGTTATCAGTTATCAGCTGGTAATCTATGGGATCACCAAAACTTTATGACACATAGTTTTAAGATTATATACATGTAGTTTTGTTTATATTCACTATTTTTACATGTCTCATCATATGGCAGTGAATGTACATGTCTGTAATGTTCAGTTTGACATTTAAATTTGCTAAGGTAACCTACACATTGATATAAATAAGCCAAGTTCAACACTTCACACATATTGGATATATTTAGATTGGTAAATATTAACCTTTTTTCTATTTATATTTAGTGTATATTCAACATATTTATATTCCCATAGGTAACACAAAGGTATTCTATATTTAGAAATTTAATTTTACTCATTCAACAGCGACTTGCACTTTTTTGGAACAAAGAATGTAGAGTTCCCAGTCTAATAGGTAAACACTCAATTACACAGGTTTATTTATACTTTACACATTCAATGATTATCTTTAGCACCAAAACAGAAACAACAAATAACAATGTCAATATAATTAATACAATTTGAGGTTATATAGGGTAATCTAGTTAGCTAACAGTTCCAATAATTTACAACTACATTGAATAAGCAGTTTTGAAAAGTGACAATGACAAATATATGTTTCCTTCAATGTGTTTTTACTCGAACATGTACGATGCGTGAGTATAACAGTACATTATAATGTAAATATTGTGACATCACTAACCATCTTGAGTCTCCATCTCCTCGACCTGGTTCACATTAGAGTCGTGCTGCTGCCTGTCCGGGGCAGGCGTGTGGTTCATGTTAGCCGGGCGCGCCACGGGGGACTCTCGCCCACAACTCTTTGAAATTTCCTAAACAAATATTTCACTATAAAAACAGACTTTATGCGCACCGCTTATTCACACTTATGACGTCCGATGACTGCACTTCACGTACCTTTAACGCCAGGGGATTGCTCCCTTTGCACTTGCCGAAAATCCGTTGAACAAACTTCAACGAACTTTTCTCATCTACTCGAATGCCCTGCGTGTTTGGGTTTTTATTTTTCTTCAACGTTAAGCTGTTAAATTTCAAAGAATGTTTACTAGCGGCGCGGCCGATGTCTGCAAATTTCAACACAAGGGCCCGATAATAGATAGGAACGCTAATAGCACATTCCTAATCTTATAATCATTGCCGGAATTAGTAGAACACTCTGTCATACAGCGGTGCAACAGGAATATTCTACAACGTATCCGGGAATAGACTTATTTTCGCGAAAATAAACAAAATGGTGGATGTTAATTTAATTTCTGGCTTCGGATGTGTGGCCCGGTTTGATCGACGAATGCACCATTTTATCATTCTCTCACATTCACCCTAGTGACGTACACGGTACATGGTATTCATGGAAGAGAATATTTCGGTTTTTGTTATAAAAAAATTATATTATATTTTATATTTATCAGTTCAAAATTTCTATTATTTTACGGCTATGTTGGTTTAAAAGCGAACTAGACAGTACATAACGGGATACTAAATGTTTGATTCGATGATTCATGCATATTTGCCTACTTATTGCCATACATGTTGGCTTAGTTGGCTTTGTCAGCTATTAGTTGGATAAGGAATGCTAAAGCTGCGTGTATGCGAAAAAATCGTACTTTAGTTTAGCCTCAACTGTGCACATTATGACTGAAATTGGATGAATTTATTTAATATTGCTGTGTACGAAATCGGAAATAATTGCTACTCGGCATTTTTTATACGTATGTCATGAAATCTTTGTGTAACGACAATTATTTTTGTACCAGTATATTATTATTACTATGAAAGCACAGAATATAAATTTAATAGTACTATAAACCAGAAGTATTTAAATTTTAATATAAACAAGGACCTAAGTATTCAGCAAGCTTAAGTACAGCTGGCTGAATTGGTACTTGTGACATGCAACATAATATTGTAAAGAACTGGGCTACATTTTATCAACAGAAGTTGAAGTTTGCATTAATAGTTAGTATAATGTTTACATAAACCATAGAAAAATATTTATATCTTAGTTTTCATAGACATATAAGACTTCTTATAATTATGTCTGTGATAGCTAGCGACAAAGAATACATAATATGGCAAAAAATTTAAAACATGACAACATTGTTGACATTATTAAAAATCACTGAAACCCACAAGAAAGATAGGTACTTAACCACTTAATCTAATGGAATATATCTATAAGTCAATAGCTGGGCTTAGAATCCTCTTACCGTAGTATATTTATACTCTTTGGAATCCTCGGGCATAAGCGGCCAAAACTGCAACCGTAATCTTTCAATATTAATCGTTTATTTATTATCTATATATAAAAACCTTGCCATTATAAATATTTAATTTCTACCCTTTAATATATATTTAATAATTAATTTTCTATTGAAATATTCATACGTTTTCTAAAATATACATATCGTCATGGAAACCACGTCTACAAGAGGGTAAATGTAGATATTATAATTTTTTTATTATTATGATATTAGATGATGCGCGATACATATGGCGTGCGATATTATGTACATACCTTGTTGTACAAGACTAAGCAATAGATAAATCACACATAAAGACCATAATTGATCACATGCGTATACTATTAGATGTACTGAATGTTAAAGATTCATATTATTACCTGCTACTTAGCTATTCTGAATTATCATGTGGTTATGGCTGTCGCAAAACTTCATAAATGGAATATAGGTGATTTTTGTTCGCGTTTCTATAAAGTATTCCATGCTAAAGGAGACCGTCCATATTCAGCTTGCACGTGGACAATCGTCTTATAAACAAAGTAAAATATTAAATGTTTTGTTTTAATATATAATAAATATTGGTTACCATCCAGTAGTATGAAATTGACATATTTTATTTATATAATAGATCAAAATAATACACATAGCCTGGAAGCAATAGGGCAGTATTACTGCAACTGCATAGTCGGCCGAAGGACTGTTGCAGTTGGTTGCTGTGCGCACATAATGTCTGTAATATGGTACCTAAGCTGAGCAAGGTATGAAAATGTCACTGCACCAGCCCAGTTTTTGGAAAATATTTTAATAACTTATGAAGGTGATGATGACACATGAAAATAAATATTTATTTTAAAGAATGTGTTTTATTTTATTATTTAACGAACTTGATACAAAACTTCAAAGAATAATGTTTTCTATTTAGTTTAGGCTACTCAAAATTAATATTGTTATCTATACTAATATTATAAAGCTGAAGAGTTTGTTTGTGTGTTTGCTTGAACGCGCTAATCTCAGGAAATACTGGTCCGATTTGAAAAATTATTTCACTGTTAGATAGCCCATTTATCAAGGAAGGCTATAGGCTATATATCATCACGCTAAGATTAATAGGAGCTGAGCACCAATGAAGAATGTTTCAAAATCAAAGGGTATTTTTCCCTTTTGAGAGCTTCCGCTGCGTGCGCTGCGTAAACAGTTAAAGTTTCGCAAAAATCATGTATGACAGAATGGTTCCCCTTTAAAAGTTCTAAAAAAAAGTCCGCAACAGCATATGTCTATCTTTTAAGGTTGGCTCACCATAACCATTTTTATGCTAACCAAATTTGTTCTAAAATAATGCATTATTTGCGAAGGTATTATTAGAAACATGATATTAATCCTTATCCAAATAAATACGTTATTCATCACAAGTATTTAATTTAAAACAAAATTGCCCTTTACATCATTCGATTTCTATGAATATCTTAGGAGATATCGCAGTTTTAAAATAACATTGCAGCGAAATAATTACCCATTACAGACATAGTACAAACGATGTTTCTCCTGGTTTATTCTGCGTGATTACTACTGGTTCGATTTGCAAAATTCTTTTAGTGTTGGATAGCCTATTTATCGAGGAAGGCTATAGGCTATATAACAACACGCTACGACCCACGGGGGCGGCGCAGTAACGATAAACGCGGGTGAAACCGCGGGAACATCTAGTTACAATATAAAATTGTTCACGCCCAGGCCAGGGTCCCATACAAGGTGGTCGGTCTCCTTTAATTAATTCAAATGTATTTATGGATTAGCTGTGTAAATGTAACATATGTACGAAGTCACTGTCAGATTTGTAATATTTAATTATAAAATGATTACAGGTCAATGGTCATTTTACTGTCTGCCTATCAACCCATTTATTTAAATATTTAATTTTTCTCTCTTTTCACTCAGGCGTTGGCAAATCATCGGTACCTTTTCGATGGAGCCAATTGAATTGATACCGGGAAAAGTTGAAGTAGTGAATTAATAAGTACCTTGTACGATATGTACTAAGTGTACGTACCATATTAGTATGGATAGAATTGTTTTAGAAATACGTAATAACCTTTACTAAATTCTACTATGTGCTCAAATTATTTTTGACGGTAGTAAGAAATGCTTTGTTCGGTTTTCTTTAAGGTTCCTTGTTATTCAATTAATTAAATGTCGTTTTTCTAAAGGGCTGTTATTAATTTATTATAGATTCTAGCTCAGTGCATTTTAGAAAACTTAAAAAATTATTAGTATTTTTGTCAACCCCTTGAATTATGCCATGTGCTTGCATAAAGCGGCTTTTAGACTACGCTATAATATAAAAACATATAGTATATAGCTCATAGCACAACAACGTTCACACTGTACTGTACTATATATTATTGGCTTACTATACGCTATGAAATTGGTGCGATGCACTGAGTTCATGCTGTGCTATATCACGCGCTGCCCTCTTCCTCCTCTCTCACCCTAGGCCTCCACCGTCCCGCAAGCGAAACGCGCGTCACCAAACGGCTGGACACGATCGTGTGCCGACGAATTTGCGCTGGCGCCAAATGATTGTTTTTGTCGTAGTTTTTCTCTATTGTAGATCTAGGATTACAAAATGGAACAACTGACAACTGAGCTTGCTATATACTATAAATGCTTGCGATAATATCGCGTAATGTGAACACCATGCTATATACTATAGCATTAAGTCCTTCTTTGCTATACTATATAGCACAATAGTATAGCGTAGTCTGAAAGCCGCTTTAGAATATATAATTTTGAACTCAGTACGGCAGTATGCGGAAATCGGAGATCGATATATCTACCACAAAATAATATAAACAACTACTCTATTAATCATAAAACATAGAATATTTTTGCCGAGCAATTAAACTTGCACATCACTAGATATTTGATAATAAAATAAAATATGTGGCACTGACCCGAGCGCTCACGAATAGTCAGGAATACCTACACACGACGACAACAATAATAATAGCGCGACACTCGATGCTGTTACTGACATAAGTCGACTTAGAGATATTATGTAAAGTATGTGTGTCTTTGTGCGTCAAAACAAGTAATTGTATGAAGTCGACCAACTTGTTGTCTATTAATGTACTGTGATTTAGAAGTTTGCTACATATTGATTTAGAACACTTTACACATTTTACTAAGTATTTTGTAAGATTCCTATTATTTATTCTTTACAGCTAACTTATTTTTTTTCTGTTTACACTACACTGATAGTAAAAGACACACTAAAAGTAATTATTCTTACACAACAAAATTACTTTTCAAACCTATAAGGTAAACATGTGCAATACATTAGTCACGTACCTACGCGTTAGTATGAATAATTTAATTGAACTCCACTGATATACCTAATTATGACATAACCAATGAAAAAGATGCATAATATCTATAAGAAGCAAACACGGTACTTTATTCTAACTTACAGTTGCTCGATGGATACATCGATATAAGCCAATTTTATGTGTATTTTACCAACGGAACCCTTAGTGTGTGCATCAAACACACTTGGCTACTATTTTGACTTTATTGTTTGACATTTCTTTGACATATGCATACCTAACTGACATTTCTAGTGCGAGTTGTCCTTTATTTTTGTTAAGAATAAATGTGCCGAATACTAATAAAAATATATAATGTTTAAGAAGGAAAACTTTAAAATAAGTTCATAATCATGTTTCCAACTAATCATAAGACAATTTTTGTATTGGACCACACACCTTACTTTGGTATATCTTCAGACAGTCCGATAGATTTTGATGTGCCTAAAAACCGGGGATATCTGCCAGTGCCACCGATTTGTAAGTCGTTGTGGACGTGCAGTGTTGAAGCAGCGGTCGAGTACTGTAGGATTGTATGGGATCTCTTTCCAGAAGGAAAACTGGTAAATCTTATACTATTTATAAATAAAAATATTTTACCCATATATTTCGATTTGTAAAGCAATGTACTGAACATTATCTTTTGCATAGTTTTTATGCAGCAAAATTTATCTTTTGCCTAGTTTATTGAACTTCTGAATGTTTTTATTATCCAATTGTGTACTCTTTTTTATTAACTCCTAAACTTTGTTTTATAATTTTATGGCATTTAAGCTCCGCTCCTTGAATCAATTTCTGTCGAACAGTGTTGTCAAGGAATCAAATGCACTTTCTAAAAATGTTTTATTGCCATATCACATTAAATAATGTTTAAAACAGGCTTAACAAGATCTCCATATCCATATCTCCATAGCTCAATATAATGTTATAGTGTTTCAAATATACAAATAATAATACATTTTATGGTGGCTTCGCTAGACATCTGTTTTGGAAATAATCAGTATTCTTGTTAAGCTAACCTAAATGCTTGTTTAAGGAGTGGTTTAATTGATGTAATAATTTTATTGCTTACTACCACAAATACTGCCAGATACTGCTACTGGGAATATACTCACCAACAATGCTAATAAAGTTTTGTCTGACTCTGTAATTTAATATTGAACCTAATAATCTGCATTCATCATAATGTTAGCTAAACAATATTTGAATATTAATAATCTTTATTCTTAAAAATGTTTACAAACCTTATTTCATACATACGAATGATTTAAGCATCTGTAACAGAAATAGGCTAGACTTGTAATTTGGCTGCTAGTGCACCTTGACTAAAATAAAGAAATGTTAGCCGAATGAGAATCTATCTATCTTATTAAAAATGTTATATGAGATTGAGAAATAGATTTTATCATTTGAAATTTTCAGAGTCAATATAATAGACAGCTACTTTTTTATACAGCCATCTATGTCCTTTGTCTATGCATATGAATACCAATATCCAGTTGTATAACTTTTTATAGGGTCTGCCAATTTGAATCTGCATTTATGTGGTGTTGGTGTTTAAAAATAACACATTAATGATAATATATGCCATAGTTTGATAGATTCTTATGATTTTTTTAATTTCCATATTATTCCAGGTGAGATTTGTAGTTAGTGATTCAGCTGCACACATATTAAACACTTGGGCCGTAACACAGCAGAATTTAACTCATGTAAGTATTGAAACAATACTCCATTTGGTTAGGTACTTAACTAAAGGTATACAATCTTGATGTGACTTTTTACACTAACACAATATTAAAAGTAGAGTATTAGTATTAGTAATGGTTATTGTTGTATTTACATTGATCTTTAGCAGCATTTTATTTTTAAACTGAGATGTGTATGAGTAGTACCAGACTGTTATATGTAACTCCACCTTACAGTAGACTGCAAACATACACTTTTATGGTGTGCTCCTAGGTCTGTATGGGGTTCCAAGAATTTCTTTGCAGTGGTTTTGTTAATCTCCTTAGCTTTTCAATTACAGACATACTACAATCTTGAAGGTAGCCAATTCGCTCTTTAGTCCTTGCACTGGTAGCACATAAACATTTTTCTTTGAAGTGTTGTCAAATCATAAGCAGTTGTTGCAAGAAACCTTAGGCTACCATAATTACTGATCATCAAGCTGGTCATATGGTTGACAGCCGCAAAAGAAAACCCACTATCTACAACACTCATTATCCAGCTGGTCATATGCTTCTGGATACAAAAAAAATTACTGCAAAAGTATTTTTATGTTTTTGCCCTTGTTATATTTGTAGATTCTAAATGGCTTGTGCCTGGTGGGCCCCGTGCGACGAGGTGCTGGCGGTGACGTGGCCGGTCTTTGTGCCGCCATTGAAGGCCTTGGTGAATCCTCTCCTGCGCAGACTTCCAGACCTGCCGATAGACTTTTCCAGAATCGGTGAGCTATGATCCCGACATAGATCTCATGTTGTTTAATATCTGGTTAAAGACTTGATTTTCGCATAAAGAAATTTACATTTCACTTAGATGATAGCACTATGTAAAGTGTAAAAGTGGTGTCATCTGTGTCCGAATGACGAAGTTTAATACTAGTGTATATAAATACACTAGTAATAAACTTCGACATTCGGACATTAAATTGTAGCTTAGTAATATAAACAAAAGATATAATATTGGTAAAATTGTTTTTGCATGAGAAGCATATGTGGTGTGACTCCGAAAGATAGAATAAGAAATAGTGTGATTAGAGAGAGATGCGGCATGAAAGTGGATATAGTTACAAGAATAGAAAAGGGTATGTTAAGCTGGTTTGGACATGTAGAAAGAATGGACGAGGAAAGACTAACTAAGAAAGTTTATAAGGCTAGTGTGAATGGAACAGTCGCAAGAGGAAAACCTAGGCGAACGTTTCTCGACCAGATCGGAGGCGTTCTGGACAAAGGCCAGGTTAAGAGCTCCTTGAACCGACGGGCGTGTATGAGGAATGTGATGAAAGTGAATGAAGCCAGAGAAGTGTGTCAGGATCGTAGCAAATGGAAATCCGTAGTCTCTGCCTACCCCTCTGGGAAACAGGCGTGAATCTATGTACTATGTTTTTGCATGTGGGTAGGTACTACAATAAATCACAATAATAATCAGCACGTACTCAGTAAGAAATTAGCATACCCGACATGAAGGTAAAAACTGCGATCCGTGTCACTTTATATTACTTGTTTTCAGAGCAATTTTGATTTATTCAATTTATCAGATTAGTATATTAACCCAAATACTAGTAATAGTTTGCCGCTGAGATCTTTATATGCCTTTTTTATCTGTTTTCAGTGGCCGTATAATTTGTATAACTAGTGCACGAGACGATGACTCGATCAGAAGTCTCGCGGAAATTGCACATAACACACTCGTTCAACAGAACAAGAAAGCTTCCGTTGCACCCCCAGCTTCTACCTCAGAATCTACAAGTACAACACCTCAGTAAGTGGAATTAATAATTAATTTAATGCAATTATGTAGATACCGCAAATTCTTCAAGTAGTAGTAGTTAGGTATACGTTCTACGATCAATTACTACCGTGTTTCCTGTAACCTGTGTTTCTTATATATCCAACGTCGCGGCGATCTTTACTAACATTCAAACAACGGACATAAAAACCACCCAAACTCGGAACAATTATTATAATCCATAAATTAATGGCACTATATTATAATAATACTAGCTTTTGCCCGCGGCTTCGCTCGCGTAAATGTAGGTTAGGTTGACAATTTAATCACCTAGCAATATGAAATATACTTTACGACCTATTCTCATACCTACCAAATATACATAAAAATTTCATAAAAATCGGTCGAGTGGAGCCGTTTTGGAGGAGAGCGCCCACAAGCCACAAACACCGTGACACGAGATTTTATATGTACGTATAGATTATTGGTTAGTTTGTTAGACCTCGCACCATTTTGCTCTATTGTAGCAAGATGCTTACGGATGGCACAATGGTTTATATGGGCGTCTCGCCATAGCCACCATGCGTAGTGACATCATTTTTTTTGATCCACCAGTATTTGTTCCAAGTCTAGGTGTTGTTCGTAAAGTCCCTGTGATTATCCCTGGTGCAGAAGGTGGCTTTTTAGTAAATCGTTAGGTTGAAATATAAGATTTTACATTTTTGTAACTCCTCTGGTGTTGCAGGTGTCCATGGGTGGCGGTAATCGCTTACCATCAGACGATCCGTCTGCTTGTTCGCCCCCTAAACCACAAAAAAAAAAAATGAAGGTACTGCCTTCTGATTCGGTTACGGCGGTTAGACCAGATGCCAGAACATTTGTCGATATTAAATTCAACATACCTTTTATAAATGTTTATGTCAGTCGGAGCCGACCGCTTTACTTACATTCCGAATCGTAGTACGACATTTATCCCACTTCACATGGTCATCCATGGGAACGTTGGTCAGCTCACGGGTCGATCCATCTGTTTAATAAACCTAACTTAAAATTAATATAATAATAATAATAATAATATTCTATCATATACACACAACACCATCCAGCCCAAACTAAGCAGAGCTTGTACTATGGGTACTATACAATAGATAAACATACATATATACTTTTATTTTTGTAAATACATACAAACTTACTGTAACTTATTTAGTGTTTTTTTAATTTTCAGGTCCCTAGTAGTGCATTACTGCCATTTAGTTATTATAAACGTAACACCAGAAAAGGCTGAAACTAGAGTTACGAATCAACCACTAACAGAGGTAAATATATTTTTAGTTACAAACAAGTATTTATATGCAAAAAAGATTCGATAGATATTGTATCTTATTTGACTTGACTGCCTATATACTTTACTAGCTGACCTACGCAACTTCGTTAGCGTTATTAGAACATTTTTTTGTTCTATCATCAATAGTTTCCGCAGCGCATGCGATGACAGACATTTTATGACTCAGTTTTTCACACCTTGAGTTACATTATTTCAATTTTAGTAGGGATCCCTAATTTTTTTGAAAATATGATATAGCCTATGTTACTCAGTGAAGATGTATCTTTCTAATGGTGAAAGAATTTTGGAAATAAGTTCAGTAGTTTTGGAGCCTATCCAATACAAACAAACAAACAAAAAAATCTTTCCTCTTTATAATATTAGTGTAGATTGATCTTTTGTTGAGCAAGTTTACATTGATAAATAGATCTTTTATACATCCAATAGGTACGTGCTACAATTGCAAAATAAATGTCTGATTCAAAACATACATACATAGATTCACGCCTGTTTCCCAGAGGGGTAGGCAGAGACTACGAGACTACGGATTTCCATCCACACTTCTCTGGCTTCATTTACTTTCATCACATTCCTCATACACGCCCGTCGGTTCAAAACAAAAATCGTGCATTTAGATGAGAACTTTTTTATGTTCAAGATCACAACAAGGAGACTGAAATATATATAAAACATTTACCACAAGCATGCTGGATGTTCTCTTGTTATGATTTTTGGTTTATATTGAGAACAATCTAGAAAACGACTAACGTGGCTATTCATATGATAAATACGTGTGATTTTATACTGTTTTATAATTCGCAGATGGGAGGCGGTTTGATGGGCGTAGAAGTTATAGTAACACGAGCAAGTGCCTTAGCTAATTTGTTAGGACGACTGGTGTTGCCGCATTATCGGCTTGCCACTACCACTGTGACTGGCATTCCTATGAAGGTATGTACATTATATACTGTCTGCCATACGAAACTGTGTTACTGTGTTTAAGCCTTGTTTTGAAAATAAGTTTCAAATAATTTTAATATCGGAGGCGGATCGCGTATCGACGCATGATTTGTATTTGATTGTCGGCCTCGATGGCGTAGCGGCTAGTGTAACCGACTGCCACGCCTGAGGTCGCGGGTTCGATTCCCGCACAAGTCAAACATTTGTGTGCATAAACATGGATGTTTGTCTTGGTATGGGTGTTTCTATGTATAATATGTATGTATTTACAAAAAAAAAAGTATATATGTATGTTTATCCATTGTCTAGTACCCATCGTACAAGCTCTGCTTAGTTTGGGCTAGATGGTGTTGTGTGTATGTGATAGAATATTATATTATATTATATTTAAAACGAAATACAGCAAGTTAGAGTTCGCCCGGAGCTCATGACGCAGTGGTTAGTGTAACCGATTGCCACGCCTGAGGTCGCGGGTTCCCGCACAAGTCAAACATTTGTGTACATAAACATGGATGTTTGACTTGGTCTGGGTGTTTCTATGTAAAATATGTATGTATTTACGAAAAAAAAAAAGTGTTATGTATGTTTATCCATTGTCTAGTACCCATAGTACAAGCTCTGCTTAGTTTGGGCTAGATGGTATATTATATCTGAATTCGATATTATCAACCTTTATCCATTGTATCAATACAAGCGAGTCTTTTAAATTATTTCAATTTTAACTTAAGGTCAACGTTTATAACGCGAGCTCGTTACTTGCAAAGGCTATACTATGATAAACAAGATAATAAAGTTACTGGTATAAATTATGCAGGAGGAACAGAACGCAAGTTCGAGTGCCAACTACGACGTAGAGATCATACACTCGGCAGAGGCGCATGCGGGACTAAGAGCCGCTCAAACGCCTGCTGAAGCGGCTGAATCTGTAAGTATCCTTTGCATGCTTCACTTATCTTATAATACTAGCGGTCGCCAAGTGGTCGAAATTCGACCATATTTGATTTAAATTTTAAGTTTGATTGTTATTAAGGTTTTTAGACTTCGAAAAAACTCTTATACAACAGCTTTGTCCGTCCGTCTGTCTGTTATACAACTTTCAACTCAAGAACCGTAAGAGCTAAAGACTCGCGGTCAACGCCATTCGACTCAGCATAGTCGATATACCTCCCGAAATGACTATGACCTCTGACCTCAAGGTCACGTGATATCTTTTTTTCGAACTGTAAGATGTACGGCAACTCATTGCCGTTTCTCACTTGTTATTGTCTATCCTACTCCACATACGTATGTTACCATAGTTACAAAGAATTCTATGACATTACCCGAACAATGCCGAAATACTACGAACGCAATTCGACTGTGTGATTCAAATGCATGGTTGTGTGCGTGTAGTGTTCTTTCATTAATTTATGTATTTCTAATGCATATTTTATAAAAATATTAGGATTCGCCCCTCCTTCTCCATATAAACTTTAACTGTGCCACATTTCATACTCCTCCGTCCGCGCAATTTTCGTAAAAAGGGGTACAAAGTTTTTGCTTCACGTATTAATATATAGATTACTAGCTGACCCGCGCAACTTCGTCTACTTCACATAAGATAATTTTCCCCGTTTTTGCAACTTTTCCATTGATGCTCTGCTCCTATTGGTCGTAGCGTGATGTTATTTAGCCTATAAGCCTTCCTCGATAAATGGGCTATCCAACACTAAGATCATTTTTCAATTCGAATCAGTAATTCCTGAGATTAGCGCGTTCAACCAAACAAACAAACTCATCAGCTTTATAATATTAGTATAGATAAGCCCGCGGTTTCGTTCGCTCGGGAATAATACTTTTTTTCTGGATGAAAGGTACCCTATGTTTTTTTATACCCCTGACAATGTGTATGCGAAATTTCATGATTATCGGTCGAGTTGCTAAGGTGTAATAGCGTGACAAATAAACAAAGTCACATTCGCATTTATAATATTAACTAGCTGACCCGCGCAACTTCGTCTGCGTCTCATAAGAGAGAGAGTGGGTCGTAGGCATCTACGAGTATAATACAATTTTAAAGGAGCTAAAACTTATCCACGAACCACATAAGAACCATTGAACAAAATTTTATAAATTTACCTACAGTGCTAATTTAAAATCACGCAGAATAAACCAGGAGAAACATCGTTTGTATGTCTGTAATGGGTAATTATTTTGCTGCGATGTTATTTTAAAACTGCGATATCTCCTAAGATATTCATTGAAATCGAATGATGTAAAGGGCAATTTTGTTTTAAATTAAATACTTGTGATGAATAACGTATTTATTTGTATAAGGATTAATATAATGTTTATTAAAATACCTTCGCAAATAATGCATTATTTTAGAACAAATTTGGTTATCATAAAAATGGTTATAGTGAGCCAACCTTAAAAGATAGACATATGCTGTTGCGGACTTTTTATTAGAACTTTTAAAAGGGAACAATTCTGTCATACATGATTTTTGCGAAATTTACTGTTTACGCAGCGCACGCAGCGGAAGCTCTCAAAAGGAAAAAATACCCTCCGATTTTGAAACATTCTTCATTGGTACTCCGCTCCTTTTGATCTTAGTGTGATGATATATAGCCTATAGCCTTCCTCGATAAATGGGCTATCTAACACTGAAATAATTTTTCAAATCGGACCAGTAGTTCCTGAGATTAGCGCGTTCAAGTAAACAAACAAACAAACAAACTCTTCAGCTTTATAATATTAGTATAGATTAGTGTATACACCTTAACTGTAACTGTAACCTTGTATGTATATATATATATATATATATATATATATATATATATATATATGTATATATCTATCTAATATATAAAATTCTCGTGTCACGGGGTTCGAACTTGAACTCCTCCGAAACGGCTCGACCGATTTTTGTGATCCTTAGCGTGATTGTCGGCCAGGGTGGAGAATCGGCCAACATCTATTTTTCATCCCCCTAAATGTTAAGGGTAGTCCACCCCTAAATTTTTATTTTTATTTTTTAGTCAACATTTTTTGTTTTTATTTTTTTATGACACAGCATACAAAAATACATACAACCCTAAATTTTCACCCCTCTACGATCAACCCTTATATTTTATTTGTTAATTAAAAACTTTAATTTTTTTTGGTAAATTTTAATTTTTATTTTTTGATGACTTACAATAAAAAATCTCATATTACTCTCAATTTTTCACCCCTCTATGATCAACTCCTATTTTTTATTTGTTAATTATAAACTTTAATTTTGCCAATTAATATAATAAAATATCCTAATCCTAACTAATATTATAAAAGCGAAAATGAGTTTGTTTGTTTGTTACCTTTTCACGCCTAAACCACTGAACCGATCATCCTGAAATTTGGCATATACGTTGTCAGGAGTACAGAAACAGACATAGGCTACCTTTCATCCCGAAAAAAATTACTGTTCCCGAGGAAAACAACAATAACGTTCTTATGATAATAGATGGCGCTACGTGTCTTTCGAATCATGATTGAATTATATTATTACATGCAGAGTACAACTCGAAATGATTGTCAAATTCTAAATTACCGCGAGCGAAGCCGCGGGCAAAAGCTAGTATATATATAAGGTTATATTATTTAATATTTATCATTCGTAATATGTAGCTTTAGTCCTATGACAGATGTACTATCGGCTCCAGCGACGGATGACCATTTCAGAAAAATTTTCGCTTGCACATGTTGACCAGTTGAGTTTGTATCGCCTTAGAATCGGTAAACAAATGTAAAGTGTAAAAAAACTCAAACAAAGAAAGGGGCGTGTCACGGGTACGAGTACCAAGTGTTGGCCTGCTATGCGATTTTAACCTTAGGAGTGGTTATCCGTCGCTGGAGTCGATAGTACCTAATCCGTATCACGCCAATTCCGTATATCATGACGGTGACCAGTACGAAAAAAATTATCGCCTTCTAAACGGCTGGACCGATTTTGATAAACCCTTGTTTGAGTAGCTCCCCGAAAAGTTTAGACGCAGTATTGGACCTGTTGGCACTGCGATCGATTCCTTCGGGCGACAACGTCTGCCGGATCCGCTAGTAGATTATACAGTTTTGAGCATACAAATAATAGAAATCGAGATTTATATTTGTTTATTATTACTGAAATAACACAAAATAAATACGGATAATACGTTATATTTATAATGTACAAAATGATAAAACAATTTGAAGTTCGATTTATTTTAAACAAGATAGCTACTTCGGTAACAGGTTACCTATGCGACTCCGTAGGGACATTGCCTCATTGGCATGTTTCTACAGAATATACCACGGGGAGTGCTCTGAACAGTTATTCCACCTTACCCCGCCCTCCCCTTTTCTATCCAGAACAACGCTCAGATGCCATCCTTACACGGTAGAGTCGATTAGAGCGCGTACCAAAAAGTTTGGGTCCTTATACCTCTACCGAACGAACAAGGCATGGAATTCTCTGCCAAGGCACGTGTTTCCTTCTTCCTTCAATCCTGGGTCCATTAAGCGGGGCGTGAAAAAGCACCTTCTCAGGCCGTCAAAGTAGAGACCTCAACATCGCCTCGGCTGCTATGAGGGCGGTGTGGAGACCACTGCTCTTAGACCATACGACTGCTTACCATCAGGTGGAGTGTGGTCAGTTTGACGAGCAAAATAAAAAAAAAGGTGGCTGTTGGTTAATTTAATATATTAGATGTTTACATATATAATGATGCACTACTTGGTTAGTTAAAAAGTAAAGTTAATAGATAACAAATATAAAAAAAAATGGAAATAAATTATAATAAGAAAATATAGCACTGACTTTGTCCTCGTCAATGAGAATCATCTCTTTTTCCATAGGTAGTATTAAGATGGTGGACGCCACGGGGGGCTGAAGGTGGTGCGGGGGGATGCTCAGGCGCGCTATGGCGTGTGACCCCCGCTGATGTAGCATCTAGACCTTCCGCCTGCCTTGTTAATTTCCTACTCAATGGACGCTCTGTAACATTGGAAGTGCCTAGGTATGTACTTCACAATAATATTTCGTTCTAAAGTAAATAAAGTAGATGAATATCTGCTAAAATGTAAAGGAAAAATTTTGGAAACAACTTTTGTATTCAGCTTATAAATCACGTCTTGATATACCCAAAGTGTAAGGTTAATAAATGTTAAAACTAATAGGAGACGAAGCTATTGTTGTCCAAAATGCACTATTACACACTCAGTGATGCACTGATGGGCGATTATCAACAAAAGATTTTAAGTAGGTATTCGTATCGTCGAGCAAATCAAAACCATCAAAATATCAATATTTTAAGGCATTTAAATATTTATTACTGTTTTGTTAACATTCATTGTATTACATACACGACAAGAGTAAAATATGCGGCGACAAACTAAAGGGTAAAGGATAATCTTTGGTCGCAAGTCAGTTTGTCGTCTAACTTATAATGCTTTTACATACTAGAGACTATAGACTCACGTCTTTATATACCCGAAGATCGAGGCTAAGAAAGTTTGGCAAAGGGTGTTTACCATGAAGGGGGCGAGGCTATTGTCATTTACAAGGTACTATATTAAATTCAGTGATGAACCGATAGGCGGTTATCGATAAAATATTTAAATGGTTAAGCAAATCGAAACGTTCAAATCAATGATAAATATTTGAATGCATTAATTGTTAATATTAATTGAATATTTAATAACGCGATATTGAATATTCGCTATTCGCAAAAACAAATCTATAATGTTGTTCATGCGGTACGAGGGAATAGTAGAGGCATATAAATATGGGAGAGGTCAATGTAGCAAGTGAAAATCTGTAGTCTATGCCTTCTCCTCCGGTAAATAGACGTGTGTCTATGCACAATGGACATATGGAAAAAATACTTCATAAGAGTCTCATATTTGATTTCTTATTAAATTAATTATTTTATTGTGAAAAGCATGTATGATGTTTTTTATTTATCGTATAGAAAAGGCGGTGGCCGATCAGCGTCGCACGTGTTAGCGGCTCAAGGAGGTGAACTGTGGATCGGAGCGTTAGGGGGCCGCACGCCTTATGACGACCCGCCTGCTCTTTCAGAGGGCGCTGGCGGGCGGGTCACTGATTACAGGTAACTTATTTTATTGTTAGAAATATAAACTATTTTTATTGCAATTCAGAGAAAGTCAAGAGGCCGAGAATAGTATTTCGGAGTGATCTTCATTCTTATTAGTGTTTGCATTCCCAAGTATATTGGGGTTGCAGAACCCAACGCCGGTTGCCACGAATGTCAGAATATTTGTGACATGTCTCTGTTTTATCCATCGATAATGTGAGGGTGCGATGTCATTCTATAAGAAATGTAGTGTTTCGACAACTATATAATCTGTCACCAATTTACCTCATTCGAAGAAACGTTCGTCGTTACCTCATTCGAATAATAATAATTGAATATTGAATAGCTACTTTGCAGATATGCTGCTGCACAGCTATTACGCTTAATATCTATCTTGTATGGTCAAGAACGCAGTGTAAAGCATACGTAGTTATTTAAATTACAATGCGAATTGGTCGTTGTTTAACTTCGTGGGAACTGCTAATAAAAGGACTAATAAACAACCAACCAATCAAATTAAATAGTTAAAGAACTTTTGTTAAGATAAAATAAATACAACGTGTTAGATCTAATGACATAAATAACACTATTGCCTGATCTAGCCCAACTAGTGTTGTGGGCAAATATAATCGAAATCAAAAATCGAATAACATCGATTGTTATTCGAATAACTCATACTTTCATGTCATGTTAGGACAATCGCGTATTTCTACTATGTACCAAATATACTTTTATAGCATAATATGCAACAAATTATAAGCTTTATATTCCAGAATAAAAGAGTTCGGCGCTCTAATGCAACAGAACCGGCTCCACCCGCTCCGAGGCGCGGGCGCCAACGGACGGGCGCGCGCGCGCGTGCAACGTCACACCACGTACTGGCCGCTCACTATCTCCTCCACGCTCATATTTAACTTGGGTTCTGTGAGTTGATTTCTCATTACATACAATTACGAAAATTAAAAAAGAATTCACGTATGGCGCAGTGGTTTAGTGGTCCTCTCACCACTGCCACTGCGCCGAGTATAGTTTCTATACCTATACGGGACAAACATTTGTGTGATCTACCAATGGTTGATTCGAGTCTGGATGTTCTTATTGTCCGTTGTTTGAATATTTTTAAAGTCACTCGCGATACAGGCATTATTATTCATAAAGGAGGAGTTTGCTTCTTTTAAAAAGAAAAGGAATCATATTTAGCCCTTATGCAATATGTATTCAACTTATGTATTATACAGTGGTGCCAATTCTGTTGTCACAAAATTCTCTAAGCTTAACTAAAAATCACTAAAATTTAGTTTAGTCCTCTCAAATGACATTTCGTATTCTGAAATCGTTAAAAGTGACAGGACTAAAAAAAATTTTAGTGATTTATAGTTAAGTTTAGAGAATTTTGTGACAACAGAATTGGCACCATTATCTTGCTTTTTATTAATGTTGTTTATGTGTCTTAATAGGAAAACAATATGAAGTTAGGTTTAAATATGTCACCTCGATGAATCTCTATAGTTTCATAGCTGTTGATACGAAATAGCAAAATGACAAAGTCGTTGAATGTTGGATTTTTATTATATTTTTATAATGGCTTTCAGAACTGTTGGCTCAGTAGGTTAGTTGCCTATGTTTGATTTTGTACATTATTAATTATTATATACACAACAGCAAACATCAATCAAAATAAATCTTTTTGCGCAAACAGTATTAATTAATTATTCTTCTTCAATTTAAGAGCCAAACTCTTGTCGGTGGAGTCTCTTCCATAATGTCCTATTTTTATTATTGATTGCAAAATAATGAGGTAATACATTAAATTTCGATATATGTAAATATGTAACGGATTTAGTGGGGATATCTTTGTATCGCCTTTAGGACAGCTGCATTTAAATAGCAGTTAAGTACGTCATATTTTATATCATGCATACTTTTCCTGCCATTTGACGATTGTCAATAAAAATAAAAAGATATTTTAATTTTATTCATAAATAAATAAGTTACTAACGTTTTAAATCATCTAAATCTTAGTAACTTATTTATTTCTGAATAAACTTCATTTTTATTTTATTTTATGTGCCTAATGTAATTATTTGAGTTAAATAATAATAAAATATTAATCAAGTACCCTATTTATATAATGTTGATGTATTTAACGCAGGTATTGGAACCGCTGACCCGGCTAGTGGTACAAGAGACTTTGACAGACGACGAGGTGGACACGTGTCGTAACGTACTGCTGTCGCTACTCGGCATGGAGTCACGACACGAGTTCCCCACCTCGCAGTTACCTTCTAACATGAGGTATGGTTTAAATATTTTATTCAGTTTTACTCTAAAATCAATGAGTACAGTAGTCATACAACTTTATCATCGAGTTGCCAGATGCTATGGATAGACTCGTTTTCTTTATTTGATAAGTGGTAGCCACACCTCATGCACTTTCAAGGGCATACGCCGCCGAGCCCCTGATTATCGTGATAATAATACCCTCTTCAAGCCTCATTGAAAAGGAAAGGACAATCAAAGCTCTCAGAAAATAACGCAGTGGGAAATTAACTATCCAGTTTCGTGTTTCTTAAGAGATTAAATACCTGTTATGACTCAATCCATCACTATCATGTCCATATACTCCATATGCACATTAGTGATGGAATCACAATAAACCATATTATGTCATCCTAACCTAATATTAAAAATGCGAATGTGAGTAGTAGAGCCAAGCTGGTTACAGCAAGAATGGGCCGGCTCGACCGGGGAAGTACTACCCTCTCACAGAAAATCGACCTGAAACAACAGTGTTTCACTGCTGTGTTTCGTTCGGTGAATGAGAGCGCCGGAGGCCTAAGCATGAGGTGACGATTCTCGCAGCTTATGAGGGACCTACAGAGTATCCGTAGAGTCATTGTGTGGGTGGCGCGAGTCGACCCGGCGGCCAGGGAGAGCCGTAGAAACGGTGCTCTGCTGGCCGCCCGCGGTATAGTCCAGAGGCCCAACCGAGTCTAACCAACTAGGTTGGCTGCCTTATCATGCCGCGCATAATCTCGAGGTGGCTCGTCGTGCCGGATGGTGACCGGAGGGTGGGCCCGGCGACCACTTTCGGGAGGGTACGGGGGTCCTTCCGTCCGTCGGATCGGCTATCGCCATACCATACAGTTATATGACAAAACTTGCTCTACGCCTTGCCCCACTTTGCTGCGAGAACAGCCGCCTCTTTTTTTTTTCACGATTCCCCTTCCTTTCACTCTATGGCAGTACGAACAAAGCATTGTCGTTCAACAGCAGCCAATCGCACTAACCCCACTGCTGCTCCCTGTGTCGTGGAGTTTATTAACATCAGAGGACTCCACGCTAACCTTAATGCCGTCCATCACCACCTGGAGACGGCTCGGCCGGCAATGCTTTTTCTAACGGAGACACAAATACGCCGTCCTGCAGACACGAACTACCTGCAATATCCCGGCTACGTGCTAGAGGAGTGTTTCCTCGCGAAAGCCGGGGTATGCTTGTTTGTTAGGGCGGATATTTGCTGTCGCCGTCTACAATGCCTAGAGGACCCTTCCTTCTCTGTCCTTTGGGTACACGTAGATCATGGCTCTTTCAGCCAAATCTACATGTGCCTCTACCGATCCCATTCAGGAGACGCTGAGACAACTCGACTCTTCAATTACCTGAGTCAGGCGGCAGATGACGCGCAGGAGCGGTTTCCAAACGCTGAGTTGGTGTTCTTGGGAGATTTCAATGCTCACCATGAGACCTGGTTGGGTTCTCCCAAAACAGACCACGTGGGACGAACTGCCCATGCGTTCGCTCTCGCGCATGACCTGTCTCAACTGGTACTCCAGCCCACCCGGATACCAGACATTGCAGGTCAGGCGCCCTCTCTGCTCGATCTGCTGCTGACTCGAACCGGTACAGTGTGTCGATTCGTGCTCCTTTGGGCACCTCAGACCACTGTCTGGTTTGTGCCACAGCTGTTGTTGTTACGCCCCCACGACCCGAGGAGGCAAGACGACGACTGTGGCACTACTCGTCAGCAGACTGGGATGGAATGCGGGAATACTTCGCATCCATCCCTTGGGCTCAACGCTGCTTTGAGAACAGGGATCCATCAGAGAGCGCTACTGCTGTCGCTGGTGAAATCATCCTGGGTATGGAATATTATATTCCATACAGTGATGTCACGAGCGGCAGCAGGAAAAGGCCCTGGTTCGGGCGTGAATGCGCTGATGCTGTTGAACGCAAACAGACAGCGTATCGCGCTTGGACCAGGGCTCGCACTCTCCACGACCCTAACGTGGATCACCTGAAGGCAGCGTTCAACCAAGCCACAAAGGTCTGCAAGAGGGCATACTTAAGAGCGGATGCCCAGCGCGTCGCACGGTTCGGCCAGGAACTAATGGCGCATCCTACGGGCAGTCGTAGCTATTGGCGCCTGGCCAAAGCGGTACAGTCCAACTTCTGCCAGACCTTGCTGCCCCCTCTGAGGTATCCGAATGGATCACTGGCTCATCGGCCGCAGGAGAAAGCAGATCTGCTTGCAAATCTCTTTGCGGCCAACTCCCGAATCGATGACTGCGGTTCGCAGCCGCCTAACATTGCCAACTGCGGCTACACCATGCCTGATATATGTATAAGGCAACGAACCGTTCGTGCGATACTGCAGTCTCTCGATGTTCGGAAAGCCAGTGGACCTGACGGCATCCCAGCTGTGGTTCTTAAAAAATGTGCAGCGGAGTTGTCTCCCACACTTACGCGCCTATATCGGACGTCTTACGGCGCAGGCATTGTGCCTGAGGCTTGGAAGGAAGCGAACGTTCAACCGATTCCCAAAAAGGGGGACCGTTCCGAGCTAAGCAACTATCGACCCATAGCTATCACCTCGGTGCTTTCCAAGGTGTTCGAGCGGATTATAAACACCCAAATTGTCCGCTACCTGGAGGATCAATCGTTGATCAATGATCGCCAATACGGCTTTCGATCTAAACGATCAACGGGTGATCTTCTAGCGTTCGTCATGCACCTCTGGGGTGAGGCTATGGACAAGCACGGCGAGTCTTTGGCTATCAGCCTTGACATAGCCAAAGCTTTCGACAGAGTCTGGCACCGGTCTCTTCTTTCTAAGCTTCCGGCCTATGGCTTGCCCCCTCAACTGTGCACCTGGATTGCAAGTTTCCTGCAGAAGCGTCGTATTCGGGTCCTTTGCGACGGTCGCGCTTCCAAATTTATGCAGGTCAATGCAGGAGTGCCTCAGGGGTCTGTCTTATCCCCTACGCTCTTTCTTCTGCATATCAATGATATGTTGAATCTCGGCAACATACATTGTTATGCGGACGACAGTACCGTGCATGGGCGATATCTCGGACATCCTGGGGCCAAACAGGCTGAGGTTGAGGGGAAAAGGCAGAATCTTGTCCTTGAACTTAGCCAGACCTTGGACCGCATCTATGAATGGGGTGCCAAGAACTTGGTGGAGTTCAACGCCAAGAAGACCCAGGCATGCGCGTTCTCAACAAACTCCGTTCCTTCCCCTCCCTTCTCTGAAGAACACTCCCCTGGTAATACGCGACAGCCTCTTAATCTTAGGTATGGATCTTTGCCGCTCCCTTAATCCCAAAACCTACATCGAGAGCGTCATTAAGCAAGCTTCGCGAAAACTCGTAATTCTGAACAGGGTGAGGCGGTTCTTCGCGCCTGGGCAACTGTGCCTATTGTATAAGGCACAAGTGCGCCCTTGCGTGGAGTACTGTTCTCATCTTTGGGATGGCTCCGCGCAGTACTTGCTGAACGCTCTCGACCGGTTACAGCGGTGGGCTGTCCGAATCATCGGAGATCCAGAGGTCACGAGTTCACTGGAACCTCTGCAACTCCGTAGGGACATTGCCTCATTGGCATGTTTCTACAGAATATACCACGGGGAGTGCTCTGAAGAGTTATTCCACCTTATCCCGCCCTCCCCTTTCCTATCCAGAACAACGCGTGCTGGGCTCAGATGCCATCCTTACACGGTAGAGTCGATTAGAGCGCGTACCAAAAAGTTTGGGTCCTCATACCTCTGCCGAACGACCAAGGCATGGAATTCTCTGCCAAGGCACGTGTTTCCTTCTTCCTTCAATCCTGGGTCCTTTAAGCGGGGCGTGAAAAAGCACCTTCTCAGGCCGTCAAAGTAGAGACCTCAACATCGCCTCGGCTACTATGAGGGCGGTGTGGAGGCCACTGCTCTTAGACCACACGACTGCTTACCATCAGGTGGAGGGTGGTCATTTTGACGAGCACGATAAAAAAAATAAAAGAAGTTAGTTTGTTTCGCTTTCACGCTTAAACTACTCGACCGAAGAAATATACTTGAGGCCCTTGTTAAGACAAGTTTCCTAAATTCTGGAGATTCTACAGGTTGTAAATTATTCAGATTTCATATTCCTCTGGTTAACCCGACATGCAAAGGATTTGTAATTAAGTGAAAATATACATTTTCAGTAATAATATAGCTAATAAGATAAGTTCTCAGGTGATAAACAGGTTCCAATTACATATTAAGCACCACTTTTTGCCCAAGGTCTTGCTCGCGTCAATGTAGATTTTGTCAATAAATTTGTATCACTCGGAAACAGTAAATTTTTTCGGGATAAATGGTTGTGGTTCAAGGATCAAAGGTACAATTCAATTCAATTTATTTATTTGCATAATATGGGTTTAACAATAGATATTACAACATTAATATAATAGTATCGCCATATTCAGCCGTCCAGCATGCAAAAATTTGCTATATTAAAATTTTATCACAATATTAATAGTAAATGAATATACAAAGTTACTAAAAATAAAAACTATTCAGTCAATCTTAATAATTGTCAATAAGTAATAAAATATGTCAAAACTAAATAAAATAAAATTAAATGTTTGTGTCGTTCAAAAATTCAAACTAGATGTTTTAACTTCTTTTTAAATACATTAATATTATTTTTATTTCTTTTTAAATACATTAATATTATTTTTATTTCTTAAAGCTAATGGTATCTTATTGTATAATTTAGGCCCCATGCATAACACACTCTTATGTAAAAGAGCAGTTTTTGAAGGTCTAATACATAATTTATCAGCATTCCGTATTCTTTTCCGTTGATCAGATAAATGAAGATTCATTTTAATAAATAAAACTGTCTCAAATATATATATGCAAGGTTCCGTATGTCCTTTTTTGTAACCCTGACAAAGTGTCCGCGAATTTTATGATGACTGGTCGATCAGGTAAGGCGTGACAGCGTAACAAACACATTCACATATATATTAATATTATAGTAAGGATACATTGTCGTATCGTATCATAGAATATACCATAATTTCAATATAAAATTACAACGTTAATAATTCTAAAAAAATCGTGATAGAAATTAAAAATATACTTAACGTAAAGAAAAATGTCATAGTAGTGTTACGTAATACTAATTACATTTCTATGACGCATCATGTTAAGATTTAACAGTTATTTTATCTTATAACTTTATTTCCATGAAATATTTTTTCGTTTCTAAGTTTTCTAAGCCAGAAAATAGTAGATCGCCAGATATTGAGCGAAACAAGAGCTACAACATTTATTTTTAGTATACATCTTACTAGTTTTTATGCGACTTCACGCGCATGTATCTTACGGAAACGCATACTGTCGTAATAAGTGTCCTTTGTCTTAATTTAAAGAAATTAATTCTCTTAATCTAAATTTAAGATTTTTCCGAATTTGTATAAGTAGATCGTGTAGTATCTTGGTTCCATTCCTAGATCTGACAAAATGTTATTTGGATTTTCTTAAGTAAATTGTCAGAAGCAGGTTTGTCTTTTGCTCTAGCAATGTGTCGCGTATTAAATAAATATAGGTACTATGAGTGGGTGAGAAATAAAATCTTACCAAATTTCTTTATTCATAATATTATTAGTATATATATATACTAGTTAGTTTCGAATATATATAACTAGATTTTGCCCGCAGCTTCGCTCGTTTTAATCTAGATTTCGTCAATTCATTTCTATCCCTCGAGAAAAGTATTTGTTTTTCTGTTTGAAGATATTCTGTATGCTATATCCTATTCTGTACCCATGACAACGTGTATGCGAAATTTCGTGATAATCCGTCGAATAGTTAAGGCGTAAAAGCGTAACAAACAAACTCATATTTGTATTTTTTTACTGCACGGATTGCGTAGTGGTTTAAGTGGTCGCCTTGCCTTTGTCGGTGCGCCGAGTGTTGTGGGTTCGATCCCCACAAGGGATAAAAAATTGTGTGATCCACAAATAATTGTTTCAAGTCTGGGTGTTTTTTGTGTCCGTTGTTTGAATGTTTGTAAAGTCCCTCTCGACACAGGATTTATTGTCGCGATGTACTTTACAAACATAGAAAGCTATTTTCCTATTCTGGGCAGTATTTTTATAAAATAGAAATAATATAATAGTCGTTCTATGAATTTTCTTACGTGCACGTATATTTTACACTGCATATCTGCACATGTCTTCAAAGTGTAATAAAACTCGCATAATTGGTAAGAAATTAACTCGCCACGCACCCTCGGATTGCCAACCACATATTACAATAGAAAAATGTTGACAATATTTTTCTGGATGATACATTTTTTAAACGCAGCTTGATGTTTCTTGTAAACTTCGACCCGTGAGACCTACCTATACCTATATTCTTTGTTGCAAACATCGTAGAGTGCTAGTCGTAGTTTTGAAGTTAGATACAAGAAAAACTACGTTTAACGATATTAACGCAGTATAATAACATATTTAAAACAATTCTACCATCGATTCGAGAAAAAGAAGAACGCAGTCAATTCACATTTTTTGCTCAACATTTACTGCAAGCGGATTAACATTTA
Organism: Catocala sponsa; assembly: GCA_963564715.1. Classification (NCBI taxonomy): domain Eukaryota; kingdom Metazoa; phylum Arthropoda; class Insecta; order Lepidoptera; family Erebidae; genus Catocala; species Catocala sponsa. The sequence goes on from OY751333.1 coordinate 10,446,574, forward strand.
ATTAAATGATAGCCATATTTCTGGAACTTTTTATACATGAAGGTTGTATGTGGTTTATTCAAGATTAAAAAACATAATAAAAATACTTTGCTGTACCTATCAAAGAATACATTTTATACGTTACCATTGCTTATTTTATTTGCCTACCCACGAAATAATTATATTTTACATTTGAACGATAAAGGCAGGCGAGTGGTGAGTAACCATGCGGTTACTCACCACTCATTCGTTACCAAACTGCCCTGAAGATGTCTTGCGCTGACCCGAAACACGTGTAAACGCAAATTTTGTTTTTTAAATAAAATACTGCAAGTTGAAGGATCCTACTACGCGTCTGTCCCTTGCCAGAGGAGTTCGGTATTGTCAAAGTTTTTCTATTCTTATAGTAGGGGTAAGCAACCCAAGGATGCGTGGCAGGTTCCTTTCTTTTATTACAATGGATTGCCGCCAAGTAACGCCTAATTCGATTCAATATGTAATTATAATTTCAGGGCCAAGTCGTCTGGTCGTCGTGAAGAATTGTGGCGTCAAGTGTGGGCCGAGCTGGAGGCGCTAGTGCGGGCGCACGCCGCCGCGCCGCAACACCGTGCGCTACTGCGGGTGTTGCTCGACTGTCGCGCGCATCACAACCATCCCTCCGACGGTGAGTGTAACTGTGACGTCACGTGTGGGCCGAGATGGAGGCGCTAGTGCGAATGCGTGGACGCTGATTGATTGCTGACCTCAGCACAACAGTACCATCTATATGGAGTCTGCCGTTGGAATATGAAATGCAGTATATTTTATATAATTCATAAATATCATAATTCTTAAAGTAATTTTTGATATGTAGTCTAGGCTTTGTAGTACAAACCATACTTCATAGCACTTCACGCATGATTAAAATCTTCATCCAACACTATCCCTGTAGTTATAAATAGCTCTTTTAAAACTGTTTATTCTAATATGTTTACCTAATTTGTTGTAATGAAAATTTCTATAAACCACGTCCCTGTTTTTGTAGATATTAAGTTCACATTTTGTATCAACTAAACAACTCCTAATGTGCGTGTGGTGTGAGGGCCACTTTGTTAAAATTCTTTAAAAATGTGCTTAGGATTTAGTGAACATTACCAGAGAATTGTGAAAGTTGGAATCAGATTTTGTGAAAGTCAAATAAGCAATTTATGGACTGTAAAGTTGGGCCCTCAGTTCTCACATAGAGGATTGAGGGCCTACCTGTACCGGATAAACTATGAACACTACAGAAAAGTCTGTATGCCAAAATCTAAGCTAATGCCAAACAAAATCTTTGGGATCGAGTGTTTGGAAGATTTGAGCAATTTGTTTTGACGAATCATTTAGTTAAGTCTTGTCTTACTTGTGGTTCTAACGTAGCAGTCGACTACGAATTACATTTTGTCATTGCATTTGATTTAAACGTGCAAACGTGAGTATTGCCTGCAGGATATACCTACCGCACACACTTAAACTCAAAGGTGTACAAACTTATCGCAGCGATTGAATTCGTTCCTCCACCTTTCGCTGATAGTATTGGTCATTACAAATGTCATATATTAAATAATAGTAATTATAAATTCTCTGATGATAATAAGCATAAGCAAAAAATCGAAGAAAGTTTATTAAAACCTATGACACTACGTTTACTAATCTTTGCTGCAATCTACAGAAAATTGTGGTCACCCTATTTCCTTATTCAGAGATTAAAAACAAAACTCGATTTTCTTATGCAATAAAGGGTCTTTTCATTTCTTTCTGGTATCGAATTTGTCGCATATTTTTTTTTACAAAAAGGGTCAATTTCCTGTTTGTCTTATCATTCATACCTTAAGAGTAATAAAACTAAAACCAAAGGATATGGAGGACTGAGAGCCCGAATTTTATAAAGGTTATATTTTCAAACAGTAAGAAGTAGTGACCTGTTCTTGCTTTCACAATTTATTTAGTAGCATATAGGATTTCTAACAGAAGCTGTAAGTTAAAGGTTTCATTTTATTTGCCTAATAAACTTTTACTTGTAAAAGAATTGAGTGTCCATTTTGAACGAAGGTATACAAAGTAGGACAGTGTTTTGCAATAAGATATTGATTTCACAAATTTTGTTTGACATTAGCTTAGTTTTTGGCATACAGACTTTTTCTGTAGTGTCCATAGTTTATCCGGTACAAGTGGGCCCTCAATCCTCTATGTGACAACTGAGGGCCCAACTTTACAGTCCATAACTCGCCGCATATTTCACTTTCACAAAATCTGATTCCAACTTTCACAATTCTCTGGGAATGTTCACAAATACCACCACACGTACATAACTCGTGGAATATACAACCTAGTAGTAGCGCCCGACAATACTAGATTATATATCTTAATAAAACATACAATTAAAAGACAAATACGCCTCGTCACTATGATCCAATACTTAAATGAATAAAAATGAGGCTAAAGTTTATTGGCAATTACCTAGTCTAATTTAGTTTGATATACGATATCGACAATTGGACTTAGCCGCAACAGTTTCCACTATCAATATTTCTTAGGTACTCGGTAGGCGTCGTTGGTATAAAGTCCTTAAGATCATTTCAAAACGTGTCTGTATTTTATACAACAGCTGTTTCATTCATTTTGAGACACACCATACACCACACTACGTTATATAAATAACGTAGTGGTATGTCTCAAAATGAATCAAACAGCTGTTGTGTGAAAAGTCTAGCTCATTCAAAAACCCACTCTTATAGCGGTCACTAATCCGTCTGCGTATTTTTATGTGGAGAAGATAATAATGCAATGTGTACGATACACATTACATTGCTACAATACGACGACAGAATATTCTATCTTGTCAATAATAAGAGGAGAATGTATATCATGAGCTTGTATGTATGAATTTCAAGTCTGGGTGATTGTTTTACAAGAAAGCTTTTGCATCTGTGTACCTAATATTTATTGTATCAAATACTAACGTCATTTTAATTTTCTTATATGTCATTATGTTTGGTCTGATACCTATTTAATTACTCTGAACACAAAAAATATATATGTATTTGTTATGTACGTATTATCCAACTTCGTAGTTTGTACTCTGTCTTACTTACTCAGTAGTAGTTAGAGTAACGGGCTGCTTAGTTATATATCTGTGTAGTATGTAGTGTAGAATATTCGTTAATACACAATTACAGGAGAATCTCGTGCTACAGTTATCCGGGCTACAACCGACTCTCCGCTGTCACCAGTAGGCGCTGGTAACGGCGCGGCGGCCGGCGCCGGCGCAAGCACCGCGACCGCGAGCGGCGCGGGCAGCGACGTGTGGGCGCCGCGGAACGTGCTCGACGCGCTATTGGGAGCCCCGCGCCCGCCGCGACGAGCTGACTTTGCGGGACGCATGGCCGCCGGCACCAGGGTCGCTACCTTATACCCCAATTTAAACAAGGATGTTGAAGCTCAACATTAGGTACCTTTTAGACAGTGTTGATGGTGCCACTTCGTGTTACTTACGTCAGATGATTAATTAATAATTGTAACATAGATTTTATGTTCTATGCGCGCTCTTATAAAATGAAATTTTGTATGAATAAATGATAGGTATGATACAAATTGGTTTTAATTGGGATAAATAAAATAAAAATGCGACATTATAAAATTAATATCTTATATTTGTTCAATAAAAACTACATGTGGGCCCGTGTGCCCGGCGCCCGGGTAACACGACCTTTGTATTATCTTGTTGCATATAAACTCTGCGGGCAGACTGTGTCATAAGGCAATGGTGTGAGTGTGACGGCCTGGCGGCGTCGTCAAGGCATCTGGTCCGGATCTCCGCGGCGACGGCCCCCTGCGCCCTCGCCGCCGACGTACTCGTTACAATTATTGGAATGTCACGCGGGATGCGAACGTTCGAACGTTAAAATTATTACAAACGAAACCTAACTAGGCCCTGTCGCGGGCCACTGAGATACACTCACATCGAAATATTGTACAATCTCATACTCCCGACGCGCGCCCGACCGGTACGTCGGAGCGCCGCCCCATTATCGATACCCTATAAAACTTACAAAATCGACCGGTACTCTTAAACTTAACACTAAGTTAGAATTAAACGGAATTGAAAAATAAATTACCTAGGTACAATATTTTAGTCTAGAAAGCTATTTATAGGCGTACGAGGGACGCTTGGTGGGAGTACGCGGATGTCAGTGGGTAGATTTTCGAAGTTTCTTCGCGACAGGTAGCGCCGACGCCGGCGCTGTCGCGTCTGATGAGTCGCCCAGCGAATTCTCTTCCGCTGAACTCGCCTCCTCTATTTGCCTGGGTTAAATAAAATGAAATATAAATACCAGACTACGATTGTAAAGCGACAAGCCGCGAAAAATGATTAAACAACTGTATGCATAAAAACAGATAGGTACCTAGTACAAAGTGAACAATGCAACGTAATTATAGAGTGTATAGTTACCGTTTGGCGCGCGGCGTGCTGAAGGCGGAGTCGGAGTTGTCGGAGGGGGAGGCAGGGGTGGCGGGGGTGGCTGGCGACGCGGGTTTTGCATCCATTGAGTCTTCTGTGCACGATGTCGTCGTGTCCTCGTTCACTGAATCTGCACCTAATTTTCCTGTAACAATAACGGAAATCTCTAATAATATCGCTACACTTAAATTCTGAGAATAATTACGGCTCATTTCCCTAACGCGTTTAAATACTCGTTAGGCTTAACCCGAGTGAGCCTCGAGGGAATACAACGTAGGGTAACTGCTGTAAGACTTAATAAACTGAATCATGTAGTATCTCTAACATCACAATTACTCTATTACACATATTTTCGTCTCGTTTGCTCTATATTGTGGGTAGCTAACGAAATGGCAATAACATTAAACGTGCTCGTTATGCGTCGTGCAAGTTCGTGGGCCCGTATTCAGTTAGCGACTAAATCATGCGGGAATAGCAATATGTAAATACGCCCTTATGTAATTGCTTCCTACGCATTTTCATTGCTTAATAAACATCTTAATTTGTCAGCGTCCGTTGGACAAAAAATATGTAAATTTGGTTTGAAATTCTATGTAGGTATTTGGTATAGAATTTGCTATATTAGCTTTAAATCAGGAGATTAACGTCTTTATGGTGCCTATTTAGAATAATGTTTCTGTAAAATTATATGCAATCAGTTTGTAGTTAAAGCGGTTGAATTAAACACATTTTATTACTAGTTTTGTATAAATACTGTTTCAAAAACACTAAAAAACCCTAGCGTGTTGTTACGTTGCATCAATATGGCAATACTTGTTTGTGAAATCAAATACTAAACCCAAAACAAATATCAAACAAAGAATGATATATTTTAATAACAAATTGTAGTTATGTTGCTTATCATATAGTACCATGAAGAGGAAAACGTAAAATATGTTAGCTAGTTAATAAAAATATAAATTATGCACATTTCCCACGAATAAAATCTAACCTAACTTTAAATTTAATGTCTGTCAATTACAATCCTTTTTCTAAGGTTGTTCGCGGAGATAGTTTACATTCCTATGACTGTTCAGTTTGTTAATATATAATAATTTTCATATATTCTATACATGTAATACGATAAAACTATAAATTATGTGTTCTTTCTGTGGCATTTTGCTTTATAAAGCTACCGGTAGCTTTTAATGGAACGGGATTATGTCCTAGATTAAGAGCACTCCTATACGCCTCAAATCACTGCATTCCGTCTCGAAAGGGTTAGGTTATGCTTGGTTCCTTGTTAAACCCACTCAAAAAATAGGAGCCCTGCGAAGGCGGGGCTCCGTCGACTTATTTTAATCTCTTTAAATATATTTTGCTGTGCAATTTGGTGATCATTTACTATATTTGACTGTATATTTTACTATATCTGGTGATAAGTTAAATATAAGCCATATTTAAACAACAGATATTAAGACAAATATCGCTTGGACTAAGTAACGGTCGTGTAGGTTTTCCTTGTATGAAACTGACGTAGATTTTACCTTAACCTTATTTTGTCTATAGGAATTAGAGACTGTTTTAATTTCATTACAATAATTGGTCGAATATAAAATACAGAATGGTATGATTTAAAATATTGTTAAATCACCCTTTTTAACAAAACACCAGACATAATAAAAGATTTTTAATAATGTATGGTATTCTAAGACTTGACGGATTAACATGTAATATTTTTTTTAGGAGTCAATTTTATATTTTCTGATGTCATGTTCCGCTAATCTGCGAATATCTTGCTCATACTGCGCTAGATAAATCGTAAAGATTTAATTATCATTCCCATACAAATGTATTGAAGGAGTCCTTTTTAAAACAATTAAGAATTCGAAATAAAATTTGCACGAATATAATAATAATGATGTAAGTACCTAAAACTCTCATGTATTTAATAAATACCTATGACTATCAATATTCCTATCTTTTATAGGTAGACAAGTGATCAGACTACACTAGACTGAAATTGATAAAACACATTTACTAGGCCGACGAAGCACCCAAACATATTTCTATAAAACATATATGACGTAACGAACTGAACCAATCAAACTCTACGCGGAGAGATTATGATTGCGCCGCGGGCACAACGTTCTAATAAAATATTTTCTTACCGTTTCCGTTCGTGGAGGGTGGCTCGAGGTTGCTCTCGTCGCTGGGCAACGGTGAACCCCCATTCGTCGGCGCGACGGTCCTGGGCTCTTTACCGATAAGCTCCGGCCGAAGATCTGACACGATGTAGTGTGTCCATATCGCCAACTCTACCATGTGCGGTGACCACTTCTTGCCACAGCCGTTTTGTTCCTAAAGAAAAACATCTGGCGTTAGCTAACGTAACCTTATATTTTTACGGTTATTTTATATCTCGTGAACTCTGCGCCAAAATAATATTCGTAAAGCTGTAGATGTGAAGGGAATGCGGTGTAGTAAAAAATCATTGTAAATGTACATTTTGCAACTAACGCCGTTAGCGTCTACTGCCAGAAACGCTACAAAAGGGTACTTGGGCCTTCTGCCAAACATGGAGAAAAGTGCTGTGGGTGAAAAATATAAGTATACGGAATACAGACTAACCTTATTTAACCTATCACAGACGTTCCTAATATGGTTTACAAAATTGAGGTATTCCTTGGCAGTGTAGTCGCTCCCTTCCATCTCAGGGATCGCTTGTACGCATTCATCAGCCATGAATGGCGCTATGTCGGGGCTTGCCGCCGCAAGCAGAGCTGACGCCGTGGCAGTGCCCACTCCCTTCAAATTGCTGAGTGCTGTCATCGCTGACTCAATGTTCGGCAGCTTACGGAACGCCTTCTTTGTTTCTTGCATCACCGCCCTCGGCGTGTTTACTTTTATCAGATATGATAATTGTGGATAGAATCTGCCTCTCTGCAATGAGAAAATATAAGAGTTTTATAAGTCATTGTTCGTATTGAATGGATCGTTTACTATTGGCTCGCGGTAAGAAGTATATAGGTTGTTACTGCTAACTGCTAATAAATCTTGTGTCAATGTTGTTCGTTAGTAGTTTCATGGTTTCTTGTATTTGATTGGTGTACGTGACGTGTTTAACGTAGTGTCTGTGTTGTATTTTACATTTTTGACTGTTGAACACGGATATAGAATATAGATACATGTTTTTTTTTATTTAAACTAATACGAACAAACTCAACACACTATGGAATTTATGTGACATGTGTTACTGACTTCTTTTTAATAGGTACATACATAGAATAAAAAAATTTTTGCAATGACGATTCCTGTTATAACCTACTATTAAATGTGTAAAAGGTTATTCTCGAAAACTAAAAAGCCCGTTCTTAAATTCTGTCTCGAAAACTACATAGCGTATATTTCATTGTCTATATTTTAGGGACATACCACGCGAGCGTAGCCGCGGGTATTAGTATAGTATTATATTATTTGTGCCGCGGGTGAAAGCTCGTAAGTATATCATAAATCAAACAATGTTCTAAGTTCACATTTGATTTGAAATAATTCCTCGGCGTCGCAGCTGACACAAAAAGTAATAGTTTATCAATGCGGCGATAGTTATGAAACAAGTTTCGCTGTAAGTTAGTATAATAAACTCGTACTGACCGCTTGTTTCCATTTCATGAGCTGTACCAACTCTTCGTGTATCATGTGCGCGTCTTTGCCTCTGGATTTAATCTTCTTTGGTAATTCATTCTGGTACCTGTAAACAACGATACAAGAATAAATATTTAACATAGGTATATTATTACAAATTAATACGGCTATAGAAGCCGTGTATGTTAAAAATACTACAGGTTTGTCGATTAAGGTTTTCAAAGAACATTTTGTAAGTATAACATTAAGTCGCGCAAATCGCGCTTTTTATTTCGCGCAGATCGCGATATATGTCTGTTTATGGTATGTTTGTAAAGATAAGATGTACGCGCATAACTATTATGCATGCACCGATTTCTACGCTAACTTTTCACCCGAACAGCTCAAGATACTTGGTATGCGATATTAATAACAGTCGAGTATCAAAAGATTGATAATACGACAAATAAATGCAATGTCCAACTCGACGTCATCTTCACGAAAGCAGTAAGTGTGTTTAATGTTTGCAACTATGATAATCAGTGATCGGATAATCGGGCGCTTATATACCTAAACTTCTTCCCACGAAAGAATAATATGGACGGACATTCCTTTCTGAATAAATAAGTAATCCCAGATTCCCGGGATTGAACAATTTTGTAAAAACAACTATAACAAACTTAATGAAATTATAGCAGTGGTTATTTTGATTTAGTATCTTTATTTTATTCAAAACAAATGGAATATCAATAAAAAATTATAATGTGCACAATGTAGTCAAGTAGTGGAAATTGATTTATCTATCTAACAGATTAGTGATCGAATCGACTAATTTATTGTATTTTGTACAAACAGAAGACTAAAAATATTAATTGAAACACATGTCCGTATTATTCTTTCGTGGAAATAAAAGTGAAGTTTAGGTATATTAGCGCCCAATTATCCGGTCACTGATGATAATGTATTGTAATACACGAAGTAGATGCTAATTGCTAGAAACGGATCACTTTATTACAGTATTCGTTTAGCACATGTTCACAGAGTTATTAAGAGCCATATGGTATAAAGCTCGTTTAAAAGTTGGTACCAGCAATGTAGGTCCAATCAGCCGACACTTCTTACATTTGTTAGTGTGATATTACAGATGTTCGATGGATTTAAAATATATGAATTATTTTATAAATGTTGTTTTATTTAACATACAGATAGTAGGTAGGTATATGAGTTCATTTTATCAAACAATGACCTAGATCAACAATTTTTGTTGCATTAAACGGCATGCTTCTACTAATATACAATTAATTTAAAATAATATAAGTAAGTAATTTATATAATAATACATTTTAAAATTGTTTGTATGAATCGAAGTATGAATAGGTTAATCAATTACATTTTATGGTCCTTGATTCTAAATTAAACGGTAAAATAAAATATTAATTTAAAAGAAATATCTACCCAATAAAAATAATGTAACATATTAAAATATAAGCTTTAATAATTGGCAATAAAGCCTTGGTAGAGATAGGTAACCGAGTAGGTACTATAATATGTAGACTGTAGAACTTCCAGCTGGCATGCAGTGGGAAATGTTCATGATTACGACATAAATTATTTAAATATTACATTGAGTAGCATTTATTTTTTTAGTACTGACTCTAATCTAATTAACCTAATAAAAGATAATACAACTTTATTTTATAAACACAACATGCCGTAGTAAAAGTTAGAGATCCGTAAGCACACGATGACTCACTATGATTCTCTAACTAATCCAATAATAAGAAAGTTTTACTTATTTTATTTTGTAAATATCTAGAATTGTTAACGTTAACTATAAAAAGGTTAAAACAATTGCCAAAGTAGTTGAAATACTAATAATAAAACATTACTTAAAAGGCAAGTCACCATTTTGAACGGATGTTGAATTGTGAGTTGTACTCAACAACGCATTGTATTATCTTGAGAAGTACATAGCCTGATATACAATAACATATCATACGTATTATCAGAACTACTATTTAGTTAAGGAATACATGGATTCGGCAAGCGAACGGTCCTAAACAAGAACATAAATGTATAAAAACGAGTCATGATACGTAAAGGACAGCCACCATTTTATAACGCCTAAGCGCGGCGATATTTTCCCCCACACTGGCTTCAGGAAAAACGATCATGTCAATTTGACATCGATCCCACGTGACGCAGTGGTTTTAATGAGCCGTCCGCGGACTAGAGATGCAGTCCGCGAGGGAGGTAGCTATCAAATCAGTTTGCACGGATACACACACAATACAAGTTCATTGACACGCCACGGCCGCATTTTCTCCTTTCAAAGGCGTTTGTACTTACCAATTGTCCAATTTTATGAGCTCTTCTGGTTTCTTTGTTTTCTGTTCAGCTTTTAATTTAATTGCTTGTGGATATAACTGTAACACACTGTCAAATTCTTTTGCATCAGCCTCCAGAAAGAAAGTAGACGTGTCTTTCGCGGTAGCCATTGTGAACGTTCTAAATGTACAACACTGCGTATTTAGTTTAGCTATAGCGCCGAACTCGACGCGGCGGCAGCACCTGGCCAACTGGGCGCCCTCTCCCCACTCGCCGCCATCTTGTGGAACGAACCTCGCAATGACGTTCGATATTATTATTCGAAATATGCTTATTTCTTGTGCTTTATAAAACGTTTAATTTAGCGTAATACATACTGAAATGTATCCAAAAATTCAATATTCATCGATATTTCTGAAATTGAACCACTTAGAGTCTAATTTGGAACAAAAAATATACTTACTCAACAGCACAAGGTTATGTCGGTCGCACGGCGTGTCGAACGTCGGACATTTGTCTGGCTTCCACCCACAGGGCGAAACGGGATGAGAAAAAGTAAACTCCATGTTGGTGTTTAAATCACAGCACCACTTCAAAATATCAATTTGATATTTGAAAAATTAGACATAAAATGAGCACAATCACGATAATGTTAGTCACGTCGGCCTCGGCGCACTATCAATTTCCTTAAACGTGACGCAACACACGACACCGTTCTACCGAAACGACTTTGGTAAACACGCATATTTTCCGTTGCATTGCAGTACACACTGAGCTCGGAGTAGTCATGAAGTAGTAACTAGCGGTGTACATAAGGCATTTAGGTAGTAGGACGTACATATCACCGGGGTGGAACGTCACACCAATCGGCTTTGTTGTTTCGAAAGATAGATCGCCATTTGCTCTGATCCCTCTTTAATTTAGGTGTATTATTGTTTATTCAATAGCTCGTGCTAATGTTGCGCTTGTATTTCTTTCATTGAATAGATATGTAGCGTCTGAACTGAATGAATCAGTGGTTTTCCCGCCTCGATAGCGATAGTTTTTAGGATTTAGCGGGGTTGCGGAACGGGCATTAGGCATTTTGTTACTTTGATGGATATTGAATACTCTCGTACCTACTTACCTAATTGACTTGTACACTAAATTATAAACCCAAACTTTTTGCCATTTATGTTTTCTATTTTTGGGTTTAGGTCAGTTTACCTACCAAAATAAGTAGGTACTAACTTACCTAGGTTCTTTAATCTCTATACTTTCTTGAGTAGGTACCTACCATTTTAATGAAAGCATTCTTCTACTTGTAACGCTTGTAACTATATATTACTCTCGTATAGTAACATGATATTTGACATACCTAGTATCACCATGAGATACCTTCTGAACCTCTTAATTAATTTTCTAACGTGCTAGAAGATTTCGATGAGGGTTTGACAATCTATAGGTAATTATAATGCCTTAACTCGCCTTTCAGTTTGTTTTGGAGTGAAGTCGATTTAATATTCAAATTAACAAGCAATACATTGTCACTCCTATTAATCTTTGATTTATAACTAACGAATCTTAAACCTTTAGTTCTTAGATCAATTTGTTCAAATTCAAGTAGGTACCTACCTATGAAAAAAAATCTTATTTCAGACGCTGACCAATAAATATCAGTGTAATTATCTTAACACTACGAGTAAAAGCTATTACTCGTAGATTTGGCCGTGTCATAGTGCCCTACTTTTTGTAAAACACTTTTTATGATAATGTGACATTGGTCTAAATTGCCCTAACTTCCCTGAGAGCGACTAAACTTGATTTTTGTTACATTTTGACTTAAAAGTACCTATTTGAGTTCAAATGCCTACGTAGGTAAAGGTTACAGTTTCCGTCCTACCTAAATCATCGTGTTACAACTTTCTCTCATTGTCTTCCTAATTTAATATGAATAGACAAAGCCAAATATCACGTCCATTGCATGATCTAATGCTTATTATCATTTCTCACTACCAATTTAAAAAAAATATATCACTACCTTCGATCAATAATAGAATGTATTATTGATCGAAGATCACTACTTTCATATTTTTTACTTTTATTAGACAGGTGGGTGTCAATACACATACTCACTAACTGTCAATTACGGTAAACTGTATCTTAACAATTTTCTGTCTCATTTATATAACAATATTTCAAGTTATATTTTATACTAGCTGTTACCTGCGACTTCGTCCGCGTAGATTTTAACTAAAAAGTGTTTGTCTCCGCGGAAACCTATTTTTTCTAAAATCAAAGTAAGTTACTCCTTATAACATCAGCTATCTGCCAGTGAAAGTCTCGTCTAAATCGGTTTAGCCGTTTCGGAGATTAGCCGGAACAAAAAGACAGACAGACAAAAATTTAAAAATAGATGTTTTCGTATAGGTACTTTATATACTTTCATATGCATTAGATAAAAAGCTGTTATTTTGACATTACAAACAGACACTTCAATTTTATTTATTTGTATAGATTTTCAATCCTTGTGCATCATATAGGCTCACAACGTCAAAATGGTAATAATTGAATACTGCGTATGTTCATATGTTTTTTTAACAAGCACATATCTTATAGTCGCTATTGCCTATAGTACTTTATAAAACTGTTAGACACGGTAATTAGGTATAATTTGATCAACGTACGAAACTAAAAGAACTTACTCGTACATTAAAGTATGAATGATTTTATGATCATGTCCGTGACATGAGCATTTTGTGCAGTGAGTACATCAGTCTCATTATCTAATACAGTGATCTTGACTTGTGTTTGATAGTCTATGTTCTGGTCTCTGAACCTCATTGAAATTGTAATTGGCTAATGTGCAATAAATAATATAATCTGTATGTTATTAAAATTTTGCCCAAAGTCTCAGGCTCGTGAATTGAACCCAAGATTTTATGCACAGCCGTATTCACTACCGCACGTCACCGAGCCAATCAGTCATTTTAAATAATTTAGTTATTTATTAAATGATCATATAGTTTATATACTAACTGAATATATTATCAGTTTGGAACGAGAAGAAATGAATCGCCTTCCTAGTCAGAGAATGTTCACCTAGCCTTCGAAAAGCTTTAAAGTTTCATTTGGTGTTCATATCGCAATAATAGCCACAGTTTCTCACACGGAAAAATCCATAAACAGTTGTTCTAATTGTGGTATCTTTTGTAAGTGTCCGTCGTTTAAATTTATACAGTCTCCAGGATAAAGGGATTGTCCCTAGAATACTGAATGGAACATTAGGCTTGTAGGTCGAGGTAAATGCTATTTTGGCCTTATACCTACTGATAAACTTCTTAGAACACCCATACCTGTTGATTTCGCTACGGCTTCATACCATCAACCTAACTGTTATATTCAGGCTCATAGCTCAGCTATCTAAATAGCCACTGCACATTGTCAGTCTCTGGACAGGGGACCACTGGGCATAAATTAGAACCCGTCCATGCCTCCGAGCCTTTTGTTTCTCTAGAACATGACATCGATACTGACACAGATCATCTCAAATAAGTATTATATTTGAGATGATTTTAGTATACTGGTATTAAGTTTTAGAATCTTCGTTGTTATAAAGTGGTTAACTTTGATAGCACCTGTCTGAAGTAGTCTTATATATTAGTATCAGACTAAGAAAAAAGAAATGGACGGCAATTTTCAAAATAGGAATTTAGCTTATATTTCCTTTTTTCGGTTCTAGTTATTAAAAGTCTTAAGGACTTGTATAAGTATTTGGAGTTAGAAAAGTAGATTGTACCATCGATGGATTATACCGATAAATTCTCACAAGCTCTAATAGGGCAGGGCAAATCACGATTCAACGAAAAGAAAGAATATAAAATAAATTTCTGTGATAATATTAACTGATTTCAAAATTATGTAGGCAACTTTTAAACATAATAAACAAGTAATAAACCTTTTTTTATAACCAGACAGCTACCCGTCATTACCTGGGTACCTGTTAAGGTTGAGACTTTTTCAAATGATCATGTTGATGGAGATCGCATTGGGATATTAAATTTATTGACAAGTTAGTCAGATCTATTTCTATGGGTCTTCTATGGGTTCTTGTTACTACATAACAAACATTTTAGTAGATATTAACGACGCGTTTAATTATCCTACACTACAAATAATGTTGATTATAATCACTAAGTATACATATTAAGTTTTAGACTCGAAGATAACTTATCGAGTTATCGTCATTTTAACCGCAATGTCTAACGTCTGTTCATTAACAAGCTGGTACAACGCTAATTTCACATGACATAACAGTCAATTACTGCATTATTAGATCCCGTACATACGAGAAACAACAACAAACATCCTGCAGTGTCGCTAAACCGAGTAATTGCTGTAACTACCAAGAAACAGATGGCGTCAAAAATGCGATGAGCAATTCTGCCGTTGAGTTATATTTTAGTACAAGTAAAATTTAAAAATATTAAGCAATTTCAGAAATAAAAGAAATTGCAAATAGAAATAGTTGACAAAAAGCGTTAAACATTTAAATTCATAGATAATAATACGGCCCAGCAGTACATTATTTAGCGAGGCACACGGACTTAACGATAATACAGTATCGTCGCCCTTTACGACGGAATATTTCGAACAAAATATGGCTTCAATAGGGTGTCGGTTGAATGCGGGGATACAAACGGGCCCTAAAAGAAGTGAACATTGGAGGGTTTGGCCGGGCGCACAAAAAGTACGAAGGGACCAAACGCCGCGCCGCGCCGAGACGAGGCGAGGGTTCGGCGCAGTTTAATTTTTTATGTTTAAACTGGGATGCCCGTCGCCGTCGTATGTATCCGATAAACGGACAGGCTGCCTGCTGGGACCGAGCCCGGCGAAAATACAACATGCTCAAATAAATTTTAGGAAATAAATGTAACAAAATTCTAACTAAAATGCGTAGACATTTTAGGCAGACTAGGTTCTAAAACAATGTAGTAACTGCGTAATAATAAGTACTTATTGAGATAATGATGTAATTTAAAAAAGAGTGATGGAAATATAAGTTCATGTTTAACAAGATAGGTAAATAGATAATAGGTATTAAGTATCTACTAGCAACGAGCCAACAATGCGTTGATAACTAGGCTCACTAATACAGACGTGGGAAGCTAAAGGATGAAGGGCACAAATGTATGGAATCTGGTACCGGCGCCAATCAGAATGAATGGTACACCGTTAAAAAGGTATTTTTGTGTAGATAAAGAATAACCATAGCGCTAGTCCCGATTCACTGTCCGATCAAAGTAATCCTACTAGAAAGTTAGTATTTTTGTTACATCCTATTAAGTACACATTATTTTATTGTCATTTTTATCCATTTTGGCATGATATTATTATAATTATTATTAATGTTTTTCATTATTTAGGTAAATAAAACAAGTTCGAAGTAAGTTTTATTGTTTATTTTTATATATTATACATCATACTAGTCATTATCTATAACGATGCTATTTAAAAACAATGCTGGATCATTGCAGACCTCGTGTCTAGCATATCCTAAATACCAAACAATGGATACTATATGCACCCAGGAACCTACCGTGCACGCCCTGTCAAACACGTACAATAATGATGTAGTTAATATTATGTTTTCATTTCTATTTATCAATATGTAACAAAAATATTGTTTTGCTCTTACATGTCGGGACTGTATACGCGCAGGCAAAAGCCACTCATCTCCGTCAATTCCGTATTCAGTAATATCCTCCAAAGCAGCTTCTCTATAATAAGTTTCGATGAGATAGAAACCGTTGTTTAGGTGTTCGCTGCAGTAAGATTTTGTAAGTTTTAACTGGTATGTCCCCAATGAGAGCAATATAACGTCCTGTTCACTCAATCGTGGAAAATCGGGCAAATCATTGCCCTTCAATCTCTGGAAAATGGCTCTTCTGTTATTTAACTGTACAACACATTTGGGATTTGCATTTCCCAGATATTCTTTGTAAAAAAGCCTCTGCGTATTGGCCATCTGCGATTGGCGTGTGGAAGTGATTTCTTATTGCTGCTGCAATATTAAATGCCACGGTATAACCTTCTTCGGCACATCACACAGTTACGGAAACATTCCATTGCAATCAAATAATCCTTAACTATTGGATTATTTCGTGTCCAGTACTCGTGTCCAGTAGAAAGCCGCAGTCAAAAATAAAACAGGTAACAGAGTCCTAGATAATGCCAGGGTCTAAAGTCGACGTGAACAATACGGGATGCGGAACGAGACAATGTAGTCACATAAACAACAATAATTATTATTAGCGAACGACTAGCAACTGGCAAGGAAATTAAGGAAACCTGCGCTAGCGCCGCAGCATGCCCGTTCTCGCGCCAACCCACACTCTCTGCCCTCGCTAACCACCGCGCCGCGTTAGAGAGCGAGAAAGGAAACAATAGCGGTTCCAACTTACCACTCGTTTACTGACGTACACTCAGGGTTAATAGTAATAAAAATATTGCTTCAATATCATGCATCAATATCAGTTGATGTATTTGTAATTTTGTATGTCTATTGTTTAACAGATAGATCACCCCTGACTAAAAAATGAATTTTATTTAGCTCAATATCTGTGCAAATATCATCAAAATCGATCAAGCTAAGCACGCGATATGATTTTTAAAATTATATTTTGCACTAAATATCCAGTATCTTCTGAAGACCATATTTCAAAACGGACAATTCGTACGGGTTTGTAGCCATAGTAGTTTTTTGTATTCTTGAAAAGAGCTATCCAACGATGGTAAATTCATTTTGATTGGACATGGGGACCAAAACGCCCATCATGCTTTACCAAAGTTTACCTAGGCACTTACTTAATCTGTACCCACGGTAATTATAAACATAATACTTACTCATGAAATTGTAGATAGGTCTGTAGGTACGAAGTCAAACAAATTACGTAGGCTGCGATGCTCGTAAAACCGGCAATTAATGAAATTATAATTGATACATTTGTATTGTAGGTACCTAATTATTTATCAAAAGTTATGGAAATTGGTATTTTGAGTAAGCATTTTAATAGTGAATTATTAACGTTTAATTAGTAACTAAGTAAATTTCAAGTTAAAATAATAATATTATATACGAGGAATAAGAAACAAATATCATTATGCGTTAGCTTACAAGAATTTTCGTGTAGGTGCCTATTAATTAAGTTAGTAGGTAAGTATTATACATTTATTTACCTGTAGGTATTTATTAAAACGTTTATTTAACCCAACTACCTATTATAAAAATACCAATAAGGAAAGTATTTTACTAAGGTGTGAACGATGCGTGCGCGGCAATACTGTCAGTGCCCGTTTATATTCATCGGGTCAAAGGTGTTGACAAGAATAAACAATAAACAGATATGACACACGGCACTGGCATATTGATGTTACTGCCTACTACCGTTGTAAGCTGAATAGCGGGAAATAAAATTGGGTGCGTCACCGGCTCACCGCGCGGTATGTTGACAGGCCACTTGTCCGCGTTCCTGGAAAGCGCGCGTAAATGTATCGCTCGACCGCATCCTGTACTTTGGATGTAAGTATTTTATTCTTTTTAAACATCATAACACTAGTGTCAATACAACATAAAGCTTTTCCAGTAGGTACATGAACATCAAGAAGTTTTTGGCTATAATTAGTATTCGTCGAAAATGCGAGGCCGCTATCGTTTTGTTTTATTATTAGCTACCTACATATAGGTTACTGAATGGATTGAAACTTCAAATATTAAACATAAGTACATGTCCCTAAAGAGGTACATATATTAAATACTTATAGATGAGTAATAATTATGCTATATTTGAAGTAAATACAACTAAGCAATAAATGCCTATAAATAGAATAGCAACTAAATTGGAATAAAATTAACAAAAAACATAACTAAACTTTAAAATTTATCTAACAGAAATAATTTGTTCGCATCAACCATAGCTTCTAAGAACGAGCTTTGCCTTATTAGTATGCTAAAGTAAGAAAAACACCGCAGTCGGAATTAAAATTGTTTCTCCTTTTTGCCCCAAGGTCGGTGAGTTGTGACTTGTGATTATCACAACGTGCTCTGTGGCGCGGTCGGTCGCGGTCGCCGCGATACGGAGAAACGAGATATTTTTGTAACCACACGATACGCTATGAAATAAACTCTACCTCTAGCTCCATCTGTTGCAACACAGTTGTACTAATTGCCAATGAGTTAATTGTCGCATATTCTTAGCTCGTATCTGGTAAATTTGAAATGTGTTTATTATAGTAAATAATAACACGACTCTAAAAATACAATAAATGTATCAAAATATACCTACAGTATGTCTGTTTGTACATTATATCCCAAACGCATAAGTTTTATCTTATCGAATTGAAATAGCTCATGGCGACTGTGCGACTCGCTGATAGGCGCTACGATAATAGTCATTTAGATCATTGCAGTGCTGTAGTATTTCACATAATGAAATATAAGTACACTACTTATCCCTTGAAATTAGGGAGTTGTAAAGTTAACACACGCTTGGTATGATATACCAGGTATATGATATTTAAGTATAATAAGTTAGGGCAATAAAAAATTTGGTAGGTACCTAAGTCATTATTGTCATTAATGTAGTCTTGTAAAAATAAGTTATTATATCTATTCAGGATAAATAAAAGTTACAGTCCATTTAAATTTCGGCTTGCTATCTTTTGTTGATGTCCGGTATACCATATACCGTATACGTATTTCTATGGACGAAACATAATCATAATATCCGTCACCGGACAAACAAGTGGATGGTTTCCCTTTCAACATTAGGTACACTATTATGCATTCGTTTTCACGATTACGCGCATGTGTGTGATACGGCATTCGCCCTCATAAAAATGTATTAAGTTACATCTTTTATTTATACTCTATGCCATAGGCCATCTACTATCACGAATAATTAAAATAACAGGTTGTACAAGAACTACAATAAGTGTTTAATAAATAATTCGATGAACTGCAAAATTACAAGGCAGAAACGTATTCATTATAAAATACTGGGAAAACTTGGTCACGCTTCGCTGTCGCTCCGTCTGATATTTATTATTAGGGAATTAAGCCCGGTTCTATAGGAACTTTGGAATGAATGTACCTACATAAAAATATTCTTATATAGAATTGCAACGATGTGTAAAAATGCCAAGTCAATCCATCGACTGGCTTTACGTGCTTTTCAAGTTGCACAACACCGCTTAAATCCTTTTTTTCAGCTCCACCCGAGATTTGCACCAAAGACCTCATGTGCTAACAGTAGTCGCTTTTAATTCGTAATAAGTAGCTAAAATCATGATACCGCTTATTTCTTACATTAATTTATGAGCATGTTGTTGATATTCACGATGTTATCAAAGTTGAATACAGCACATTCAACACTATGGCTGCGCATCTACCTGTCATGGCATACTAGGAACCTTTAACGGGGCTGGAGTACGAATGGGTTTCCGGCTAAGCCATTACATTGTGTGTAAATGTTGTGTTATCTACTGTAATAATAATTACAAACATTGTCTCACGCCCTTAAAGGTTAGGCATAGGTGAAATAAACCCACATTTCCCCAGATATAGTTTTAGGTCTCACGTGATAAGGGGCGTGCCTGTGGCCTTCGACCGGAGTCCGGACAGTTCCAGACTTCGTGCGTCTACTGAGAAATTTTGATCGAAAATCTCAATAACGTTTTGGCCGACCCGAAAATGAAGCGAGACCGAAACCGTATACACATCGGTCGCATTCACTATCGCTGCTCCATCGAGGCATACTTACCTGCTAAACCTTTAGTAAGTAAAGTAGGTACCTACCTACCTGGCAGAACAAAGAAATTTTATAATGCACTAAAATCTTAGTCTCGGGACAAAGGAAAAAGGCAGGCAACGTGTTTATAACAATAGATTTTCGTGTAGTATCCATTGTAAAGCGATATACCGGATTAAATGCCGGACTTTGTGAATCGTGTGTCGATATTCAAATTGCTTTAAAAAGTGTGACAAATTCAAGCATTTTATTAGTTACCTATCTATGTTAATGAAATACTGTCAGTGTGAAATCGTGTATTAAAATTCATTCCGTCAAGCATGGGGCAATTGGTAGTTTATCGTTGACGTGACTGTCTATTGTAATTTGTAAGTGGTCAAAGAGATAACACTAAGGGCGATAGAAATGAAAAATAGGTATTTGTAAAATCTATTGCTGTCGCGCCGTACCATGTACAGTATCATAAGCGCGATAGATACAACTGACTGCAGCTAGGACCGAAAATACCTATTAAAAGTACACAGAATCAACGTTTCGTAGTCCCCTGATTCCTTCTCCAAAACATGACCGATTTAACTACTATTTTCATTAAAAATTAAAGAAAGATTTTGGCCGTGTTCCTATGTTTTCCTTTTTTTATATAATCTTGTCAAATTTGTTTTCTGGATGTTTGAACAAATTTTTGAGGTCTTGGAAGGCACATGTCTCTTTTTAATAATTAATTTATAGAAAAAAGGAAAACATAGGGACACGCCAATAGAGCCCATACATTTTTTGGAAAAAATTATTGCTCTACTGGCATTATCCAGGGAAGAAACAGGGGACTACGTTTGTATGGAAAAACGGCCCTTGTGTTTCCTCTTAATAATACTTTCAATGCTTTCGTAGGTGGTATAGTTACTAACTTATACGAAAAGCGAGAACCTTATAACTACTTGCTGTAAAGTGAATTTTATTGTGAATTTGAAACGAGTCCAAGATTTTGTTAATTGCGATACATAACGAGATGGGTATAGAAACTCAGGATTCAACCTCTTCGTCTTAAATGTAAAAGTAATGAAAAGAAATGACCCCTATATTAAAAGTTAAAGTTAAGTTATTATATTATTAAGTTACAAGTCAATCGGGCCAGTGGTTCTGGAGTTATGCCTGTCACTAACAGACAGACACACAGACCCACATAGTGTTTTATTAACCTCTTCGAAGAAGACTCAGAAGTTAATAAATACATACCTCACGTCTACATCCCTGGATGGGTAGGCTGAGGTGTATTCCACCTACAATTAGTTTTAGATGCTCCGTGATAGGAGGCGAGCATATTGCCGGACATAGTCCCAATCTCAAACTCTATGCTGTCACTGAGAATTTCTTGGAAATCAATACCTTTTATGCACAGTAGTAGCATTCACAAACGCTGCGCGTTCGAGGGAGTCATACAAATACAGGCAATAATACAATAGGTAATAGTAAAGTTTGGTGGTAACGTATAGGTAACTATTTTCTGTCTTGCTTCAAAAACAGCCTAGTTAGAAGATCGATAGACTGTTAGGAATTTACCTATATAATATGTTTGCCAAAGATTCAAATAGGTTTTCTTTTGTGTGTGTTTTAGTTTTTGGATGGCCAGATGGCCATCACAACTTTACGCGGACTGTGGGTGAGCGCAGAAGGCTCCCAACCCGTAATTCAAATAGGTATAAGACCACTGTCTTTTATTTGATCCACCGCACGATGATGTGCGTCTTGAAAAGTGGATTAGAAACGTGAACGACAACATTGTGAGGTAACCAGCAATTAAGATTTATTTGTAATGTTTTCGAGTCTCTAGAATTCACATACATCGATAGGTGAAATCTGGCCATGCGCACTTTCCTAGTATAATAAAATTGTCACCCTAGCTAGACCCTAGCTTTCTGAAAGGATCCTCGTGCTGTGTAGTTAGACAGTTTATAAATACGGCTGATATTAATTAAATAATAAATTTAAAATGTAAGTAAATATTCATAAAATATTGACTAGGAATATCACGAGCATATTGCTACAGATCATACTTAATAAATGACTAGTCCAAAAGAGACCACTACCAAAAATGAGTAATATTAACGAAAGTAATACCATATTAAAACTGCATTAATATTGTATTATCTTCTTCAATATTATTCATTTTTAAACACAATTTATATTAAATGAAATCTAATTATATCACTCATATAAATTCTGTACGTAGTACCTATGTATAATGACTTATTAATTAATAATCATGTTTTCTGATGACATATCTAGGTAGGTACATTAAACTTATCTTTGAATTAATCTTTGGTAAAATATTATGACATTTGTGGAACTAATTTAGTTGAAACATCTATCCGTTAATTGGTTCTAATTTGTTTTATTAAGGAGTCTAATCTCCAATGAGAAAGGTAAAATCAAATACGTTGATAAGCGTACCTACTGAGATTGTAGGTAGGTGTACCTGTTTGTCGAGGATTTCGTTTGAAGGGTCGCTTTTACAACTCGAGAGGGGTCCGTAAACCTCGAATCTGTCATCTATGCTATACAAAGCGAAATGTTGTTGTTTAGTTCCTTTTAGAAATGCTTTGTTGGTTTATATTATGCCTTAATTACACGTACACGTATATTTGGTGAGACTTGTTGACGAAATAATTTGGTAGATACTATAATTATTATTCTTAGACATTGAAACAGGACATGTTTAAATAATAATAAGTAACATTATTAAGAATTAATAAGCCAACGTAAGCTATCTATTTGGTATTCCCGAATTCAAAACCTTATAAAGATTTTTGCTTGATGGGGAGAGAGGGGAATTTCGAACTCGCCACGTGACACAAAATCAATATCCAGCAGCGATGCTATTTAACATTTTAAGCATTCGCCGCTTTTGTACTATGTAGTGAAGAAATAAAAGCAATATAATATATCTAAATATATCAGTATACATCTAATAATACTTTTATCAGTTTTGGTGTTTATAAATATCAACGCTAAAAATATCGCGTGTGCGATAATGTTGTAATGAAGCACACAGACACACTCTACACAAGGACTTAAATACGACTAAATACGTACGTACGGTAGTGGTCATTGGTCAATTTACGTTGAACACTTCAGTGAAGTTTCGCTAAACCCGTTTCTTGAATGAAATGACGTCACACGGTTGTAGATAGCTTTACGTATAAACAGCTGTGTACCTATAGTATAGATTATTGGGTTCTTTCTTTTGCGTCAGATGCGAGGGGATATTCAACAATGCCGAGCTCTGTCGCACATCGTGTCGTTACGGAACCATGTCGTTGATATCCGTAGGAATACCTATGTTGAATTTTTGTATTTATCTAGTGTTTGCAGAATGGGTAGTTCCTATACCGAGTACATTATTTTCTTACAAATAACAATAAGCTGATATAATTACCCAGTAGGTAAGTATGTCTAAAATATGTTTCAAAATTTTTAGACATTCGATACAAAGAGAGGTGGAGGTAAGAAATGGATATCTAGTATCTAGGTAAATCAGTAGAATATAGAAGGAACTTACGCCTTAAAGTCTTTCTAAACTATACGAACCAAGTACCTACCTAAAACCGCTTGTTAACCTTTGAAGTAACTGGTAATCTCAACAGAATAATAAATACTGTAATAAAGTTTTAGTAGATATATGTGTTATTGGAACAAAGTACATATTAAAACCATTATATTGCCGTGCGATAAATAAATATTACAGAGTCTAATAAGTACGGCTAAAGACTTGTTATCAAAACGTTTTTAAACGCTTGCGATAACGACACGACATGCGACATCATTAACATTAGGCGTCTTGAGAATAGCCCGTCAGCTGGCCTGCTGAATAGAATAGTAAGAAGTACATAGTCACAACTCGGTAGCGATGTGAGGCGGACGGTACACCCTCGTTGCCACTCGCCTCGCGCTCTTTCGCGCCGCGGCTCATTGCTACACCGCGAATTTGGGCCAAGCACAAATATACCTATCCCTTACCCACCCACGTGTTACTTATATACCCGTCTCTTTCGGTTATTTTCTCTCTCGGCCCGCGTTATTATACAGTCATTTATGTAATAAGTTCAATGTTTACATTCCGACTATCAGGTGATGAATGGAAATACAGTTCAAGTTGCGATTAAATGCAATAAATCGTCAATGCAGCTGCAGTTTCTGGCAATTTTATAGGTGGGTAATAAATATAGTGAAACAATAAAACTGCAACTTTACTGTTATATGTATTTAAACAATTAGGTAGGTACCTACTATACCTACTTTTAAGTAGGTATGTAAGTATATAAATAAATTAGAAAGTGTATTTTACCTTCAGATTAAAAAGCTGTGTCAGGCTCTTCGGGACACTGTCTTAGATATTGATCCAAATCTTGTTATTTACAAGAAGCAGCGTTGCCAAATCTATCAGAGCTTTTGTCAAACCCTTTGACTTCGAATATAGGCCCTAAAACTAGTATGGTAATCGACTTACAGAGTACAGATTACATTTAAATAACTGTGTAAAGTTAATTATGTGTACATTTTCACAACATCAATATTAAACGATAAAAAATTAATTAGGTAGGTACGAACGAAATACGACTTCGTGAGTCATAAAAAAACAATTTTGATTTTACGATCTTCAAATTTAATTTCGTGTTTTAACTGTAAGCATTAACTGTATCTCAGTAACTGCAGTAAGTAACTGGTAACGAGTTTATCAATCTGTTAAGCAAGTGTCAATCGAAGTTTATAGAAACAGACAACATTTATATAGATGACAATAAAAATATGTTATTTGACCTACTATATTATTATAATAATATGATATCTTCTTAGTATTTGCTCTGGTCGTACATATATACTTACTTATTTACTACTTTATTCTTTTGATTATATTGTTTACATATTATATAAATAGTAGATATTAGGTAGGTAATTGAATAACTTGTATTTCGAAATTCTGCAAATAGTAAGCATTATTCACATTTTGGGTTTGGGTTTAGATATTTATTCTCATTACGAATTTTAATACAAATTACTTAACATGACAACAAAATTAATACTTATACAAAATAATATAACTTGAGAGCATACACATAAGCGGTAGTAAAATAATAATGTTTTATTTGCGACCCGCACTGTCACAACATCGAGCGTAGACGGACATCGCACTATACAAATATGTAAGATTCTAGTGCGCTTAGCTAGAAACTACATTTTAATTGTTGTATATTAATTTTCCTATAAATATGATGATGCTAATAGTTTAAAACGAATCTTAAAAGTAGTGCGCGTTGTCTTATTAGCTTCTTGCACTTCATAACCAAATAGTATTACTTAGTGGCTTCTTACAAGAACACACATTTCGAATCCGATCACACTTTCTCAAATTTCCACTAATTTGTCTTTTTTATCTACAGATATCTAAAATGTCTCAGCAAAATCAGTTAATCTTGCACAAATCTCTCCTTAATAGCCATATAATTATTAGGCAAAATAAAGACTCGCTAAAACTAAAACTTACAGTCAACTCTTTATTATTTTTAAAGCTTAGATTTAAGAAGCATAAATTCAAATGTAAACTAAGGACATTGTCAAGTCGATTATCATAACAAAAATCTTGAAACAATCAACGGAAAACGTATGTTGCCATCAATGGTATTGATTATGATTATGGTCAATAATCAATACCAGTGACTTGCCTGCCATTTATTTCAGTTTAAACCGACACTCGATTGGCAGCAGGATTGGCAGACATGTATGAGTCTGCCAATCCTGCTGCCAATTCTTCTATACAGGGTGTGTCGTAAATAGTGGTCCAGAGTAAAGGAGTCGATACACTGTATTCTTATGTATCACATACCGAAATTTTAAGCATTTTCAGTTAAGGGTCTCCTAACAAAAAATAAAAGTTCTTTTTTAAAATTTCTGCACCTTGCTTCACGAATTTGGCTATCATTTCAACAAATATCAATATTTTTTTATTCTGTTTTTTTATTATTACTCTTGAATATGTGTACTATCATATCCAAACCCTGTCTTATGTTTTAAAGTCAAAGGTACTTAAAGAAATTAATCTGTTTCCAATTTCAATACTCATCTTCAGCAAATCATATGACTTTAGGGGCATAAAAAAAATGGTTAAAATTTCGGTATGTGATACATAAGAATACGGTGTATCGACTCCTTTACTCTGGACCACTATTTACGACACACCCTGTATAACCACGCAAAAAAACACGTTATTGTATGTAAGTAAAATGTATAAAGACAATAGTAGACAGGTAAATAAATTTCAATAATATAAAATGCAGATAACCACGAAGATAGGAACAGTATCGATACCCCTAATTATAATAGTTGGTACCTTAAAGTAATATATCCATATATGTATTTTAGTATGACTTTTGGGCTATATATATATATAGCCCAAAAGTCATACTAAAATACTCGATCCAGAATATATAATAATTTATTATACCTAGTCAATTTAGCACTAGCAGGGCTTCAATGTGCTTTGCATGCACATAAAATTATTTATGATAAGAAAAGGGGGATTTCACTTCGTTTACAGTTAATTAGTATACATAAATCATGCTTTCCATATTTAGAAACATTGGGCACACTAATGGATACGAAATTCAAAATAAATTTAAGACGGTTATAGGTAATAATATGATTGATGGTTGAATTGAATGTTTATTACATCTGAAGAACAAAGTTAAAATAATAAAATTCTAAATTTTATGATTTATTTGCGATGGGGTTTGAACTGTTTTAAACTTGGCAATTTCTACATATGTACATACCTTATTCTTAGACAGGCGCCTGTTTCTTGGAGTATAAGGCGAACAGAGAATTTCTGTTGACTATAACTCTGGTATACTATACCCCATTGGCTTCATTTATTCTTTCTGCACGTTTGGCAGTTCAGATTGTTTGTAACTTTACCTTTCTCTAGAACCTTTGTAATTTGTAGGACGATATAGAACAACACAATTTTTTCTTGTATTGTTAGTATTTTTTGAGTTATTTAAAACATCCATCAATAGGATTCAGTTCATTTATTAATTAGTTTATATTGACTGTATCAAGTTGACTTTCGTTATAAGTTACAGTGTTATACTTATAACTTATAACATTTCTGGTTTAGAAATATGGTGGTGAAATACGGTGGTTTAGAAATACGTCGGTAAACTTCTTGGTCAAAAATACAAAGAAAATTAGAAAACTATGGGATTAAATATAATGACCACCAAAAATAGTAATTGCACACCAAAATATGCTTACTAAAATATATCATACCGAGCACCTATACGCCTCAAATCACTGCATTCCGTCTCGGAAGGGTTAGGTTATGTTAGGTTCCTTCTTAAACCCACCCAAAAATAGGAGTCTCGCCAAGCGGGGCTCCGTCGACTTATTTTGATCTCTTTGCTGTGCAATTAATATTTTTGGTATTAAAATGCGGTTTTAATTTTGGTGATCATTTACTATTTTTGACTGTTATATTTTACTATATCTGGTGATAAGTTAAACATAAGCCGAAAGCTATGACAGTCTTAATAATAAAAAATATTATTTTCAATCTTTATATACAACATATTTGTATATATTTATCCAGCTGAATTATAATGTTTAATTCATTATATTACAACAACTTCATTCAACTGAATTATAATGTTTAATGGTTTGCTTTTGTTTTGAGCTTATTTTTATGGACGTGCGAGTCTTTTAAAATATCTGCCAATTCAAACATAACTTCACGTCTCTATCAACTTGACAACGTGGCTAAAGAATAACATACCAATCTCATTTCGCAAAATAACTTGTTCGAAATTGGCATTTTGCTTTGAAGTTTGAAACTCTTAGAGTAACCCAATAGGCATAGAAAGATACAACGCGTTTACGTGTTACGTCACTTTTGAGTGCAAATTTGACAAAAGCATGATTTCACAAGCCCCCATTCCCGAAGTTTAATGCGTTATACTAGACAATTTTTATTGTTTTGTTAAAACAAGAAATAGGTGACAAATATTTTTTGTTAATTTAAAAGTCGGACTAATTAGAATCACTTATTTATAACCCTGTGGCTGTAGTCGCAGTTGAATTTAACGCATTTTTTACTACTATTAAGTTAAGCTTGAGAGCAGTGTCTAAAACACTACCAGTTTCGGGAAAGAAAGATATCAGAAAATTATCATTTAACCAGGGGCCTTACCACCACCGTTTGTAATGTTTGAAAACGAGACAAAGCTGTAACGCGCTATCTCATTCTGGCGCATGCAGTTACACTGACAAAAGGCCAGTATATATTTTGAGCTTGCTATGGAAGCTATACGATAGATTGAATGAAATATAGTTCAATATAAACATCCCTATTGCCTCATACATCCATATTATAGAAAGATAGTAGATATTTGATCGAAGAGTACCACGGCCATACATAATCACTATAACAAATGGATTGTACGCCGATGTTTTGATAAAGATAGATTACCCTGTGTTCCTATTTGACAGGGTTCGTTATTGACTTTCATTGTTACTATATTTATACCTATATGTTAGTTTCGTTCTATTCGGTTGATGTGGCGGCGGCGGCGTTTAACATAGAGTGTAAAACTTAAAAGTTTCCGTAGATTGTAAGGGTTCAAATTCGAGTTTGTGAATGTAAGTAATTATTGTGACATACGTGTACATATTATATATTCCTTTGGAAGATGGGAATGAATTGATACTTTAATAAAATGCCAGTACGCTACATCTATAGACATTTAGTCAATGTATAGGTTAGTTATTAAAAGTGCGCTGTGCCTGTGAAATATTTGTCGTGACTTGGCCACTTGGCCTACAATAGACGTGACTTTGATTTTCAGGTCGGGCTATGTGTAATTGGAGTGTTTTGTTACGTTCTCTGTAGCAGCATGATGTCTAGATAATATGTCTTCGGTATATGGCAAAGGGCTTGCTCCTTATTACATGAAACATAAAATAGGCAGTGAAATATTGATATACCTAATATACCACTATCTATACCCCTTACGGGATATGCAGACTTGTGTACTAATTATGTTAACGATTTTATTTTTAATGGAGATATTTTATAATAATAATAATAAATATTTATTGCAGACCAGGGTCCATAAAGTGTTAGTAACAGACAAAATACTAAACCTAGTGTTAGTAACATATCAATTTTACACATAATATTATGAGACAGGCCTGGTTTCTGGACACTGTCTACGTCGTGTGTAGTCGTATCCAGCGTCCCAAAATCGGACTGTCCCACAGATCACACAATGTGCTTAACAAGCTGTGTGAGCTACCACACATTCTGCGTAGCAGGAAAGCACACCGTTTGCGGATGAAAACCATCTACTCTTGCCTCCGCAAACATCCCAGAAGCGCTGCAATAGCGGGGCAGCCCAGCCAGCATCCTGAATGCGTTATTATATTGAACACGCAGAGCCCTGTAAGACCGCTGCGTATAGTAAACCCACAGACTGCACGTGTAGAATGTCTGACAGTAGGCTCTAAAAAGAGTTATTTTGTCATCTTTGGTACACCGTGCAAACCTACGGATCAACATATTACACCGGACTGCCAGCGCCCTGCGCTCCCGTTCAATATCCATGTTGTCATTAAGCTCTTCGGTGACCCAGTGACCCAGGTATTTAAACTCAGTGACTCTTTTTAGCGGAGTATTATAGAGAGTTTTACATTACCTATGTCTACCTACCTACTTATCATTGAGTGTCCTTTTAGGCTTAGCTGCCCTTGTTAAGTTAGGTACAATTTTAGATACTTAGTTTAACAAGACTCATTAATATAGTACCTACCTATCTTCTTTTCTACTACTGGGATAGGAAATAAGCTTACAACCCTGCTGATGGTAACCTGCTACCGTTGCCTATAGGCTCTTGTGACATCTGGGGTACTAATCGTGCGTGCCCATCCTTCACAAAGTTATTTCTATTTTACGAACATAATTCACATTGAAGCTGTTGTAACCACACCATGACCAGGTAGTCTGGAAATCCTAGTCACCGCAAGCACACAACACAAGGTTATATTGTTGTATAGGATATTTCCCCAGACGGGTTAACCTGGTTTAAGTGAAACCCAAGGATTAAGGAAAGATGGGGCCGGCTAGTGCATGTGGCGGGCCGGTGCCTGCTGGGGTCCCGAAGTAACCCTAAAGGAATTCCGTGGCCTCGGATTATAAAGAACAAGAGAAAGAACATGGATGTGGTTTTAGTCAGTAGAAGTCTGACATACGCCTTCGCTCTGGGCGGATTGAAGGGGGATGTCAGACTTCTTTTGGATCATTTGATGAATTCCTACCAAGAAAAACAATAAATGGATTAGGAAAGATTTGGCTGTAACTTCCCTTTGTTTATTTATATTTAATTGTTATATTGTGCAAGTTGATATCGTTGTTAGTTTGATTATCTACATATCTTATAAGTAGTGATTTTGCTCATCCTTTCTACATAAATTGTAGCTTTATTGAATTAGGAATAGCTCATGTAACAATGGTCAAGAAACTTTAGCTGTATAAATAAAATTCAAGAAGTTTTAACTATTCGCAAGACAGGAACGACGCCGACGCCGGTATAAATTTCATCCGCATTCATTAAAACTTTGTTGTGTGCTATATATTAAATGAATAAAATTCTTAAGTAGTTTATTTACTTTGTTCGAAAATAAGAAGTAAAAAAATAAGTACCGTAAGGTCGTATGACTTTAGCCCTGAGGGGTAACATTGGCCCTTAATTGGAAAAAGTTTGAAGTTCCCACCAGACCACTATCATACTTTTTGCCGAAAAAATACACGTGGAAATCAATAGATAGCACTATAAACTGTTAGTAAAACAGCTGCTTAGCGCTGCCAAGCTTTGTTCTCATTGATTATTATAGAAAAGTTTATTTATTTAATGAAAAATTGTTTCTTTACCTATAAAAATATTTATACACTTGATGACTTGATGACTAATGACTTTGACCAAATGTTAAAAAAACTTACTGCGACTCAACCTTAACCTTAACCTGTAACCTTATTGCGACTCAAGTGGGTGTAGGTTTAGTACAGCCCTACTCCCCCTCCCGACCACTGCTTTCCTGTGTAGAAACGGACCCCCCAAAAAGGAGCAGGCCAATGTGAACCATCTATAAGTAAAACTTTTGCCCAAAGTTTGGCAAAAAATATATAGAAAATTTTTATGTAGCATACTTTTTTATATTTACAGCTTCATTATATCCCTAATAATGTACCAAATTTATTTAAATAAGGATATGGTTAATATTATCTTCTGAAATGTGAAACGAAAATAAAAATGTTGGCATATTTTGGGTTAAAGTCATACATACGACTTTACCGGCAGTCAAAAATATTTTGAAAATAATTTATATTCATCTGGAAGCTTGCTACCTCCTTGTTAAGCATAGTTATTTTATGCCAGAAGGGAACAGCGCTCTGTAATGTATAGCTTTGTCTCGTTTTCTCACATGCAATAACAATGTTTTTATCACCATAAGATAATTAATAAGAGTGTAACAGTAAGCTCTAATTAATTAATAATAATAAAATAATAATAAGAAAATTTATTTATTTCTCACCACATTACATTTCATAAGCTTAGTCTATGGGTACAATACAAAAGGTATGAATGTGGGAGACTGGTGCCTAAACTAAGCTTACGCCTGTATCTTAGGACATCAGGTCTCCACCTCTAGTGTGTCCAGTTATGTTTGTACATTTCACACTTTAATGTATTTTAATAAATTGTTACAAATACTAATAAAATAAAAAGTAAATTAAAAAATTACAATATAAAGTGAAAAATTATCTAGCTTTATCCAGCGGCTTCGCTTGGGAACTGTATTTTTTCTGGATGTAAGGTCTCCTATATCCTTTACTGTACCCCTGACAACGTGTATACGAAACTTCATGATGATCCACCGAGTATTTGAGGCGTTAAAGCGTAACCTACTACCTTCTACAATTCCGGATTATTAGGTGCACGTTATATATCAAAACCATCCTTACTTAATATTATAAATTCGAAAGTAACTCTTTCTGTCTATCTGTCTGTCTGTCTGTTACCTTTTCACGGCTAAAACACTCAACCAATTTAGATGAAATTTGGTACAGATATAGTTTACAACCTGGGGAAGGACATAGGCTACTTTTTATTGATGTAGGTACCACGCGGGCGGAGCCGCACGCAAAAGCTAGTAATATATAAATGTGTAATAATTAATTTAAATGATGACATAACATAATACGAATTATCCTCCTAAAATTAATATGCTATTTATATTGTATTATCCATTTAAGTTAATTGTATGTTTTTAATATTATTTGTATATGTGCACATTTAGTATAAATGTAATTTTAAAATTCTACACAAAGTTTTTTGTATTGAATAAATGACTAATGAGTCTAATGACTAATACAGAGTACTGAGTTATTAGAATTTCCATAAGTATAAATGTAATTAGGTAGCTTGTAATTTGGCATGATATGTGTCTCATTAAGCATCTCATTACTCTGTAACCATCACATTGTTTGGTTTTTTGTGCATGTACCTGTAGCTCTGAGTGATTTACTTAAATTAGACTCGAAAATGATTGATGTAATAAAAATCAATAGTTTCGTGATAAAACTAATCTACGATGATGACCAAAACTACAGTCTAAAATGCTATCTACTTATGTACCTACATTTAATAATGGAGCTACTTTGTTCATTGCCTGCTGTGTGTCTATTTTAACTTATTGACTATTGAGTCGCGCAGCGCAAAAATAAAATATATAAATTATTAATTTCAGATTTATTTTCTGGATACAAGAATGTTAACTATTATATTATTTTTCGTTCTTATAACTAAATATTTTTTCGTGAACTATTATAAATAAACAAAAGCCTAAGTATTTTCTTCCATACAATCTATGTTGATGTCCCCTAGTGCCCATTCTTCAAATATCTGTAAATTATATTTCTTAGAGACAGTGTGCCTGTTTAAATTTGCCTCCATTACGGTCTACAGAATATTGCAAATAAAAATTTAAGGAAATAAGTATATAATATCTATTAGTTTCGATTAAATTAGCTAATCTTCCCATGTCTCAAATCATAATCCGTTGTGTCACTACAGTTGTGCGACGCAATAACCTGGGATTCATTTATATTCTACCAAAAACAAACAAATTATTTGAAATGGCAAATGAGTGTTATTAACCTGGACTAACTTCTGAACGAATCCGCTATTTTATTTTTGTGTTAATTGGAAGATCGTGATGGAACACGGTGTGCATCACTAAGGAACTGTAAGTTTAATGTACTTAAATATTTAGCAATTGTCTAGCTATTGTGATAAATATTTATTATACCATACTAATTATTTACTACATTGTTGAAATGTATCAATTCGAATCATCTAGACACTGAATTATATTATGTTTTTTTTTAGGTAAGGTGAAATAGAAATTTTGGTCAGTTGTGCGACGAATGACACGAAATTGTGAGACGTGTCACAACGGAAATTGTTAAGGTAAGGACACATGAATTACTTTATCGATGATTAAAAATTAAAACAACTGTAGATATAGTGTAAGTATGTGGTACATTTTTTTTCAGATGGCTTTGTCTGCGGCGGAGAGATGTCGAAGGTATAGGAAAAAATTAAAACAGAGTGATCCGGAGAAATTTGAAGAAATGAAAAAGAAGAACGCTGAGAGAACTAAGGCTCGAAAGAGGAAAATATATATAAAAATAAAATTTAAGTAAATAAAGATAAATATAAAAATTAAGAATAGCACTTCAATAAATAATATGATTAAGTATGATAAAATATTATTTTATTTGTACTTATATAATAGGTACCTATCCTAACATGTCATAATCCTTCAATATTTTTCAGTGTGCACAAGGCATTATAAAATCTATTGTGCGACGTCTTTTCCGTCGTGACAAATTCCTTTGTAATTTCCGTTGTGCAACTGCGCTAAAAATTTGGTCTTTACCCAATTATCACTTGCTTTAACGGTCAAGGAAAACATAGTGAGGAAACCTGTATGTCTGAGAGTTCTCCATCGATCTCGATTATTAAAGTCTGCCAACTCGCACTGGGCCAGCGTGGTGGACTATGGACTAATTCTGCCCACACTGAGAAGACGGCCGTGCCTAGCCGTGGGACTGCTTATAAGCAGGGCTGATAGAAATATCAGCCTGCAGGGCTGATTGTGTAATAATAGTAATATTTTTACACTAACAAACTATCGCATTTATAATATTAGCACGTGTAGGTAATTACAATTCTAAGCGATAAGGGCGGTTAATGGTCACTACTTAACTTTTATAAATTACTCTCGTAAATTCACAAATGTGATTCGCGACACTCCTTGACTGTCGAAGTAACAAATGTGGGTCGTGATTTCGTTATCACGTGATTTATAACACGTGATTCGTGAAATGTCTCATGTTTTAAGTGTTTTAACTTAAACTCGTGAACGTAGCCGCTTATGTACCTACTATACGGTACGAATGCACGAGAGCGTATTCGCAGATATCAGCCTTAAATTAGTCCATTTGTAGTCGAGGCTACATGTTTCAGAACGATAAATGTTACTAACGAGTTTTACCTATTTCACACTAATAGAGTCTTTAAACCGATAGTCCTTCACCTAAAGTTTCTATTTACGCCCTACTTTAACCTTTAAACCTGACACTTTAATTACATTGTACGCTCGAACTTCGAACAATGTAGTGATTCTATTTTAATAGCAACGTTCGTTTGTACACACTCATTGTACCTATTATATTATAATATAGTCCGGTGAATTAATTAACGT
Organism: Catocala sponsa; assembly: GCA_963564715.1. NCBI lineage: Eukaryota > Metazoa > Arthropoda > Insecta > Lepidoptera > Erebidae > Catocala > Catocala sponsa. The sequence goes on from OY751333.1 coordinate 10,481,623, forward strand.
AAAAACATTTCAGTGAGTTTAATATATTGTTTTATTATCGTACCTACGAGTATTACTTGTAATCAGTAGATACAAAATGCGTAAACAGCCAAAGTGCAAGTGATGTGATTAAAAACTCGATTCTGCAATCTGTTGCTGTAGTGAAGTTAATTGTTGTCAAATCAATACGTAGGACTTTTTTAAATTTCAAGACCTAGTTATAATAAATAATTACGACGAAGTCCTTATGTCGCCAATCTATTCATCTGTCTGTCTGTCACTGGTTGAAATTTGAAATAGTTATAAATACTTAAATGTTTTCTTAAAATCGAACGTGCCGAAACTAGGTGGTTTTACTAGTTCCACTAAATGTTGTCGTGGCTCATCTTTCAACTCATTAGACCCTCGTCACCATGTCACCAACAAATAGGACTTGTCAAGACAAATGTAATAATAAGGTAAAATTCTGTGCGTTAGTCATGAACGATTTTGTTAAGCGCCTTTCTGCTTAATTATCTTCAAAACAAAATTACTTACTTTCTGGGCTGACAAGACTGTTCTTTAGTGTTAGTTTACGAATAGATTTCGAATATACATATTATATCGAATAGACATATTTTAGCTTTGGCTACTAGGAGTTTATTATATTAGTCAGGATATCGACGGCAAGAATTAATGTACTAAAGAGCATAATGCGTATCAGTGGCACATGTACTTACATGTGCACATGTCATTGTACATTTAGACTTTTAAATATGATCTTATCTGTTTGGTACATGTTAGATACTTACATCGTAATTTAAAGATTCTATCAAGAATAATATTATATAAAAAGGTAGAGTTGATTGTGCATAAGAACGTTGACGCATTATTAACGAAGGTTGTCGAAATGACGCATGAAGAAAATACCACCGGAGTGAAAGGTACCCGGTGACTAAATACATTCACATATTGCCAGCCAACCGCAGGCATGCAATGAGTCAAAAGGAAAAACGATACTGAAAACTATGTCGATTTACTACCGGTTTTAAGCCGAGTTAATAATAGGATGCAAAACAGCTGTTCGTTTTATGGAGCATAAAATATGCACATTTTATGTCATAATTGTGAATATGGAGATACGAAAATACCAAGCGTTTGCGTCGGGGCTGCCTACTCGGTCGATAGGTCATGTTATGTGTAATATTGCAGTAATTATAAGTCGCTAGTGCTGTTACTATTACATGTAATATTGTATATGTGATACGAAATGAGACTATGTTAAAAAAGGGGTTGTGTAATGGCGTAATGGGTGATGGAGGCAAAAGCGTGGCGTATTAATTTTGACTGTGTAGTAATTATCACCTTTGTAATATCAATTAGGTACAGTTGCTATAATATTATAGGTACCTAGCATGTAATTTTGTAAAATAATATTGCATAAGTAGATCAAAATACGTAAGTATGTCTTTTGCACACATTAGTTATAATTGATACAACACGTTAGCTATATAATATCTTTTCGTAGGCTAAGTACCTACTCAAAAGCAGGTCAGCCGGCAAATATTACAAGAGGTAATTAGGCAACCAGGTAACAAACACAGGCACAAATTAGTCAACTTTCGAATACTTACTTGATTAAACTTTAAAAACCACAACACAATAAAATCTTGATAACAATTGAACGGAGATAACCCCTATGTTCATCGAACTCGTGTCTGATAACAACGATAAAACAGTGAACTACTTACTATAGTCATTCCTTATACAAAATTTTTATTCAACATACGTGCGTATTAGTTCGTGTAATTTTCGATATAATCGCGTAATAATTTGGCATTGAACATTTGCAGTTTGACTAACCGCCGCGCCGCGCCGTCCGGCCAAAGTTAGCATTCTCATCTCATGGACTTTGTTCGGACGGTTTCATACTTCGATCAACAATAGCAACTGTTGATCGAAGGTTTCATATCTCGCGAAGTGTGTATTATTCAATATTTTAGTTATTTGAAAACTTGTGTGAGTTTTTATACGTGTTGTGACAATTATCATGAATTAGCGAACTGCTGTTAAAACTCCATTTTGAATATGGACGTCCTCATAAAAACACCTCTTAGTTAATGTTCTGTGTTACTGCTAAAAACAATTAGACTGTGACAACAAAAAGTGATTTGTGTGTGGTGAGTATCCATGGTTTTCTTTATTCTTTATTTATATTTTTAACCTTGAGTGTGACAAAACATAAATTAACTCTGTACATTAAAGTGTACTCACGTAAAGGTATTAACAATGATCGTATAGATCTCAGTTTTTATGATATTATTATTATCACAGCTGTTGACGTACGCAGCCGCCGCAGCCGGACATAGTCCTCTCTCACTGATTGCCATAACATCGATTTATGCAAAACTGTATCCAATCGCTCCCCTCCATTAATGAGGTTATCTATCCTCTATATATCTTTGTTTTCTTGTCCTTAGTCGCTCTCTCTTTCCTTTCCAATAGCTTTAACCTTCATTTGATGATGTTTAAATCTCAATTGCGTGGGCAGGAATCAACAGTAGGTTTAATTTTCGTTTTGGGTAGGTGTCTATTATTGTAAAGCTACCTATATAACTGCTAGTGGGTTTAAATTAGAGTCTTACTTATTAACCAATCTCAAATAAGAGGTGGCTGAGTATTAAAACTAATCAGGGGGAAAACACCAATAAAGAATATTTAAGATTGAGTGTTAGTTGAATAATAGTTGAGTAAAAGTGGCAGTGTGTTGATCAAAGGTTAATCATTTATCGAGTACATGAAAGCTGTTTGAGAGGTAACTAAGTATTAGAAAGACTGATATTAACTTATTATTTACTTTATTACTATAATGACTGGGCTCTTAAAGAAGTCAGTTTTTAGCCAATGGTCGATTTCAAACATTCTCCCACGAAATTTTCTCTCTCCCATAGCGAGCGGCGCTTAAACCTACCTCAAGTAATTTTATGAGATTTTCGGGGACTAAACCCACCGGCACTTCCACCCCCTTTCAACTATGTAGTCAGATTCTACTGTGGTAACCATGGAAGCCACCAAATTTTGAAAATATTGAAGGTATCGGGATAGTTAATCTGTCTTAGAATTAGAACCCGCTACGAATTTAAACAGAAGTGTAGTAATTACAGGCAGAGCTAAAAGGAATTTACGTTTTTATGAAGTAGATACTCATAGGTCATAGGTAACTTTTAGTATTTCGTAACTTAAACGTTTATCACATTTGATAAGCATTTAATCCAACGCAGACCTCTTCCACGAAATTGAATCAACGGATCAAATTCACTAGCAAATTGCAACGCAGCTTTGTTCTCACTTAAGGGTACAGATAGATATGGTTATCTGCTTACGTTTATTTTAATACTAATTGTTTGTTAGGATGGGTATCTTGGGTGGGCACTGATTAGGTACACAGCTCTTGTACCAAGATACGAACTTCCGTGCCTTTGCAATTGTCTTCGGAAATAGGATTTAAGACTTATCCTTCCAAGAGGACGATTTAACATAGGTCTCCAAGTTAATTAGTAAAGGTTTTAGAGTTTTAGAATGGAGTTCTGATTGTCCAGGAATTTAGTAATCATCGAATCTGCGCGTGATTTGATTCGTAATGTTTTGATTTAACGCTTATCTACCAGCGTCTAACTCAGACATAATAAACAAAGCATCGTGCCTATCATAGATTTACGTTCTAGCATACGAGGTTTAAACCTACTTACACCTGGCTGTATTTGCTTTGTTTCTAGAGAACGACGTATTGCCATAATAATATGTTGCACTATAGTCATTGGCGTACATAAGAGGGGGTTAAGTGGGCCGTGCTCATTCCAGAAATGCCTGATGCTTACCCCAAGATGTTAGGCTTTAACACAAAACCCTAGAGTTGTATGTAGTATCGCTGTTTATGTGCCATGTCTGCTCTGGAATATAAGTGTAGATACGCCAATAATTGCACAACCAGCGTGAAGACTTGGATGAATGGACGATAAACTTGGTAAAGGATCGTGTTCTGTCAACCCTTGTTCGTGATTTCAACTTTGTCCGATCGTGGACTTAATATTTTAAGGTTGCTTTAATATTTTAAATATGTCATCTGGGATTTTATCATTTTATTATCTGGCTTGATGTGATTTATGTGTCAAACTCATTTACAGCTCGTATCTCGAATTTTTCGTAAAATTAATTTCTTTAAAATTTTATTCGTTTTTGGTTATATTATACGTTCATTATCTGTCTGTGAATTCAGTTTTTCCAAGTAAACACAGCTCAGCAAGAAATTTCTGTTCAGATTTCATTTGGGTACGGTAATGAGTATACATTCAGTAGGTTCAAACATTTTCTTAATGTATCTAAAGTACCTACCTACCGCGAAAAATCGTTTAGGAATTTTAATCAGATTTTCAGAAGATTTTTATGGTTTCATACATTTCTTAGTACTAATTATTTTTCTGATTACGTTCCAAGCTACTAATAGTCTTTTATATTATTTTTGCAGACTACTTATTGTTTAAGGTTTTGCTTGCCAACAAGCACACTATTTATTTGGTATGCTTTTTTATTAAATATTTAAAATAACCATAAAAGTAATTCTTTGTGTCCAGTCAAGAATGAAATCAAAAAAATTGTATTGAAATTGAACTTATATGAAAGTAGCTACTGTACATATACTATTCTGGCTTGTGTCTAATTTATACGTTTTATACGAGGTCGCTGCCATATAGTGTAGGTATCTGCTGGTACTAAAAACTGTAACGATTACCCCGCAGACCGCGGTGGCGATAATGACACATCCTATAAGCTTCTGATCGACCCGATGTGTATACTTGCCAAATAATTAAACGTTCTCATCTCCAACGCAAACGCCACCGCAGCACGTGACTTGCTCGTTTCGGGACGCGATTCCCATATACCATAGGCTAAAAAAAGTAAACAGCTATTAAAATGTGCGGCAGAATTAGTAACGGAAGTTTCATTAAGAACATTATTACAGAGTCCAATGTGCAGTGACCTATATGTACATATATAGATATTGATTGCTATTATGATAGTCGTGACATACGGACACACGGGGGCAGTGCGTTATCAGTCCCAGTCGACGATTGATCTTCACCTGCTTTGGTGTGTTGCGTGTTCACTACAAGGTAGATTAGGAACAACTCTGCGTAAGTTTTATATTATTTTTAATTTTTTATCTGTTTTATGTGTTACATGCTGACTTATAATAATTCTGTCATAAAGGTTTACTCTTAACTATGATAATTTTTATTTTTTTATTCAAGAGTATAAATTTATTATAATTCCGAAGAAAGGACATTCATTTATATTTGTTAAAATATATTAATATTTGTAACTAAAAATATATATTGCTTAATAAATTTTAGAGGAGATTCCTAAAATCGGTCGCTCGTTGTCGCCAAAAGTGTGCCATGGTAATGACTTTCAATTTAATTAACTAAAAGCTAGCTACAAAATTGATCCGAATAAAACCATTGATTACTAACTATTGATTTAGTAGTTAACATGTTTCACAGAAAATGGACTTGGCCGCGCGTGGCCGTGACCACTGAAATATCACCAAAATAACTATGATAAGCACAATAAGACTATTTACTTTTAATATTTGTCATTGCAATTACTAACAATAAACTCGAATATACCTATTCTTTATATGAGAGTAGTGACCTTAAATAAAACAACTATGTAGTATCTGGCATATTTCCAGAACTGTCACAGTATTCCTACACATATATGTTACATAACTTTACTCTCGTAATCTTGCCAACTGTTTTGGAGAAATGTTCTTGTATATTACCCCTTGGCAAAAAAACATTTAGTTGCTACATTCCGGGCTGTGTCCCCATCCAAAGAATAGTTTCAAGGACGTTACTAAAATATAGCTGCTGTATAAACCATATTTTTGCCTAACTTCCTAAGCTAAAGATATTTAAGTGCACAACTACAACTTGAAATATAGCGCGACAAAAACGGTTTAATATGATTGGCACCAACTTTACATAATTATAAGTTATAACTATAATGTTTAGTCTATATTTTATTGTTTTTATTTCAAGGTCAACTTGAACAGTATAAATTAATATTGTCAGAGTTTGCTACTTATTTTGAACGAATAATTAAATATATGTATATTGGATTTGATTTTAATCACTTTATAGTTGTAGAATTTTTCTTGGGTTGAGCGAACACATATTGGAACTAATAAAAGTAGTTAAAATTAGAGTAATATATGTATAATAATGAATAATTTAGCTATAATATTGTCTTACGTTTACGCGAATGTTATACATTGAAATTAAACTGCTTTATTTAATATTAAAATTGAAAAATAATAACATTTTATAAATTATGTAATAAAAGTTTTAATAAACAACGCGATAAAATCCGAATAAAGCAGATTAATTTAAAAAATGTAGGTATTTGACGTTAGTTTTGATTATTTCTGGTAAATGCGTATAGGGAGAGAGAGCGCTCAAACCCTCTCCCCAACCGTAGAACGGGGCGCCGCCGCCGGAGGGCGCGAGATGACCTCCAGCCACCCTGAGGTTTGATCTGGGGGTGGCGGGCTTCGTGGGCTTGCCCGCCACCCGATGAGCACCAGTCCGGGAGGCGGCGTGCGTGTTCCCACGCGCGCCTCTGTTTCGTGTCCGTTTCCCCTCTAGGGGAGGACAGTAGGGATTTTAAAAGTAGTGGTGACCAGAGGGTAGGTCTTATCGTGTAGTGGCCTGCCGTTTCATACGGCGGGCCGAAACCTAGGCGGGGTCGAGACTGCATGTGAAAATGATTCGCGCGGCCCCGCCGATTGCGGTTTTGTCGAGTAACACCGTGGTAGGTTTAGTCGGTATTACCGGGAGGTTTATTCTTATCATCATTACCATCTCTTTTACCCCGGTGAGTCCGACATAGCACCTCCGCCCGCCCCCGCGGAGGAGTATGCGTCAAAGCATTCACCAATTAAAAAAAAAAAATACCATACAAGTTGAGCAAAATCTAAAATAAATAGTTTTGATAAAACTTAAATGACCCCGCGATAAACGACTGCACATATAGGTACGATAAAACATCACAGTCATTATCATTAAATAACAAATATTTTTTATTAAATAGTCGTATGAAGATCTTATTTAAATGAAGTTTTACTTCTTATATGGGGGAAGAAGAATGCAATAATCGGAGGGGAAAACGTTTTGGAGAAGGCTATGTTAATAAAATCCTAAGGTGACGAGTGAGTTTAAAAGTGACGAGATTGCTTGAGACCTATTGATATAGCTCTCAAGCATTATGCATCTTCGGGAAACATGACTGTGTGAACCTACCTATAAATGTACATATTGTGTTTCGTTCCTTTAAATTGCTTTATTACTACTTTAACTCGTCGTCAGCGCGCCAGTGCAGATTTTCCATTACGTACGGTACGGCAAATAATAAATTGTATGAATATTCGTCATCTAGTCCTTTTTATTTGTTGTTCGTCCTTCTTATTTGTAATTTGTAATGGCTATAGTTACTTTACAAATAATATAAAATATCGTCACAATATCTTTTGAGCACCTAGTTATGACCCCATGGACCTTTCCATCTGTTCACTTAAGTATGTTCATTTATCATACATGTTATAACTGGAAATGCAAATAAAATATACACTTACAATACAACACTTGGTCATGATTATTTATGCCAATTAGTTGAGAGATATTTTGTCGTGATTTAATCATAATAAAAAATTCCAACTCATACTATAAATGCGAATTTGAGTTTGTTTATTTGGTAATCTTTTACCTTTTAACCACTCAAACGATAATAATCATGAAATTGCGCATACATGGTGTCAGAGGTACAGAAAAAGACATAGGGTACCTACCTTTTATCCATGAGCGAAGCCGCGGGCAAAATGTGGTCCTATTATAAATGCTTATAATATGGGTTTGATTGTAACGTATTCACGCCTCAACTACTCGACCGGTCATCATGCCATTTCGCACACACGCTGTCATGGGTACAAAAAAGGACAAGGACAGAATATCGTTCATCCAGAAAAAATCTGTTCCAGAGCAATGCCGGAGCAGAAGTAATGCATGAATTTCCAATATAATTTTTAGATAATATGTAACCAAACCACATTCAGAACAGCGAACACCAAAAGAAAATAATATACATACCTACATATTACACAAATATTTAATATAATATGTTGACATGAAGAAATGCACTTATTTAGGATATGAGGGATACCTACATTCAAAGCGATGCGATGGTAGTTACGCATTTGTATACACCTAATACCTATTGAACTTATTGAAGAGATTTTATTATTTTATATTAGGTAGATATGTTAAATGACGAGTAGCCATAGCTCAGTAGGGAGACCAACAGACTGCAATGCAGTAAGTCTCGGGTTCGAACCTACGTCGCGCACTTTCGGAAGTTAGGTACCTATATGACTTTTCGAAATTATGTACGTATTGTATTGATTGACAGTTATTAATAAGCACGTTAAGCCCGCCGGTCCCGGCTGCCATGAACATCTATGCCAGTCGTTATTGGGAAGTCAGTGCCCTCTAATATCCTGACACTAGTCTAGCCTTAGGGTATCGTAAGCCTTCGGATTGCGGAGGTCAGGTGGCAGTCGCTCCATGTAAAATCTGAAATCCAGTCAAATCCGGTTAGACAAGAAAAAGCCGACCCCAAGTGACTTGGGAATAATAAAGGCTAGGGAGAAGAAGAATGTTAAATGATGCCCACGGCTTTGATCGTATGGTATGTTATCAAAACATGGTTATGATACTGGTGGATAGTGTAGCTGTCTATTTGTGTAAGAACTTTTAGGGTCTTGCCAAAGATTAGGCGTTGCAGAAAAAAAAACAGCTGATAATCCAAAACAATTATTGTGTTGAGATTTTTTGTTAATTTGTTTGTTCTGGTATTACAAATAAACTAATGAACGGATTTTGTAGGATTTTAAAGTTTAGTAGACTGAAGTTCAACTTAAAATCTTGTCTACGTTATATCTTATTCCGTTCAGTAGAGTCGGAGACATGGTGCATAGCGTGATCCACTTAAATGACATCAAGGACATCGTGAGCCCACGCTAAATACCTAGTTTATACATAAAGAAGTAGTTCATGCTACCGTGTTTATTCATTGTACAATAGCCTTATAAACCATGGATGTACTCGCGGGTTCACCCGCGTTTATCGTTACTGTGCCACCCCCGTGGGTCGTAGCGTGATGTTATATAGCCTATAGCCTTTCTCGATAAATAGGCTATCCAACACTAAAATATTTTTTCAAATCGAACCAGTAGTTCCTGAGATTACGCGTTCAAACAAACAAACAAACAAACTCTTCAGCTTTATAATATTAGTATAGATATTACACTGTGATTCACATTTATATTGATCACGTGACGGCCAAGTTCAAGGCTAAGTGTAGCTACAGATAAGGCTTAGTTAGAAATTAATTAAATAGATCGACTTGGTAGTCGCCTTGAATAGTTTCAACACTGACAAATCCCGGACTCATGGAGACAACACGCCCACTATAATGTCTTCAGTCGGAATTGACCTATATGTTTTTATTAAACGATGTAATAAAAGAGGATGACATTATTAAATCCTTAAGTTAAAGTTGAGCCAACTCCCCAAACCATTTCCGTATAACATATAAGGTAAAACATTTATCGCTTATTCCCAAATGGTTACAGAAACCAAATAACAGTTTCATTTGTGGTATCCGTTTGGGTTTAATTAAATTTTAATTAATCCCACTACAGTTTTATCAATACAGAAATAAGTCAACACGTGTGCCACAGTTTGAGTGGCCGTGTTAGCAATTAAAGGTAAACAACAACATTGTTAACAAGCACTTATTAGGATAAGTCCACGTTTATAGACCGTCGACAAGGCAATAGGTATAATAAATAAATGATTCTTGAGCTATACAATACTTACTACATATTTTAGATATTATTATGTACGTTGATAATTGTGCTTGCAACCGACCTTTACGTAACCCAATGCTAAAAAAATTATTGATTGTCAAGTAAGCGATAAAGAGGAAATGTTTACTGCCAAGAAAATGTTTGTTTATACATATCTGATTTATCATTCTATGTATTATCTGCGTTCATTGCGGGTTTTATTATAAACTAGCTTTTGCCTGTGGCTTGTCTCAGAAACAGTACTTATTTTCTCTGAATAAAATGTTCCCTATGTCCTTTTCTATACTCCTGACAACGGTATGCGAAATTTCATCATGATCGGTTTAGTAGTTATGACGTGAAAGCGTAACAAATGAACAATTGAAATACTTCACATTCACATTAATTGTTATATTACTTAGGATTGCGTATATTAGATGATATTTAATAATATAACGCATACTACTAAAGACTAAATAATACGCCTGGATATGTTTCTCATACGACTTATGCAAATGCAAACAGTCGCGAGAAATATTGTACAAATATTTTAACAGACGCTGTGTAGATTATCTGTAAATGTGATCAACAGTGCAATGTTTATTTAGCGATTGCTTTTATGTGAGATAGGGCACATAGGGCCCCGCTCCCCAGTTTAAGTGGAATTATAGCTTAGATTTCGCTTAAATTGGAGCAGCTCAGGTAGGTAAGTTCTTTCGATATTTATACGTTATAAAAGATTGCAGCTATAGAATCTTGTGTTGTGTAGGTATCTGCTGTGATTATGGTTTGAGGCAAAGCTAAAGAAGCGCTCCGCAACTGATAACCAGGGCAGTGATTTTCGCTTTTAAAGCAGCACAATGTCAGGTGTGTTCCTTTAAAGGTCGACACCTTGCGAGCTCAACAGCTCAGGTGTTGCAAGTTTATAGGCTTTTTTTTACGTGACGAAATGTGCAATCACATTCCCCATCGCCGGTTTTGGGGCGGGCGATGGGGATATGTCGGGATCCAGCCCCTACGATGGATTTGGGCTGAACCGACTAAAACTACCGCGGTGTTCCTCACACCTTTATAGCGGGGCCGCGCGAATCGCTCTCGCATTTGAATCGCGACCCCGCCGAAGGTTCGACCCGCCGATGGACGTGGCGGGTTCCACAAAACCATCAAACAGAACAAATATTGGGAGACCTAGTCCCCTACGACAAAGCGGGGGACCTGGTCCCCCTTCCGACATCGAGAGGCGTGCGCGGAACACGAACACCGCCTACTCGGACCTGCGCTGATCGGGCGGTGGACGGCCCCAATGGGTCCACCGCCCGCAGGCTTCTACTCAAGGTGGCTGGAGGTCGTCTCGAAGTTAATAGGCTACGCTAACTACTTACAACGCTAGCCTTATGCTTAAGTAAATAATTACTTGTTGTGGCTAGTATAAAAAATCATTCAATATTTACCCAATTACGTAGTAATAGAAGCTGAGCCACGTGAGAAATCATCCAGGTAGCCAAATGAGTGTGTAATACGAGTAGCCATTGGATATCCGAGTACGCCAATTACTGGGGCGTTCGTTAGGTACACTGCAATTTATCGACCTTTCTCGGAGCGGCTTTCATGCTTTCTCCTTTCGTTATGTACCGATGTGCCAATTCATTTTCCTTGTTTTCGATTAGTTAATCGAGATTAGCTTTTTTCTTAATAATGGACTATAGAATTTTCGGGTGTAGGTAGGTAGGTACATGTATCGTCATGCAAAATTTCTATCATAATACGAATAACATTTTTAAAACAACTACGCATAAATCGATATTTCAAGAGGTATCGGGAATTGCTTTTATGATTCCATATTTTTTGTAGACAATCGAGTATTGCTAGTCGAGATGTACACACGGCTACACATTATGTTAGACACCCTCTGTACGCATAACTACGCTACATACAAAATAGAGTATTGTCGGAAAGGGACAGTGCATAGTAGTGTCGATGTAATGGTAAGTAAGAGCATAACGAAAATATAATGCACTCTTTTGCACGATTCGCAGCGTTCAACTTCTAATAGTCCAGTCTAGATTGATGCGTCGCTGTGTGTACCTATGGACATTTTTATATTTTGTCTTAACAAGTTCTACGTAGGAGTACGATAAATATATTATTCTTTATTTATTGACCTTGAAAGTCGAACTCGAGAATGGAGTTCATGAACTGTAGGTATTTAGGTAGGTTTATTAATGAGAAGGCGATCGCATTCAGTCAAGGCATGAATATGGAAATCTCTGAAATTAATTATGACTCACAGTACGAGTAACTAAATGCGTGGAGAGATTTTCTTAATGTTTTGAAGTTGCGTTAGTCTGCCAAACCGCATTTAGCCGGTGCGGGATAGTAGGCTGTAAATCTGTACCTAGCATTATTTTTTATAGATATATCACTTTAAATTAATTGTCGTCTCTAACTTAGTATATATTTGCATTTATTATGTAACAGCGGTTTTAGTATTTTTTATATTAACGAATCAATCAAAACGTGTGGCAAGAATAACAGTCATCGTGAAGGATAGTGTTCTAATAAGCATGCATAATAAAATCAATTAGGTAACTATCTATGATAGTCGCTTGTAACGTAACTCGTGCATATTATGAAAAAGCACAGCAAAAAGTATAATATTCTTAAATAATAACAATAGCGGCATTGCCTTTGACATTGACAGTTAGTCTATTTCACGCTATTTTCAATATTGACGTCTACCATGTCCTCGACAGATGGACGAGTCGTCTGTAAATCGATTTCCAACATAATTTATTAATCTCTGAGTCTTCTTCGAAGAGGTTAATGAGAACACTTTGTCACGGTCTGCGTGTTAGTGACAGGCATAACTCTGAAACCACTATACCGATTGACTTGTAACTTGGTGTGCAGACACCTTGGGGTCATACCTCGGTCGAGTTTGAAGATGGGCCCTGTGGGGCAAAAGACCCCGAAATAGGGGTCATTTCTTTTCATTACTTTTACTTTTAAGACGAAGAATCCTGGGTTTTTACACCCATCTCGTTAATAATGCGATTCTTATAAAAATGGTTTCTCATACACAGATCTAACTAAAAAAATCGATTGTGTTTCCTTTTTATTTATCGAAAAGAAGGAATAAAGACATAGAGATTTTAACAGACCATGGAGTTTTCACGTGGCTTTCACGCCAAGAAAGCAAACTGGTACTAATGGTACGCGTTATAGGAAGCGAGCGTGATGTAATTATAATTTTTGTGAGTCCATAAATCACTTGTAAGATTATTGTTTACAGAGTTTGATCATATGAGCAACGTTTATTAGTACGTAGTACATACCTTTATTTTCCATTATTAAAGGGATGGTGTCATTTTCAAGCTGGGAAAAAGAGAAAGAGCAAAATAAGAATTTAGTCATCAAATTGAGCCTTTTTTACTCGCGATCTTATTATTTCGGCTTTCCCAACACGTACATTTAGGACATTAATGTATATGCATCTCTATCTAACACATGTGATCACAATACATGTTAAACAGTAGTTATATTAATCTAAGTCACAGCAATTACAGTACCATTTGCAATCATGTAAAAATAAGGTTTTTATTGCACATCAAATAAATAAATAATATACACAAATTATATACAAGGTCATATTTTTAAAATAAATGTTTTTGAATTTTCTTTTAAAAATATTTTAATACACTATTGACTAAGGTTATAGTGTATTATAGGTGGAATATAATTATATTTGTAGTCCTTTTACTATGTAAATATTGAGTCGAAAATTTTCGATGCGCAATGTGCATAATAAAATAAAAAGAAGAAATGAAATGCAGAAAGCTCTTAAACAGAAAAACTACGTTTCTTTTGTGAAAATTAGCTCACTCAGTGCAAGCGTCCACGAGTTATGCATTTTGCGCTCTATATTTATATAAGTAAGTGTACTTTAAGAAGTGTAAGGTCATTGCCATCTTATAGTAGGTACGTAGATAACGCTGCAATAACTAAAACCTTTTTACTATAATTTAGGGACGTGGTGTATGGCATGTCGTGTCATATTGAAGGTATTAAAAATTGGAATAGTTATTTACGGCTAACTGACCTTAGGAGTCATTCGCCGTAAACATAAAACTGTTATTATCAATGCAGAATAACGCAAAATCATTTGCGTTTTTCTTACAGTTAGCAATGTATAGCAGTATTGGATATGGGTCACTATCACTGCAAATGCCTTCTAACAAGGCCAACCTAATGTTTAAGGCATTGCAGGCATATGTCATGGTTTCTTGTTATTTGTTATTCTACACAATAAAATGTGTTTTAAAAGAATAAATGATCTAGTCTTAGATAATAATATAATCTGATTGAAAAGTATTTAGAATATTTAAAACAAAAGCGGGATATTAGAATATTTTACGTTGCAAATAATTATAAAACATAATCCATTGCACGTGCACTATAACCAAGTCTAGAAAATAGCTGCGATATATCCGATAATCAAATAGACAAGTCCTCATCAAAGTATTATAACCACAACCTTGGTAGAAGGGGTGATAATCGATTGCGTAGCCTTCCTTCATGTACATTTAATAGTCTCCTTGGCGCCTTCAAAGACTTATACAATAGATTTTTCCATGGCAAATGAGGTAGTAACGAAACGACTTGTCGACGACGTTTCATATTAATGAATTGACATAGACGCCAAATTGAATGTTCTGCAAATAGATGTTTTATCTGATCTTATGTCTTATTTACCAAATTATATAGTTTGTTTTGTTCGATGTCTTAAAGAAAATTATGTGTTATTGGTTGGCTTTTTGTTATGTAACCGAAACTAATTTCCCTTTTCTAAACATGTTTAAACACGCTTATTGTGGTAAATTATATTCTTAAGAAAGATACGGCAAAAATACGACGCGCATGTAGCGTACTGGAGAAATATTTCCACTCTACAAAGGATTATAAATTATTAGATTGTGCTACCAGGCGATAAATAGATTTTTACAGCTGCTTAAAAAGGCGTACTGCTTTCTTTAGAGAGAGAGAGAGAGGGCTCAGTCCATGTATTAATATCAACAAACCTTGGCTCTCTACTGAAGGCCTACTGGACTAACAGCGATGTGACACCTTTTTAGAAAATAAAAGCTTTTGTTGTGTTAATATGCTAGTGTGCACGCAGTCGACAGGTCCCACGACGGGACGCAGGATTACGTGTTTAAATATAACCCTAAGTTGATCTTTTCGGTCAACTTTAATAACATGTTGCTATAGAAATTAGCTAAGACAAGTTTGTATACAAATCACGACACGACATCCTGCTAACAACGGCTTTCCCCACGTGGAAGCAGTACGAGTTTATGATCACACGCGCCTAAGGTAGAGTGCGTGGCGTGCCGCGAGGTACGTCACGATCTGTAAGTATCGCACAAATTTTGATAAAAGGGTGTGTACACGAAGTACGCATCCTTGTTTAAATAATTACTAGCAATTTGGTTGACAAATAACTTGTAATCTTGTTAACCCGTCCAGCTGCGCTAGAATGCTTGTGTTAGGAGTAAGTTTATGTCGGTAGTGCAATAAGTAGGATTCGAACCCTCTCGATCGCAAGTCCAATGACTTTCGCGGGTCTACCTCCGCTTCAAATTCAGCTTACTTTAATCAGAATACACAGGGCCGCCGCCCGTTACAACAACACGCGGTGACGCGTGATAAACCAAAGTTTGTCACTGCACGTGACTCACGGGCAGTGACGAAGTCCGATTTGTCACGATGCGATGCAATGCGATGCGATGCGATGAAGGTTCAAGCGGCGAGAGGCGTCGCGTAATAAAATGTGGAGAAAAGAACGTATAATAGTAACTTTAAAAAAGTTACAAATAAACAATTATCTCTAAGTATAAAACCTCAATGTGAATAATATTCTGTGAATCACCGCTGCAGACTAATTTAAACTAAGCCTTGAGGCATGAGTCACCTATTAACCACAGAGTATTGCATTGTCCCGCGTTATTTACTAACATCATCCTAGTAATTTTTATCATAACTACCATTCTGTACGTTTGAAACATATCACAGAAAGAAATTTGACTGCACGGATGGTGTAGTATGTAATTAAAGTGGTCATCTCGTCACTGCCACTACGCTGAATGTTATGGCTTTGAATTCCACGCAGGACAAAAAATTGTGTGGTCTACAAATGATTGTTGCAAGTCTGTTCTTTGTGTCAGTTGTTTAACTGCTTGCCCACATCCCATACAGGAAATAAACATCGTTTTAAAACAAATGGAAGATGTCGATATTGAATCGTTGCATCCCATTATCACCATGAGATATTTTTATAGTCAGTAATATAATAATATTATGGTATAATGGCTGCAATACTCCAGAGATATGAATTGTAATTCAATGGCGAACTTCTTGCAGGTGTTGCTTGAAGATGCTCGTTTCATGGATTCTACTCCTTACTTTAACCTAGCAAATAACCTAAATGAAATTTCAGTACACTCGCATAACTCGCCCTGCTTACCCAATGGAATAAATGAGGGATTTTCACTTGCTACGTGATCCTGGTATAAGTTCTAAGATGTACCTATGGCCGCAGGTTCTCGAGATCATTGTGTTATTGAATTTTACTGACAGAATTGCCAGCAGCAGGGCCAGCAGAACGAAAATTGTCTGTTGAATGCAATTATTTAAATATAAACATATAACTGACAAAATGACGAATAACTTCTACTTTCCTTGATGAGTAGGCGTACCGTTCTATTAAAATTCAATCAATCTATCGACCTATTGTAGTCCTCTGCTGCAGAGGCTACGGCACGTTATGCTGTTATAATTTTATTTCTAGGCTAGATTTTGTCCGCGACGCGACGTCGGCGTCGTCCACAAGGTCTACTGATCATTGTTTTCGATTTAAATTCCTTTAAATAGTTTTACAATTATATTGACCGTCTGCGCAGAAGATACACTGTATGTGTCAACACAAGTGCACTCGATATACTAACTTTGATTGAAGGACAATCCGACACGATCGCAGAGTGGGCAGGGGCAGGGGCAGGGCCAAGTGACTTACGTGCTTTTCGAGGTACGGTCGTGTGCTACATCTTCAACTTTCTTACTCTAAGAATCTCTTGACAGAAAACCTAATAACTTTTTGTTGGTCCAACTCGGGATTCGGACCCGAAACCTCATGTCTGTGCATGAGGTTCGCTGATATATAGATAGATAACTATAATATCAACGCTGTATAAAACTATACCACTGCCGGGCAAATGCCTCTCAGTGTCAGAAGTTTTAGGCCATAGTCCCACGCTGGCCCAGTGTGGGTTGACAGACTTGGAGAACTCTCAGACCTGCATGTTCCTTTACCGTTAAAGCAAGCTATAATTAATTATTAATATTTAGATAGATAACTAAAAGGTGAAAACTATGTTTGTCCACAGGTATTATGGGCATAGCGAGGTGAACATCAAACAACATGCCGGTGCTACGCAATGCTGACCATCCAGCGTCCGCCATTACTGACTCCACCGGCACGAGGTACCTCGTCGCCGTGCTTGGCGCTTTTGCAGCTGAAGGAGGTAAGCAGATATCTCAACTAGTTTTAGATTTTCGGCTATGTAATTTTCAGTAGCGATATGGAGTTTGGTACTGTGCTCGGTAAACGACAGTAGGGTCGCTCTCTATAATGACTAATGAGGGATTTAATGCGGCTGGCGAAACGTGGGTGTGATATGTCTTTGCCTACACTTTCAAGGATGTAAGCGTGAGACTATGAATGTATGTACAACGTACATAATTATGTACACGTATATTATGTAAACACAAAAAAAAATTTTTGTTGCCAAGTTCCATAGAAGAATGAACATTATCTTTTAGAGACGGATGTTTCAAAGGTCAGGCGAATTTATTTATATAGCAACTACTCGTACATTCAAAATCCGTCAAATCACTGCTGTTTCCCAAAACTACCTTTACAGTAGGTACATAATTATACATATATGGTTAAGCAACAAACTAAATACAACGTTAAAAGCAAATCAGAAAACATGAAGAGCCTCTCAAAGCGTTTCGTATCAACGCAGTACTATTTAAGTGATCCAACGTTCAGTTCTCAAGTGTCGTTGATCGCCTATGTATGAAGTGCCGCCGAGTGTTGGTATCGCTCAAGCCAATCCAAACAGCCATACAACTATAATAATATAAGCCCAGTAAATAAACAGTACCACTGCTGGGCACGGGCCTCTTCTTAGTGTGAAAAGGGTTAGGTCATAGTCTACCAAGCTGGTTCAGGCCAGAATGGCAGACTGCCCATATCTTCGAAAATAATATAGAGAACTCATAGACATGCATGTTTCCTCACGATGTTACACATTTAAAGCAAGCGAGTTCCTTTACAGTTAGAGCAAGCGATAATTAACTAATTAATACGCAAGTCAGAGCTGTGCCTTAGGATTGAACTCAAGATCCCTTACCCTAATTATGTCCTTTTCTGTTCCCCAGACAAAGTGTATGCGAAATTTCATGATGATCAGTCGAGTAGTTAAGGCGTTAAAGGGAAACAAACTCACTTTCGCATTTAAAATATTAGTAAGGATTAATGTGGCTTATTGGTCGTTTCGCACAAATTGTGCGCACAGATTCGTGCGATTATTAATGGCTTATGTTTAACTTATCACTAGATATAGTAAAATATAACATCAAAAATAGTAAATGATCACCAAATTGCACAGCAAAATATATTTAAAGAGATCAAACTAAGTCGACGGAGCCCCGCTAAGCGGGGATCCTATTTTTGGGTGGGTTTAAAAAGGAACCTAACATAACCTAACACTTCCGAGACGTAATACAGTGATTTGAGGCGTATAGGTGCTCGTTATGATATATTTTAGTAAACATGTTTTGGGACGCAATTATTATTTTTGGTGGTCATTATATTTAATCTTATTATTAATTAGGTATCTCTGTTCAGCTTATAATAAATAATTTATGGGGTAAGTAATACTTAATTACCCCATAAATTATTTATTATAAGCTGAACAGAGATACCTAAATTAATTATGATTTAATGTTTTTGAACTTACAATTAACATTAATGACTTATTAGTCGATTCGCACGAATCTAAAGAAAAACACTAAAGAATGGGAGCTAAAGTTATTTTAATTTATTAATTATCTCTTAAAATTAATAAATCAAAATACCATATATAACGATATAATTATGATTTCATGTTATTGGCAGGATCCATTAAAGCATAATTAAAAAATTGTTTTTAATTATGCTATGACTAATTTGTGTAATAATTAATGGCAACAGTAAACAATTAAACGAACAATAAAGCCTATTACAAGATAAATATGATTAAACAAATATTTATAACCTCCTCACCTATTAAAAAACCTTCAGTATAAGAAAGTCCACTCCGGAATAAACTCTTAATACCCAATGATTATATACAATATGCGTGAAGCCTGTTAAACTAAAACGTATGTACACATACACAGACTAACTATATCTACGAAAGGTAAGCTTGAGATAATTATAAAGCACAATAGTATTATCAGAATTTACCGATGATACTTACCCTTACGAATCGAATACGGAATCTCACGATAGTCTACTAACATCGGATAAAAGAGACAATAGATTTTACGCACGCATCCAAAAATATGATGAGAAGAACGATGTTATGTAATGTCATTTAGCCATTGATATCAATGCATTTAGCCCACGTTGCCTCGAGTTATGTTTAATTGGTAGGCTTGACGCGCCTTTTAAATACTTTATGCAGAACTGTAAAGTTGCTTTCACGTACAAATCGCAGAAATATATTACAATTTATTATTCTACTTTCAGATCACCTAAATAGTAAATGCTAATTTTGTCTTCAAAAATATATAACTTACAATGTCTGGACAGAGCTTTGGTACAATTTTATTGTAGTAACTATAGAATAGATATTGAATTACAGGTGAATGATTTTAGCATAGGATAAACGTATAAACTGAAGAACTAAAACTACCTACAATACTTCTTTTACTTCTTAAATTCATATCTAGGAATGTTCCAATTATGGATTAATCTTTAGGCAGTCAGACTTGTCAAGAACTGGAGAAAGCCGCATAAAGGACTTCTTATTTATATACCTGTATAATAATTATTATATACCAAAGCGTTTTAAAAGGTATATCACTAAAGTCAAGGTGAGGACGGATGCTAAAGTAATTTATATTTAAATTAGGTCCGCCCATGGGGCTTCGTTCGCTGGATATGTCGACAAAAAATCTCTTGTCCTTTTTCCATTATATCTACACTAATATTATAAAGAGAGATGATTTGTATATTTTTGTTTGCAATGAATAAACTCATAAACAGGACCAACCATAATTTTTTTGACTTGTAGTTCGTTACTTAATATAAGTAACATAAGCTATTATAACGCTACCAGCCACGAGAGCGGGTCAGCTAGTCCTAACTAATGGGTAACAATAAAACTTTTGTTTGTACATACATACCTATAAAAATGTGTTTGTTGCTTCTGAGATCTAGAAAAGAAAGGATCTCTGAAGTTTATAAATGATATACGGATAGAAGAATTTGAAACGAGATTCTATTACGTTTAATAAATATATAATAGATGTTCTTCATACAATGAGCACAATCAGATTCGAACAAAATTTAAATGTATTGACAACATAGTAGCGGTGCGGTATGCGTACGCGCGTAGCCTTGACCATAGAAAGTAGTCATTGACCATAATTTATTCGAATTTCGTTCGAATGCGATTGTATGCATAGCTTTTTTTTGGTAACGGTTAGTTAGTCACTGTCAGAATTCTTAAACCTTCACAGTGTTCTGACTCCACATAACAGCTTTTATTTATAACCAGTTGCAGTTTCTTCGAGAGTAACGGTTTTCCACACTGAAAAAACACAAGGAACCTTCGGCTCAAAACAACTATCTGTGAAATACACCATTTTTAACTCGTGTGGGGATCGAGTTCACAATCCAATTAAAGCGCTATCCGAGCAGTCAGCCTGACGCCATGACACCTGCGCTTCATTCTCAAAAACTTTTGATTATGAAAACATTATATTAAAAAAGTTACCTATACTGCAAAACACAACTAAATACTTATAGTATTTTGTATTGCAAATATAATTTGATACTCGTTCGTCATCAATCACTGAAATTAATTAAAGTATCGGAAAACCAATGAATAAAATGTCGACTTTGCGGTCAAACTGCTAGTTGACATCCGGATTTATTTCCCATTTGGTTATATTCTAATCTAACTACTTAGTATTATAAATGCGAATGTGAGTTTGTTTGTTAAGTTTTTACTAGTCGTGAAGTCGAGCCATTTCACATTTTTGGGCAAGAATCTAATATTTCAGTCGTTGAATTGACAACCTTAGATAATATGTATATTGATAGCAGTGAACACATGTAAATAATAGATCAACTCTTGATCTAGTGTATTGATGGTTAATATTTACAAATACTAACTTGTATGTTTAGTATTTACTAATTTCCCGCTACTAGTTTTTACGAAAAATCGCGCAGAGCTAACTTTGAAGCCTGAAATCTATCACTAAATTTTATATATTTACTACAAAAATAATATTTAATGTCAGGGCTTATACCCTTCTTGTGACTGCATTAAGTAGAAAAGCCATTTCACTAGTAAGTTAATTGTAAAAAAAAGATAATCTTGGAGCAATTTTAACGCTTTGTCCCAGTTTTACCACGTCGTTTTGGTTTTAATAAATTATAAATAATGTAATATTATATATACCAAAATAAGCTCTGTTTATCCATGAATTTAGTTCAATAGTTGTATTGACAATCCGTACGTTTAATTAGTCACAGTAAAATATTTACCAACCCTCTAAATTAGGATAAATTACTATGCGCGCGAGAGTATTCCTCAGTACGGCGCTCTTTGAGTATAAGTGTTCTGTGGTACGGCGCGAGCGCCCATCGAAGCAGAACCTGTGTCACTTTTTTGCGCATCCCGATTTACGTGCTTTCGAGCCGCGAACGCAATATTATACTACGACTGCAACGACTCGATCGATCTAATATATTGAAATAAGCAACCGTAATTTTTCTGTGTAAAATCATTATAACTAGTAGTTTTACTATAACGTGCAGTGTGGTTTATTGATTTTTATTGTAAGTAATTATTATTTTAATTAATAATTATTATTAATTTGTAGTAATGGGGCGTAAAACTTCTGGTTACCAATATGTTAAAAAAACTAAAACTAAACAAAAATAACGATATAAACTTATATTTTCCTATTGACTGCACTGTTGGCGTAATGGTTTAAGCGGCCGCTTCGTCGCTTGACATTGCGCCGAGTGTTGTGGGTTCGATTCCCATACGAGACAACACGTTAGTTGTATGTTTGTAAAGTCCCCCGCGACACAGGATTTAGACCTAACGCGGGAGTTGTTTTAAAAAAAAAAAAAAAAAAAAATTATATAAAATTAATACAAATACCTTATTTGTTTTGAAAACTTACATAATGCAAAAGTATGTTTAATAGAATTCAAGCAATAGGTACCAAGAAAAGTATCAAAACGTAAGTGTAGACACGGTCGCACTATACCACGACGCTCCTAGACGCATCGTACTGTCTCGATCGCTCGGCGAGTCGGAATTTACCTAAACTTCACTTGCGTAATTTTGTGAAATGGCTCTCGACCAATTATCATAAAATTTTACAAACACGTTGTCAGGGATACAGAAAAGGACATAGGATACCTTTTATCCAGAAAAAGTACTGTTACTAACGTAACTTACATTTACGCGAGCGAAGCCGCGGGCAGAACCTAGTAATCTATATTTGAGTAATAAACAAAAATGGCGCAACGATACCTAAAGTTGCCTTTAGGTATCGTTTTACAAAGAGTTAAGTTATAAAAAGAGACTCATCTCTTTGTTTTGTCTTTCTCAGTATGTCGTTTTTTTCATTCTTTTCTATTTATTTAAAACGATTAGAAAGCAGTACCTGAATGTTTTTATAATAAGTTGTTTGTTTACTGAATCTCTCCTCCTTAGCCTTTATTATTCCCAAGTCACTTGGGGTCGGCTTTCTAGTCTAACCGGATTTGAGGATATCAGTTTTATCACGGAGCGACTGCCATCTGACCTCCGCAACCCGAAGGCTAACGATACCCTAAAGCTTGACCAGTGTCAGGATATTAGAGGGCACTGACTTCCTAATAACGACTGCCATAGATGTTCATGGCAGCCGGGACCGACGGCTTAACGTGCTCTCCGAGGCACGGAGCAGGCGATTATTGTCAATCAATACGCACATAATTTCGAAAAGTCATATAACTTCCGAAAGTCAGAGGTGCGCGACGTGGGTTCGAACCCGAGACCCTCTGCATTGCAGTCTGTTGGTCTCCCCACTGAGCTACCAAATAAAACATGTAAAAAATGTTCTAAAGATAAAATACAAATACATGTAGATCTAAACGTAGACGCCTAACATAATGTTTCATAATTAATAATAATGAGCGAGGCTCGCTACTACTAGCTTATCTTCACCACTCGGGCGTAATTAATTGACAGCAATTATCTAGTTAGAACGTTGTTGCTGGGTGTCGGTTGTTAACGATATGTATCTTATGTACTTATACTCTATTCACGCGACAACGATAACATGCCTTGTCAATAGGCAATCTGCATAAGCTGATGATAAAGGCAGTCGTGATTGGAGTTCATCACCATATTAAGCTACCATCATTTCGATCATATACGGCTTATTTTATTTTAAATCTTAATTTAAAAAGAAATCTTTGACTGCTACTACGCCGAGTGTTGTGGGTTCGAATCCCACAAGGGACAAAAATTTGTGTGATTCACAAATGGTTGTTCCGAGCCTGGATGTTCTTTATGTCCGTTGTTTGAATGTTTGTGAAGCCAACCATGGTCAAAAAGATCACCATTTGTGACCATACGACCATAGAATACGGACCACCATTTGTGGATTTTTTGACACATTTTTTTGTTCCGTGTATGTATCGAAACTACAACATACACCGCAACGGTAATGGCAAGGTTACCACTTAAACCAGTACCCCATCCGTGTAGTCTAATATGGAACATGGAATAAGTTTAGGTTTCATTGGCAGACCATCCATAAAAAGTTCTATCTAGTCATCTGTTCTGCAGAATCAGAGTGGTATTATAAATAATAAGTGAACCTTTCCTCCTTTCCTCATCCCTTGATCATCGGCAAGGACGGCACTCTTCCTTAGTAGATTTGTAACTCTATTAGATACTTACCTACTTTTTGTATTAGAGTTGCGAATCCTAATATGTAATATTATTTCCCTCATAGCCCTCATAGTTCAGCTTTATCTTAGAATGTTTTCATTTGTGTTGATATCGTGTTAACTGTATCCATAATTTAAATCCTGGTGGACACAGACACTAATGTGCCTATTACTTATGCGTAAGTTCAATATCATTTATCGTAGAATATAACGAACTTTGAACTACGGTATATTTAGAATAATTTATGTAAACGATATAATGTATTGCCGCAAATTAATTGATATTGATAGCCAATTGTTTCATTCCTTATAATAATTTTCCTTAAAGAATACATAGTACCTTATACCTCTGGACACGTATTATGGATATAAATACACATCACGGACGCAGACACGTTCACCCTAAACCATTATAATTATCTTTGGATGTCACAAGCATGTCATTGTTCCGTGAGGGTAGATAATCAGACATAAAACATACTTCGCAGTCAGCTTAGCGTTGGACATGAAACGTACTGTATTGCTTGCCGTTATTAATACAGGAATGAAGTAGGTTTTATTATCTTCTACATTTCTTATTTTTGAAGCTGCAAAATTTATTATAGAAAAGATTATTTTTAACCGATGATTCTTCAACCTTAATAACCTAATAAAAGAAATTGTATATTATTGTAGCATGTAGTAGGCATATATACTGTTTAGAAAACGCTGGGGCTCACCTATCCATGACGGGCATATATAATTTTTTGGCATTAAACCTCAATAACACGTTGTCCGTTTCGAAAATCGAACCCAAGACTACTTGTTCACAGCAGTTGCCTACGCGCCTACTACGCCACCGAAGCAGAACTTTTAATTCAAAAGACAAATAAATATGTACCGTGATTATTCATTGAACAAATCTTGTAAGACAGTTACTAACGTAGAAATTTTTATTGCAGTTACTTACCCGTTCGACTTGACGAAGACAAGGCTACAGATACAATCTGAGGTGGCAGCGGCCAAACATGGCTTTAAGGTGAGTTTCTTTTGTTAGAAATAATTTCTTGTAATACGACAGGGAGACAAGTCTCTAATGTGTCTTTAAAGCCGAGGTCCTATAAGCTCATACGTCACACAAGAGAATTTTCCACATGCTTAATATTAAGTCTAGCAATATTAGTTAACATCGGCGCGTAAAACTCACAATAAAATACAAATAATTTTGACGCATGACGCGTGCAAGTCAGACGCCAAAATAGCGTTCCGTCATTTATTCCGCTTATGCTGACTAATTTGAAATGCCATTCGTCAAAGCAAGAGCTACATATTTGTTCTCTAATTACTTACATTTTCGTTTATTACGAAGTGAAGTCACATCATGATTCAGCACCTAAGTATCTACCTATAACATTAAATTAAACTTTAATGGCATATGACGTCATAGATCAAATTCCAACTTTACTTTTTAATGTATGGTATGACTTACTTTTTAATATGTGGTGTGCGTTATTTGGCAAAGTTCTAAGCCGTGTTTAGACTTTATTAAAGATTCCGTCATGTCATTACGTTTGAAACAGATGTTTGTACGACAAGAATGGTTTATGTCAAGCCGCGTCGGTCGGGGACGAGCGAGCTCGAGCTTAATATTTATTTATAAGGCATACTTATTTTCTTTCTGCTTTTGTTTTGTGTTCATATAATACAATGATTTAGTACATTTGTAGCGCCGTTTGCCTTTGCGACTAAGTTTAGGAATAAATGACATAAATTGTTAGACCAATATAGTCAGTACAAATAAAACTAGAATATCGGAATTATTGATGTCTAAATTGTCAGAAAACGAACGACAGCGATGGGCGGCACTTTGTTGAAATATTAATTTACATGGAACTTAATTTACTTATGTCTACATATAACTACAAATAACATTTGGTAAATATTATTTCTTGTGATACATACAAAAAAACATTTATCGGGCTTTTTGTCATAATATATATTATGTATCACAATATTTGTCTACAACCTATAACTACCGCTAGACTCGGCTAGATAAATGTTTCCAAACGATGAGTTTTTAATTTAAAAAGCTATTTAACCGACACACCGATTGACTGAAAACCCTATTAAATTTAAGTTGATACACGATTGCATAGAATTACTAGCTGTTACCCGCGACTTCGTCCGCCTAGATTTTAACTAAAAAGTGTTTGTTCAGTTCGCAAAGTTTACGAAAACTTTATATTTCTGTATTCTGCGTATAGAAATACCTATGCTAAAATTAATGTAATTCTTCTACTTTGAAGGTCGATTTTAATTTTTTTTATATTGGAGGTATATAATAATATATTATATTAAAATTATTATTATTTAATCAATATTTCCCTATTTGTATCGGAAATTGTTCACTATTTCATTGGTTTTAATATTTCTTCGCAGAACCTATTTTTTTTTCTTAAATCAAAGTAGCGTAAATAATTACTCCTTGTAATATCAGCTATCTGCCAGTGAAAGTCGCGTCAAAATCGGTTCAGCCGTTTCGGAGATTAGCCGGAACAAACAGACAGACAGACAAAAAATTTAAAATATATGTTTTGTTATAGGTACCTTGTATAATTTCATATGCATTAGGTAAAAAGCTGTTATTTTGACATTACAAACATACACTTCAATTTTATTTACTTGTATAGATGACGTCATAATCCAGCGTAAAGTGGATTGCGTAATAAACGGACAGATACGTGCGAAAGCCGACACATATTTGATAAGTGCTCGAATGAAATACGATCGAGATACAGCGGTAACAGATACGAGAATATCAGCTCTTATTAATTCGTAACAGCATCTTGAAACTGTTTCCCTTTGAGTTTCGCTACTTCGGGAGCCAAGGGAAAGAGAATAATTTACGTAATTAATTACATTACGTATATAAATTTAAGTTACATTACAGTTTCTATGTAGCAATTAGATATTAAATAACATAGAACATGCTTCGTAGGATAGTCTGTTGAATTAATGCCGAACAATAATTTTAGTTGCTATTTAGGTCTGCATAAATAGTAAAACACAGTTCTCGTACGAAAACTGTAATTACAGTTACTTATTTAACATATAAGACGTTCAATTGCATTAATTTTAGGTGGTCGTATAGAGTTCCTATTATTACATGTACTTAATTTATACCAAAATCATCTAACTTGATCAAATGATGGAAGATGGTTGACGACATCAATCAATAACCAGGTTGAAGCAGATGCATTAAGGAAAATGTTTAAACGAATGTTAAAACACTCAAACTAACACATTTGTGATTACTAAGTAGTTTTAAACTGTATTCAAGTACATTATTGGTCATGGACTAAAATAGACAATGGCCGTACTAGAAAAAAAGAAACAGTTAAACCGGAAAAATGGATACTCTTGCAAATTATAATTAATTAATTATTAATTACTAACATTTTTTTTTTATAATAATTTATTTATTGATTACAGTAGTAAAACATGAATACAGTCCATAAAGTACTTAATATAGGAAATAATATGGGTGCCTGTACTAGGGTAAACCTGTGCCACAGGCGTTAAGGGCACTTACAATATACTACTAGGAACTAAGTTACATACAATTAGCTATATGCAATATATATATGAAAAAATAGGCCAATATTATAATTATTATCATGTGACTTATTTAACAACAATCAACAAATCTTCCGTATCCTCATAATTTAAAGTTTGTAAGTACCGACAGACTATCCGCTTAGATCTTACATAACTTAGGTCATATATCGCTGTTTGTTTATTTATCTTGTTATAAAGAAAAGGCCCTAGGAATGTGAAAAATCTATTTGTAAAAACAAACTTTGATTCGGAAAGTGTGGTACAGACAATATCTTTCCGTCTTTCAGTGTTAGTAAGGTTGATGTTATACGTAAGCGTTGCGTGCTGTTTAAGTGCTGTGTACATTATAAAAAGCTGTCGGACAGTTAATACGTTACAATTTTCATACAAAAGATGTGTGGAGAAGCGGTAGGGTCGGCGGGTTGCTACTTTTAGAAGCACTCTTTGTGCTCACTCAATATTTAACATGAAGGATTTTACGCTACCGCCCCATGAAGTGATGCAATATTGAATTAAAGCCTGACACAATGCTTTATAGATCTGTATGATAAGTTTGTGATCTGCAATAAGGCGCAATTTTTTGAAAACAAATAATAATTTGCGTACTCTGTTAGTTAAAGCAGTTATGTGTTCTTTAAAGGAGAGTGTGTCGTCTAATATAACACCTAAATATTTAATGTTAGTAGTGTTAGAGATAACAGGACAAGTGCAAGCGGTAATGTTATTACAGTAATGTGCATATAAATTAATGTGACTTAAATGACGTTGGTGTCTACGCATACAAAATTTAATAAAATAAAATAACAAGTAGTAGGCAGACATCAGAGGTTCTTGGAAAGTTTTAATCTAGTGTCAGTGGCGACACCTATACTCAGCAACATAGAACTACAAGTATTTTATACATTAAAATTCCTAATTGATACTTTATGTTTTGAACTGTGATATCAACCATCTTTTAAGTATCAATGTCCTCCAGACCAAATTTTTGTGACGGCTTACTTAGGTAGGTACTCTTAACGGACACTGGCCATCTGCGCAGAAGATATTATACTGCACAAGTTAGTGCGCAAACACAAGTGCACTCTGTTCCTTTATTCTCATATTTCGATGGGACGGCAACCCGTCACGACCGGAGAGAGATCGAGCACACGACCAACGGCTTTACGTGCTTTTTCAAGGCACGGCACGGGGGTGGCTAACACCGCCAACTTCCTAACTTCGGGCTGCTATTGGCAGCAAAACCAAATATCCTAAGTATTACTCCTTTTTAGTATTGCTGCTATAATGATAATAAAATAATGAATGTGAAAGTGAATTGTAGAGCAAATCTAAATCTCGCAAGTATGTATCGACTTATTTAGCAGACTGTACAAGGTACTGGCTATTGATATATACGGAATATAATAAATCTGGGCTACGGCGATGGGCGTTTGATGTACATCAAACAGATTTAATTAAATTTACATAATTATGTACTGAAAACTCATAAATGGACTCTACAGGGCAAATCCGGTTTTAATATAATATTCATATTTTAATAGAATCAAGTCAAAGTATTTATCAAGTGAGTTTGCGCATCACTATGCGCAAACTCACTTGATAAATACTTAAATAGAAGATATAGAATAGCCGTCATAGGCATACAAATGTATAGGCAACATCGGTGCGATGCGGTGTCGGTTTCACCATCACGGGAGAATGAACGTTTCCATGTAAACGGAGACTTGGAGGGGGTTTCCTGGTAGCTAAGCCCGCATAAATTACATTTCTGCAGCGACAGCTCTGGCGATTCCTTTTAGCTGGCCTACCAAGGCAAGCCTGAGTTGAAAGTAGTTCGGGCGCTCTTAAAGTTGATAATTGTAATGAAAGCAACTGCAGTGCTTGAGGTCTTGGATTCGATTCCGGGTCGCGCAGTCTTATTGGCTTTTCCTGTTAAAGCCCACTTACACACAGACAGCAGAGGCGGGGCGGCACCGGTGGCATTATTGTTGTATTGTTCGAATTAATAAAATAAAAAAACACACGCGATCGGCGCGTCTTATGTGTAATTTGAACAATAGGTACTAAAAATTATGAAATCCTAGGGAGTATTCCGCTTTCGGCACCAATTTTTTCGGCACCTATGGTTCCGGCACCTAAGCTATTCCACTTTCAGCAACAATAGGTATTTTTGCTTGGTGCCGAATGTGGAATAAAATACCTATTGGTGCTGAAAGTGGAATAGCTTAGGTGCCGGAACCATAGGTGCCGAAAAAATTGGTGCCGAAAGCGGAATACTCCAATCCTAGAACTGTGTTCCTGTTCGCCCCCCTATTTTGTAATACCTAAACAATAACTAGCAAAATGTAAATCTTACCACTTCGGTTAATCCTTCGTGTATGTAGCTGTGATGTTATGTATGTATGTTTAAGCTCGGAACATTTGGTAATTTCTACAGCGTAGTGGACTATGGCCTAACCCTTCTCACACTGAGAAGAGGCCCGTGCCCAGCAATGGGGCAGTTTAAGACAGTTTATTAATATCTACATGATTGAATACGTTTTAATGTTTACAGTTAGAGAACCACGGCATGATCAAAACAGCAGTGGGCATAGCCAAGCAGGAAGGAATAACCAAGTTATGGAGCGGTTTGATGCCCATGTTCCAACGCCACGCCATATACTCCGGAAGCCGACTCGTCTTCTACGAGCACTTCCGGGACGCCTTTAAGGATGAGAACGGGAAGGTCTCGCTGGGAATCGCGTCTGTAGGTGAGGCATTTGTTATACTTGCTGGCCATTTTTACAGGATATTGCCTGTTATTGCGGTTTTTGACTGTTATACTGGCGGATTTTGTAGGTTATTGAATACTGTTGTACTAATGCATATTTGCAACTCAGTGCACCTAAAAGTATTTAAATCTGTAAACCCTTGCAATAAAGAATTTCTTCGCGTTTTATGATAACCAAAAAAGAGCTACTATGCTGCCAGGGGCCACTGTGGTCCTCTGCTGAAAGCACAGAATTACCTGAAAAGGAGTTCGATGCGAATGCGATGTTCTTTATGGCGAAGGCACTTCTAAGTCAGCTGTGCTCTTCGTTCCAATATAGTACTCATTTTACCACTACTAGGCAAACATATTTATTAGTTTAACAATATTACGGCAAATTTTTTGAATTTTAAAATTGTTGCGATGTCTTTGATTACTGGTCATCAAAGCGTTATTGAGTTTTAATGAATATTTTCTTTTCGTTGGTTTTGTATTCCTGAATCTATTCAAAATTCAGATTTTTTTAATGAGTGTAACCTATTTGCACCCCAAATTATTCAAGAATATTTGAACCTCGGTAATGGAGCACGGTGTTCCATATTTGGCTTCAAGCGACCTCGACTTCGATTAAGATCACTTTATACAGTGCTTGGAAGACAAATAGTGCACTGGCCGACACACTGACATACATTTCGCTGTAAGGCTTCCTAGAATAGAAACATTGCACTCCTCGCAGAGGTTATCATTCATAAGCAATTTGTATGCGGTTTATAAAGTGACTAACTGGTCCTCCCTACTTACCGAAACTATTTGTTTTTGTTATTGTTTTCCTTGTTAGTTTCATGGCATTAGTTAGTGCTTACATTTGTAGTCCATCGGGAGATCTTTTATGAAGCGATTTCAAAGTCGTGGGTTTTAATCCTACCCACTGCACCACCGTCATGAACCCTGAACACTGATGTGTATTTAGCTTGAAGAGATTGAGCTTACATGAAAGTTCTTTAAAAATAAAATGAGGTTGCTTGTTTTTGTTATAAAATTCTTAGTGGTAGTACAGAGACTTCAAATGTGCGTAAAACTTCAATGAGCTCACCTACTGTTACGAAAAACCAAAATGTAGATGCCGAGTTGTGCAAGTGTCGCGCTCTGTCTACTCTTTGACTGCTATATATATATATATATATATATATATAGATATATATATA
The DNA here is from genome assembly GCA_963564715.1 of Catocala sponsa. Taxonomy (NCBI): domain Eukaryota; kingdom Metazoa; phylum Arthropoda; class Insecta; order Lepidoptera; family Erebidae; genus Catocala; species Catocala sponsa. The sequence continues at coordinate 10,513,392 of OY751333.1, forward strand.
TATATATATATATATATATATATATATATATATATATACAAGCTTTTGTCAATTATCCTGGTTACATTTCGTAATTCTAATACTATCATTTATGACGCCGTCGGTCATAAATGATAGTATTAGAATTAATCTATTATAATGATAGTACTGAATGGACAATAGCATCAACGTTACATAATTCCTACGAAGTTCGGCAGGCGGATTGTTTGCGGGGGCTCTGGCGCAGCTGATTGCCTCACCCACCGACCTCGTGAAGGTACAGATGCAGACTGAAGGCCGACGAGTGCTTCAGGGCAAACCACTGCGGTTCAAGAACTGCAGGGAGGTCTATAAGGTTCTCTATGCTGAGAGCGGTATCCTGGGCTTTTGGAGAGGTGAGATGAGACTAAGCGCCTATTTATTTAATAATTTAAGATTTTTAGAGGCAAAATAAGAAGTTTGGCAGTTTGGATGTTTGTTACTTAATCGCGCGTAGACTGGTAAAACGGATTTGGATGGAACTTGGCACACACATATGTAGAACATCTCCTGATTATCACATAGGTTGCCCACGTCTTGATCGCGTAGACTTTAGTTAATCTGCTACTTAGCACGGAATTGGACAAAACGTAGTTAAACGTAGTTTAAGTTACACTCAAAGCTACTAAACTGTTTAAACACCGTTAAAATTACCGCTTAGTGGTATTTCATTTGGGCGTCTCCGTGCTTCGGAGGGCACGTAAAAAGTCGGTCCCGGTTGCTGTCAAATTGATAGCAGTCGTTAAGCCATGTCAGAGGCCTACGGGCGGCTTGAACAACTCTTGATAACAGGTTGACCACTAACCACACGAAAAGAAGAAGACCGTTAAAATTAGCACAGTATTTTTTGCATAATGGCGAAACAAACAGACAGGTGGACAAAAATGTAAATTTATCACCTTAAATTATTTTATAAATATCTCCAATGCACACACGTAGCCTCATTATAGTATTAATGTACTTATAGATTCAAACACTATTTCCGATTCTGATTTCAGGAGCGATTCCCAACGTTCAACGCGCATCTCTCGTGAATATGGGAGACCTGGCTGCATACGACTACACCAAGCAGTTCCTAATGCGCGAGTTCGGTATGGCGGACACGTTGCTCGTACATGCTGCGTCAGCGTTCACGGCAGGGTTCGTTGCTGCCGTGCTTGGCACCCCCGCTGATGTACTTAAAACACGACTTATGAACCAACCCGTGGGACCTGATGGAAGGTAATATTGTTTTTTTTACTTAGCAGCATTTTTTGGTTCGTTGATTTTCCAAAACTGTCTTGATATAATAACTAGTAGTTTAATAATTATAGACGTATGAATTCATGTGGACACCTCCCAAACTAGAAATTGTCCTCTTTCATATTGGCGATTAAAAAGAGTGGCCCTGAGTTTCTTGTCCATTCTTCTCATGAGCCCTACACCCTTGCTTTGCTGAACGTGGCAGTAAATGGAAATTCACAGAAAAAAATAGTGTAACTTTGACATTCATAAGTGTTACCTTGTAAACTGACTTGAATAAACTTATTTTTGTTTTGATTTGGCTGGACCGCTCGAATCAAGCCGATATTACGCGTCACGATGGAATCATATTAACGTCAATTTTGTAATGTAAAACAAAAATAATTAGGCATTTTCACGTAGTAAATACAGTCATTGGTTGTTTTTTTATCACGGTAATAAGTTATGTACTCGTATGTAGCTGACCCGCGCAACTTCGTCTGTTTCATATAAGAGAATTTCCCCCGTTTTTGCAACATTTTTCATTGCTGCTCCACTCCTATTGGTCGTAGCGTGATGTTATATTAGCCCATAGTCTTCCTCGATAAATGGGCTATCCAACACTGAAAGAATTTTTCAATTCGAACCAGTAGTTTAATACAACAATATGTACAATACGTCCTAAACTTAAGATTAGCGCGTTCAACCAAACAAACAAACTCTTCAGCTTTATAATATAAGTATAGATTACTAAATCATTTTATTTCCTTACATACTTATGGTCCTTATATATTTATTTATGTCAAAACTTAGTTAACGAGATGATATCTGTAAATGTCTAAATGTTAATAATCGTTATTGCCAATTCTATGTCACGGATATTTTGAGTAATTCTGCCGGATTCTGTGCTTATATTTTTAATGCCTTAAGATTTTGCCTTATACCACCTTAATACGGTCTAGTAAGTAGTAGTAGTCAATGATTTGTATTAAGATAGAAAAGTAAGCCTTGCTATAGATAAAATATAAGTCTGAGCTTATTTATTAGCCGGTCGTACAATTTGTTTCTCTGGTCGAGCGATGCGTTATTGGGTATTTTATAAGTAATTCTCAAAGGCGGCACATGCCTCGTAAACGAAGCGAGATTGATTTTGCTCTCTCTTTATTCTTCAATTTTATTTGCATGTCGTTTAGAAGCTCACCAAAGCACCCTGAAACCACGTCAGAGCATTTTAATAAAGCAAGACGGGTTATTAATCTTATATGAAGGAACCGCCGGTTATATATCTACGTTTATATAAGCGAACTAACTCAAATCATGAACCTTGTAAGACTTTACTGGCAGCTCTATTAAACACTTGTAAGACTTCGCCAAGTTCGGATTATGGATCGGCACATCATTACACTTGAAAGGCTTTCGATTAATCAAGATTCATTCGGTTTCCAATCGAGCGAGAAAAGTCAATGAAGTAATCTAAAGGTCAATGTTACCCAGAAGCGGACATTGCGATAAGATTAAAGGGTCACCTTGTAGTATTTCAGTAGCCTAAATATGTACAATTGAGGCAATATGACGTTATATAACGCGAGCAAATATTGACTGTGCAAGATACAGTCAGTGCATCCTGCCATTGCCATTGCGCTCGGTATTGCGGGTTTGATCCCCACACGGAATAAAAATTTGTTTGATCCACAAATATTTCCGTTTTTTTTATTGTTAATAATATATTTATATATATTGTTGTAATACTCCGCGATTGAAAGTTGCGAATAGTGTGGGAGCAACTGTGTCCTCTCATTTTCTTCTTCTCACTCTCAACTTACAAACAACATAAAAATAACAACTAGACTGATACATTTTCTCGAGCGGAGTTTGAATTCGGTTTGGGCCATCTATGCAGACGCTCAATATTCAATTGTTGATTAAAAGGAATGCTTATGAACCCTTGGTCATACCGGTCAATTCAACGCTACGTGTGACCTTAGGCGTTTCGAAGAAAATCAATCGAACGTTTCTATCGATAGTAGGTATTGTTACTTATAGATAAGGTCACTGGATATTTACCATTGTATAAGGCCAAAGATTAACCTTAAGCTGGTATGTAGGTAGGGAGTAATGTCTTGCGGTTTCTTTTTACCAATACTTAATAAAACCAAGATGTCATGTCATGTTTCCAAAACGTCTGCAGCCATAATCGGCTTTTAAATTAGATGCGTAGGTTTCACCTCAGAGTTACTTTTACCGCTATGCGGACCTATCTACGTTTCTTACGGCATATCGCTGACGCTTCATAGGTATCAATATATTGTGTTTGTGACTCGTAAGGATGCCATTTTGCGTATGATATATTGCCATATTTTAGGTTAGAGGTTACCCTTTGTGCTCTTAGTAAAACGATATCACCTATAAATGTGCACTAATGGCCGCCGATTACAACAGCTGATATCTGTTGCCTAGTTTTAACAGAACGTAAACACATCTACGTATGTTTACGTTCTCAGTAACAGCGAAAACGGCGGTTTTTAGTTAGCTATTTGTATTATATTTAATGAGTATGCCGCCGGTCGCGGTCACAGAAATGGGGTCAAAGTCGGCGCTAGCGGTACGCTACGCGCAGGATGCCACGCGTCACACGCTCCAATAGACGCGAGACGATTGCAGTTGGTACTATGAATGGGTGCATTCTATACACTTATATTTAAAGCTCTTATGTGTTACTTCATCACCTAAATGATTAAATAAATTTGATTTAAGGAGATTACGGGAATAAAAATACGAAATAAACTTAAAGACACCGAAAATCGCTTAATTGTAAATTTTGTTTTTAAATTAGTGATAGCCAAATGTTTAACATATTAGATTGCCGATCGAGAGGCAGTAAATTCTATCCCCATCCTAAGCATCACGAACGCACGAAGCGCAAACATACCGCTTACCTGAAAAGAAAAACAAAAATAATACGATTATCTAGTCATTTGCAATCAAAATACGATTTCTAAATAATAATTTCGTTCGTCGAAAACCTAGTCATGGATATTGCCCAAAAGCGCCTCTAGCAGCAACATTGATGAACTAATAAACATGTATTGAATAGACGTTATGCTGACGATAAGAACCATCGAAATAACATCGTACAAAAGCATCAAGATGCTCTAGGAGCTATGAGAACTCATATACAACCTTATTTATTTTATGCAAGGTAATCTTTAGCCAGATTTTGCGATAGTTTTACTCTCTACCTACAATAAAAAAGGGGTAGCAGAAGATGTAAAATCTTAGAAACATATCTTATAATCGCACTTATACTCCTATACAAAATAATCTTTTATAACAATATTAGGACTATTATACTTGAGGAGAGAACTAGACACAACTATATACTGTATACAGCGCTGTCTCATTTTATCTTAAAATAGGATTATAATCTATACTAATATTATAAAGCTGAAGAGTTTGTTTGTTTGTTTGAACGCGCTCATCTCAGGAACTACTGGTTCGAATGGAAAAATTCTTTTAGTGTTGGATAGCCTATTTATTGAGGAAGATATAACGTCACGTTACGACCCACGGAGGCGGCGCAGTAACAATAAACGCGGATGAAACCGCGGTAACATTTAGTATTATTATACTTAAGAGACTACTTCAGATAAACACGGAACAAGTTTGTTTTCAGAGGCTTGATCTACCGAGGAATGCTTGACTGCCTACAGCAATCTGTCAAGAACGAAGGCATGTTCGCATTATATAAAGGATTCCTGCCCCTATGGATGCGACTGGGGCCGTGGGCGCTGATCAACTGGATCGCTTTTGAGAACATCATGCTGGCTATAGGTGGACATACTTTTTAATTTTATACGCTGGAATGTTTTCAAGTCGTTACGTATTATGAATATGTCGGTATCATAGAAGCATAGTCGAGACTGCATTTTTTAAGATTATGGCTTGAGTATCTAAATACATTAAACTGCGTACTGTGTTGTATTTGAAGACGAATTAATTGAGGTGAGTTAATACGTTAAAGTTTCATGTAATTTTAGTTTTAACTTATTTAGAAGCAAAATAAATATTTTATAATATTTTAATTCCTTAAGTTAAACTTTAGAACAAATATTATTTATTTAAGAATAAGAGCAAGCTAAATAATAAAATAGTAAAATGTCTACTTATGTTGCCATAGATGAATCTATTGCATATATCTACTTAATTAAAATTACTTACTAATAATCGAAACAATGTTACACAGAAGTATATAATATACTTACTAATATGAAAAGAAAACCCTTTGTCGGCTCTTGTCTTTATAAAATATAACTAACTATATTCGCTAATTGAATTAAGGTAACAGGCCACACTAACAAAATAATACGTTAAGCTGACATGTTTAAAACCTTACTGTTAGTTTAGATTTATATTGCCTAACAACTCATAAAAGACTCACAAAAGTAAGTTGTTACATTTATTGATATTACGCATACATATATGATATGTTACCTTATCTTAATTACCGACTAACTGCACATAACAAATAACGCATGCGAAACGAGTATGCCTTATGATACCGATATAATTCATTTTCATAATCTTGGATAATAACATGTTCCTTATTTACACCTAGTTGATCTAGTCTTGAAGTCAGCTTAGACATGGCTTATGTTCTTAATTGTCTTACTCGTAATCTAAACACCTACAAGGAGTTCTGACAAAAACAAATTATAATTATTTTGATAGATCGTAAGCTACTTATTGACTTGTACCTTACACAAGTATGTGTATTTATATTGCCTTTGTTAATACATACATACATACATTATCGCTTAAGGTATATATACAGGCTCTGGATATTTTAGGCTTTGGGTACTTAATATATTCGACCCTTGTTTCATATGGAATCAATTTTATCCTGAATGCCTATCAGTGTTTCACGATGTTGTATTTATAACTCTATAGATACAGTTACAATTGTAATCACTTGGAGCTATTATTGAGCCTACTACTTACAGAGTATAATGAGTACTATGCGTTTCAATCTAAAAGGAATATGATGCAGCTTTATTTATTTGGTATTTCAGAATAGTACACGTAAAATGTTAGCTAAAATATTATTAAAATAGTATTTTCTATTTTGTTAATTATTTTATTGAATTGTTGAGTGTATATTGTTTTATTTTGCTGATGTATGTGAATTAAATAGCACAATTAAAGGTATAACTATATAATACTTAAGCATAAACTATTAGAAGTTACAACGAAGCTTGCACAATGATAATAAAATACTTGTAGAAACCACAAAATGTATTTAACTGTTGCCAAAGGTGCTATTATACCTAACTTAATTGAGTTCAGGTTAAGCTTAAATTATATCAAGGACGTCGCTGACTCTTGTTGTAAAAGCCATACTTTGTAAGCAATCAAATGTAATCAAATATGTAAATAACATACTGAAATTTACATACTTGAAATTAGAAGAGATAAAGCTAATATATAATAACAACAATATACTTGTTTAATTATCTTGATACAGATAAAAAATCGTATAATAGAGATTTCAAATTATTTTATCGTTGGTTTTATAACAAAAGTCTCAGCAAGGATTTAGCTGCGCCTCAAAATTATATTACAATCTAAAATACTATTGTTACGATCTGAATAATATGCTATATTTATAGAAAAGGCACTTAGATGTTACACTATAGTCAAATAGCCTATAACAAGAGTTAACTATATATGCGGAAAAGTAATTCATAGCCGATTGAATGTGTATATTATAGCCAGTTTAACCTGCCTTTTTCTGTCGCAAAATCATTTGATTTTAGAATACATTGTACAGATTAGGCACGATGCAAGTTTTCAGATTCACTATTTCTATAGAGGTGTTTTAATTAAGACATCGCCCGCGCTAGTGTTAACTTCTGTAATTCCATTATAGATATATACAAAGAATACCCATACATTGTGGATCTCACAATGTATGTTCCGTGCGGGTATCGAATCGTTATGAGTTCGATAGGTACTCGCTCACGCATTGACTGTTACGTGACGACCACTCAAACAGTGGCGCCATCTGTGCATCCTTACTGGTCTTGTGTAGCAATGTATCTTTGTATGGAAAAGTGGAAGATACATTTCAAATTCTGGAATAAAAGTAATTAGGTAGGCAATTCAATCCCTAACTTTTAGATAAACTATGTTATGACATTTACCTTCAATAAATATTACTACCATAAGGTAGCTTTAATTGGCGATTTTGTGACAGAGGGTGCAGTACAGAGGTGCGCTTTAAATGTTTCAGAACGTGTCCACACCGTGCCTATTCAATACCTAGTTGATAAATAAACATGTTACTTGTGATATAAAATCAGGTGTAGGTCATCATTTGAATACTATTAGATAGTATTTTAGATTTAGCTTTACCGTCATGTTAATTGGTAATTGTTAAAAGATTGTGATGTTATTATTTAATAAATTATTATTATTGTTATGTTGGATGTTTGACTTTACTACCTGCTTTCACAACTACACACGACGTATTTTCAAGGCGAATATTTTATTGGAGTATGTTTTCGGCTAGGCTGAATGGGACATAGCTTTTCCACAAACTTGAGTGGGTATGAGTTTTAAAGCTCTCGATTATGTTGTAGAAATTTCATTGCGTATAGAAATATTTTGAGAAACTAATTCTTTCACGATATTTGTTAGAATAATACACAAGGTCCAGCACACATATAGTTACAAGCACAAGTATATTTAAGGATAACGTTTAAGAAGACGTACTATTTCTTAATGTTGAGCTATGAGAACTCGAGCATATAATACCAATGTAGACTTTAAACAATGTCATTCCTCTCTCGATGCTATCACGCGCTTAGTATATTATATACAAATTGGTTATACCGAAAAGAAGTCAATATTAGCCTGTTTTGTGGACATAGATAGCGCTTATAATAACGTATTGATAGAAAAAGTAGTAACTGTTCTTGATGAATAGTTACTACTATTCATCAATGATTGCTTAAAGAGCCTGTACAGATGTACAGGCTATTTTAACAATCATGGATTATAAACGTTTCGCTACTATCGTATATAATCGTATATCGTATATTATCGTATATATCGTGTATAAACGTTTATGATCCCTGATTATTGTGAACACTTACCTCACTATAAAAACAAATGTCAACAGATGTGGAAGGAACATTTTGATATTCGATCTAGAGATAAGGGTATATGGTACAAAACTATGCAGTGTGAGCCTCCTCGTATACCTTGGTTTGGCGACAAAGTAAGTTAGGTAATTTTGGAAGTTAGATAGACATTTACTTAAAATATAATTTAGATTAAGATCTGGACACATGCCGTTGAACAAATTTATTTTTTTAATGAAAACGTCTATATTCCCAAATTGTAACGTGTGTACCTAATAAACTAAAAAATGTTCAGCACCTTCTCGTAGAGTGTACTAGAAATGTATTTGAAAGGAAACAGCTATGTAAAACATTAAAATTAAACTCTTTAGATTTAGGTATGTTCCAAAGTGTATTAGCTAAGCCCACTAGTACTGAAGCTAAGCTAGTTTATAAATTTATATTTAATAGTATTAAGAAAATCAGTTTATAACTATGTGTGAATTTATTGAACTGGCATAAACCTTGATTGGTTAAAAGTCCCTAATTAAATAAAGAAAAGAGGATATTTGTTTTTATTATTTATTAAGTATTATTGCAATTGTAAAAATTATAATATAATAAAGCCGCCCCGTGATTCTCCTACCACGAGGCGGAGTGGAATAATTTTTATATTGAGATTGTATATGTATAGGGATTGTTATCTTTACTATTGGTCTCTACCGATAGTAAAGATTGATCTAAATTTTGAGGGCCTAACGATTCTTTTCCCGTTCGGATTTAATAATCCAGGAAATATTGAAGAAGGACATATGTACATACAGGTACCTATAACTGGTATGTGCTCTAGGTTTTCAGCTCACCTATTCCAGAGATAAATCGCACCGAACCGTTAGTTGCATGTCGGTATACCGTATTATTGTTGCATTGTTCTGTGTAAAGAAGAAATAATGTCAATGAGCCTGTCTACGAGTAAGTATATGCAACTTAAGTTACTGCAGGGTTTCGAGACTCTCAGTGCCATTTGGATTGCCGATGGACAGAAACATGGACTTCAATGCTGTTTCAAATTATCGGGAATATCTATTATGTACTGCATAAAATCTAGTCCAATGTCGAGGGTAGAAATTCATAATGTAGTCATGCAAATATTTAGCATAAATTTAATTCGCTTAGCTTCTTGTTTTGTTAACTATTTATATTATTGAATTAAGTTATTATACTGTTGAAAACATATCTATTTACTCTTTTGCTAAGTAAGAGTACACATAGATATCCGAGGCCAACAATCTATATGTATACAAATAAATAAAATTGAAGTGTCTGTTTGTAATGTCAAAATAATAGCTTTTTATCTAATGCATATGACAGTATATAAGGTACCTATACGAAAATATATATTTTTAATATTTTTGTCTGTCTGTTTGTTCCGGCTAATCTCCGAAACGGCTGAAGCGATTTTGACGGGACTTTCAGTGGCAGATAGCTAATGTTATAAGGAGTAATTTAGGCTACTTGGATTTTAGAAAAAGAATAGGATTCCGCGGAGCCAAACACTTTTTAGTTAAAATCTACGCGGACGAAGTCGCAGTTAACAGCTAGTATATAAATAAACCTATGTTTACTTGTAGTTATGTTGCCCGTATGTATCTACATGTAAATAAATTATCTCCCATAAAAGACACGATAACTAATACTAGCGATCGCCAAGTAGTCGAAATTCGACCATAATTGATTTAAATTTTAAGTTTAATAGTTATTAAGGTTTTATTGTCTAGATCTAAAACCCTTATAATCACATTTCATTTAGATTTTGCCAAGGCTATTCAGGTTAAATTACCTATCTGTTTCAAACAAATTATTATTTACTCTTTAATTGACGATATTCCTAAGCTTGCTACCTACTTTGTTTTCTTTTATTCTTTATTACGTATAAATACGTAAATAGTATATTATCATTCCAATCCACTCAAAGGTTGCCTATAAGATATTGCTGATATATGAAAGTACTCTGTTTTTTTTTAAATTATTATATATTGATATGGCTTATTCCCGCCCGCTCCGCTATTTTGTTCCTCAGCGCTCCAAAACTAAAATTAAATATTATTATTATTTTTTAAATCGTTCCCAAGGGCTCCAAAAGCTTATGTTAATTTATTTATTTAAAACCTCTGATCTCCATACATTTATTCCCAAGAGCTCCAAATTATATTACATCATTAAATAAAGACCTACTTACTAGTGTGTTCCCGACAGCTCGTGGTAACGATTTTTATATTGAAGTATTGACTTTTTCTATGAGCTGCTGGGAATAAAATCTCAAAGTACCTAGATAATGTTTTGGAGCTGTAGGGAACGAAATTGGTAAATGTGGCTTTATTAATTATTTGAATATAAAAATCCTTGGAGCTCCTGGTAATGAATGTATGGAAATGTGAAGTTTGGAGAACAATAGATTTGGAGCGCACGGGAATAAGCCATTGATATATGTAACCATAGTTACGAAGAATAGTACTACATCAGCCAAACAATGTCGAAATACGTGTGTCAAATACATGGTTGTGTGCGTGTAGTGTTTTTTCATAAATTTAATGTATTTCTAATGCATATGTTATATAAATATTAGGATATGCCACTCTTTCTCCATATAAACTTTAACTGTGCCGAATTTCATACTCCTCCGCACGCGCTATTTTCGTCAAAAGTGGTACAAAGTTTTTGCGTCACGTATTAATATATAGATATAATTTATTAGTTAGGTCATAGACAACATTTTAGATTGTTGAGTTTTTGTTTTATTATGAAGTCCGGTGTCAAAATCATATTATTTTACAGAAATATTACTTACTATAAAATAAATGATACCAACTATTGCCTTCTACAGATAAAATTTACATAAACACCTACGTAATTGTAAGCTTATGTAGTTTTTTAGTAAATTTATATTTATTAAATATTATCCCCTAAATGGCTTTATAACTCGATTACGAGGTAAATTAATTGTTATATCTCGTAGGTCTACGCAAGACTCAGGTGCATAATAATATCATATTGACTTTCGAGTGGAGTAGCGAGTTTAATCACGAAATAAATATGTATTATGTAAGTATAAATTTACAATCACATAGGTAGTAGTTATATTAGTTCTTTTTATACCCAAGTTAATTCATTTCGTAATTTTATATTCATCAATTAGATAATTTAGTAAAAACAGCCAATAGCCAAAAGTACATTCACCTCGTTATGCCTTCAAAGTTTAAAATTCAGTCAAACCCCTTTTAAAATTTCTGACTTGTTTACCACTATTACGAACGAAGCAGCGTTAGCCTAGTGGGAGACCGCTGGACTGCTACACAGAGGTTTCGAGTTCGATCCCAGGGTGTCTTTTCGAAGTTATGTGCGTATTAAAATAGTTAATTATCGCTCGCTTTAACGGTGAAGGAAAATATCATGAGAAAACCTGCATGTCTAAGAGTTCTACATAATGTTCTCTAAGATATGTGAAATCTGCCAACCCGCACTGAGCCAGCGTGGTGGACTATGGCCTAATCCTTCTCACATTGAGAAGAGGCCTCTTCGGGCCTCTCCACTGCTGGCAGTGGAACAGTTTAATACAGGGTTGATATTATTATATTTCGAACAACCCACACACGCACGCATTCATAGAATTATCTACAATAATATGTATTGATCTAAAATCATTTAAACCTTTCTATGTCTGTATGTGTGTGTCCGTTTTAGTCCGTTGTATGTACTGACCATCTGATACTTCGATTTAATTTAATATTATTTGTGCTGTTGGGCATCTAACGAGCTTAGAAACCTGAAGCACTCGTGGATACTTTATTTTTTAGAGTACGGACGCTTGTTTTGTCTTATATTAGCCTTTTACGTTAATTTATGCTTTTATGGTCACCCATAGCTTATATTATGGATAAATCGGGTGATTGAATAATTACCAGAATGCTGGTCCAGAAGACTTCTAAGGAACCAAAGAGTGATATATCGGAGTCTGTGTATGTAAGATATGTCGTCGCTGTGTTAGCTGCTTGGGCTGCGGAAGCAGGTATTTATTATCGTATTAAAATTTAAAAAAGGTACTTCAAATATTTTTCTATCCTAGTAAACACACACATGCAAAGATCTACTTACTATTCCATTAACTATGGAATATGGTCTATTAAATAGTTAATATGTTATCTTCCATTAGGGAAGATATTATCCATAACGCTATACTATCTACCTTGACTTAAAATTTTTTCAAAAGTAGGCATCTGCCGCACTGAGAGTAATTGCTGTATCGCGGGGTCTTTACTAACATCAAACAACGGACACAAAGAATGCGGCGAATCCGCACAGACGAAGCAGTACAGCCTACATACAGATAGCGATACAATCGTACTTGACATGACGTCATACTACTCTGCATCGCACAAGTGGAGTTTACACAGCGACTAAGTATATATGTACATATACAAGCTCCCGACATCAACAGTCGGGCCGCGGCCCACCAGGCACTATCAACCAGCCTGGTCGGATGATCCTCCCTTTGTGTTGGAGGGACATCACACCCTGTACCTCCACAAAGAACACCTGGGTATTCTGTGTGTCCGTTGTTTGAGACACAAAGTTTTGTCCAGTGTGGGATTCGAACCCACAACACTCGTGTAGTGACAGTGGCGAGGCGACCACTTAAACCATTACGCCATCCATGCAGTCAATGTCAATCAGTATAATATATACATACGTGTATATAATCAAAGACTATGCCGTAGCAAGTAAAATAAAAAAATCTGTGGATGGGATAGACTATTTTTAACAAGTATGCATTAATATATAAAAACCCATTGATATATAAAAAGTTTTTTTATACATCAATGCGAGTATGTAATTAGTTTGCAGGATTAGGCACCGTCTCAGTTTTGCATGTAGGATTTTTCAAACTGACTAGTTTTAACACTAATTAAGTATCAACCTTTTTTTAGTATCATATCCCTTTGATTTAACAAAGACAAGGCTCCAGGTCCAAAATGAAATTGCATCTACTAAACATGGATTTAAGGTAATCTGAGTAACACCTGTCTATTGTTATCTATTAATATTTACAGTTATAGTACATATGTAATATACCTATACATATTTATATTGGCATGTTCCTGCAAGAAATTAAACACCTATAAAAAGGATTGGAACCAGAATGCAGCGGATATAAAGATCGCGAGTGTCCGTCGAAACATCGCAATTAAATCTGATATCATAGTATTAATATGTTTCTCGCGACAACACACCCAGGCATTCTGCCATCAGTATCCTATATCCCAGTCACGTTTTCAAATCATCGTTTCCTATTTTACTGCACAAGGGTTCTTTCAAACAACAAACCCAAAATAAACTCAGACTCAGATAAACTATTCGTGGATAACTCACAAATGTTTGAAACAAACATTTTTGAACTCAGGAAGGCATAGTGGCGAGGTGTCTGCCTAAATCATTGCATCCTAACTAATATTATAAATACGAATGTAAGTTTGTTTGTAACGCTTTCACGTCTTAGCTACTAGACCAATCATCCTGAAATTTCGCATATACGTTGTGAGTGGTACAGAATAGGTCACAGGGTACCTTTCACCCAGAAAAATATTGTTTCTGAGCAATGCTGTAGGCAAGCTAGTGAGATATAAATGTACAAAAGCTGTGAGTTTATCACAATGAGCTTTGTTCTTCAGATGGAAAACCGTGGCATGGTCAGTACAGCGCTATATATAGCTCGTCACGAAGGAGTGCACAAGTTATGGTGTGGCATGATAACCATGTGGCAGCGTCACCTTCTCTACTCTGGATGTCGTGTCGTAATCTACGAGCGTTTACGAAACTCATGCAGAGATGAAGCAGGCAATGTCACGATAATAGCATCAGCTGTTTGTAAGGCATTTTACGTGTTACATTGGTTAGATCCTTATAATGTAAATTTGTTTTTAACGTGTCATGTATTAGAATGCCAGACATAATTAAAAACATGTTGATTCTAGCCGCCAGTGTGCCGCTGCGACTCAATAGCTTAAATAACCATGGCTCTAAGTAGGTTGCTTCTAGTCAATAGACGTATAGTAGTGTATTATAATTTATAATATATTCGTGCAAAAGTTAGATAGTCAAAGTATGGCGCAACTGTGATTAATAAACAAACTGTTAAAGACTACAATGTGCAAAAAGATGAGCAACTTTATTAACGCTCGAAATTGTATTTCAGATACAGATTCTTAAAAATGGAAAGCTATAAAATATATTCTCACGAGTGGTCACGAACCGTCTCGCCAGGAGACTCGACGAGTTTCAGCCGCCGGAACAGGCCGGGTTTCGCGGAGGATATGGCACCATAGACCACATTCACACAGTGAGGCAGATTATACAGAAGTCCGAAGAGTATAATCAGCCCCTGTGTCTGGCCTTTGTGGACTATGAGAAGGCCTTTGACTCTGTCGAAACCTGGGCTATTCTGGAATCCCTACAGCGATGCCAAGTAGACTATCGTTATATCGAGGTGCTGAGATGTCTGTACGAAGTCGCCACCATGAGTGTCCAAGTACAGGGCCAGCAGTCTAAACCTATCCAATTGCGCAGAGGAGTGAGACAAGGGGATGTTATATTCCCGAAATTGTTCACAAGCGCGTTGGAAGATATGTTTAAAACGCTGGACTGGAAAGGAAAGGGCATTAACATAAACGGTGACTACATCTCACACCTGCGATTCGCAGATGACATAGTCTTAATGGCGGAGTCGTTAGAGGAGCTGAACCAGATGCTGGACGGCCTAGCTGCAGCCTCGCGACGTATCGGTCTTGGCATGAATTTGCATAAAACCAAAGTCATGATCAATGGCCACATTGATCCAAGACCGATCGTCGTACATGGTCACCCTCTCGAAATCGTTTCCGAATACACTTACCTCGGGCAGATTCTGCAGTTAGGTAAAAACAATTTCGAGAGGGAGGCCAGGAGGAGGATCCAGCTGGGCTGGGCAGCGTTTGGGAAACTACGCCGAGTCTTCTCATCATCCATGCCGCAATGCTTGAAAACGAAAGTTTTTAATCAGTGCGTGCTACCCGTCATGACCTACGGAGCCGAGACATGGACACTCACGGTAGGGTTGGTCCACCAGTTCAAAGTTGCTCAGCGAGCTATGGAGAGAGCTATGCTCTCTGAAGGATAGGATTCGTAACGAATACATCCGACAGAAAACCAAAGTCATCGACATAGCTCAGAGAATTAGCAAGCTGAAGTGGCAGTGGGCTGGCCATATCGCGCGAAGAACAGACAACCGCTGGGGTAAGCGTGTTCTTGAATGGAGACCGCGACTCGGCAAACGTAGTGTAGGACGGCCTCCGACCAGGTGGGATGACGATCTGCGAAAGACTGCAGGCAGATGCTGGATGCGGCAAGCTGAAGACAGGGCGCTATGGCGCTCTTTGGGGGAGGGCTATGTCCAGCAGTGGACTATTATAGCCTGATGATGATGATGATGATGATAAAATATATTAAGTGTAAACCTAGATTAATTAAATCTACTTCCCGCAGTTTCATTCCCATAAATCCCACAGAAACTCATACGGCGATAAAAAATATCCTGTTGTTAAATCCTATTATTGTAAGGATCTGTACATTGGTTAGTCCTACAGGTGGCATTACTGCTGGTGCGTTGGCTCAAACGATAGCCTCGCCCACCGACCTCGTCAAAATACAAATGCAATGCGAAGGCCGAAGGATAATGCAAGGCAAGAAACCGCGGTTCAAGGGTAGTCTTGGAGCTTACAAGATGATTTATAAAGAGAGCGGCGTGTTGGGCTTTTGGAGAGGTAAGTTTTTGTTTTTTTTAGCCAACCAACCAACCAAAGCAACCAATGATCGATCTGACTTGGCACAAAATAGGAAGGATCAACGTACTTTAATGTCGAAGGCATCTATCTTGGGTAGCTGAGCCAGCGAAGTATGTTAGTAAGGCATAGCCAACCGGTTAAAATTCATTTGTCGAAAAAGTCAAAGGAAATAGAAGAATTTGTCTAGAAATACTAAAACACAAGTAAGCGCAATCTACGCAGCAGATCCCCTGAGTTTTATTTCATTTCTCTAGTGGATTTTTTTAATAAAGTTTTGACACAATAGGCTCCTTGCGGTAGACATTAGATATGAGGTCATCAAGCCATCCTTGCATTTTATATCAGTATCTTAGCTTATTTTTTCAAATGTACCTATTGTGGTCGGTTTTCTAGACTAAGCGGATTTGGTTGAATATCAGTTTTTCTACGGAGCGATTGTTATTTAACGTACGCAACCCAAAACGACAACGATATTCTAGCATTAGTAGTTTCTATGTATAATATGTATGTATTTACAAAAAAAAGTATATAATGTATGTTTATCCATTGTCTAGTACCCATAGTACAAGCTTTGCTTAGTTTGGGCTAGATGGTCTTGTGTGTATGTGATACAATATTATATTATATTATATTATATATTATACAATATTAGACCAAACGGAGAGATTCGTTGTAACAATCTTCTTTTTATGTATTAAAATTCAGCTCACGTATGTTTGTGTCGTATTGATGCATATTATTTGTAATTTTGGTTCATGGTAGAGTTAAATCTTTGCTACCTTGGTTGTAACAAAAGGCTATGTATTGTAAGATATAGAAACGTACGAATAATAAGTCTCCCGTCATCAGGCAGACCTTTAACAGTCTCTTGATGTCCTAAAGTGCCCACGAGAACGGGCTTTTAAAATATCAGGCTGAGCTACAGTGATGCAAGGCCGGGTTTATCTAATCCTAACTAATATAATAAATGCGAATGTGAGTTTTGTAAAACGATTCTACGCCTTAACTACTCAGCCGATCATCGTGAAATTTTGCATATACTATTATTAATCTAACCTAACCTACCAGCGAAACCGCGGGCAAAATCTTGTATTATATAAATCATTCTAGGTGTGATCCCAAATGCGCAACGTGCCGCTCTAACCACTGTGGGTACCATAGCCGGCTACGACTACAGCAAGCGATTCTTCAAGAAAACGTTCCATATGCCAGAAGGCGTGGTTCTACACACGTGTTCAGCATTCATATCCGGCTTTATCTCCGCAGTCTTGGGTACTCCCACAGATGTTATCAAAACTCGGCTGATGCACCAGCCGATAGGGAAAGACGGAAAGTAGGTAATGTTGTTTAATTATGTTTTGATTTAGTGGCCCTAAATCAACTACGAACCTACAATACAATATACTTTAATAGTTAATGTAATCCTATTAAAAGTAACTATATCGTATTTTATTCCTAAGTAAGAATAAATCGTATTCTACCCAGCTCACTAGCATTTGTATGGACAGTTTTGATCAGTAAATTCAAGAAATTTGTACATCATTTGCGGCATTGACTTGCGGTATAACCAGAGCAACTTTATTTTATTTTTCAATATTTTGTATCCTGTTTTAATGCAAATAAATACACTGATTGATTGATTGGCCAAATCTCTAGTTTTGGAAGGCTATAAAGGTATGAACAGTCTATAGAACAAACTAAAATACATCTACAAATTTTTGTTTGTCCTATAGACAGTGCTGTGCGTGAACACATAACGCTAACAAAGACACGAATAGAATTATTATTATTTATGATTTCAATACGAAACTCACCATTAAAAACTGGCAATAGGCTGGGTCAGCATCAAGTCCGTTTTGGCGAGAGACTTATATTTTTGTTTTCTTTTTCAGGGGCCAGATTTACAAAGGCTACTTAGATTGTGTCCGGCAGACTTTAACGAACGAAGGTCTATTTTCTTTGTATAAAGGTTTTGTACCGGTTTGGATGAGACTGGGCCCCTGGAGCCTGGTCAACTGGCTCGTATTTGAGAATATTATGCGCTCTATTGGCGGCAGAGCGTTTTAACAAGCTACACGAGAGCGTTGTAATGACGGAATAATAGACATATTTATAATAATTATATTATAATATATTAGCGGCTTATTTGGCTATAATGATTTGGTCCAATGCTCTAACCTAAATACCTGCCGATTAATTCGTTCTTAATTTATATTTAAACTGAAATCGCGCCCAAAATTATATTGTGCAACGGTTTTTATCTATAATAGATAAGCAGATGTTTTTTTTTTTAGAATTCACCTTGTCGTATGTATATAAGAAATCAATCATTTCATATCCAAGTTGCTTTTACTTATTGTTAATATTGTAAAATAGAAACAGGCTAAGGAAAGAATGTAAGCTACCTTAACAGAGCAAGAAATAAAATAAATGTTATGGATGGATGTAAAGACGTGTAAAGAGAAAATAAACATTAAGTATTTCATTTCAACAAGAAAATAATTAAATTTACTTTGTTCTAAGTAATTAAGCATACACACCTTGATCTAAATAATGTTTGTAACTTTATAAGGATATGTTGACCTTATGTTATTAAGGAAGAAGGTATAAAGATCTTACTACACGACTAAATTCGGTAGAACAGCACATGCGAGAGTGCAACTTGGAAATAAATGGAATTCCTGAACATCAAACTGAGAATCTCGTTACGGTGCTTCTTCAACTTGGCAAGGTGATTAAGTGTCCTCTGCAGTCTGAAGATGTACAACATGCGACCAGAGTAGCCAAGTTAAACAAAGAAGCTGATCGTCCAAGGTCAGTGATTGTCAAGCTTAAAACCAGAATCCTTCGTGACAATATGTTAGCTGCGGTCACAAAATATAACCAAACACATCGTGACAATAAGTTATCAACTCAGGACGTAGGCATAGGTGGTAAGCGTGAACCTGTATACATCTCCGAGCATCTAAGTCCTGCAAACAAACATCTGCACGCGCTAACAAGACTAAGAGCCAAAGATGTAGGATACAAATTTGTTTGGGTTCGGGACGGTCGACTCTTCGCTAGAAAAAAGGAAGGCAGCTAAGCCGTGCACATCCGTGGTTCCGATAGTTTAATTTTGTTAAAATAAATTAAACCAATCTACAAATGGTCATAAGACTATATGTTTAAATTCAGTTCTCTTGATATATATTACCAAAATGTGCGTGGCCTACGCACCAAGACCAATGAAGTTTATAACAACATCTTGCAAAATAACTATAGTATAATAACTTTTAGTGAAACTTGGTTAAATGCAAATATATTAGATCGTGGAATTGTTGATAACCGATACAACATATATCGCAGAGATCGAGATTTAAAGCGTTCTTAAAAAATGGATGGTGGGGGAGTCCTATTGGCGGTATCGAAACTTATTCCGTCGTCTCGTCTCACTAAATTTGAAAGTAGCTGTGAGGATATCTGGGTAGAGATAAAAGTTAAAAAGAACAACAAATTTCTGAGAATTGCTATTTGCGTTGTCTATTTACCTCCTCCGGTAAAACTTGATGAACTGAATGAATTTCTTGACAGTGCAATCAGGATCTTAGAAACAGTAGACGACATTATAATAGTTGGTGATTTTAATTTGGGTTTCATTACATGGACTGTAGATAGCAATATGACCCACGCAACCCCGACTTTAAATTTGAATAAGGGTGCAGACAATATTCAAAACAAATTAACAAACACAGTTTCAGATTTCATAGCCCTGAACGCCTTAGCACAAACAAACTCTATTGCAAATCTTGACAACAAGATCTTGGACTTAGTACTAACTAGTGTAAACTGCACTGTCAACAAATCAGACGGCATGTGTAAAATTGACAATTATCATCCCCCGCTTGAGGTTATATTAGATCTAACATCACACTCCAGACCTGCTGTGAAATCCCGGCAGGACTACAATTTCTATAAAGCCAATTATAGTGAAATACTGCTTTGCCTAAAGCGCTTGGACTGGTCACAATGTTTTAGTACTTGCAAAAGTGTCGTTGAAATGGTTTCCGTATTTTATAACAATGTTAACGCAATCATTAGCGAATGGGTACCAAAGCGAAAGCCTCGTAACACCTCCTACCCTATTTGGTTTACGCGTGACCTTATTAATTTGTTAAAGGAAAAAACAAACATAGGATTAGGTGGCGTAAATTTAAAAATCCGCGAGACAAGCTCGAATTTGATTTGATCAGAAAGAGAAGTGATAAACTTATTAGAGACTGCTATTCTAGCTATATTAACTCTGTCGAACGTAACTTAGAAAATAATTCTAAGGCATTCTGGAGCTTCATTAAAAACAAAACTTCAGGTACAAACACGTTACCTTCAACGATGCATAATGATCACCAGTCTACATCTTCTTGCAGTAACGATATTGCTAACCTTTTTGCCTTACATTTTAGCTCCGTTTATACAACTTCGAACAGTTCCGACTCTTTCTTACCTTCCGCTAACAATTTATCTGAGTCTTTTCCTAATAAGTTAGCTCTCCTAAACTTTACCGAAAAAGATATAATGATATGCTTAAAATGCTTAAAACCCAACAAAAGTGCAGGGCCGGATGGGATTCCACCGCTTTTTATTAAACGATGTGCCTCATTCTTCACGTATCCTCTTAAAGAAATTATAAATCTCTAACCAGCGGCGTTTTCCCCCGTGAATGGAAGCGAGCACGAACAGTCCCTGTTTTTGAAAAGGGTGATAATAGTGACGTTAGGAACTATAGACCTATAGCTATTCTTTCTTGTTTCTCTAAAATATGTGAATCCATCATCTGTTCAATATTGACGAAGCACACTAAATCATTAATCAGAGTCGAACAACATGGCTTTCAAGAAAATAAATCTGTTTTCACAAATCTGGTTTCATATGTTACCCCCATTATGGAAGGTGTCGATAACAACCAGCAAATCGACTCAGTCTACACTGATTTTGCCAACACCTTCGACAGAGTTGATCATAACATTTTGATTAGAAAGCTGCGAGGTCAGTATGGTATTTGCGATAACTTACTAAGTTGGTTTAAATCTTATCTGGCTAACCGCGAGTATGTTGTAGTGGTAAATGACTCTGAATCCAGGAAATATATAGGTAATTCTGGAGTACCACAGGGCTCTCACCTCGGGCCGATTCTATTCTTGTTATTTATAAACGACATAGTCTTACAGATTAGGCACTGCAAATGTTCATTTTTTGCTGATGATATGAAAATCTCGCGGCAAATTGCTTCTGAGGCCGACGCAACGCTAGTACAAACAGATTTGGACCGAATATTTAAATGGTGTTGTGATAATAGGATGTTGTTGAATGCTGCTAAATGCCAACATATACGCTAGGAAGCGAAATATTACACAGACAAACTTTTACATCAATAATGTACAAATCTCGACTACCCATCAGGTGCGGGATTTAGGTGTTATCTTTGACTGTAAATTGAACTTTATTGCACATTACGATACCATTGTTGGCAGAGCTGCTAAAATGCTGGGTTTTATTAAGCGCAACACCAAGGATTTTAAGCGTATTACCTCCAAATTAATACTATTTAATACCTTGGTGCGGAGTGTGTTAGAGTTTGTAAGTATCATTTGGAATCCTCTGTATATAGTTCACACACAACGCATAGAATCCATACGAAGGGCTCTGACCAGACATCTGGCATTTATTACTCCAGAACTTAGCATTCTGTGCTCTTACAAGGAACGACTAGCCTATTTTAAATTAAATACTCTCCAAGAAAGAAGAAAGATGCTCGACTTATTATTCTTTCAGAAAATATGTAGTAAGTGGTTTATCGCAGTGTGATGGACTCCATGAGTGCATTATTCGACTTATTATTCTTTCAGAAAATATGTAGTAAGTGGTTTATCGCAGTGTGATGGACTCCATGAGTGCATTAACCTATGTGTTCCAAGACCAGATGCTAGGAAAAGAAAAAAATTCCATTCTTTAAAGTGCCAAGACATCGAACTAATTTGGGTGCACAAGCTCCTATAGCTAGACAAACACTAACTTACAATAACTGTTGGAGATTGCTTGATCTTGATATTTTCCATGACCATCCCAAGCGTTTTAAGCATAAAATAATGCCCGAAATAACAATGTGAAGTTGAATTAAATTGGATTTTAATTACTTGTTACAAATTTTAATTTTATATTCCTTAATTCATGATCTCAATGTATATTTGAATTATTTCAGTGTAATTTTATTTTATTTTATAATTTTTATCATGTTTTGTTAATAATTATGTGTTAGTTGTTATGTAGGATCTTTATCAGACCTAAGTATATTTAAATGCATGTTGTCTTTATGTTAATGTTGTGCATATTTGTAATTGGCGTAAGAACACAACCTTGTCTTAGTTAGTGATTATGTAAATGTATGTGTTTACTCTGTTAATATGCCTTATAAATAAATAAAAAGTATATAAAATAAAAGTATATTGGATGTTATATCGCAACATATATGTGGATTTAAGTCATATTTTGAATATTTTCAGGACAAAGACTTATAATAGCTATTTATAATATTAGTTATGACCTTACGACGGTGCCAAATTGTAAATTCAAAATTGCCTATTTTACGCGCCTCCTGGTAATCTATAATGTAATAAAATAACCTAATTACCCAGGTATTGTATTATCACTATAGTATTGTAAATATAGCTAATGGTTTGTGTTTTGTAATAATAATTATACAATTTGTAAAGTTATTATTTAATAAATTATTTATAAAAATATGGGCCTCATTTTTTCTAAAATCCTCTTTCTTTTTTCGTTGCTTTTCATTTTAAAATAAACTGGAGCGGACTAATGCTCAGAATAAAAATGTTCAAAATAGAGTACCGAACTACCGATCTAATCTCAGGTCTAAATAAAATAAAAGTCAAATGTGAACATAAATAGCTTTTTAATTAACATTTGATGTTTATTAGACGAGATCCGACCTCTGTTTTGAACATTTTATAACTAGAATTGGCCTTCAGGCACAGTATACAAGGTCATTATTTAAAAACTTGCGGAAGCTTTCATATTTTTATTCAGTTTAACCTGCTTTCATTAGGTAGTACATCATTGCGACTCATAAAAATGTATCGAAAGGCATCATATGTGTCAAGAATTTAAGATGCGTCAAGCTTTGCCTCGGCTTTGTAGTACACGAAGTAGGTACTGTTGACCTAGGCCCTAGGCTGTATAGGTAGGTACTATAAAAGTAATCAGGCCTGCAAAATATAAATATTCAATAGTGAAGATTTCTAGAGTGAAATTCCATTTGCTCAAAGTCGGTATCACGTGATTGATACTCCTGCAAGCGGTCATAGGCGGTAATCGGTTACCATTCGGCGGGACAAATGCTTATTAAATTTAAAAAAACTTCGATCTCAAAGGTTATTTGATTTTACATTTTCCTTTACCTACATTAACTTCGACCACAGACATATATAAAAAGTCTCATAAGTCTGTAATCTTCGACAAGAATCCGAACTGAAACTTTTTGCAGTATCAGATCATAGATTACTTTCGTAGAGTTTTATTTCATATTTGATTGTCATTATTCTTCTTTCTGAATTTATTTTGAAGGAAACTCAACAAATATTACGTGAGTATGTAAAGATTATTACGGAATGGCTAGAATACATAATATATTTCTATCCTGAAATTTTTTTTTATCTTATGTGTGATGATTGATGATGAATCGACATAATTATATAATGATTAGAATAAGTAAATATTAATTCTTGTATTTTGTGTTGGATTTGATTGCATGACTAGTAGCGAGACGGCTGTGCAGTTTTTATCAGAATTAATATATATATATATATATATATATATATATATATATATATATATATATATATATATATATATATGTTGAATAACTTTATAAAATGACTGATGTAATGAAAACTGGCCAAGTCAAATCTAACCTACTTTAAGATCTCACATTTTTAAATAACAGCAATTGTTATAGGTATCCAATAAAGCAAAGAAATAGAGTTTAATACTTGTTCATAATGTTATTTTGTTCCTATAAATACATATTTGGATTTTGCATAGAACTCGGCACTCATTTAGATCTCCATTCTTTTTGCGGCGAAGCCCACAGCCAAGCATAATTTTTGTATTGAACTTGGCTGTCCTTTTTTACATTTATGTTTTTGGTGGATATCATTACTTTTTGTAAAGAAAACTAGGCAGGTATTGAGATTTAATGTTTTTTCTTGCGTTTCCGCTGCATGGTTATAGTATGACAATCGTTTAATTCATCGTTGAGAAAGAAGCAGGATGAACATAAATGTAATAAAAAAATAAATAACTAAATCGGTATTCATAAGCGGTGCCTATGTTTATGTGTTGCTCGGGAGCGCTTTTATGTAAATTTACTTTTGTTCTGTGTATAATTATGTGGTACCGCGCGCCGCCGATGACACACCGTTGGCCGGTTGTTTAGCGCGTATTACAAGTTTTTTGTATGGGGACACCACTTATTTTTTGACAACTTTATTTTTATATTTCTGTTATATAGCAAATATAATAATACATATATTGGGATAGTTTCAAATATCTGATTGTAACTGTTCCCACGCTACAATTTTTTTATTTTTTGGATGGGGATTATATTTTAACTTTTTTAACATTTTTTTTAACTTTACCCTATTTTTTTAACTTTTTTTTATTTTTAGATTTTTTCCTACGCTTACACACAATTACCGAGCTGAATTCCAAATTTCATCCTTCTAGGTCATCTGGAAGTAGGTTAGATTTAGGTACTATATGTCAGTCAGTCAGTCAGTGCTAAAATTTAGGACTTTTTGACCTTCATATCTTTATAACCGTTTGAGCTACCTTCATGAGTTTGGGCTTCTAGATGTCTTTATGGATATAATTAAACACACGTAGTTTTATGTGTTTACGTTAAAGAGGTTTTGAGTTATACAAGGGTCAAAAGTCGCACCAAGTGGTTCGTGTAATATTACACAAGGCGCAGGCTAGCCAGTTCCTTTGCTTGAACTTGGCTTGACACGCTGCCGCGTGTCTAGATTACTAGCAATTTGGTTAACAAATAACTTGTAATCTTGTTAACCCGTCCAGCTGCGCTAGAATGCTTGTGTTAGGAGTAAGTTTATGTCGGTAGTGCAATAAGTGGGATTCGAACCCTCTCGATCGCAAGCCCAATGACTTTCGTGGGTCTACCTCCGCTTCGAATTCAGCTTCCTTTAATCAGAATACACAGGGCCGTCGCGTCGTTTACAACACCACGCGGTGACGCGTGATAAACCAAAGTTTGTCACTGCACGCGACTCATGGGCAGTGACGAAGTCCGATTTGTCACGATGCGATGCAATGCGATGCGATGCGATGAAGGCTCAAGCGGCGAGAGGCGTCACGTAATAAAATGTGGACAAAAGAAGGTATAATAGTAACTTTAAATAAAAAGTTACAAATAAATACTTCTAAGTATAAAACCTCAATGTGAATAATATTCTGTGAATCACCGCTACAGACTAATTTAAACTAAGCCTTGAGGCATGAGTCACCTATTAACCGCAGAGTATTGCATTGTGCCGCGTTATTTACTAACATCGTCCTAGTAATTTTTATCATAACTACCATTCTGTACGTTTGAAACATATCACAGAAAGAAATTTGACTGCACGGATGGTGTAGTATGTAATTAAAGTGGTCATCTCGTCACTGCCACTACGCTGAATGTTATGGCTTTGAATTCCACGCAGGACAAAAAATTGTGTGGTCTACAAATGATTGTTCCAAGTCTGTTCTTTGTGTCAGTTGTTTAACTGCTTGCCCACATCCCATACAGGAAATAAACATCGTTTTAAAACAAATGGAAGATGTCGATATTGAATCCTTGCATTCCATTATCACCATGAGATATTTTTATAGTCAGTAATATAATAATATTATGGTATAATGGCTGCAATACTCCAGTGATATGAATTGTAAGCATAAATGTAATTCAATGGCGAACTTCTTGCAGGTGTTGCTTGGAGATGCTCGTTTCATGGATTCTACTCCTTACTTTAACCTAGCAAATAACCTAAATGAAATTTCAGTACACTCGCGTAACTCGCCCTGCTTACCCGATGGAATAAATGAGGAATTTTCACTTGCTAAGTGATCCTGGTATACGTTCTAAGATGTACCTATGTCCGCAGATTCTCGAGTTCATTGTGTTATTGAATTTTATTGACAGAATTGACAGCAACAGGACCAGCCGGACGAAAATTGTCTGTCGAATGCATTTTTAAATATAAACATATAACTGACGAAATGACGAATAACTTCTACTTTCCTTGATGAGTAGGCGTACCGTTCTGCTAAAATTCAATCAATCTATCGACATATTGTAGTCCTCTGCTGCGGAGGCTACGGCACGTTATGCTGTTATAATTTTATTTCTAGGCTAGATTTTGTTCGCGATGCAAATATCTCCAGTTTTACTTAACTCAATTAGATTTTGATGTAAAGTCTGAGCTACGAAAATGTGCAAGCTGCATCAATTGTTATCGTTTAGTGGTGATTGCACGATGTACGAACAAACAACAGGACAGAAAGAAAAAAAATAAGAGAAGTCATCATTTTAAAGATCATTGTTTTCGATTTAAGTTCCTTTAAATAGTTTTACAAATATATTGACCGTCTGCGCAAAAGACACACTGTATGTGTCAACACAAGTGCACTCGATATACTATCTTTGATTGAAGGACAATCCGACACGATCGCAGAGTGGGCAGGGTCAGGGCCAAATGATTTACGTGCTTTTCGAGGTACGGACGTGTGCTACATCTCCAACTTTCTTACTCTAAGAATGTCTTGACAGAAAACCTAACAACTTTTTGTTGGTCCAACTCGGGAATCGGACCCGAAAGCTCATGTCTTCTATACATGAGGTTCGCTGATAAATAGATAGATAACTATAATATCAACGCTGTATAAAACTGTACCACTTCCGGGCAAATGCCTCTCAGTGTGAGAAGTTTTAGGCCATAGTCCCATGCTGGCCCAGTGTGGGTTGACAGACTTGGAGAACTCTCAGACCTGCATGTTCCCCCCGACGTATTCCTTTACCGTTAAAGCAAGTTATAATTACCTATTAATATTTAGATAGATAACTAACAGGTGAAAACTATGTTTGTCCACAGGTATTATGGGCACAGCGAGGTGAACATCAAACAACATGCCGGTGCTACGCAATGTTGACCATCCTACGTCCGCCATTACTGACTTCATCGGCACGAGGTATCTCGTCGCCGTGCTTGGCGCTTATGCAGCTGAACTAGGTAAGCAGATATCTCAACTAGTTTTAGATTTTCGGCTATGTAATTTTCAGTAGCGATATGGAGTTTGGAACTATGCTCAGTAAACGACAGTAGGGTCGCTCTCTATAATGAGGGATTTAATGCGGCTGGCGAGACGTGGGTGTGATATGTATTTGCCTACACTTTCGAGGATATAAGCGTGAGACTATGAATGTATGTACAATGTACATAATTATGTACCTACGTATATTATGTAAAATACAAGAAAAATGTTTGTTACCAAGTTCCATAGAAGAATGAACATTATCTTTTAGAGACGGATGTTTCAAAGGTCAGGCGAATTTATTTATATAGTAACTACTCGTACATTCAAAATCCGTCAAATCACTGCTGTTTCCCAAAACTACCTTTACAGTAGGTACATAATTATACATATATGGTTAAGCAACAAACTAAATACAACGTTAAAAGCAAATCAGAAAACGTGAAGAGCCTCTTCAAACGTTTCGTATCGACGCAGTACTATTAAGTCATCCAACGTTCAGTTCTCAAGTGTCGTTGATCGCCTATGTATGAAGTGCCGCCGAGTGTTGGTATCGCTCACGCCAATCCAAACAGCCATACAACTATAATAATATAAGCCCAGTAAATAAACAGTACCACTGCTGGGCACGGGCCTCTTCTTAGTGTGAGAAGGGTTAGGCCATAGTCTACCACGTTGGTTAAGTTCAGAATGGCAGACTGCCCATATCTTCGAAAATAATAAAGAGAACTCATAGACATGCAGGTTTCCTCACAATGTTACACATTTAAAGCAAGCGAGTTCCTTCACAGTTAGAGCAAGCGATAATTAACTAATTAATACGCAAGTATCCTAAGTCAGAGCTGTGCCTTAGGATCGAACTCAAGATCCCTTACCCTAATTATGTCCTTTTCTGTTCCCCAGACAAAGTGTATGCGAAATTTCATGATGATCAGTCGAGTAGTTAAGGCGTTAAAGGGAAACAAACTCACTTTCGCATTTAAAATATTATTAAGGATTAATGGGGCCTTATTGGTCGTTTCGCACAAATTGTGCGAACAGATTCGTGCGATTATTAATGGCTTATGTTTAACTTATCACTAGATATAGTAAAATATAACGTCAAAAAAAATAAAAATAAAAAAATAAAAATCGTTTATTTCTTCACATAAAGGGTTTTACATTAAATCATCTTGGACCCCCTTTTAAGCAATAATTTGCTTGTATTAGGGGGAACAGCTCTTCCTTTGACTCTAACATTAGTATGTGAATGAAAATTTTAAAAATATATTTGAGAAAGGCATGCAATTTTATATCTGTCTAAAAGTAAAAGTGCGCAGATGTATGTAATGTGAATGTGTGTGTGTGTGAGAGGGTGTGTGTGTGTGTATTTGTTTTTCAGCCCTACGACAATGTCTTGGGATCGGAAGATCTATCTGAGTATGCTGTCTTCCACTGACTTATATAATTATATTCATATAATTATGTATAAACATACCTATATACATGTATACATACATACATTTTATAAATTGTTTTGGAACAAAACCTCCACTTCTTGGTAGGTTTTGGTTTTCAGCCATAAAGTGAGCGTTTTTTTGCAATCTCGGTGTGACAAACAATGAATCAGAATCGTGGCTTTTTGCAATAGTTGTAGTGTGTGTATAGGCATGTGTAAGATGTCAAGGCTTTGAGTGAGTGTTTTGGGTATTATACCAGTTGATGACAAGACTATTGGTACAATATGCACTGTACGTGCTCTTCATTGTATTTTTTATTCGATCGCTAAGTCTTGGTATTTTAAAAGCTTATCGGCTATTGTTGATTGTACGTTGTGACTGTTGGGGATGGCTATGTCAATAATATAAATAGTGTTGCTATTTTTATCATGTAGTATTATATCGGGTCTGTTATAGTGTACGGTTTTGTCAGTAATGATTGTTCGGTCCCAATACATTTTACAGGTGCTGTTTTCGAGGACAGTGTCTGGCTTATATTTGTAGTTGTATATAGTGGCAATTTCTTATTCATAAAATGATACTGATGTGCTAAATGTTGGTGTATTATTGCAGCTACTTGGTCATGCCGGTGTTTATAATCAGACTGGACCAGAAATTTGCAAGCGCCAGTTATATGTTGTATTGTTTCAGGAGCTGAGTTAAAGTGTCTGCATAAATCTGAGGTTTGATTTGGGTCTCGAATTATGAATTTTTATAATTTCTGGTGTTTATGACCTGATCTTGTATAGCTAGCATGAAGGCTTCAGTTTCTGGAAACAGTTCCCCTTTTATGAGCCATTCGTTCGACTTTCCTTTATCGACGTAGTTTTGACTCAGTTCGGTTCGGTGTCTTCCATGGAGACTTTTCTCTGCCCATTTGGCAACTTTTTGCTCTACAGTCGTTAACTTTTCATTATGTTGCAGAACTTTATTTTTTAAATTAAGTGGTGTGAGTTTGTGGTCTATTTCTGTGATGTGTTTATGAAGTGATGAGTGTTGTGACTTGGTGTGGAAGTACTGCCTAAGTGTAGAAATTTGTTTATTATGTAAGTTTTGTATATCTATCAACCCTCTTCCTCCTTCTTTCCGTGGTAGTATAAGCCGTTCTATCGATGATTTTGGGTGGTGTTTACGGTGTTTTGTCATTAATGTATTTATTGTTCGTTGAAGGTTCTTAAGATCAGTTTGTGACCAGTTAATAATTCCAAATGAGTAAGTAAGAATAGGGATAGCAAATGTGTTGATAGATTTAATAATATTTTTTGAATTGAGATGAGATTTTAATATGAGATTAAGCCGGTGTTTAAATTTGTTTGTTAGCTTTGCTTTTGTTTCCTTTTGTAATATTTTTCTTGACTGCTTAAAACCTAAATATTTATATGTGGTAGATTCATCCATCGGTTCAATAGTGCTACCATTCTCTAAAATATACCTATTGCTATCTATTTGTCTATTGCTTATTGACAGGATGTTACACTTGTCAACACCAAATTCCATACAGATGTCTTTGGAAAACTGCTGAGTAATGTCTGCTAAACGGAAAAGATCATCTTTGTTGCTAGCAAAAAGTTTTATATCATCAATATACAGTAGGTGTGTTAGTAAAAATTGGCTATCAGTAGTTATTAAATTATATCCAGAGTTACTATTATTAAGAAGACTAGAAAGCGGATTTAGAGCTAAACAAAACCAAAGCCGGCTAAGCGCATCGCCCTGGTATACGCCGCGTAGGATACGGATTGGTTCAGAAGTCGTAGTGTGTAAGTGATCTTAATTTTAAAATTGTTGACCAGTTTTGCATAGAAGATTCTAAGAATGTGATAAAAGTTGGGTTAATTTTGTAGAGCTGAAGTGTGTGTAATAACCAGCTGTGTGGTACAGAGTCGAAGGCTTTTCGATAATCTATGAACATACTATGTATATTTAACTTTTTATTATAAGCTTCGTTAATTGTTATCGCATCAATTGTAAGTTGTTCTTTTTTTTTCTTTTATTATTATGCTGCACAGACTATTAATGTAAATGAGGAACAGAGTTGGACCGATCACACTCCCCTGACCCACCCCGTACGTAACAATTTCCTCTAAACTGGTGACCTCTCCTATCTTAACTGTTTGTTTACGCTCAGTTAAATATTCTTTAAATAATTTGAGGGGTATTCCCTTGACTCCAACGTGTTCAAGTCTGTGTAGAAGCGTTGGGACAGAGACAGTATCGAATGCCTTCTTAAGGTCGAGAAAAACTGCCAGACACTTGTCTCCACGGTCGAATTTTTCCGTGACAGTAGAGGCAAGCGCCAGAACAGCATCCTCTGTTGATCTTCCTTGTCTAAAGCCAAATTGAGAAGGTGAAAAGAAGTTAATTTTTGTCAGGTAATTTAATAACCGCTTATTAACTAACCTTTCTATAATTGTAGGCAGAGACGGGAGTACAGATATGGGCCTGTAATTCGGCGGGTTTGTCTTGTCTCCACTCTTATACACAGACGTTATTAAGGCATTCTTTAGTGCAGTAGGAAGGGTTCCCTGTTCAAAACATAAGTTGGCGAGATGAGATATGATGGGGACAACAGTTATATGCGCAGCTTTTAAAAATGTTATTGGTATTTTGTCCCATCCGGGAGCACTATCTGTTTTCAGACTCATGAGAACCATTTGTACTTCTTTAGGATCAGTGTTTAACAGCACAAAGGATGAGATTGGTGCAGTTGTTGCATCGTCAGAGACGGAAACATTAAGATTTCCAGGTGATAGTTTAGATCTTTTTAAGATGTCGTCAGCAAGTAGTTTGCCTATACTGCCAAAATATTTGTTAACGCTGTTTACTGCCTCGCTAGGTGTTAAGGTCGATTCTAATAATTCTAGGCTTTTAGTTTTAGGAGGTGTCCGATGTGTAATACTATTTATTGTATGCCAAAGCTTTTTAGGATTTTTGTGTGCCCTCGTTAGTTGATCTCGGTCGTATATCCTTTTTTGTTTTTTTATAATACAGTTGCAATAATTACGATATCTCTTAAAGGTGATTCTTAATATATCATTATGTGGTTCAATGTTCAACTTTTTTTGCATGTTATTTCGATTATTTATACAGCGCAACAAGCCCGTGGTCATCCAGGGTTTTATTAATCTATGTTTGACGGGTATTACTTTATGGATTGTATTAGCGATGAGACATTTTTGAAGTAAGTTTATTAGGCTGTCAGTTAGTATGTTGGGGTCAGTAAGCCTTAACAGTTCTTGTAGGTTATTATTATTTAACATATTTATTGCATTTTCCATATTAATATTTGATTAAATGATCACCAAATTGCACAGCAAAATATATTTAAAGAGATCAAACTAAGTCGACGGAGCCCCGCTTGGCGGGGCTCCTATTTTTGGGTGGGTTTAAAAAGGAACCTAACATAACCTAACCCTTCCGAGACGTAATACAGTGATTTGAGGCGTATAGGTGCTCGTTATGATATATTTTAGTAAGCATATTTTGGGGCACAATTATTATTTTTGGTGGTCATTATATTTAATCCCATTATTAATTAGCTATCTCTGTTCAACTTATAATAAATAATTTATGTGGTAAGTAATACTTAATTACCCCATAAATTATTTATTATAAGCTGAACAAAGATACCTAAATTAATTATGATTTAATGTTTTAGAACTTACAATTAACATTAATGACTTATTAGTCGATTCGCAAATCTAAACAAAAAACACTAAAGAATGGTAGGTAAAGTTATTTTAATTTATTAATTATCTCTTAAAATTAATAAATCAAAATACCATATATAACGATATAATTATGATTTCATATTATTGGCAGGATCCATTAAGCATAATTAAAAAATTGATTTTAATTATGCTATGACTAATTTGTGTAATAATTAATCGCCTTTACCGCAATGCCTGAAGACCAAAGTCTTTGACCAGTGCGTCCTACATGTTATGACTTACGGTGCCGAAACGTGGACACTCACGGTAGGGCTAGTCCAAAAATTTTAAGTCACCCAGCGGGCTATGGAGCGAGCTATGCTTGGAGTTTCTTTAAGGGATGAACTTAGAAATGAGGTTATCCGTCAAAGAACCAAGGTTACCGACATAGCTCGCAGAATAAGCAAGCTGAAGTGGCAATGGGCTGGCCATATCTGTAGAAGGACCGATGGCCGTTGGAGCAAGTGAGTTCTAGAGTGGAGATCGCGGCTTGGTAAACGTAAGGTAGGACGCCCCCCGGCCAGGTAGACCGATGACCTGAAAAAGATAGCTGGGTCAGACTGGATGCGGAAGGCGTAAGACCGGATGTTGTGGCGTAAAATGGGAGAGGCCTATGTCCAGCAGTGGACTGCGGTGGGCTGATTGATTGATTGATTGATTAAGTAAACAATTAAACGAACAATAAAGCCTATTACGAGATAAATATGTTTAAACAAATATTTATAACCTCCTCACCTATTAAAAAACCTTCAGCATAAGAAAGTCCACTCCGGAATAAACTCTTAATACCCAATGATTATATAGGTACAATATGCGTGAAGCCTGTTAAACTAAAACGTATGTACACATACACAGACTAACGCCTCTATATCTACGAAAGGTAAGCTCGAGATAATTATTAAGCCCAATAGTATTATCAGAATATACCGATGATACTTGCCCTTAGGAATCGAACACGGAATCTCACGATAGTCTACTAACCATTGGATTAAAGAGACAGTAGATTTTACGCACATTAATTTATTAGCCCACATCCAAAAATACGATGAGAAGAACGATGTTATGTAATGTAATTTAGCCCACGTTGCCTCGAGTTATGTTTAATTGGTAGGCTTGACGCACCCTTTAAATACTTTATGGAGAACTGTAAAGTTGCTTTCACGTACAAATCGCAGAAATATATTAAACTCCATTATTATATTTTCAGATCACCTAAAGAGTTAATGTTAATTTTGTCTTCAAAATATATAACATACAATGTCTGGACAGAGCTTTGAAACAATTTTATTGTAGTACTTATCTATAGAATAGATATTGAATCACAGGTGAATGATTTTAGCATAGGATAAACGTATAAACTGAAGAACTAAAACTACCTACAATACTTCCTTAACTTCTTAAATTCATATCTAGGAGTGTTCCAATTATGGATTAATCTTTAGGCAGTCAGACTTGTCAAGAACTGGAGAATGCCGCATAAAGGACTTCTTATTTATATACCTGTATAATAATTATTATATACCAATGCGTTTTAAAAGGTATATCACTAAAGTCAGGGTGAGGACGGATGCTAAAGTAATTTATATTTAAATTAGATCCGCCCATGGGGCTTCGTTCGCTGGATATGTCGACAAAAAATCTCTTGTCCTTTTTCCATTATATCTACACTAATATTATAAAGAGAGATTTGTATTTTTGTTTGCAATGAATAAACTCATAAACAGGACCAACCATAATTTTTTTGACTCGTAGTTCGTTACTTAATATAAGTAACATAGGCTATTATAAGGCTACCAGCCACGGGAGCGGGTCATCTAGTCCTAACTAATAGGTAACAATAAAACTTTTGTTTGTACATACATACCTATAAAAATGTGTTTCTTGCTTCTGAGATCTAGAAAAGAAAGGATCTCTGAAGTTTATAAATGATATACGGATAGAAGAATTTGAAACGAGATTCTATTACGTTTAATAAATATATAATAGATGTTCTTCATGCAATGGGCACAATCAGATTCGAACAAAATTTGAATGTATTGACAACATAGTAGCGGTGCGGTATGCGTACGCGCGTACCCTTGACCATAGAAAGTAGTCATTGACCATAATTTATTCGAATTTCGTTCGAATGCGATTGTATGCATAGCTACTTTTTTTGGTAACGGTTAGTTAGTCACTGTCAGAATTCTTAAACCTTCACAGTGTTCTGAATTCACATAACAGCTTTTATTTATAACCAGTTGCAGTTTCTTCGAGAGTAACGGTTTTCCACACTGAAAAAACACAAGGAACCTTCGGCTCAAAACAACTATCTGTGAAATACACCATTTTTAACTCGTGTGGGGATCGAGTTCACAATCCAATTAAAGCGCTATCCGAGCAGTCAAGTTACTCTTGACGCCATGACACCTGCACTTCATTCTCCATTAAAATCGGTCTGATAATAAACATGCCAGTGAAATTACGCAAAATCTTAAACAATCCAGACACATTAAAAACTTTTGATTATGAAAACATATTAAAAAAGTTATACTGCAAAACATAACAAAATACTAATAGTATTTTGTATTGCAAATATAATTTCATCATCAATCACTGAAATTAATTAAAGTATCGAAAAACCAATGAATAAAATGTCGACTTTGCGGTCAAATTGCTAGTTGACATCCGGATTTATTTCGCATTTGGTTATATTCTAATCTAACTAATATTATAAAAATGCGAATGTGAGTTTGTATGTTAAGGTTTCACTAGGCGTGAAGCCTTAACTACTCGACCAATTATCATGAAATTTTACAAACACGTTGTCAGGGGTACAGAAAAGGACATAGGATACCTTATATCCAAAAGTACTGTTACTAACGTAACTTACATTTACGCGAGCGAAGCCGCGGGCAAAACGTAGTAATCTATATTTGAGTAATGAACAAAAATGGCGTAACGATACCTAAAGTTGCCTTAAGGTATCGTTATACAAAGAGTTAAGTTATAAAAAGAGACTCATCTCTTTGTTTTGTCTTTCTCAGTATGTCGTTTTCTTCATTCTTTTCTATTTACTAGCGATCGCCTAGTGGTCAAAATTCAACCAAAATTCCTCAGCTTGCTACTTTGTTTTCTGTTTTTCTCTATTACATATAAATAAAGTATAGGTAACCATAGTTACAAAGAATTGTACGACGCGACCAACAATGTCGAAATACTACGAACGCGATTCGACTGCGTGTGTCAAATGCATGGTTGTCTGCGTGTAGTATTTTTTCATTAATTTAATGCATTTATGATGCATATTTTATAAAAATATTAGGATTCGCCCCTCCTTCTCCATATAAACTTTAAATGTGCCAAATTTCATACTCCTCCGTCCGCACAATTTTCGCAAAAAGGGGTACAAAGTTTTTGCTTCACGTATTAATATATAGATTTAAAAAGGTTAGAAAGCTGTACCTGAATGATTTTATAATAAGTTTGTTTGTTTACCAAATCTCTTCTCCTTAACCTTTATTATTCCTAAGTCACTTGGGCTCGGCTTTCTAGTCTAACCGGATTTGACTGGATATCAGTTTTTACACGGAGCGACTGCCATCTGACCTCCGCAACCCGAAGGCTAACGATACCCTAAAGCTAGACCAGTGTCAGGATATTAGAGGGCACTGACTTCCCAATAACGACTGCCATAGATGTTCATGGCAGCCGGGACCGACGGCTTAACGTGCTCTCCGAGGCACGGCGCAGGCCATTATTGTCAATCAATACGCACATAATTTCGAAAAGTCATATAACTTCCGAAAGTCAGAGGTGCGCAACGTGGGTTCGAAGCCGAGACTGCATTGCAGTCTGTTGGTCTCCCCACTGAGCTACCAAATAAAA
Source organism: Catocala sponsa (assembly GCA_963564715.1). Classification (NCBI taxonomy): domain Eukaryota; kingdom Metazoa; phylum Arthropoda; class Insecta; order Lepidoptera; family Erebidae; genus Catocala; species Catocala sponsa. Next base: position 10,550,045 of record OY751333.1, read on the forward strand.
CATGTAAAAAATGGTCTAAAGATAAAATACAAATACATGTAGATCTAAACGTAGACTCCTAACATATGTAATGTTTCATCTATACTTACATATAATAAAATCGTAGGAAAGTCAAAACTGTACATTGAATATTTTTTTAAAAGAATACTTGGGGCGTGATCTACAATCGATATCGAAGCCAAAAATATAGTTTTTAGAATTTTTGTCTGTTTATCTGTTTGTCTGTATGTATGTCCGGGCTAAACTCAAAAAGTACTGCATGGATTTACTTCAAATTTTGCATGAATATTACTAACAGGTCGGGTCAACATATAGGCTACATATTATCACGCTATCACCTACGGGGGAGGAGCTGTGAATCTTTATTTTTCTTACGCATTCTGTGACAGCGTGTAATCTAACGACGCATATTTAAATGTTGTTTTTGAGTAAGCCATGCTATTATCTAGCTTTACACTATAAAAACTACGCCATTTACAAACACTTTTCAGTTAAAATCTACGCGGACGAAGTCGCAGATAACAGCTAGTAATTAATAATAATGAACGAGGCTCGCTACTACTATGTAGCTTATCTTCACCACTCGGGCGTAATTAATTGACAGCAATTATCTAGTTAGAACGTTGTTGCTGGGTGTCGGTTGTTAACGATATGTATCTTATGTACTTATACTCTATTCACGCGACAACGATAACATGCCTTGTCAATAGGCAATCTGCATAAGCTGATGATAAAGGCAGTCGTGATTGGAGGCGAGGATTTCCCAAAGTACAGTGTTATCTAGCGTGCTTAAACGCGTTTTATTTGTAAATAACATAGATTTAAATTCTGAAAAAAATATATGTTATTTTACAGCATTAGATCTTGATTTGTCGGGCATTCGAAACACGATTACTGACATTTTATACAATCGAAAAAAATCGTGAAGATAGGTCTGATTTAAGCATTTTTCGTGTTTTATTTGAGTTATATTAGGAATTGAATTTTCAAAAATATACCAAAAGAAAGGTCATGTAAAAACGGTTATTTGTCGGGCATCACAATATGCATTATATAATATACAAAAATATAATACCGAAAATATGTGATTTCCTACTAGCCGCCGCGCTCTGTCTAGCGTTTTGCACTCCCGAGCGGGATGTAATGGGGACAGGACGTATCGCTAGTTTGCAGAGCGCACCGCAGAATTGCAAATAATTTTATCGTCAGTTACGAATGTCATCACTTATTGATAAATATATTATATCTAGGTTTAGTTTGTAAATAGGTATTATAAATTTTTAGTAATAAGAGTGTATATAATTAGCATAGTTTTGATTATTGGACGAGATAACGGCCTTGATAACAACAGCATAGTTAGGTACCACTTACCAGTGCAAGTCCATTATTGATTTGTAGATGACGAGTGTAGAAATGGGCAATAAAATAAAAGAAAATCAAGGTTGTCATCTTTAGCCTTACGTAGGCTAAACAAATGTAAAAGGTAGGTTGCCTACCTATTATTTGAAAATTACTAAACACTACCTATCATATTTGTATAGGACTTGAATCATTATTTTATAGCATTATTATTATATTAGGTAGGTATACGGGAATAAAAATGTGAGATGTGCCTAAAAGGAATACGAGCAAATTTTATAGGTAGGTACCTGCCTACCTAAATAAATACAAATATTATCCGCAGTTATACCTGCGCGTTGTGGTATTTATGTTTACTGCACCACCCTCGTGAGTTGTAATGTTATTTGGTACTAGATGTTCCCGCGGTTTCACCCGCGTTAATCGTTACTGCGCCACCCCCGTGGGTCGTAGTGTGATGTTATATAGCCTATAGCCTTCCTCGATAAATAGGCTATTATGAGATTAGCGCGTTCAAACCAACAAACAAACAAACTCTTCAGCTTTATAATATTAGTATAGATAGCTGACCCGCGCTACTTCGTCTGCGTCACATAAGAGAGAGAGTGGGTCGTAGGCACCTATAATACAATTTTAAAGGAGCTGAATCTTTCTTTATTAAATCCACGAACCACATAAGAACCATTGAACAACATTTTATAAATATACCTACAGTGCTAATTTAAAATCACGCAAAATAAACCAGGAGAAACATCGTTTGTATGTCTGTAATGGGTAATTATTTTGCTGCGACGTTATTTTAAAACTGCTATATCTACTAAGATATTCATTGAAATCGAATGATGTACAGGGCAATTTTGTTTTAAATTAAATACTTGTGATGAATAACGTATTTATTTGGATAAGGATTACTATCATGTTTATACCTTCGCAAATAATGCATTATTTTAGAACAAATTTTGATTGCTTTTTTTTTAAACTTTTAAAGGGGAACAATTCTGTCATACATGATTTTTACGAAACTTTAACTGTTTACCCAGCGCACGTAGGGGAAGCTCTCAAAAGGAAAAAAAACCCTCCGATTTTGAAACATTCTTCATTGGTGCTCCGCTCCTATTGATCTTAGCGTGATGATATATAGCCTATAGCCTTCCTCGATAAATGGGCTATCTAACACTGAAAGAATTTTTCAAATCGGACCAGTAGTTCCTGAGATTAGCGCGTTCAAGCAAACAAACAAATAAACTCTTCAGCTCTCAAAGTTCTTCTTCAGCTCTCAAACTCTCAAAGTTTCGCAAAAATCATGTATTATAGAATTGTTCCCCTTTAAAAGTTCTAAAAAAAAGTCCGCGACAGCATATGTCTCTTTTAAGGTTGGCTCACTATAACCTTTTTTATGCTAACCAAATTTGTTCTAAAATAATGCATTATTTGCGAAGGTATTCTTATAAACATGATATTAATCCTTATCCAAATAAATACGTTATTCATCACAAGTATTTAATTTAAAACAAAATTGCCCTTTACATCATTCGATTTCAATGAATATCTTAGGAGATATCGCAGTTTTAAAATAACATCGCAGCTAACTAAGTATAACGAAGTCGCGGGTTAAAGTCAGCGTTAGCCCAAAGTAACTATTCCACGCGGACGAAGTCGCGGGCAGAAGCTAGTATTCAATAATCCTATTGACTATTACCACACTATTACCAAACATGGAATACGGTTTGATTGTTATATTTACGTAGTTTTCATGGATACTTAATAATATTATTATCGTATTATCTATCACTATCACGCCTATGAAGAATGCACTAGTGTCACAGCTTAGAAATGTTCTACCCAAACCGAGTTTCAGTATCCCTCTACCCAAAAAAGGCACTGCAAGAAAGCAAATTAAGCTATTAACGTAAAAATTACAAGCAGTCAAAGTTCAAAAAAAGTTGACACGGTCGATAATTGGTGCCACCACCCTACCTACGTCACCGGCACTCGCGAGTAGCATAGCGCCCGACTCATCGTAATTATGGACGTCGGCGTACGCGCGGACCGGTGAAGCCCCAAAACATTTGAGCGCTTGGAAATCCTCGCCTTAATACCGTCATTTCGATCATATACGGCTTATTTTATTTTAAATCTTATTTTAAAAAGAAATCTTTGACTGACAAGGCTGGCGTTGTAGTTTAAATGGTCGCCTCGCTACTGCTACTACGCCGAGTGTTGTGGGTTCGAATCCCACACGGGACAAAAATTTGTGTGATTCACAAATGGTTGTTCCGAGCCTGGATGTTCTTTATGTCCGTTGTTTGAATGTTTGTGAAGCCAACCATGGTCAAAAAGATCACCATTTGTGACCATACGACCATAGAATACAGACCACCATTTGTGGATTTTTTGACACATTTTTTTGTTCCGTGTATGTATCGAAACTACAACATACACCGCAACGGTAATGGGAAGGTTACCACTTAAACCAGTACCCCATCCGTGTAGTCTAATATGGAACATGGAATAAGTTTAGGTTTCATTGGCAGACCATCCATAAAAGTTCCATCTAGTCATCTGTTCTGCAGAATCAGAGTGGTATTATAAATAATAAGTGAACCTTTCCTCCTTTCCTCATCCCTTGATCATCGGCAAGGACGCACTCTTCCTTAGTAGATTTGTAACTCTATTAGATACCTACCTACTTTTTGTATTAGAGTTGCGAATCCTAATATGTAATATTATTTCCCTCATAGCCCTCATAGTTCAGCTTTATCTTAGAATGTTTTCATTTGTGTTGATATCGTGTTAACTGTATCCATAATTTAAATCCTGGTGGACACAGACACTAATATGCCTATTACTTATGCGTAAGTTCAATATCATTTATCGTAGAATATGACGAACTTTGAACTACGGTATATTTAGAATAATTTATGTAAACGATATAATGTATTGCCGCAAATTAATTGATATTGATAGCCAATTGTTTCATTCCTTATAATAATTTTCCTTAAAGAATACATAGTACCTTATACCTCTGAACACGTATTATGGATATAAATACACATCACGGACGCAGACACGTTTACCCTAAACCATTATAATTATCTTTGGATGTCACAAGCATGTCATTGTTCCGTGAGGGTAGATAATCAGACATAAAACATACTTCGCAGTCAGCTTAGCGTTGGACATAAAACGTACTGTATTGCTTGCCGTTATTAATACAGGAATGAAGTAGGTTTTATTATCTTCTACATTTCTTATTTTTGAAGCTGCAAAATTTATTATAGAAAAGATTATTTTTAACCGATGATTCTTCAACCTTAATAACCTAATAAAAGAAATTGTATATTATTGTAGCATGTAGTAGTTATATATACTGTTTAGTAAACGCTGGGGCTCACCTATCCACGATGGACATATAGAATTTTTTGGCATTAAACCTCAATAACACGTTGTCCGTTTCGAAAATCGAACCCAAGACCACTTGTACACAGCAGTTGCCTACGCGCCTACTACGCCACCGAAGCAGAACTTTTAATTCAAAAGACAAATAAATATGTACCGTGATTATACATTGAACAAATGTTGTAAGACAGTTACTAACGTAGAAATTTTTATTGCAGTTACTTACCCGTTCGACTTGACAAAGACAAGGCTACAGATACAATCTGAGGTGGCAGCGGCCAAACATGGCTTTAAGGTGAGTTTCTTTTGTTAGAAATAATTTCTTGTAATACGACAGGGAGACAAGTGTCTAATGTGTCTTTAAAGCCGGGTCCTATAAGCTCATACGTCACACAAGAGAATTTTCCACATGCTTAATATTAAGTCTAGCAATATTAGTTAACATCGGCGCGTAAAACTCACATAAACAAAATACAAATAATTTTGACGCATAACGCGTGCAAGTCAGACGCCAAAATAGCGTTCCGTCATTTATTCCGCTTATGCTGACTAATTTGAAATGCCATCCGTCAAAGCAAAAGCTACATATTTGTTCTCTAATTACTTACATTTTCATTTATTACGAAGTGAAGTCACATCATGATTCAGCACCTAAGTATCATCTACCTATAAAATTAAATTAAACTTTAATGGCATATGGCGTAATAGATCAAATTCCAACTTTACTTTTTAATGTATGGTATGACTTACTTTTTAATATGTAGTGTGCGTTATTTGGCAAAGTTCTAAGCCGTGTTTAGACTTTATTAAAGACTAGCTGACCCGCGCAACTTCGTCTGCTTCACATAAGAGAATTTTCCTAGTTTTTGCAATATTTTTCATTTATGCTCCGCTCCTATTGGTCGTAGCGTGATGTTATATAAATGGGCTATCCAACACTGAAATATGTTTCTAATTTTTACCCGTAGTTCCTTAGATTACCGCGTTCAACCAAACAAACAAAATGTGAGTGAAGTCGGCGCGTGAGCGCCCCCGCCTTTTTATAAATGCAGCGGATGGCCGTTTCGCGCGTTAAACAACAATCAACCGTATAGCCGTACCCATACTGGCAAGGCGAGATTTGGAAGTTTTATTTCATCTATATCTTGTGTGTTTATAAACCGATTCCTATATTTTTTTTTATAATATAAATATTAAAGTGTACTTTTTGAATATGGGAGTTTGATAAAGATATATCTATGTGAAATACAATATATTTATGTATTTTAATACACTTTGAAGAAATGCCTAACGATTAAACACGTTATTGTGGCTAATTTATAAAAGATAGATATATACTATTCAGGACTTTTTGTAGATCTTTTGAAGACCATCATCTTTGTAATACATACTTTTGGTGTATGATCAACGTATGCGAGGATAAGAGCTCGAAAGCGCATTTTCGTCCGACTTGCTTCAAATTTATCGTCACTGCTCAGCTCCTATGTGTCTTAGCGTTATGTTATATAGCCTATAAGGAGGGAGGCACGGGAGCCCACCAGGAGTATGGACTACAATCGTACCAAGTTTGGTTAAAATCCCTTCAGTAGTTTTTGACCCATGCGTGCACATACAGACAGACAGACAAAAAATTTACTGATTGCATTTTTGTCATCAGTATCGATCACCATTCATCCTCCAATATTAATTTTGAATATATATTCAATGTACAGAATTGACCTCTCTACAGTTTTATTATAAGTATAGATTCCGTCATGTCATTACGTTTGAAACAGATGTTTGTATGACAAGAATGGTTTATGTTAAGCCGCGTCGGTCGGGGACGAGCGAGCTCGAGCTTAATATTTATTTATAAGGCATACTTATTTTCTTTCTGCTTTTGTTTTGTGTTCATATAATACAATGATTTAGTACATTTGTAACGCCGTTTGCCTTTGCGACTAAGTTTAGGAATAAATTACATAAATTGTTAGACCAATCTAGTCAGTACAAATAAAATTAGAATATCGGAATTATTGATGTCTAAATTGTCAGAAAACGAACGACAGCGATGGGCGGCACTTTGTTGAAATATTAATTTGCATAGAACTTAATTTACTTGTCTACATATAACTACAAATAACCTTTAGTAAATATTATTGCCTGTGATACATACAAAAAACGTCTATCGATGTTTTTGTCATAATATATGTATCACAATATTTGTCTACAACCTATGACTAGTGCTAGACTCGGCTAGAGAAATGTGTCCAAACGTTGAGTTTTTAATTTAAAAAAGCTATTTGACCGACACACCGATTGACCGAAAACCCCATTAAATTTAAGTTGATACACGATTGCATAGAATTAGTAGCTGTTACCCGCGACTTCGTCCGCCTAGATTTTAACTAAAAAGTGTTTGTTCAGTTCGCAAAGTTTACGAAAACTTTATATTTCTGTATTCCGCGTATAGAAATACCTATGCTAAAATTAATGTAATTCTTCTACTTTGAAGGTCGATTTAAAATTTTTTTTATATTAGAGGTATATAATAATATATTATATTAAAATTATTATTATTTAATAAATATTTCCCTATTTGTATCGGAAATTGTTCACTATTTCATTGGTTTTAATATTTGTTCGCAGAACCTAAATTTTTTTCTTAAATTAAAGTAGCGTAAATAATTACTCCTTATAACATCAGCTATCTGCCAGTAAAAGTCCCGTCAAAATCGGTTCAGCCGTTTCGGAGATTAGCCGGAACAAACAGACAGACAGACAGACAAAAAAATTAAAATATATGTTTTGTTATAGGTACCTTGTATAATTTCATATGCATTAGGTTAAAAGGTGTTATTTTGACATTACAAACAGACACTTCAAGTTTATTTATTTGTATAGATGTATAGATGACGTCATAATCCAGCGTAAAGTGGATTGGGTAATAAACGGACAGATGCGTGCGAAAGTCGACACATATTTGATAAGTGCTCGAATGAAATACGATCGAGATACAGCGGTAACAGATACGAGAATATCAGCTCTTATTAATTCGTAACAGCATCTTGAAACTGTTTCCCTTTGAGTTTCGCTACTTCGGGAGCCAAAGGAAAGAGAATAATTTACGGAATTAATTACATTACGTATATAAATTTAAGTTACATTACAGTTTCTATGTAGCAATTAGATATTAAATAACATAGAACATGCTTCGTAGGATAGTCTCTTAAATTAATGCCGAACAATAATTTTAGTTGCTATTTAGGTCTGCATAAATATTAAAACACAGCTCTTGTACAGTCAATCTGGGTAACTTTGACAGATAAGTGCGATATTATACACGATATCTTAAAATTTACAGCATATCAAATGACTGTCATTTACTTTGTTAGTGCTCCCATAATACTTTTCACCAATTGACATTAATGAAATTCTATAAAACCCATCAGTTTAAAAGAAAATCCTAATTTTGTAGTCTGTCAAAGTTACCTTCATCACATGGGTAACTTTGACACACATAGAACCATTGATAGAAAAGTAGTAATAATTATGTTTTGTATTAATCTGGGTAACATTGGTTTATGTTTTTATTTATTAAATAATGGATACAACTGAGGTAATAAAACCATAAATTCGCAGTTTTGTCTTATATTTTAAAAAATAATGAAGAATCAGTCTATGACATTTGGCCTTGTTATACATATTTTTAATCACCATAAAAAAGCCCTTTAAAATAAGTGTAAGAGAACACTTTTAGGCAAATTAAATAGAAAATAAGCGAAAATAATTAAAACAAACGAAAAAATTTAAACACTTGAGCATAACATGTCTATTCACCCCACTCCATATAGAGCAAATTGTCATCAATTATGTAGAACCCGGGCTTTATTATCCTAATTTTACTGCTGTCCACTGTAGATACCACATCATCATATTTTATTTTAATAATTTCCCTTTTATCCGGCCATCTCCAACCACCTTCTACCGACTTACTCATGACAACAACCATATAATATGGATATGTTGTACTTATCACTTTACCTGGAAACAAAGAGCCTTCTGTTTTAAATATTATTGTAGTTCCAGGTGAGAACGCAGCATATTTCGAAGTGGAAGGTTCAGATACGAGCACAGTTTCTTCTATTGGTTCATGTTGCAAAATTCCGTCTATAACGACAAATTCTTCGATCACGACTTCCTCTGCTATTTATGTTTCTATTTCGTCGCTTTCTGGCGGCAACTCACCTAGCAATTTTGATGTCGATGGTGCCGAGGTAATATTTTCTTCTTCTTTATTCTCGTTTTCTTTGTGCTGAATCTTTAGTTTCTTTTTGTTCCTGGAACCTTGTGGACGGCCTCTTTTAGCTGAAACCTTTGGTTGCGTCACATTGGCTTTACTTTTATTCTTATAATATGCTTCAACTTCTTCTACTGAAACACTCTTACCAGCGCTAACTGGCATTTGGAATTTTCTCTGGTTCTGGATGCCTAAATCAGTACTACGTATTTCATTCAGATAGCTTTTAAAACTTTCTCCTAAAGCTTCTTTGGCATTAGTTACATTAATTGGAGTTTTTGCGTATTCAGCAAGACGATTTAACGCCTCTTGGCGATTTGAGGGATAAATACCAGCTGCTTTAAATCCTGCCACGATATTACTGGAAGAATGCTTAGCATTCAGTTCTAGAGTTCTCTTCAAGAGCGCAGCAAAACAATTTTTAGGAAGCGCAACAGCTTTTTTACCCCTCGTCGTTTGTCGCCAATCCAAATGTACAGATCTCCAAGAAGATTTTAAAGCACTGAAATAACCCACATCAAGGGGCTGGAGAATATGTGTAGAGTTCGGTACTAAACAAATAAATTTAATGTCGTTGTCTTTGCATAACTTTAATGTCTTAACAGAAATGTGAGAACTTAAGTTATCGCAGAGGAGAACTTTCTTGCCCTCTTTCTTTAATGCTATGGGGAGAAAATGTGTGCTAAACCAGTCTTCGAAACTTTCTAGATCTATCCAACCGCTCTTAGTGACAGTCATGCGTGATCCAGGTGGTGCTCCAATAAGCCAATCTGACCACGTGTTTTTGGCTTTGAAAATAAAGTATGGAGGGATCATTTCACCAGCAGCATTCCCACAAAATACAGTCGTATAGCACGATTTCGTGGAGTTACGAATAACTTCTGGATTGCGACATTTGCGTCTGAAAAGCACTTTTTTCTTTTTTGGGTCATCGTGAAAGCCAGTTTCATCGAAGTTGTATACATTTTCAGGAAGAATATCCTGCAATTCGACTTCTAGATTGTCGAAAAATTGGTTAATCTTTGCTTCATCAACCTGAGCCCTACTACGACTAATGTTACGGCCAAATGTAAGCTTGAGATCTGGGTGTCTACCAAGGAACAGCTGGCCCCATTCCCATCCAGGTCGATTGTTAGTAAAAACCTTGACTTTTCTGTTGATGGAGTTCAAGTAACGTTGAATTATAAGAGTAACATCATCGAGTCCTACTGGGATGCCACTATCCGCCAATGCCTTGACATGCTCTTTGATGATAATTTCTTCTTCCGTAGTTAAAGCTGTGGGCCTACCAACCTTCTCAATGTGTTTATTTTTAATTTTGTTTTTGATTGTATTAATAGGTATTTGAAAATATTTACTAGCACCATACGCACTTAGTTCTCCTGATTTCACTTTTTCAAGACACTCTTGTAACTTTTCTGGCGGGTAGTTAGATCTTACACCATACTTTCGGGTACCAGGTTCTGAAGTCAGCTTCTTTCTGGGCATCGCGACTTGTAACTAAAAAATAATATATAAATAAATACCTGTACTTATTAGGTTACCTTTACTGTCTAAATACGTTAATCGCGGAAAGCCAAAATATGTGCAAAGAAATACTTATAAAATACTGTGTCAAAGTTACCCTGCATAAAAATTAATAGGTTACAAATGGTAGGGGTAACTTTGCCAGTGTCAAAGTTACCCAGATATGGTTAAAATACGTATGTTCACTTAAAAGCGTGAAATTAGAAAATTAGACGTATTATTATGCAAATGTTAGATGAGAATAGAATAATTCAATTACAAATGGCTCTATATCACATCTCACTTACCTTGTTGGCAACCAAAATCACAGAATATCCAAAAAGTTATTCACTCTATAACAAAGTCAAACTCGCGCGCTAAATTCAGAAGAAAGTTTTGACATTACAACTCTGTTTGACAGCTTTTTTTTTAAAGGTGCGTTTACGAAGCTAGTTTAAAAATGCAAATCTAAAATGAGAATACATAAATTGTGTTGGTATCATACGAAAAAAAAATCTAAACTAGTTCATGGTCCCCCTGTCAATGTTACCCGAACGAATAAAAGTTACCCAGATTGACTGTAAGAAAACTGTAATTACAATTACTTATTTAACATATAAGACGTTCAATTGCATTAATTTTAGATGGTCGTATATAGTTCCAATTATTACATGTATTTTAATTTGTGATTTATACAAAAATCATCTAACTTGATCAAATGATGGAAGATGGTTGACGACATCAATCAATAACCAGGTTGAAGCAGATGCATTAAGGAAACTGTTTAAACAAATGTTAAAACACTCAAACTAACACATTTGTGGTTACTAAGTAGTTTTAAACTGTATTCAATTACATTATTGGTCATGGACTAAAATAGACAATGGCCGTACTAGAAAAAAAGAAACAGTTAAATCGGTCGCGTGTCTAGGGGTCAACAGTAAATTTGTTATAGAGTTTTATCGTAAAAAATGGATACTCTCGCAAATTATAATTAATTAATTATTATTTACTAACAAGTAGTAGGCAGACATCAGAGGTTCTTGGAAAGTTTCAATCTAGAGTCAGTGGCGACGCCTATAGTCAGCAACATAGAACTAAAAGTATTTTATACATTAAAATTCCTAATTGATACTTTGTTTTTGAACTGTGATATCAACCGTCTTTTAAGTATCAATGTCCTCCAGACCAAATTTTTGTGACGGCTTACTTATGTCGGTACTCTTAATGGACACGGCCATCTGCGCAGAAGATATTATACTGCACAAGTCTGTGCGCAAACACAAGTGCACTCTATTCCTTTATTCTCATATTTCGATGGGACGGCAACCCGTCACGTCCAGAGAGAGATCGAGCACACGACCAACGGCTTTACGTGTTTTTCCGAGGCACGACACGGGGGTAGCTAACACCGCGAACTTCCTAAATCCGGGCTGCTATTTAGAAATTCTTGGCAGCAAAACCAAATATTCTAAGTATTACTCCTTTTTAGTATTGCTGCTATAATGATAATAAAATAATACGTGAATTGTAGAGCAAATCTAAATCTCGCAAGTATGTATCGACTTATTTAGCGGACTGTACAAGGTACTGGCTATTGATCTATACGGAATATAATAAATCTGGGCTACGGCGATGGGCGTTTGATGTACATCAAACAGATTTAATTAAATTTACATAATTATGTACTGAAAACTCATAAATTGACTCTACAGGGCAAATCCGGTTTTAATATAATATTCATATTTTAATAGCATCAAGTCAAAGTATTTATCAAGTGAGTTTGCGCATCACTATGCGCAAACTCACTTGATAAATACTTAAATAGAAGATATAGAATAGCCGTCATAGGCATACAAATGTATAGGCAACATCGGTGCGATGCGGTGTCGGTTTCACCATCACGGGAGAATGAACGTTTCCGTGTAAACGGAGACTTGGAGGGGGTTTCCTGGTAGCTAAGCCCGCATAAATTACATTTCTGCAGCGACAGCTCTGGCGATTCCTTTTAGCTGGCCTACCAAGGCAAGCCTGAGTTGAAAGTAGTTCGGGCGCTCTTAAAGTTGATAATTGTAATGAAAGCAACTGCAGTGCTTGAGGTCTTGGATTCGATTCCGGGTCGCGCAGTCTTGTTGGCTTTTCCTGTTAAAGCCCACTTACACACAGACAGCAGAGGCGGGGCGACACCGGTGGCATTATTGTTGTATTGTTCGAATTAATTAAAAACAAAAACACACGCGATCGGCGCGTCTTATGTGTAATTCGAACAATAGGTACTAGAAATTATGAAATCCTAGAACTGTGTTCCTGTTTGCCCCCCTATTTTGTAATACCTAAACAATAACTAGCAAAATGTAAATCTTACCACTTCGGTTAATCCTTCGTGTATGTAGCTGTGATGTTATGTATGTATGTTTAAGCTCGGAACATTTGGTAATTTCTACAGCGTAGTGGACTATGGCCTAACCCTTCTCCAGGGGGGGGACACTGCCCAATACCTTTCCTATATCCAAAGATAGGACTGACATCTGTGTTTTTGGCCCCGTACTTGTGTTGTAAATCAATCGCACAAGATGGCGCTTAAACAAATTTTAATTTATTATATAGTGTCAGTTCTTACCTATCTATACTTTTATATTTTTAATTTATCTAGAATCATATTTTATTCTCATTTTAATTGTTTTATCATAAAAATGTCATAAAATACAAATTAGTAAATATGTCGGTTAAAGACTATGATTCAAACATTGGATTTGTAAGTCAGTCACAATATGGCGACTGCGATCTTGGCCGTCCGCACGTTTGTAGTTTTTCGTCCTATAATGTATATTTTTCGGCTGTGAAGGTCTTATGTAAGTGCGTTGAGTCGAGCTCTGTGTTCCTCCACCTTGTGTCAATTAATCTTCCCATCGAAAACTGTTGTTATCAGTGTGCGATAGTGACGCTTTAAGTGTTTAGTGTTGTTTGTTAAGTTTTCCAACTACAAAAATGCCGAGACGCTGCGCATTTCACTGTGAACCTAGTGTCCGCTGCACAGTTATAAATTTTAATAAACATAAACATAATAAAATGTTATTTGTTGTTGTTTTATTCATATACTACGATATGCACCCTATACTTATTGTATTTAAATTGTTTTGTTTGGATCTATTTTTGTAACATTCTACTTGTTCTATTTGCAAATTTTATTTGCATATTTTTTATGTTACAAAAATACGATTGATACAAAACAATTTAAATACGAATTCTGGATTAGTAATACATAATATAAATAGCTATAGGCACAGAATACGGAATAGCTATAGCTATGTATAGAAGTATTAGTTCGGGGCCAAAATTTCAGATGTCGTTGTTTCAAATAGGGTTGGCTGAAATTGACCATAAGAGGGTTCTCTTTTCCCTATGTATTACTTTACTCTTTGCCTTTCTCACACTGACAAGAGACCCGTGCCCAGCAATGGGACAGTTTAAGACACCTTATTAATATCTACAATTATGATTGAATACGTTTTAATGTTTACAGTTAGAGAACCACGGCATGATCAAGACAGCAGTGGGCATAGCCAAGGAGGAAGGAATAACCAAGTTATGGAGCGGTCTGATGCCCATGTTCCAACGTCACGCCATATACTCCGGAAGCCGACTCGTCTTCTACGAGCAATTCCGGAACACCTTTAAGGATGAGAACGGGAAGGTCTCGCTGGGAATCGCGACTATAGGTGAGGCATTTGTTATACTAGCTGGCCATTTTTGCAAGATATTGGCTGTTATATTTGCGGTTTTTTACTGTTATACTGGCGGTTTTTGCAGGTTATTGAATACTGCTGTACTAATGCATATTTGCAACTCAGTGCACCTAAAAGTATTTAAATCTGTAGACCCTTGCAATAAAGAATTTCTTCGCGTTTTATGACAACCAAAAAAGAGTTACTATGCTGCCAGGGGCGACTGTGGTCCTCTGCTGAAAGCACAGAATTACCTGAAAAGGAGTTCGATGCAAATGCGATGTTCTTTATGGCGAAGGCACTTCTAAATCAACTGTGCTCGTCGTTCCAATATGGTATCTCATTTTACCACTACTAGGCAAACATATTTATTAGTTTAACAAAAATACGGTAAATTTTTTGAATTTTAAAATTGTCGCGATGTCTTTGATTGCTGGTCAAGCAAAGCGTTATTGGGTTTTAATGATATTTTCTTTTCGTTGGTTTTGTATTCCTGAATCTATTCAAAATTCAGATTTCGTTAACATTTTCTATGAGTGTAAATTATTTGTCCGCCAAATTATTCAAGAATATTTGAACCTCGGTAATGGAGCACGGTGTTCAATATTTGGCTTCAAGCGACCTCGACTTCGATTTCTTCACTTTATACAGTGCTTGGAAGACAAAAAGTGTGCTGTGCGACACACTGACATACATTTCGCCGTAAGGCTTCCTAGAATAGAACCATTGCACTCCTCGCAGAGGTTATCATTCATAAGCAATTTGTATGCGGTTTATAAAGTGACTAACTGGTCCTCCCTACTTACCGAAACTATTTGTTTTTGTTATTGTCTTCCTTGTTAGTTCCATGGCATTAGTTAGTGCTTATATTTGTAGTCCATCGGGAGATCTTCTATTAAACGATTTCAAAGTCGTGGGTTTTAATCCTACCCACTGCACCACCGACATGAACCCTGAACACTGATGTGTATTTAGCTTGAAGATATTGAGCTTACATGAAAGTTCTTTAAAAATAAAATGAGGTTGGTTGTTTTTGTTATAAAATTCTTAGTGGTAGTACAGAGACTTCAAATGTACCAAATGTACCAAAAACCAAAATGTAGATGCCGAAATGTGCATGTGTCGCGCTCTGTCTACTCTTTGACTGCTATATATATATATATATATATATATATATATATATATATATATATATATATATATATATATATATATATATATATATATATATATATATATATATATATATATATATATATAGCAGTCAAAGAGTATAAGATATACAAGCTTTTGTCAATTATCCTGGTTACATTTCGTAATTCTAATACTATCATTTATGACGCTGTCGGTCATAAATGATAGTATTAGAATTAATCTATTATAATGATAGTACTGAATGGACAATAGCATCAACGTTACATAATTCCTACGAAGTTCGGCAGGCGGATTGTTTGCGGGGGCTCTGGCGCAGCTGATTGCCTCACCCACCGACCTCGTGAAGGTACAGATGCAGACTGATGGCCGACGAGTGCTTCTGGGCAAACCACTGCGGTTTAAGAACTGCAGGGCGGTCTATAAGGTTCTCTATGCTGAGAGCGGTATCCTGGGCTTTTGGAGAGGTGAGATGAGACTAAGCGCCTATTTATTTAATACTAATAATTTAAGATTTTTAGAGGCAAAACAAGAGGTTTGGCAGTTTGGATGTTTGTTACTTAATCGCGCGTAGACTGTTAAACGGATTTGGATGGAACTTGGCACACACATAAACATAAACATATCTTTATTTCTCTCACCACAATATTATGTTACATAATTGCTTATAATTATTACATAGCATTCGTTTATTGTGGGAGACTGGTGCCTAAACTAGGCGTTAGCCTGTATTTCAGGCCACCAGGCCTCCACCCCGGATTTATTTAATTTGCATATAAACAGTTCAGCGTAGTCTGTACTATGAGTGTGTGTGTGTGTGTGTGTGTGTGAGGGTGTGTTCGTGTGTGTGTATGTGTGTGCCTGCGTGTGTGTTTACTTGCATACATGTGTTTGCCAGTTTTATTCTAGAAACATATGTAGAACATCTCCTGATTATCACATAGGTTGCCCACGTCTTCATCGCGTAGACTTTAGTTAATCTGCTACTTAGCACGGAATTGGATAAAACGTAGTTAAACGTAGTTTAAGTTACACTCAAAGCTACTAAACTGTTTAAACACCGTTAAAATTAGCACAGTAGGTTTAGCATAATGGCGAAACAAACAGACAGGTGGACAAAAATGTAAATTTATCACCTTAAATTATTTTATAAATATCTCCAATGCACACACGTAGCCTCATTATAGTATTAATGTACTTATAGATTCAAACACTATTTCTGATTCTGATTTCAGGAGCGATTCCCAACGTTCAACGCGCAGCTCTCGTGAATATAGGAGACCTGGCAGCATACGACTACAGCAAGCAGTTCCTAATGCGCGAGTTCGGTATGGCGGACACGTTGCTCGTACATGCTGCAGCAGCGTTCACGGCAGGGTTCGTTGCTGCCGTGCTTGGCACCCCCGCTGATGTACTTAAAACACGACTTATGAACCAGCCCGTGGGTCCTGATGGAAGGTAATATTGTTTTTTTTTACTTAGCAGCATTTTTTGGTTCGTTGATTTTCCAAAACTGTCTTGATATAATAACTAGTAGTTTAATAATTATAGACGTATGAATTCATGTGGACACCTCCCAAACTAGAAATTGTCCTCTTTCATATTGGCGATTAAAAAGAGTGGCCCTGAGTTTCTTGCCCGGTCTTCTCATGAGCCCTACACCCTTGCTTTGCTGAACGTGGCAGTAAATGTAAATTCACAGAAAAAATTAGTGTATCTTTGACATTCATAAGTGTAAACTGACTTAAATAAATTTATTTTTGTTTTGATTTGGCTAGACCGCTCGAATCAAGCCGACATTACGCGTCACGATGGAATCATATTAACGTCAATTTTGTAATGTAAAACAAAAATAATTTGGCATTTTGACGTAGTAACTACAGTAATTTTTTTTTTTTCACGGAAATAAGTTATGTACTCGTATGTAGCTGAACCGCGTAACTTCGTCTGTTTCATATAAGAGAATTTCCCCCGTTTTTGCAACATTTTTCATTGCTGCTCCGCTCCTATTGGTCGTAGCGTGATGCTATATAGCCTATAGTCTTCCTCGATAAATGGGCTATCCCCAACACTGAAAGAATTTTTCAATTCGAACCAGTAGTTTAATACAACAATAGGTACAATACATCCTAAACTGAGATTAGCGCGTTCAACCAAACAAACAAACTCTTCAGCTTTATAATATAAGTATAGATTACTAAAACATTTTATTTCCTTACATACTTACCTTAAATTAGGTGCGTAGGTTTCACCTCAAAGTTACTTTTACCGCTATGCGGACCTATCTACGTTTCTTACGGCGTATCGCTGACGATAGGTATTGTATTTGTGACTCGTAAGGATGCCATTTTGCGTATGATATATTGCCATATTTTAGGTTAGAGGTTACCCTTTGTGCTCTTAGTAAAACGATATCACCTATAAACGTGCACTAATGGCCGCCGATTACAACAGCTGATATCTGTTGCCTAGTTTTAACAGAACGTAAACACATCTACGTATGTTTACGTTCTCAGTAACAGCGAAAACGGCGGTTTTTAGTTAGCTATTTATAGCTGTAAATAGTAGTGAATCGCTAGGTAATGAGTATGGCGCCGGTCGCGGTCACAAATGGGGTCAAAGTCGGCGCTAGTGGTACGCTACGCGCAGGATGCCACGCGTCACACGCTCCAATAGACGCGAGACGATTGCAGTTGGTACTATGAATGGGTGCATTCTATACACTTATATTTAAAGCTCTTATGTGTTACTTCATCACCTATGAAAGTTGGCCAGAAAGGGCTCGGAGCAGCTGTTTGTGGGCCCCGAGCCATTCGTGGGACTCTCTGAGAGCACCGTCAAGGCAGCTTTGAATGCACATGGCAATGACAAACACAGGTTGGAGTGGATGGCCCTTAGGGGTCTGGAACACTCCAAGAAGTTCATTGCAAACGGAGGCACAGGCTTCACCCGGAAGTTCTGTGGATATAGCAAGAGCCAAATGCGCCTGCTCACAGGAGCGTTCACTGGCCATTTTGGCACCAACGACTTCCTGTGCAGATTGAGATTGGCACACAATTTGATCTGCAGGGCCTGTGGTGAACAGGACGAGTCCATATCGCACCTATTGTGTGAATGCGACGCGTTGGCTGGACTGAGGACGGGTCTGATGGGGGTGGCATATCCAAGCCCTGAAGACTTCAGGCTTCTCCCTCTGAATTGTACACTGCGGCTTATGCAGTACATTCATAAGGAGATAGCTAAGGGTTAAATCTTGGGGCCGACACAAAAGATCCCACTGGGTCGAAGTGTCGCCGGTCTGCATTGACTGGCCCCCACACATAAGATAAGATAAGATACTTCATCACCTAAATGATTAAATAAATTTGATTTAAGGAGATTACGGGAATAAAAATACGAAATAAACTTAAAGACACCGAAAATCGCTTAATTGTAAATTTTGTTTTTAACGACCGAGAGGCAGTAAATTGCATCCTCATCTTAAGCATCACGAACGCACGAAGCGCAAACATACCGCTTAACTGAAAAGAAAAACAAAAATAATACGATTAGGTAGTCATTTGCAATCAAAATACGATTTCTAAAAAATAATTTCGTTCGTCTAAAACCTAGTCATGGATAGTGCCTAAAAGCGCCTCTAGCGGCAACATTGATGAACATGTCTATTAACATATGTATTGAATATAGACGTTTTGCTGACGATAAAAACCATTGAAATAACATCGTACAAAGGCCTCAAGATGCTCTAGGAGCTATGAAAACTCATATACAACCTTATTTATTTTATGCAAGGTAATCTTTAGCCAGATTATGCGATAGTTTTACTCTCTACCTACAATAAAAAAGGGATAAGTATCAGAAGATGTAAAATCTTAGAAACATAATTATCTTATAATCGCACTTGTACTCCTATACAAAATAATCTTTTATAACAATATTAGGACTATTATACTTGAGGAGAGAACTAGACACAACTATATACTGTGTACAGCGCTGTCTCATTTTATCTTAAAATAGGATTATAATCTGTACTAATACTAGCAACCCGCCCCGGCTTCGCACGGGTTCTTTACAGAAAATATAATATAGCCTATTTTACACCGAGGAGATGTAGCTTTCGGTAAAATTGGTTGAGTAGTTTTTGAGTTAAATCGTAACAAACTACTTTGAGTCTTGTACCGTTGCACAGTTTCGGTGGACTCAAATTTTGAGTAATATAATAGGGGCACCTACTTTTAATATTAATTTTTGTGGCGGGATTCCAGGAGGAGTCTAAGAATTCAAAAATTCTGTTGGATAATGTACTGCCTCTTCTCCATCCACAACTGTGTCAACTGAGTAGTAGGTTTGCGATGATGCTTTAAACTTGGAAATAATAAATTCATTTATTTTATCCACTTGCTCATTATTGGGTATAGCTCTTTCTTGAAATCAGTTTAGTGTCTTAGTAGATATGTTACTAATATCGGGATAAACTTTTTTAAATAATTTCTTGCACATTTTGTACCAAAACACAAATATTGTTAAGATTTATACAGACATTTCCTGCTCGAAATTTACCATTTTCTATTTGGAACAAGTCGTTAGAAAATTGCCTATTATCTTCGCTAGACGATAAAATTCGCATATTGGTTTTAAGTTCACATTTCGTTATATAATAATAAATAATAATAGTTTATTGTCTCATAGAAAAACAAGCAATACATGGATTGAGGCCCTAGACCCACACTAGGATTCCCTGTGTTGTGGGATCTAGTCTCTTTCGTTCAAATACAATATTTCGACAATAGGATAAGATGAACAGAAAGTACAAACAAAAAAATAAAAAATAAAAAATAGTAATAATAATATGGTATGTAGTTTGCGAAGTATGGTTAGTGAGAGTTGGTAACAAGGGGTGAGATGTGGAGTGGAGTGTAAAAGTGGTTATGTGGGGTGATTTGGTGCTATGTGGTGTGATGTTATGTGATGTGGTGTGGTGCGTTGTGATGTTATGTGATGTGGTGTGATGTATTGTGGCTGTGGTGAAGTGTGGTGTGGTACGGTGCGATGTGGCGCGATGTGATGTAGTATGATGAAGTATGATGTGGTGCCATGTGGTGTGGAGTGCAGTGCATGTATGTGTGTGATAGTGTTTTCGTTTATAATTGTTTTTCTATTTATTTATTATGGTCTATTGTTATACTAATATCTTTAAAAATTCTTCTGTTTTATTATAGTCTAGATTAAGTAGCCAATTTGTTATCGTTTTCTTGCAATTCTTTCTTTTTAATTTAATTATATTATGAATATTGTTAAGTTTCGTGTAAATGTAAGGTCCCATGAAGCCAAAAGATTTTTGTCCAAACGATTTGCGACATTTGAGTTTAACCCAGTAAATTCGCCGATTAGAACGGCTGTGAGTGCAGGTGATTAACGAGGTTCTGTGAAATCTTAAAGCAGCAGAGAGAATATACAGCTGCCTAATCCTAAGTAATTCAGCCTCCGCGTATAGTTGATTAGTGGGATATCGAAATGGGCGCTTGAATGCCACTTTTAAGAGAGCTCTTTGTCCACGTTCCACTCTCATTAAGAAGCATTTAGCCGCGATACCCCATGATATAATGCCATAATTGAGTATGGATTGGCATAATGAAAAATAAACTAGTTTTATAACTGCCTTGTCAGCAATTTTCCCGAGTCGCTTAAACACCTGTATTAGCAATCTAATCCTACTACAGAGCGCTTCCAGGTGCTTAGACCATGAAAGATGACTGTCCAAGAAGAGACCCAGATATTTGATAGTAGTTGTTTGTTCTATCTGTGGGCAGTCACAGTTGATACGGTCAGTGCACGAATGGAGTTTTAGGCTAAAATTACTATGCGGAGATGTTCTTTTGGTGATTGAAAAGTTGATTGCTTTGGTCTTGTCTATATTAAGGGTCAACAAGTTCCGTTGTAACCATTCTGCGACCACTCGTAAGCCATTTTCAGCCACCACTTGAACTTCGTCCCAATTTTTGGCGTAGAAAACGATTGCCGTGTCATCAGCATATGTGAATAGTCTAGCTTGCGGGAGTTTCAGCTCACAGAGACCATTCACATATACGATGAACAGCGTAGGGCCTAGTACGCTTCCCTGAGGGATACCGAAGTGTACAGAAGCAAGTCCACTGCGAAGATTCCCCATAACTACTCTCTGTTTCCTGTCAGAGAGGTAAGAACTGAACCAGTCGAGGGCGCCACCTCGTATGCCAAGTAGCGACAGTTTCTTAATTAATATTTTTCGAGAGACGGTATCGAAAGCTTTTGCTAGGTCCAGGAAGACACCAGTACATGCATGTCCTTGATCTAGGTTATAAGTGATGAAATCCACTAGGTTCGATACTGCGTCTTCCGTGGACCTAGCAGCCCGAAAACCATACTGTTGGTCGGAGAGTAAACCTCTATTCTCAAGATATGCTAAAAGTCTCTTGTTGACAACCTTCTCAAGTATTTTTGAAAGAGTAGTCAGCAGTGATATTGGGCGATAATTTGCTGGTATTTTTGGGTCACCATTTTTATGTATGGGACTAACATTGGCATTTTTCAGGCAGGTAGGCACTGTACTTGTGGATAGACTTAAATTACAGAGAAATGTTATAGGTTGAGTTAAGACATGTGCGGAAATTTTAATTACTTTGTTATTTATACCGTCATCGCCAGGGGCTGATGCGTTTTTTAAATTTAATATTAATTTGTAGATTTCATTTTCATCTGTTGGGGTGAAGTAGAAAGAACTGTAATGGTTATATACCGTGGTGTATTGTGTAATGTCGTTGGCCAAATCAGTTTCAGTTAAGTTCAGTTGTTCGAGAGTTGTAGCTGCAAGATTTTCACCAATAGTAGTGAAGTACTCATTAATTTTATTCAAACTTGAGACTGCACTATCACTATCTGCCACAAGTTCAGAATTCCCCCCTTTTTTATTCTTAATGTTGCAAATTGTCTTAATTTCACCCCAAAGTTTTTTACTATTGCCCTTAGTTTTAATTAAAGATTCCCTTTCATAGTTTAGTTTCAGGTTAGTTAAAGTGTTATTACAATAGTTTCGGTAATTTTTATATTCTTGTTGTATAATTGGGTTGTCTTTGTTTTCTTTTTTATTAGCTTTAATATGTAACCGGTCTCTTTTTCGTATGCACTTGAGAAGACTCTTGGTTATCCAGGGTTTAATAAGGTTTTCTGAACTGTGGCAAACACGTGAACTAGTGTGTTTATTGGTTATATTTGTGAGCTTTTCAACAAATTGTGGGAAAGCGATATTTATATCGGTATGCTTATAAAGCCAGTCCCAAGATTCGCTTTCAACATCCTTGACTATATTATCATAATCAATTTTCGTGACTACTTTCTTAGAAGATGGCTTGGGACATTCTTTATGAACACCAAATACAATTGTATCATGGTCAGTAATTCCAGATTCACAGACAATAATAGAAGCAGGTTTTTTGTTTTTTATCATAACGTGGTCCAAGCAGTTGGATCCACGGGTAGGAAAAGTGTGACCCGGAAAGTATCCGTAATGGCCAGTTAGGTCCAGGTAGTCCGTAGATCGGTTATCTGTGTAACCTTCCTTAATGTCGAGATTTACATCGCCAACAATGACGCATGTACTAGCTTTGCACGAATCCATTACAGCTTGTAGTGAGTTGCAGAAATTACATATTAACATTATAAAATGACGGTGACCTTTATAAAGCAATAAGTGACAATTCAGAGCCAATATTGATAATAAGGCAGTTAGATTCCTTGAAAGGTGGTTCGGTAATATTGGCCTGAAGTGATGATTTAGTGTACATTACTATTCCGTCATTTTGGTTTAGATATCTCTTAGAACAGTGATAGTTGTAGTTATTTATGTTATGGCAGATGGACATATCATCGAGCCAGCATTCAGTAAGAATGATGATGTCTGGAGTAAAGAGTAGTCTGGTTAATAAAATATAAAAGTTGTCGAAATTTCGTTTAATACTGCGTATATTTTGTACTAAAACTGTGTACTGCTTTTTTATATCACCGAGTAATGACTTGCAGCCATCTGCAGTGTTAATTTTAACGCTAGTAGTAAATGCCGTATTATCTAAATCATCAATAACTTGGGCAACATTAGCCATTATAGAAATTAAAAATAAATATATGTACTGGAAATTTATGTATCAGACTCATAATATTGTACGGGCAAATAGAAAGGCTGCTTATGTCACATTTGCAATGAGCAAGGCTGTTCGATAAAAATATATGCAGTGTTATGTATAGTGTTTTTGTATATAAATTTGATATGTAGACATGAGTAATAAAAAGTGTGGAAGGTTGTGACTTATGTAGTTTGAGTATTGGTGTTATTTTATTGTGTAGTGAATTAGTGTTAATGTCAAAGTGTCTGAGTGTGTAGTATAGAAACCTGATGAATAGTGAATGTGAGTTACATGCGAGAGTTAAGTGAGTTCTGTGCGTAATTTTTGTGATTGTGTGTGGATGTAGAGAACATAAAGTTAGTATATGGGGGTGAAGTGTGTAACAATATTTTACCTTAATAGAATAACATAATCTAATCAGTCCAAACATATAAGTAGGATAGCAGTAGTAAACATGGTTTTCTAGGAATACAGACACTAGTCATTTAATATGAGTATTAGTTTGACCATTATTATTAGAGTTTTCTTTTAATGCCGATATTATGTTTTCGTTTCTGACAAGAATTGATGGTGCGCCTTGCTTTTTGCGGAGAAACACTCTGCCGTTCGAAACCCAGCAGTATTGATAGTCTTCCGTTCTTGCCATATCACGCGCGAGAAAGAGAAGCCTTTTGGTTTTTGCGGTCAAGTTTTCAGACACGAAAATTGTACTTGGAGGACCCTGTAGTCCTAAATGACATGTGTTCAGTTCGTAGTTTTTATTTTCAAGGTTGTGTTTTTTAGCGGCCTTAAGGAAGTTGTCTTTTATCAAAGTATTAGCGAACTCAGCTACCAAAGTGCTAGATTTTGTATTTTCTTTTGAGGGTAATCTATAGACGTCCTTGATTTGTGTATCAGCGAGCGTAATATTAGAAACTTTCAACAAACTTGAGATCATTTCGTACAAGTCCTGGTTAGTTTCTTTCTGCTTTTTCGGAACTCCTCTAATCTCAATACAAGTCTTCTTAGAAATTCGTTCAAGCGATTCTATCTTCTCCTCGAGAAGTGAGATTTGAACGTTATAGTTTTTACGCTCGTTTTCAAGTTTATCGATTTTTTTCTCGATGTCCTTCATCTGCGATGACATAAAATCGACATTGGCAATAATTTCTTTGTTTATGTTCTGAATCTCGTGATTTTGTGACTTGATTTCCAAAATATTTTTATCAATCGACGTTATGGCCGAGTAAACGAGTTTATCGATTTTTTTCTCGATGTCCTTCATCTGCGATGACATAAAATCGACATTGGCAATAATTTCTTTGTTTATGTTCTGAATCTCGTGATTTTGTGACTTGATTTCCAAAATATTTTTATCAATCGACGTTATGGCCGAGTACTGATCTTTAATATCGCGAATACTGCTGTCCATTGCATCTAAGCGCCGATTTTGTTGTGATATTAATACACGTAATAATTCTCTAATGTCCTGATCCTCTCTAAGCGGGTCAGACTCCTTGTCGATGTCATCATCCAAGCGCACGCGCTTTTTCTGATTCCGTAAGGTGACATTGAGTGTTGGACTCATAGCTTCCGATGCACACATCGATAAATCCGGGTCTGACGCGGATATGCCCTTAGGAGGAATGCGAATCATATTCATATTGAACTGAGTGACGGTTTAATACACGTAATTGTAGCAGGTATGCACGAATACGTGTGTCAATTTATGCTTAAATCACTATAGGCTAGGTAGTAACAAGTCACCGCGCAGGCGCAATGTTTACGTTACCAGTTCGCTTGAGTTTTAATAAGCAGATGTATACGATAACACTATAGCAATGTATAACATTGTCCGTCGCTATTCGCAGTCTTTCAACGCGCGGCGCGGGCAGCGGTGAATGAATCACGATGTTAGACAAGGATGAAAAATCGCACCTGACTCTTTCTGGCTCGGGGGTGAAGGGCGCCCCGCTGGCGTCCTGCTGCGGTGATAGCCGGCCGGCGACCGCGCGACACGCTACGATGTTAAGGGCGATCTTCGTTTGTTTTATGTTGTTTATTAGTTTAGTTAATAGGGGGTACTGATTTGACATGAACTCTGTATTTTTTTGCAAATATGTATTAAATAAACTGGTACACGACTGCTCAGAAGTAAGTCACGGACGAAAAAAAAAGGACAAATATGTGGCCAAAGATGCGATCTTTTGAGCGATGCATTGACTTCATCTGCTCTCGTTCCCCTAGTTATAACTGACAAAATTTTACGGAATTCTCCAGAGAATAAAACAGTACAACCACCCATTGGGCAGTTACTGTTGAGCAGATCTCGCATTGTCCTATCTAATGCCTCAACTGATGCTTTATGAGACATAGAAGCCTCATCCCAAATAATCAAACTGCAATCTCTCATTAATTTTCCGGCATTACTCTGTTTAGAATTATTGCAAATGCTAGTGACGTCATCACTACATATTTTTAATGGCAGTTTGAATGTGGAATGGGCGGTTCGCCCACCTTCCAAAAATGTGGCTGCTATGCCGGACGATGCAATTTTTCTGTCGGATCCTACTTTTGCTAATAATAAATTTATCAAAAATGTTTTACCTGTGAATCCAGGGGCATCTAAAAAAACAATTTTATCTTCATTACTATTATTAATTGAGGACAATATTAGGTCATAAACATTTTTTTGTTTAGCATTCAAGCGACATTCATCTTGAATGACTTGTAAAAGTCTCGAATGGTTATAATTAGTTTCTCGTAAATACTCTGTATTGATTGTTGCATTTAAATTGAAATTTAATGGCAAGATGAATCCAAAATCTTTTATAGATTTTCCTGACAGAGATTCCACTTCTTTATTCAATTCAAATAAAGCTTGATCAAATATTTTTGATTTTGCTATATCTCCTAAGGTACATTTAATTTGCTTATAGGGAAAAATAATCTTCATGAAATGCTCAACCCAACTAATGTATTTAAAATGATAAGGATTAACACCGTATTTGTGTAAATAGCTTTCCAATTACCACTTTATAATTGCCCATTTTTTTAAGTATTCGAATGGATATAGTATGTTATCCTTAAGAGATAGACATATGCCATCGCGGACTTTTCTGTAGACCTATATAAGGTTTGTGTATTCCACCATACATTATTTTGTTATATCTCAAACGGTTTAAGCAGCGTTTTCGTTGAAAGCTCCCAGACGGCTTATTTTTTCCGACACCTCCAACAAATATCTTTATATTTTAGCCAATGTATACAAGAACTTAACAAATTATATACTAAAACCTTCCTCGAGAACCACTCTATCCATTGGTAAAAATAGCATGAAAATAGGTGCTGTAGTATTTGAGTTTATCGCGAACAGACAGACAGACAGACAGACAGACGCGGCGGAGGACTTTGTTTTATAATATGTAGTGATTATAAAGCTGAAGAGTTTGTTTGTTTGTTTGAACGCGCTAATCTCAGGAACTACTGGTTCGAATTGAAAAATTCTTATAGTGTTGGATAGCCTATTTATTGAGGAAGATATAACATCACGCTACGACCCACGGAGGTGGCGCAGTAACGATAAACGCGGGTGAAACCACGGTAACATTTAGTATTATTATACGTAAGAGACTACTTCAGATAAACACGGAACAAGTTTGTTTTCAGAGGCTTGCTCTACCGAGGAATGATTGACTGCCTACATCAATCTGTTAAGAACGAAGGCATTTTCGCATTATATAAAGGATTCCTGCCCCTATGGCTTCGACTGGGGCCGTGGGCGCTGATCAACTGGATCACTTTTGAGAACATCATGCTGGCTATAGGTGGACGTACTTTTTAATTTTATACGCTGGAATGTTTTTAAGTCGTTACGTATTATGAATATGTCGGTATCATAGAAGCATAGTCGAGACTGCATTTTTTAAGATTTTTTTTTTTTTTTCTTTCATTTATTTAAGCGAGGGTTTGTTCATTCACTGAACATGTCACCCTCATAGGAACTTAACCAGTTTATAATCTTAACAATCTACGCTTAATACCTATATTTACTAGATTATATAATATTTTAGCTGCGTCACTCAAAGGTGCGGCTAGGATAGAGTTACACAAGCCCAACTCGCGTACATCAATACCATGTTGATTTTTTATCATGACTCTCTCTGCTTCGTTCCGGACACATTCTATCAGAATATGATACACGTCTTCTAAAACATGGCATTCCTCACAATTAGGCGCCGTGACTTTACCCATTAATGCCGCAAATTTATTCAGAGGCATGTGCCCTGATCGTAGCCTTAGACTAGTCATAATGTCCTGCCTGCTCATATCAGCCCCATCAAACCAGGGACCGCGAGAAATAGTTGGTTGAATTGTCTTAAACCATATGCCTTTTGTTAAAGACCTTTCACCGAAGTATTCCTGCCATATATTCCGACTTTTCAACTTGACTTCGCTCAAAATATCAGCCAAATAGGGTAAGTATGAGACAGGGACGCCATCCACGCCCGCTTCTTTTGCTAGCCTATCTACCTTTTCATTTTCTTCTAGACCGATATGGGCGGGCAGCCATTGGAAAACAACTTTTTTATTACAATTACTTAGCTTGATTATTGAATGAATTATACTATAAGCAATTGGGTAACCTCGAAAATTAGCTGTGCATCGATTTATATGCTGAAGTGCACTTTTTGAATCTGTATAAATTACAAAATTGTTAAAGTTTATAGAATGCAAGTATGAAATAGCTTCCGCAATAGCAATAAGTTCTATGTACATAATAGATAATTTCGAATTTACCCTAAATTTCATTACGCTATTTACTTGTGGATCAAAAAATGCAGCTCCAGCATGATTTATATCTTTTGACCCATCAGTGTATAGTCTATAGAAACCAGAATAATTCTCCTTGAAAAAGTTTTTACAATTGTTACACAGGTCAGATCTATTATAGGAGCTTTTTGATTCTACCATCCCTTCGATATGTATTTCAATTATACAGGAAAGGTTCACATTGGACATCCAGGTATCCATTTTGAATCGTTCTAACTGGTAACTGTAGTGCATAGGAACATTATTAAATTGCTCAAATATTTGGGCAAGGAGAGGCTTCTTCTTTCTTCTCCAATATGGGCTCAGACAGAGACGACTAAGGTTGGCAATACTGTTGCTTATTTCATCATTAGTGAAGGAATGTACTTTCAACCAGAATTTGGCAGCCAAGTAGTATCTACGCACATGTAATGGTGGAAGATGCAAATCACATTCCATGACATGTATGGGTGTGCTTTTTATAAAACCGCCAATTACTCTCATGCTTTGGTTTTGTAACTTGATTACTTTATCAAGATTTGTTTGACAGCTGCTGTCGTATAAAAAGCTACCGTAATCTATCCTGCTGCGTATTATGGACATGTATAGCTGACGTAGAAGTGTAGGGTGAATACCCCATCCTGGACCGGCTAAGATCTTAAAGACATTTAAAAACTTTGAACATTTCTTCTCTATCTCGTTAATATGTTTAGACCATCTGAGGGACTGGTCTAACCATATGCCTAAATATTTAATATTGTCAACAATTTTTAATGAGGTTTTGTTAATGTTAAGATTAATAATGGAATTTCTATTAAATCCTGCCCTAAAAATACAAACTTTACTTTTATCTGCTGAAACACTGAGTCCAACTTTATTGATAAGACTATTGAATAGATCCAAAGCAATTTGCAATTCACGTTTAGCTTCTGTTATACTATTAGACGTGATGTATAAGACGAAATCATCTGCGAATTGTTCAATGCAGACATTTTTTATTGATTTACATATGTCTATAGTAGCTATATTAAATAACAGCGGCGAGAGCGGATCTCCCTGCGCTAGTCCGCGATAGGTTGTTCTGCATATCCATGAGTTATCATTATGTAATTTGAGGTTTCTTTCTTTTAGAAAACGCCATATATAAGAGCACATTTTAGCGCCAACACCTAAACGGTCTAATGTGAGTAATAAGTGATGTAAATCTACGTTATTGTATGCGTTGTCCAAATCTATAAAGCAACAAACTGTTAATTGTTTACTTGCAAAACCAGCTTGAATTTTTGATACCAGATTTGTGAGATTGTTTAAAGTAGATCGGCATTTTCTAAACCCTGTCGTATGTTGAGAAAGCATACTATTTTTTTCTATATACCACTCTAATCTATTGAGTAGAATGTTATGAAAAACTTTGGCGAAACATGAAATCATAGATATGGGACGAAGTGAAGAGGTGAGGGTGACGAAGTGAGGGTCACGGCCCGGCTTTGGGATAGGTATAATTGATATGTCTCGCCATTGCCAAGGTACGAAAGAAAGGAGATAGAGGTTGTTTAAAAGTTTTAGAAATATAATTTTTCCATTTTTTGGTAGATGTTTAATCATCGAGTATGAAATGTTGTCGCAACCAGGTGATGTATCTTTATCTTTAATACATTTTTCGAACTCGTGCATTGTAATTTGTTCTTCTAACTTTAAGTTAGTCGATGAAAATAAAAGAGGTTCGTTCAATACAAAGTCGGGCGATAAACTACGTAGTAATTTTGTCACATTCGCTTGTTCAATATGTGGTAATTGAGGTCTAACTCCTTTGATCCATTTCATCTTTTGCCAAAGACCACAGTGGGTCGTTGATTGATCAAGAGAGGAGCAAAATTCATGCCAAGAGTTTTGTCTAGCTGCCCGTATCATTCTTTGAGCCTCTCGAACTTTATTCTGTAGGACACTTAAATTTTGAGGTGATGGGTTGCGACGGAATCTCGTGAGCGCTAAACGACGTTCTGCTACCACCTTAGAGAGTGATGCATTCCAATACGGTTTGGGTAGAAAACGCGTATTTGGATCCTGACAGATTTTTATGTATGGGATGTGTTGATTTGCTGCGGTATTAATATGGTCAACAAATTTGTCGTAACCTTGTTGAAGATCCTCTGATAGGCTAAAGTTATTGAAGGAGCTTTGTAATGTTTGTGTATACGACTTCCAATTAGCTTTTTTGAAGTTTCTTCGTAATATAATAGGAGCATTAGACCTGTAGCTAGTGTTAATACAGTGGTCACTACCCAGTGTTTCCGTTGACACTTGCCAATTAAACCCTAAGCTAATATCCGAGGAGGCCAAAGTGATATCGGGAGAAGATTGCTGTAGTATACCGTTGACTAATCTAATGCGGGTGGGATCGCCATTATTCAATGTAACAAAGTTATTTCCTATGAGTGCATCAAATATTTGATTACCCCTTCTGTCGAGCTTATTTGACCAATTGGAATGATGTCCATTGAAGTCACCTAGAATTAATGTCTTTCTGTCGAAATATGAAAATATTTGATCCCAATCAAACTGATTCGTCCTAATAGAGGGTGCACAATACAATGAAACGATGTTTTCTATCTGATCACAACTGAATAATTTGACATATATTAACTCAATACCCGTGTTATTGATTCGAAGGAGATTACATACAGATGCTTTAATCGATTTATGTGTGAGGATTGCAACCCCACCGTATGAGTCGTCTCTGTCTTTGCGAAAAATATTGTAATTATTTACCTTTAGTTGGCTATCAGGTTCCAGCCACGTCTCACTCAAAACCGCAATGTGTACCTTTTCTTGTATTAAGAAATTTTCAAACTCGATTAGTTTAGGTCTAATGCTTTGTGAGTTCCATTGAATAATATTTAATTTAACAATGTTTTGTGTATTAGCCATTGTTAGAAATATAACCAAGAATACAATTTAATATAGGCCACTCAGACATATCATTAATAGTAATAGAAATTATCCACTCAACGATTAATTTAACTGCTTCCATAATTTTATTTTGTATCGTATTTTCTTTTAAAAATATAACTTCATGTAGACGTATTAAAAGTTCGCTGAACATGATATTTTTCTTTCCGTGGTGAGGTTGTGACGTCTGGTCGGTATTGATATTTGTATGTTCATTCTCAGCCTCCTTCGTCCACAGCTCATCTTTCGTTTGTTTACTATTCGGGGGGTGCCGTTTGCGAGTCTTCGGAATCTTTTTGCGGGAGACAAAATCGGGTTTTCTTGAAGTGACCTCGGCATATGTAACGTTGGAATTGGACCGGTCTGGCGTGGTACTCTCATTTTGGGGAGAAGGGTTGAAAATATTATGGTGGGTATTTTCGTGGGATGGCACGTGATCGCTATGATATGTCTCGCAATCATCCTCATCAACGGGCACATAAATCATCATAGCTTTGCGATATGTGCAGTTGTATTCTGCCATGATCTCACGTAATCTTTTTTCTTTTAAATAGGCCGGGCAAGATTTAGATAACGATATGTGATTCCCGCTACAATTTACACAAGCCAACATTTTAGTATCACAATTAGCATGGTGTTGACCACACTTAGGACATATTATTTTAGTGTGCGGGCATTTTTTAACCATATGGCCGAATTTCCAACAGCGCGAGCACTGCGTGACAGGAAATATGTAAGGGTTTACTTTAATACGCAAACCGTGAACGTAGACATGAGACGGTAGAAAGGAACCCTTAAAGCGGAGCCGTACAGCTTCGCTGGGCGTCCAGTTATCCGCGTAATACTCCTTTCGCTGTAAACGTTTAACTGATATAAGTTCCGCTGGTTCTAAACATTGTATATTGTTTACTATAGCTTCATCAGACATATCCATATCAACATCCCTTATCACGCCATATGAAAAATTGATCTCCATAGCTCTTTGTGTATGCCAATCTAAATCTTTAAGTTTCTGACAATTTTCGAGCTTCCCTGCACTAATTTCGTTTACAAAATCCACCCGTATTTTATAAGGAGAAATGAATTTTACTCTAATTATACCGTTTATTTCCCATTCCTTAAACAACCGTGCCAGTGCAAACTGTTTAGGTACTTTCTCAGTGCTGCTTATATATAATTCTATTTTATCAGCGTCTTTCGATTTTTTCCTCTTCCCTGTAACTAATGTCCAATCTTCTTCACTGTCTTCCCTTGTCCTTTTAGATGGTTCAACACCCCTATCTCTAGCAATACATTCCCCAACTTCCATCTCTAAATTACTTGCCAATTTATCAATAACCTCGCGTTGCATAGGTGCGCCTTCCATATTATCACTACTGTTTATTTCACACTCGACATCTGATCCAATATCGCGGAAAATTTCACTCACATTCATAACGAACAAAGTTCATAATCGTTTAATTCGCTTGTCGCGTACCTGCGCTCGCCGTGTCAACCCGCCCGGCAGCCGGGCAGGTAAATTTCTCGGAATTAGACTACACCGATAACTCGTTAGCATAAACAATATTAATACGTCTTGTTTGTACGAGTACAACGTGTTGACTGATTTTTTAAGATTATGGCTTGAGTATCTAAATACATTAAACTGCGTACTGTGTTGTATTTGAAGACGAATTAATTGAGGTGAGTTAATACGTTAAAGTTTCATGTAATTTTAGTTTTAACTTATTTAGAAGCAAAATAAATATTTTATAATATTTTAATTCCTGAATTTAAACTTTAGAACAAATATTATTTATTTAAGAATAAGAGCAAGCTAAATAATAAAATAGTAAAATGTCTACTTATGTTGCCATAGATGAATCTATTGCATAATTATACAATTAAAATTACTTACTAATAATCGAAACAATGTTACACAGAAGTATATAATATACTTACTATTATGAAAAGAAAACCCTTTGTCGGCTCTTGTCTTTATATAACTAACAACATTCGCTAATTGAATTAAGGTAACAGGCCACACTAACAAAATAATACGTTAAGCTGACATGTTTAAAACCTTACTGTTAGTTTAGATTTATATTACCTAACAACTCATAAAAGACTCACAAAAGTAAGTTGCTACATTTATTACGCATACATATATGATATGTTACCTTATCTTAATTACTGTCTGACTGCACATAACAAATAACGCATGCGAAACGAGTATGCCTTATGATACTTACCGATATAATTTATTTTCATAATCTTGGATAATAACATGTTCCTTATTTACACCTAGTTGATCTAGTCTTGAAATCAGCTTAGACATGGCATATGTTCTTAATTGTCTTACTCGTAATCTAAACACCTACAAGGAGTTCTGAGGAAAACAAATAATTATTTTGATAGATCGTAAGCTACTTATTGACTTGTACCTTACACAAGTATGTGTATTTATATTGCCTTTGTTAATACATACATACATACATTATCGCTTAAGGTATATATACAGGCTCTGGATATTTTAGGCTTTGGGTACTTAATATATTCGACCCTTGTTTCATATGGAATCAATTGTATCCTGAATGCCTATCAGTGTTTCACGATGTTGTATTTATAACTCTATAGATTTTGTTACTCAATAAGCCGTTGGATGTATGGGAACCA
Organism: Catocala sponsa; assembly: GCA_963564715.1. Lineage (NCBI taxonomy): Eukaryota > Metazoa > Arthropoda > Insecta > Lepidoptera > Erebidae > Catocala > Catocala sponsa. The sequence continues at coordinate 10,584,016 of OY751333.1, forward strand.
CCTTGGCACATAGCTACTGATATACGTGCTGGATTATCACATAGTATACTTGTTTTTGAGTACCTATGGAAATGGCAGTTCATAGCGGTCATTTTACGCGTGTGGACAGTTACAATTGTAATCACTTGGAGCTACTACTTACAGAGTATAATGAGTACTATGCGTTTCAATCTAAAAGGAATATGATGCAGCTTTATTTATTTGGTATTTCAGAATAGTACACGTAAAATGTTAGCTAAAATATTATTAAAATAGTATTTTCTATTTTTGTTAATTATTTTATTGAATTGTTGAGTGTATATTGTTTTATTTTGCTGATGTATGTGAATTAAATAGCACAATTAAAGGTTATAACTATGTAATGGCGCATTTTCATTAGTCGATAACTCGTTCGGTATACAGCATGCGGGGACTCCCCGCATGCGAGATAACAACCAATGAAAGTTGCAAGTCGATACGCGTTCGGTACAACGCCTGCGGGGATTCCCCGCATGCGTTATACCGACCGTGCTATCGACCAATGAAATTCATCAGTCGATATACAGCTTGCTTGCGGGTCTTGAGTCAAATATTTCATACGTGTGCTTATTGGATTAGAAGGACACTGTTCATAATGGCTGATCGCTTATCGGATTCGCAAATGTTAAAACTTGTGGAAATCTATCAAGATTACGATTGTTTATGGAATGTGACTAGTAAGTTGTATAGAAACCGAGATGCAAGAGAAAGTGCGTACAAACAAATTGCGGAAAGGCTAAATATTACGGGCATCTCAAATAAAGAAATACCAAAAAAAATTAAAAATCTCAGATCATCCTACTATCAAGAATTAAAAAGGATTGAAGCAAGTACTCGATCAGGTGCTAGCCAGGATTCCGTATATAAACCAAAAGTTTCGTGGTTTACGACTGCCAATGGATTTTTGAGGACATTTAGAAATAATCAAGAAACAGTCTCGAATGTAAGTTAAATTTTTATTTTTTGTTAGTGAATACATCGTGTTTGCCACGGTACTGCACCATCACCATTAAAGTAATGAGTGTATTGATCTCGAATTGTTGTTCCACTTTCATGCGTATATTCTTCTTCTAAGTTCTGTAAGCCTAGAATACGTCTTTGTCTCCAGGTGCCATATATTATCGTACCCGTAGTGATATCCTCATAATCTGCAAGTCCAGGTTCGATGTAGTCGGAACTTTTCTTCCGTAGCCAATTATGAAGAGCACAACATGTTCTTGTTATTTTCATCGTATTAACTGCATTGTTGGGAATCCTTTTTTCAAAAATTCTAAATCGACTTGCCAATATACCGAATGCGTTTTCGACTATTCGTCGAGCCCTTGAGAGTCGGTAATTAAAAATTTTTTGCTGTAATGTTAGATTAGTCCCTGGGTACGGTTTCATAATGTTGTTTTGGAGCGGGAAAGCAGCATCCGCAACAAAAACACTTTGTGCTGGAATATTCAGACTGCCGTCATCAATTGCACGTTTCAATGAGGAATTACTGTAAACGCCGCCATCGGAATATCTACCTTTAGCACCAATATCTATATAACTGAACAAGTAATCATCATCTACGCTAGCTAGTAATACTATGCTATGCGTTTTTTTGTAATTGTAGAAGTCAGACCCACTATTTGCTGGAGCTCGCATGATTACATGTTTACCATCGATTGCACCAATACATCCAGGAAAATTCCATTTTAACTCAAATCCAGTTTTTATTTCATTCCATTTTTGTTCCGTGTTTGGTGTCTGAAATATAAAAAATAACGACATTAATATGTTGTTTTTACAGATTGATGAAAATTCAAACGTGAATTCTAATAATGACTCAGAATCACAAAATTCTGAATCACTGGAGGAAACACAACATTTTGAATCTCTGGAGGATAACACCACTGAAGAAAATTCCAATGATGCTGTTATTAACAATAATGAAAGTAATCGCATTGAAAGAGAACAAATCGAAAATTCAGCACCTCAATTTGTTGTCCCAGCAAAGAAAACGGTAAGAAAAAGAGGAAAATTGCTCCGAAAAGATGACGGTATACATGAAGCTATTGACAGAATTGATAAAATTGCTAAGAGTGTTACTAATAGCACAAATTCGTTAATAGAAAATAAAGAAGATGAATTTGACATTTTTGGAAAATATTTAGCTACGACTTTGCGTTCTTTGCCTAGCGAACTAGCAATTATTGCAAAGACAGACATTCAAAAGGCTTTATCTGACATTCAACTAAGAGCGTTAAGACAACAAAACCATTCTCAACTGTTATCGTATGGTGCTTCAACGTCTTCCTATGATCCTCAAAATCCGGGATATTTTAGTTCAACATCTGAATCTGGTTTATCCTACAATGACGACACTAATGTCGATTTTAATTCCATGTAAAACATTTTGTTGATAATTATACTAAACCTACTTGTCTCGGTCATATATTCATTCATCTCGTCGTTCGTTGGTAAATCATGCCACATTGTTTTTATTTGATTTAATTATAAGGTAGATACTTTTGTTCAAAATGTCGTTCATTGGTAAATCATGCCACACTGACTTTATTTGATTTAATGATAAGGTACTTTTGTTTAAAATAGAAATTACTACCAAAAGTATATTTCACAGGTGTGTTAAAGTTAAAATACAAATTATTACAAATACTTATTTTCTAATGATAATGCGTATTATTTTATTACTTACTTTTATATAATCTGCCAGTGCTTCATAAATAGCGTCACATACTTGTGGTATAAAAGTGCTCATAATAGAAGGAGACACGCGAAATAAGTAATACAAGCTTCTGTAACTATCTCCAGTAGCTAAATAACGTGATGTGACCTCAAGTTTTAATCTTGGGGATAGTGCCTCACGAAATGGAGTGTCTTTTTTCTGAAGTTGTGTTTCTATTTTATTTAATAAATCTTCAAATAAGTCATTAGATAATCTGAAAAAATTATCATGATCTTCTACATCACACTCCAAATCCAATTGTAACTCCTTGCACAATGTTTATGACGCGCCATGCCTGTTTCTATTTTTTAGTAAACTTCGCACCCAGAATCTTTTTTTCTTTTTCTTCAGTGAGGCTAATAGTTTCTTCTTCAATAAGCCACATACAGTCAAAATTGCTCCACATAACATTAATTGATGATCCATGGCAAGAACGTCTGTCTTAGTGCCACTCTCGTTAACAACTCGCGACGATGTTCTCTCCCCGCATGCGGACCATATCGACTGATGAAAACGGTTCCCCGAACGCGGGCCCTGTGGCACGCGTTCCAGAAATCTCTCGCACTCCGCATGCGGACCCAATCGACTAATGAAAACGGTTCCCCGAATGCGGGCCCTGTGGCATGCGTTCCAGAAATCTCCCGCACGCCGCATGCGGACCCTATCGACTAGTGAAATTGCGCCATTATACTTACAAGTTACAGCGAAGCTTGCACAATGATAATAAAATACTTGTAGAAACCACAAAATGTATTTAACTGTTGCCAAAGGTGCTATTATACCTAACTTAATTATAGCATTGAGTTCAGGTTAAGCTTAAATTATATCAAGGACGTCGCTGACTCTTGTTGTAAAAGCCATACTTTGTAAGCAATCAAATGCAATCAAATATGTAAATAATATACTGAAATTTACATACTTGAAATTAGAAGAGATAAAGCTAAGATAAATATTTAATATCTAATAACAATATACTTGTTTAATTATCTTGATACAGATAAAAAATTGTATAATAGAGATTTCAAATGATTTTATCGTTGGTTTTATAACAAAAGTCTCAGCAAGGGTTTAGCTGCGCCTCAAAATTATATTACAATCTAAAATACTATTGTTACGATCTGAATAATATGCTATATTTATAGAAAAGGCACTTAGATGTTACACTAGAGTCAAATAGCCTATAACAAGAGTTAACTATATATGCGAAAAAGTAATTCATAGCCGATTGAATGTGTATATTATAGCCAGTTTAACCTGCCTTTTTCTGTCGCAAAATCATTTGATTTTAGAATACATTGTACAGATTAGGCACGATGCAAGTTTTCAGATTCACTATTTCTATAGAGGTGTTTTAATTAAGACATCGCCCGCGCTAGTGTTAACTTCTGTAATTCCATTATAGATATATACAAAGAATACCCATACATTGTGGATCTCACAATGTATGTTCCGTGCGGGTATCGAATCGTTATGAGTTCGATAGGTACTCGCTCACGCATTGACTGTTACGTGACGACCACTCAAACAGTGGCGCCATCTGTGCATCCTTACTGGTCTTGTGTAGCAATGTATCTTTGTATGGAAAAGTGGAAGATACATTTCAAATTCTGGAATAAAAGTAATTAGGTAGGCAATTCAATCCCTAACTTTTAGATAAACTATGTTATGACATTTACCTTCAATAAATATTACTACCATAAGGTAGCTTTAATTGGCGATTTTGTGACAGAGGGTGCAGTACAGAGGTGCGCTTTAAATGTTTCAGAACGTGTCCACACCGTGCCTATTCAATACCTAGTTGATAAATAAACATGTTACTTGTGATATAAAATCAGGTGTAGGTCATCATTTGAATACTATTAGATAGTATTTTAGATTTAGCTTTACCGTCATGTTAATTGGTATTTGTTAAAAGATTGTGATATTATTTAATAAATAATTGTCTGGGTAGACATTGTGGATCTCACAATGTATGTTCCGTGTGGGTATCGAATCGTTATGAGTTCGATAGGTACTCGCTCACGCATTGACTGTTACGTGACGACCACTCAAACAGTGGCGCCATCTGTGCATCCTTACTGGTCTTGTGTAGCTGTTATCTTTGTATGGAAAAGTGGAAGATACATTTCAAATTGTGGAGTAAAAGTATTGGGTAGGCAATTCAATCCCTACCTTTTAGATAAACTGTGTTTATGACATTTACCTTCAATAAATATTACTATTCAACAATATGAGGGCAATAGGGTAGCTTTCTTAATTAGCGATTTTGTGACAGAGGGTGCAGTACAGAAGTGCGCTTTAAATGTTTCAGAACGTGTCCACACCGTGCCTATTCAATACCTAGTTGATAAATAAACATGTTACTTGTGATATAAAATCAGGTGGTGTAGGTCATCATTTGAATACTATTAGATAGTATTTTAGATTTAGCTTTACCGTCATGTTAATTGGTAATTGTTAAACGATTGTGATATTATTTAATAAATTATTATTATTGTTATGTTGGATGTTTGACTTTACTACCTGCTTTCACAACTACACACGACGTATTTTCAAGGCGAATATTTTATTGGAGTATGTTTTCGGCTTGGCTGAATGGGACATAGCTTTTCCACATACCTTACTCAGGTATGAGTTTTAAAGCTCTCGATTATTTTATAGAAAGTTCATTGCGTATAGAAATATTTTGGGGAACTAATTCTTTCACGATATTTGTTAGAATAATACACAAGGTATAGCACACAGTTACAAGCACAAGTATATTTAAGAATATCGTTCAAGAAGACTTACTATTTTTTTATGTTGAGCTATGAGAACTCGAGCATAATATATAATACCAATGTAGGCTTTAAACGATGTCATTCCTCTCTCGATGCTATCACGCGCTTAGTATTTCTACAAATTGGTTATACGGAAAAGAAGTCAACATTAGCCTGTTTTGTGGATACCTATAGATAGCGCTTATAATAACGTATTGATAGAAAAAGTAGTAACTGTTCTTGATGAATATGATTGTTAGCAATCATAGATCATAAACGTTTCGCTACTATCGTATATCGTATATTATCGTATATATCGTGTGTAAACGTTTATAATCCCTGATTATTGTGAACATTCTCTCCTCACTATAAAAACAAATGTCAACAGATGTGGAAGGAACATATTGATATTCGATCTAGAGCCTGCCTACGAAGTATATGCAACTTAAGTTACTGCAGGGTTTTGAAACTCAGTGACATTTGGATCGCCGATGGACAGAAACATGGACTTCAATGCTGTTTCAAATTATCGGGAATATCTATTATGTACTGCATAAAATCTAGTCCAATGTCGAGGGTAGAAATTGATAATGTAGTCATGCAAATATCTAGCATAAATTTAATTCGCTTTTAGCTTCTTGTTTTGTTAACTATTTATATTATTGAATTAAGTTATTATACTGTTGAAAACATATCTATTTACTCTTTTGCTAAGTAAGAGTACACATAGGTATCCGAGGCCAACAATCTATATCTATACAAATAAATAAAATTGAAGTCTGTTTTTAATGTTAAAATAACAGCTTTTTATCTAATGCATATGAAAGTATATAAGGTACGTATACGAAAACATCAATTTTTAAAATTTTTGTCTGTCTGTCTGTCTGTTTGTTCCGGCTAATCTCCGAAACGGCTGAACCGATTTTGACGGGACTTTCAGTGGCAGATAGCTAATGTTATAAGGAGTAACTTAGGCTACTTGGATTTTAGAAAAAGAATAGGGTTCCGCGGAGCCAAACACTTTTTAGTTAAAATCTACGCGGACGAAGTCGCAGGTAACAGCTAGTATATAAATAAACCTACTTTTACTTGTAGTTATGTTGCCCGTATGTATCTACATATTAATGAATTATCACCCATACAAGACTAACTAATACTAGCGATCGCCAAGTGGTCGAAATTCGACCATAATTGATTTAAATTTTAAGTTTAATAGTTATTAAGGTTTTATTGTCTAGAATTAAAACCCTTATAATCACAATTCATTTAGATTTCGCTAAGGCTATTCAGGTTAATTTACCTATCTGTTTCAAACAAATTATTATTTACCTACTCTTTAACTGACGATATTCCTAAGCTTGCTACCTACTTTGTTTTCTTTTATTCTTTATTACGTATAAATACGTAAATAGTATAATATTATCATTCCAATCCACTCAAAGGTTGCCTGTAAGATATTGCTGATATATGAATGTACTGTTTTTTTTTAAATTATTATATACTACTCAAAACAAAATAAGGGCCATTAAGATTTTTTGCTGTACCATGAAAACAAAGACATTAAATTGTTTAACTTATGTAACTACAAAATAGTGTTATTGGTTATAATATAGGCTAACAATTGTTTAAAATAATGATCATGAATTGTTTTTTTAAGTTCATAATCAAATTGGCCATTTTGAATGAAAAACATGAACAAAAGAAATCACCGGAAAAGACAAAATACTGTTCTTGTCACTTTTGTTTCTTCTTTTTAGTAACGAGTATGTCCTCCTCTCGTACCAATACACTCCTGAAGCCTCGTATGCATACTCTGGATCAAATTCGTCACGTTTTCATCTGGAATCTCCTCCCAGGCACGTTTTAAAGCGTCAATCAGCTGCTGTTGGTTGTAGACCCCTTGCTAATTCTCTCTAACCCTTCGTTTCAATTGGTCCCACAATTGCTCGATTGGATTTAAATCCGGACTGTTAGCTGGCCATGGTAATACCTCAATATGAGACCCTTCTAGGACAGTTTGGGTCGATCGAGCTGTGTGTGCACGGGCATTGTCTTGCATCAGGATGAATCCAGGCCCCACTCGCTGTGCAAATGGGATCACTTGAGGCCTGACGTCCTCGATGTAACGTTCTGCAGTTACGGTACCCGCATTTAAAATGGTGAGCTCGGTTTTACAGTGTAAACTAATCTCACCCCAAACCATTACGTTGGGACCACCGAAACGGTCAACTTCGTGGATGCAGGACTCCGAAAACCGCTCGCCGCGTTGTCTCCATAGCCTAACACAACAATCATCATTAAAAAAATGTACTTTGCACTCGTCTGTAAAAAGCACCTTGCCCTACTGATTAATCCCCCAGTTCAAATACTGACGGGAGAATCTTAAACGGTTTGCACGTTGAACCCTGGTCAGAGGAATTCGAACAACTCGTCGTCTTGACATTTGCTGATCTTCGTGCAATCGATTACGTATAGTTTGATCACTGACACGGGTTCCCGTTGTCAGCCGTAGGTGGTGTTGTAACTTACGTGCCGTTACTGTACGATCACGACGAGCACTTAGTTGGACGTACCGTTCCTCGGGCGCCGTTGTTACACGAACTCTACCTGAACCGGGTCTCCTGGCAACATTGCCGGTCTCTTGGAAGCGATTCCATACATTTTGGACAGCTCTTCCAGAAAAACCCAACTGCAAACCCACGCAACGCTGAGAACGTCCTTCTTGAATCATAGTTATGGCTCTGGTTGCTGTAATTGTATCCATGTGCCTTCGTACTGGTGGCATGATTAACGCGAGATGATAAATGAATCAATTTAAATTTAAAAAGTGAAAGGTTTTCCCTAAAATAACCAAAATAAGTTAAGAAGACAATCGAAGAAAAACATAAGAATAACGTGCAATTATTTTTTTTCTTACAATGATGGCCAATACTTTTCAAATTAGGAACACAAACACCAGCATAAAAGAGATCAGACACCAAAGAGTTCGTAATATCAATATAATGCTACTTATCAGTTACTTTCAGTTTACTAAAGTGCACTTAAATGTAAATAAACTAGTGGCCCTTGTTTTGTTTTGAGTAGTATATATTGATATATGTAACCATAGTTACGAAGAATAGTACTACATCAGCCGAACAATGTCGAAATACTACGAACGCGATTCGACTGCGTGTGTCAAATACATGGTTGTGTGCGTGTAGTGTTTTTTCATTAATTTAATGTATTTCTAATGCATATGTTATAAAAATATTAGGATATGCCACTCTTTCTCCATATAAACTTTAACTTTGTCGGCCTCGATGGCGTAGTGGTTAATGTAACTGACTGCCACGCCTGAGGTCACGGGTTCGATTCCCGCACAAGTCAAACATTTGTGTGCATGGACATGGATGTTTGTCTTGGTCTGGGTGTTTCTATGTATAATATGTATGTATTAACAAAAAAAAAGTATATATGTATGTTTATCCATTGTCTAGTACCCATAGTACAAGCTCTGCTTAGTTTGGGCTAGATGGTGTTGTGTGTATGTGGTAGAATGTTATTATTATATTATCTTATCTATTATCTAACTGTGCCGAATTTCATACTCCTCCGCACGCGCTATTTTCGTCAAAAGGGGTACAAAGTTTTTGCGTCACGTATTAATATATAGATAGAATTTATTAGTTAGGTCATAGACAACATTTTAGATTGTTATGAGTTTTTGTTTTATTATGAAGTCCGGTGTCAAAGTCATATTATTTTACAGAAATATTACTTACTATAAAATAAATGATACCAACTATTGCCTTCTACAGATAAAATTTACATATACACCTACGTAAATGTAAGCTTATCTAGTTTGTAAGTAAATTTCTATTTATTCAATATTATCCCCTAAATGGCTTTATAACTCGATTACGAGGTAAATTAATTGTTAAATCTTGTAGGTCTACGCAAGACTCAGGTGCATAATAATATCATATTGACTTTCGAGTGGAGTAGCGAGTTTAATCACGAAATAAATATGTATTTATGTAAGTATAAATTTACAATCACATGGGTAGTAATTATATTAGTTCTTTTTGTACCCAAGTTAATTCATTTCGTAATTTTATATTCATCAACTAGATAATTTAGTAAAAACAGCCAATAGCCAAAAGTACATTCACCTCGTTATGCCTTCAAAGTTTAAAATTCAGTCAAACCCCTTTTAAAATTTCTGCCTTGTTTACCACTATTACGAACGAAGCAGCGTTAGCCTAGTGGGAGACCGCTGGACTGCTACACAGAGGTTTCGAGTTCGATCCCAGGGTGTCTTTTCGAAGTTATGTGCGTATTAAAATAGTTAATTATCGCTCGCTTTAACGGTGAAGGAAAATATCATGAGAAAACCTGCATGTCTAAGAGTTCTACATAATGTTCTCTAAGATATGTGAAATCTGCCAACCCGCACTGGGCCAGCGTGGTGGACTATGGCCTAATCCTTCTCATATTGAGAAGAGGCCTCTTCGGGCCTCTCCACTGCTGGCAGTGGAACAGTTTAATACAGGGTTGATATTATTATATTTCGAACAACCCACACACGCACGCATTCATAGAATTATCTACAATAATATGTATTGATCTAAAATCATTTAAATCTTTCTATGTCTGTATGTGTGTGTCCGTTTTAGTCCGTTGTATGTACTGACCATCTGATACTTCGATTTAATTTAATATTATTTGTGCTGTTGGGCATCTAACGAGCTTAGAAACCTGAAGCACTCGTGGATACTTTATTTTTTAGAGTACGGACGCTTGTTTAGTCTTATAGCCTTTTACGTTAATTGATGCTTTTCTTATATTATGGATAAATCGGGCGATTGAATAATTACCAGAATGCTAGTCCAGAAGACTTCTAAGGAACCAAAGAGTGATATATCGGAGTCTATGTATGTAAGATATGTCGTCGCTGTGTTAGCTGCTTGGGCTGCGGAAGCAGGTATTTATCATCATATTAAAATTAGAAAAAGGTACTTGAAATATTTTTCTCACCTAGTAAACACACATGCAAAGATCTACTCACTATTTCATTAACTATGGAATATGGTCCATTAAATAGTTAATATGTTATCTTCCATTAGGGAAGATATTATCCATAACGCTATACTATCTACCTTGACTTTTTATTTTTCAAAAGAAGGCTACTGCCGTACTGAGAGTAATTGCTGTATCGCGGGGTCTTTACAAACATCAAACAACGGATACAAAGAATGCGGCGAATCCGCACCGACGAAGAAGTACAGCCTACATTTAACAGATGGCGATACAATTGCACTTCACATGACGTCATACTATTCTGCATCGCACAAGTGGAGTTTACACAGCGACTAAGTATATTTATATACAAGCTCCCAACATCAACCGTCGGGCCGCAGCCCATCAGGCACTATCAATCAGCCTGGTTGGAGGATCCTCCCTTTGTGTTAGAGGGACATCACACCATGTACCTCCACAAAGAATACCTGGGTATTCTGTGTGTCCGTTGTTTGAGACACAAAGTTTTGTCCAGTGTGGGATTCGAACCTACAACACTCGGTGTAGTGACAGTGGCGAGGCGACCACTTAAACCATTACGCCATCCATGCAGTCAATGTCAATCAGTATAATATATACATACGTGTATATAATCAAAAACTATGCTGTAGCAAGTAAAATAAAAGAATCTGTGGATGGGATAGGCTATTTTTAACGAGTATGTAATTAGTTTGCAGGATTAGGCACCGTCTCAGTTTTGCATGTAGGATTTTTCAAACTGACTAGTTTTAACAATAATTAAGTATCAACCTTTTTTTAGTATCGTATCCCTTTGATTTAATAAAGACAAGGCTCCAGGTCCAAAATGAAATTGCATCTGCTAAACATGGATTTAAGGTAATCTGAGTAACACCAGTCTATTGTTATTAATATTTACAGTTATAGTACATATTTAATATACCTATACATATTTATATTGGCATGTTCCTGCAAGAAATTAAACACCTATAAAAAGGATTGGAACCAGAATGCAGCGGATATAAAGATCGCGAGTGTCCGTCGAAACATCGCAATTAAATCTGATATCATAGTATTAATATGTTTCTCGCGACAACACACCCAGGCATTCTGCCATCAGTATCCTATATCCCAGTCACGTTTTCAAATCATCGTTTTCTATTTTACTGCACAAGGGGTCTTTCAAACAACAAACCCAAAATAAACGCAGACTCGGACAAACTATTCGTGGATAACTCACAAATGTTTGAAACAAACATTTTTGGACTCAGGAAGGCATAGTGGCGAGGTGTCTGCCTAAATCATTGCATCCTAACTAATATTATAAATACGAATGTAAGTTTGTTTGTTACGCTTTCACGTCTTAGCTACTAGACCAATCATCCTGAAATTTCGCATATACGTTGTGAGTGGTACAGAATAGGTCACAGGGTACCTTTCACCCAGAAAAATACTGTTTCTGAGCAATGCTGTAGGCAAGCTAGTGAGATATAAATGTACAAAAGCTGTGAGTTTATCACAATGAGCTTTGTTCTTCAGATGGAAAACCGTGGCATGGTCAGTACAGCGCTATATATAGCTCGTCACGAAGGAGTGCACAAGTTATGGTGTGGCATGATAACCATGTGGCAGCGTCACCTTCTCTACTCTGGATGTCGTGTCGTAATCTACGAGCGTTTACGAAACTTGTGCAGAGATGAAGCAGGCAATGTTACGATAATAGCATCAGCTGTTTGTAAGGCATTTTACGTGTTACAGTGGTTAGATCCTTATAATGTAAATTTGTTTTTGACCTGTCATGTATTAGAATGCCAGACATAATTAAAAACATGTTGATTCTAGCCGCCAGTGTGCCGCTGCGACTCAATGGGTTAAATAACCATGGCTCTAAGTAGGTTGCTTCCGGTCAATAGACGTATAGTAGTGTATTATAATATATTCGTGCAAAGGTTAGATACTCAAAGTATGGCGCAACTGTGATTACTAAACAAACTGTTACAGACTACAATGTACAAAAAGATGAGCAACTCTATTAACGCTCGAAATTGTATTTCAGATACAGATTCTTAAAAATGGAAAGCTATAAAATATATTAAGTGTAAACCTAGATTAATTAAATCTACTTCCCGCAGTTTCGTTCCCATAAATCCCACAGAAACTCATACGGCGATAAAAAATATCCTGTTGTTAAATCCTAATATTGTAAGGATCTGTACACTGATTAGTCCTACAGGTGGCATTACTGCTGGTGCGTTGGCTCAAACGATAGCCTCGCCCACCGACCTCGTCAAAATACAAATGCAATGCGAAGGCCGAAGGATAATGCAAGGCAAGAAACCGCGGTTCAAGGGTAGTCTTGGAGCTTATAAAATGATTTATAAAGAAAGCGGCGTGTTGGGCTTTTGGAGAGGTAAGTTTTTTGTAATTATTAGGTTTTTGGATAGGTAAGTTTTTTGTAATTATTAGGTTTAGCCAACCAACCAACCAAAGCAACCAACGATCGGTCTGACTTGGCACAAAATAGGAAGGATCAGCGTACTTTAATGTCGCAGGCTAAGATCTATATTGGGTCGCTGAGCCAGCGAAGTAAGTTAGTAAGGCATAGCCAACCGGTTAACATTGATTTGTCGAAAAAGTCAAAGGAAATAGAAGAATTTGTCTAGAAATACTAAAGTCTAAAACACAAGTAAGCGCAATCTACGCAGAGCCCCTGAGTTTTATTTAATTTCTCTAGTGGATTTTATTTAATAAAGTTTTGACACAATAGGCTCCTTGCGGTAGACATTAGATATGAGGTCATCAAGCCATCCTTGCATTTTATATCAGTATCTTAGCTTATTTTTTCAAATGTACCTATTGTGGTCGGTTTTCTAGACTAAGCGGATTTGGTTGAATATCAGTTTTTCTACGGAGCGATTGTTATTTAACGTACGCAACCCAAAACGACAACGATATTCTAACATTAGACCAAACGGACAGATTCGTTGTAACAATCTTCTTTTTATGTATTAAAATTGAGCTCACGTATGTTGGTGTCGTATTGATGCATATTATTTGAAACTTTGGTTCATGGTAGGGTTAAATCTTTGCTACCTTGGTTGTAACAAAAGGCTATGTATTGTAAGATATAGAAACGTACGAATAATAAGTCTCCCATCATCAGGCAGACCTTTAACAGTCTCTTGATGTCCTAAAGTGCCCACGGGAACGGGCTTTTAAAATATCAGGCTGAGCTACAGTGATGCAAGGCCGGGTTTATCTAATCCTAACTAATATTATAAATGCGAATGTGAGTTTTGTATGACGATTCTACGCCTTAACTACTCAGCCGATCATCGTGAAATTTTGCATATACTATTACTAATCTAACCTAACCTACCAGCAAAACCGTGGGCAAAATCTTGTATTATATAAATCATTCTAGGTGTGATCCCAAATGCGCAACGTGCCGCTCTAACCACTGTGGGTACCATAGCCGGCTACGACTACAGCAAGCGATTCTTCAAGAAAACGTTCCATATGCCAGAAGGCGTGGTTCTACATACGTGTTCAGCATTCATATCCGGCTTTATATCCGCAGTCTTGGGTACTCCCACAGATGTTATCAAAACTCGGCTGATGCATCAGCCGATAGGAAAAGACGGAAAGTACGTAATGTTGTTTAATTATGTTTTGATTTAGTCGCCCTAAATCAACTACGGACCTACAATACAATATACTTTAATAGTTAATGTAATCCTATTAAAAGTAACTATATCGTATTTTATTCCTATGTAAGAATAAATCGTATTCTACCCAGCTCACTAGCATTTGTATGGACAGTTTTGATCAGTAAATTCAAGAAATTTGTACATCATTTGCGGCATTGATTTGCGGTATAACCAGAGCACCTTTATTTTATTTTTCAATTTTTGTATCTAGTTTTAATGCAAATAAATACACTGATTGATTGATTGGCCAAATCTCTAGTTTTGGAAGGCTATAAAGGTATGAACAGTCTATAGAACAAACTAAAATACATCTACAAATTTTTGTTTGTCCTATAGACAGTGCTGTGCGTGAACACATTTTTTTTTTTTTCTTTTTCAGGGGCCAGATTTACAAAGGCTACTTAGATTGTGTCCGGCAGACCTTAAAGAACGAAGGTCTATTTTCTTTGTATAAAGGTTTTTTACCGGTTTGGATGAGACTGGGCCCCTGGAGCCTCGTCAACTGGCTCGTATTTGAGAATATTATGCGCTCTATTGGCGGCAGAGCGTTTTAACAAGCTACACGAGAGCGTTGTAATGACGGAATAGTAGACATATTTATAATAATTATATTATAATATATTAGCGGTTTATTTCGCTATAATGATTTGGTCCAATGCTCTAACCTAAATACCTGCCTATTAATTCGTTCTTAATTTATATTTAAAGTGAAATCGCGCCCAAAATTATATTGTGCAACGGTTTTTATCTATAATAGATAAGCAGATGTTTTGTTTTTAGGATTCACCTTGTCGTATGTATATAAGAAATCAATCATTTCATATCCAAGTTGCTTTTACTTATTGTTAATATTGTAAAATAGAAATAAGCTAAGGAAAGAATGTAAGCTACCTCAACAGAGCAAGAAATAAAATAAATGTTATGGATGGGTGTAAAGACGTGTAAAGAGAAAATAAACATTAAGTATTTCATTTCAACAAGAAAATAATTAAATTTACTTTGTTCTAAGTAATTAATTAATATTGACAAATATTGGCATACACACCTTGATCTAAATAATGTGTGTAACTTTAAAAGGATATTTTGACCTTAAGGTATTAAAAAGTATATTATAAAAAGTATATAAAATAAAAGTATATTGGATGTTATATCGCAACATATTGTTATGTGGATTTAAGTCATATTTTGAATATTTTCAGGACAAAGACTTATAATAGCTATTTATAATATTAGTTATATGACCTTACGACGGTGCCAAATTGTAAATTCAAAATTGCCTATTTTACACGCCTCCTGGTAATCTATAATGTAATAAAATAACCTAATTACCTAGGTATTGTATGATAACTATAGTATTGTAAATATAGCTAATGGTTTGTGTTTTGTAATAATAATTATACAATTTGTAAAGTTATTATTTAATAAATTATTTATAAAAATATGGGCCTCATTTTTTCTAAAATCCTCTTTCTTTTTTCGCCGCTTTTCATTTTAAAATAAACTGGAGCGGACTAATGCTCATAATAAAAAATGTTCAAAATAGAGTACCGAACTACCGATCCAATCTCAGGTCTAAATAAAATAAAAGTCAAATGTGAATATAAATAGCTTTTTAATTAACATTTGATGTTTATTAGACGAGATCCGATCTCTTTTTTGAACAAATTTTATAACTAGAATTGGTCTTCAGGCACAGTATACAAGATCATTATTTAAAAACTTGCGGAAGCTTTCATATTTTTATTCAGTTTAACCTGCTTTCATTAGGTAGTACATCATTGCGACACATAAAAATGTATCGAAAGGCATCATACGTGTCAAGAATTCAAGATGCGTCAAGCTTTGCCTCGGCTTTGTAGTACACGAAGTAGGTACTGTTGACCTAGGCCCTAGGCTGTATAGGTAGGTACTATAAAAGTAATCAGGCCTGCAAAATATAAATATTCAATAGTGAAGATTTCTAGACTGAAATTCCATTTGCTCAAAGTCGGTATCACGTGGTTGATACTCCTGCAAGCGGTCATAGGCGGTAATCGGTTACCATTCGGCGGGACAAGTGCTTATTGAATTAAAAAAACTTCGATCTAAAGGTTATTTGATTTTACATTTTCCTTTACCTACATTATCTTCGACCACAGACATATATAAAAAGTCTCATAAGTCTGTAATCTTCGACAAGAATTCGATCTGAAACTTTTTGCAGTATCAGATCATAGATTACTTTCTTAGAGTTTTATTTCATAATTGATTGTCATTATTCTTCTTTCTGAATTTATTTTGAAGGAAATAATATTACTCAACAAATATTACGTGAGTATGTAAAGATTATTATGGAATGGCTAGAATACATAATATATTTTTAGCCTGAATTTTTTTTTATCTTATGTGTGATGATTGATGATGAATCGACATAATTATATAATGATTAGAATAAGTAAATATTAATTCTTGTATTTTGTGTTGGATTTGATTGCATGACTAGTAGTGAGACGGCTGTGCATTGCGTGTAAAACTAGGGTTAACCTATTAAAGCCAAATATTTGAGTACGCCACGATCGTGGCGGTAAGTCCCGTTTGTGAGAAGTGGCTGGAGAGACGGCATGGCTTCACCTTCCGGCTGACATAGGTAATGACTGGCCACGGTTGTTTTGGCCAGTTCCTGTGTCGCATAGGTCGACAGGAGACGCCCGGATGTCATCACTGCGGCGACTGCCGCGATGTTGTTATGGACACAGCGCTGTACACTTTGGTAGAATGCCCCGCCTGGGCACCGCAGCGCCGTGAGTTGATCGCGGCCGTCGGGCTGGTTGCCCTCTCACTCCCGGCCGTGGTCCAGTCTATGGTCCGGAGTGAGAGATTGTGGAACGCCGTCGCCTCCTACTGTGAGGAAGTAATTTCCATCAAGCAGGCGGCGGAGCGGGAGAGGGAGCGCTTAAACCCTCTCTCCAACCGCAGAACCGGGCGTCGAAGGGCGCGAGATGACCTCCAGCCACTCCTTGGGGGTGGTGGGCTGCGTGGGCCTGCTCGCCACTCGATCAGCACCATGTCAGAGAGGCGGCGTGCGTGTTGCCACGTGCGCCTCTGTCGAGTCTTTGTCCCCTGCAGGGGGAGGGTGGAGGAAGTATTTTTGCCTGCCGTTTCACACGGGCGGGGGGCCGAAACCACGGCGGGGTCGCCGTCTATAGTTATGTCGAGGAACACCGTGGTAGGTTTAGTCGGTATTACCGGGGTATCTTTTCCCTGGTGAGCCCGACTTAACCTCTCCGTCGCGTCGCTCCACGGAGAGGTGGGCGTCAAAGCAGTACCTACAGCCCGCTTTGCGATATTTTCCGGTAAAATTGCAAAGTTGTATTTTATTCCAACATAATAATTAATAATATGTAATTAAACGAAAGATCTGTGCTGTGTAACTACTACTATTTCTAGAAAATTTGTGTTTTAAAACATGCTAAATTCCAAGATATCATTATAGCGTTACCTACTTATTTATTACTACACCATTGAACTATAATATATGTTATGTTACTATATTAGATATTATATTATAGTAGTTCAATTAATATTATCTATTATACTGTAAGTACCTACCTACTATCTATTCATGTTATAAGTAGTTTTATACTAGCAGTATGTTGTATGTTCTTAAAAGTTAAATGATAGGTAGTTGTAGATTCCCAAATCTCTTCAAGTATTTACATTTCTGAATTTATTTGCATTTGCAAAGTGCACATGACGCAAAATTACATAAATGTACGTAGCCTCAAAGATATCTATACATATAATAAAATCGTAGGAAAGTCAAAACTGTACATTGAATATTTTTTAAAAAGAATACTTTGGGCGTGATCTACAATCGATATCGAAGTCAAAAATATAGTTTTTAGAATTTTTGTCTGTTTGTCTGTATGTTTTCCGGTTCCGGTGATCGTATAGTGAATACATACGTTAACGTCCTCCGCAAATAATAAATTATAACAGTGCAAATAGTGAAGTTTAAAGGTCTCTCGCCACGGAAGTCGCTAGATTAGTCAGTGAAGAAGACAATTAGAAAGTGAAAACAGTGCAAAACACATTCGTTTGTCGTAAAACTACAATAATTCCTGTTCAACGACTTAATCTAAAAGTGCAATTCACACCAATCAGCAGTGCGACCAACATAACCAACAAAGTGTCAAGTGCCAAGAGACAATCAACGTCAACGTCAACAAACAAACTAGGGTTGCCAGTAATAAACCTGGATTGCCATAAACAAACTAGTGTTGCAAATAATAAACTTGTATTGCCATAATCAAACTAGTGTTGGCATAACAAAAAATGGAAAAAAGTATGAAGATATTGTTGTCAAAACTAGACGAGAAACTAAACGAACAAACAAAAATAATCACTGAATCAGTGACAAAATGCGTTATGGAAGCGTTAGACGAAAAACTAAAATCAATAACGGAAGAAAATACTCAACTAAAAGCCAAAATATCTACACTTGAGCAGAAAATTAGTGTACTACATAAGGAGAAACGGAAATTTAATCTAGTGTTCTTTGGAATAGAAGAGACAGGAAAATCAGAAGCAGAGTTGGTAGATCACATAAAGGAAACCGTAACAGAAACAGGAACACACCTCGATAGCAAAGAAATCAGTAATATATATAGAATCGGCAAGAATAATACCAACAAAAATCGGCCTGTTGTAGTGTCCATCACATCCATGTAGAAGAAACACAGCATATTGAAAAACAAGAGTAGTTTCCCGCCAGGAATATACGTGAAAGAAGATTTCCCTAAAGAAGTTCTTGAAAAGCGGAAGGAGTTACAAATCCAAGTGGTAGAAGAAAAGAAGAAGGGAAACGAAGCTTTCCTTAAATATGATAAAGTAATAGTGAAGAAACCAACAGATAAATCAAGAGACAAGAGGAAGAGGGAGGAGTCAGGCTCGCCAAACTCGTCAAATCAGAAAAAAGTAAACACAAAACTCATCCCAACACCGGGAAAAACCAAGGCAACTACAAAACCCAATATCCTCAATTATGTTGAACGAGGAAGATCAGTTTCACTGTCTGAGACCCCAAAAAACTTGTGAAGACCACCGGCACCCGAAATCAAACCAAAACACATACCTCAACTTTATCCAAACAAACATTAAAAAAAAACACCCCAAGCCGGGTGGTCACCGAGGGGGAAGTTGACCATCACCCTCCAACAAATCTGACAAAGAAAACAAAAAAAGGGAAGCAGGAACAAAATGTTTGTTGTCTATATTTATGTACACTGAACACACGAACCTTGAGAACACCTGAAAGTTTGCATGAGCTAGAGCTAGCTACCGAGAAGATTAAATGGGACATCTTGGGCATAAGCGAGATGCGAAGAATAGGGGAAGGAATAGAGGAGAGAAGCCACTATATTATGTACTACAAAGGCGAAGTTGCTGGACAAAGAGGAGTAGGCTTTCTGATAAAGTCAGAACTCAAAAGCCAGATCATCGGGTTTGAAGGCATATCGGATCGGATAGCAGCAATTCATATAAACATACCAGAATATAAAAAACATTGGACTACCATTCAAGTTTACTCACCGACAGAACAAGCTACCAAAACAGATATAGAGAAGTTTTACAACAATCTTAGCGAAGTTACAGAAAAATACTCTGAAAATAATGTAGTAGTCATGGGAGACTTCAATGCTCAGGTAGGAGCACAAAGAGCTGGAGAAGAGCATATAATAAATAGGGAAATTCGGAAGCGCCAAAAGAAGCAAAAATGGTGCAAAACTAGTAGTTTCTGCTAGAACATAACTTAATGCTGCTCAACTCCATATTCCGCAAAAAACCCAAAACCAAATGGACTTGGATATCTCCAGACGGAAAGGTTAGAAATGAGATAGACTACATAACGACAAACAAACTAAAGTTATTCAGTGACACGAGCATAATACAAAACCTAGAACTTTAATTCTAACCATCGGATGATACGTTGCTGTATAATTGGACGTGGCCCATAAAAACCAAGGCCAAAAGTAATCCAAACTAACTACCTACAAATGTTTAGTAACAAGAAGGTCCCAAACGACTCCACAGAAGACCTGATGGAAGTTGTTACATCGAATAAGAATTTGAAAGAAAAATATGTCAGAGTAGAAAGCAAGCTTAAGGAACAGATAAGAACACTAGCACATAAAAGCAAAGAAACGTATCTAAGCCAGGAAACTCTAAATCTAATTAAAGATAGAAGGAATCTAATATCAAGAAAGGATAGGAAGGAAAATTATAAAGAAATCTCGAGCCTCAGCAAACGAATTCGGGAAAATATGAGAAGAGACAGTAAAAAAAAAGAACCAAAACCCTAGAGAAATACATTACCAAAACGGGAAGCACTCGAAAGGCTCTCAAGGAACTTCGTGCAAAGGGTAAAGAATGGATACCAAAGTTAAGAGATAAAGATTGGCCAACTACTACACGCAGTTCAATCCTAAACATAGCAACGGACTACTATCGCTTGTTATACTCAAAGCTGCCGAACATAGCGTCACCAGATGAAGGACTGAGACCGGATAACATGACAGGAGATATCGGAGAGGTACCAGAAATACTACAATCGGAAATAGAAAAGGCTATAAAAAGTCAAAAGATGGAAAAATCCCCTGGTCCAGATAGAATTCCAAATGAGCTAATGCGAGGAACAGTTGAAGAATTAAGTCCAATACTAACAAAGGTCTTCAATGAGATACTATTTACCGGCAACATCCCAAGCCAATGGGCAGAATCACATATTATACTCCTATACAAGAAAGGCTCAAAGGATGATATTGGAAATTACAGACCCATATCCCTCATCTCAAATGTATACAAAGTTTTTGCGAAAGTCATTCTAAACAGAATATCAAACAGGCTTGACGAAAATCAACCAGTGGAACAGGCAGGGTTTAGGAAAAATTTAAACACCATCAAACAGCTCTTACAGAAATACAATGAATACAATAAACCCATCTACCTAGCCTTCATAGATTATTCCAAAGCCTTCGACAGCCTCAAACATGAATTCGTATGGCAAAGTCTTATGGAGCAGGGGGTCCAAAACGCTTATGTAAACATCATTAGAAACATTTACAGCGAAAGTAAAGCTAGCATCAAGTTGGAATCGGTAGGGGATACTTTCCCAATCGACAGGGGAGTCAGGCAAGGTGATCCACTCTCACCAAAGCTATTCGCAGCAGTACTGGAGCAAATGTTTAGGAGATTAGAATGGGATCATCTAGGACTAAACATAAACGGATCGCGACTGAACCATCTATGATTCGCTGATGACCTGGTTATATTGGAGGAGAACCCAAGAGTACTGGAATCCATGATACAAACCCTAGCGGACAGAAGCCGAGAAGTAGGTCTGGAGATGAACTCGAGTAAGACAAAAATGATGACAAACTCAGTAGCTGCAGATATAACCATCAATGGACAAAAACTCGAATATGTAATGGAATATGTGTACCTGGGCCAGATTATATCACCAAGCGATCAAATGTCCAAAGAAATTGATAAAAGAATTGCCACTAGGTGGAAAAAATATTGGGCGTTGAAAGAAATTATGAAAAGTAAGGAACTAGGCATTAAGATCAAGAAAAAGACATTTGATACCTGCATTCTCCCCTGCATCACATATGGCTGCGAAACCTGGGCTCTGACAAAAAATCATAGGGACAAACTTGCAAAATGTCAGAGAGCTATGGAAAGAAGAACTAGGGCTAAAGCTAAAAGACAAAGTCAGGAATATAGACATCAGGTATAAAACAAAGCTAACAGACATCCTATCACGTATCGACCAACTAAAATGGAGATGGACTGGGCACCTGCTCCGTTGTAAGCATGAAAAATGGAGTACACAGGTGACTGTCTGGTACCCAAGAGATGGGTCAAGGAGCCGAGGTCGCAAAGTGAGAAGATGGGAGGATGAGCTAAAATTGACTTTAGGTCCCCTTTGGCAAAGAGTGGCGGCAGATAGACAACAGTGGAAGGCGTTGGAGGAGGCCTATTCCGTAAGGCACACCGAGCGAAGAGACATATTTTGAATATAAATACTAAATCAAATTTAAATCAAAAAGTATTGAGTTTCGGAATAAAGGCTTTATTATTATTATTATGTCCGGGCTAAACTCAAAAAGTACTTATGGGTTTACTTCAAATTTTGCATGAATATTACTAACAGGTCGGGTCAAGATATAGGCGACATATTATCACGCTATCACCTACGGTGGAGGAGCTGTGAATCTTTATTTTTCTTACGCATTCTGTGACAGCGCGTAATCTAACGACGCATATTTAAATGTTGGTTTTGAGTAAGCCATGCTATTATCTAGCTTTACACTATAAAAACTACGCCATTTAAGTAACTTGGGCAGAGAAATATAGTTGGGTTCCGCGGCGACAAACACTTTTTAGTTTTTTTTAAATCTACGCGGACGAAGTCGCAGGTAACAGCTAGTATGAAATAAAATAAACAATTTAATTTTATAATGGATATGTTTCTGTTTTAGAAGATATTATATAACTGAAATAATTAATATACCTACTTGTATGACTATTCCGGTTTTTAATATTCTACCTACTTACTGTTTTGCAATAACTAGTCAATAATCGCAAGTTGAAGGGAGACGGAGCTATTGTGTTGACTGAGGTGCGGTGCGTGCCACGCTCGAGCAATGTCCTGCTTGGGCGGTGCAGCGCCGTGAACTCATTGAGGTTATGGGTTATGGGTGAAGATCTCTCACTGCCGGCCGTGATCAAAGCCATGGTCGACAGCGAGAGGAAGTGGGCAGCGGTCGCGTCCTTCGCCTTCTGCGAGGACGTCATCTCGCAGAAGGAGGCAGAGGAGCGAATAAGTGAAGAAAGTATCCTTGCCGATCCGAGCCGTCGCCGGCGAACCGGGCGGCGCAGGCGCGCTTTCGCGCGCCTAATGCCGCCATAATGAAGGCCGCGGGCGGGAGAAGGGATCTCCCGCCCGCCAGTCATTGAGTCGGTTCGACGCCCTATGTAGGGCCGGGGCGTCGCGCGTTGCCGAGGAGTTGTAGACTGCTAGGGCGCTGAGGTAGTATCTTTTGCCAGCGGCCGAGCCACTATACAAGGCAGCGAGCGTGCACACCGTGGGGTTTTGGTCCGTAGGCCTGAAGTACGGGAGAGCCGGACATAACCCTCTCACCTCCCCTTGTGGCGAAAGGGTACGCATCAGGCGCATTTCCCCAAGTAAAAAAAAAAGATGCGGCGCGTGCACCGCAGTTGAGTGTAAATATTGTCCTGAATTGCTGTTCGAATGTTCTAGTAGTAACAAAATAGTATTATACTTAGTTCAATGTACTACACTGACTTATTAAATATTTACTAACATAATAATAATAATGTTTATTTTAGTTAAGTTACACATATATTAACATTTACTGTGACAGCCACACTAGGTACAGCCTGTGTCGTGGCCATCAAACTATAGCTAGAACTTAACTTTTACAAATAACTAATATGCATGAATAAATATATGTAAGAGTGGTGTGAGTGAGTGAATGTTTGGGTTAGTTATGGTGAGTATGTATGATAGTGTGTGAGGTATGGTGTGTGTGTGTGTGTACATTTTTTAAACCTTTTGGCAAACGTAGTCTTGCATTTTGTGATGGGAATCTTGAAAACTCTTGCACTTAACATATGTCTAGAGTTGGCTGTGAATGAAAAATGAGCAATACGCTGATAAACAGAATTGAAGAAAAGCCCAAAACAGATATAACGAACTGGCTCATAACGAGGTACATCGTGGCCGTGCTCGGAGTCTGGTGTGCTGAGTTTGGTAAATATACTAACAAGTAGAATATACTGATACATATTACTATTATGTGAAAGAGCCCAACGTTCCAAATTATTTGGTGACAAACTTACAGCCAATTGGCATAAGACTAGTAAAGCTGATGTTAAGTGTCGCCCTGTGAGTATTATACCCTAATTAAAAATTGCGAAAATGAGTTTGTTTGTTTCACTTTCACGCCTTAACTACTTAACCGATTATCATCATAAAATTTCATACACGTTGTCAGGGGAACATAAAAGGACGAAACGATACCTTTTTATCCAGAAAAACGTACGTTACTGTTCTCGAGGGATAACATTTTATTTACATAATCTACCTTATACAGAGCTAAACCGATGGCAAAATCTAGCTTTATTACAAAATCCTAATATTTGTTTGCAGCGACATACCCTTTAGATTTGGCAAAGACCAGACTACAAATACAAAATGAAGTGAAGGCGGCTACCAAACTGGGTGTAAATCAGGTAACTATACAGTGAATTAGCTTTAAACACTATATACATATAGTGTATATATTACATAATATATTATCTTAGTAATATGTATAAAATCACACGGATGGCGCATTAATTTTAGACGTTGCCCTAGTAATAGCTGAATATATCCAAACTAACACTTTTGCTACCGATTATACCTTTTCTCATTTTGATAATAACGTGGGACGAGTTACAGAATGAAAATAGGTATAATTTATTTTAATTTTCTGCAAGTCGTCCGAAATTGGGCCGTAGGCATGTATGACGAGTTGACGAATTACTCGAATGTTGTTGACGCCCAAAGAACTCATTTTTTTGTGTTCTACAAGCAGTTGTTCTGTTTCTTAGTCCGGATATTTTAAGAATTAAAATAGGAAATAACACAAGTAATAGTATGCGAAAAGACTTCATTCATTTGATCCGCAGCCAAATTTCATCCACCCAAAGATCATCGACAATTCGAACAGCTCGCATCCTCAGTAGGTACTCAAGTGGATTGAGCTTTTATTTGAGGCCTCTGCGCAGATAGTAAAACCAGTTGTTCTATATCAACTGCAAGACGTCTTTCAAATGACTCCCAAATTGGATTTTGCTGGTGATTTCGGCGCCAATACCTTCGGAAACGAAATTGTCGCACTATGACAAGCCCGAATGCCCACTGATTGAACCAAACTGAGATCTCTTTTTCTCTCTTCTCTTCTTCTTCTCGACTGAAGAGACAAGTTGCTCCGTTTTGCAAGTTCCAAAATTTTAAGGCGATTCTAATAACATTTCCTCTGTCTAGTTGGAACATAAAGACTTATTCGCAACGGTATTTACCATTGCTAAGAATGAAGGACCACTGAAACTGTTTAGCGGCCTGATGCCAATGTGTCAACGTCACGTTCTCTACGCAGGGTCTCGGTTAATATTTTACGAGCGCTTACGAAAGTTGCTCACGGATGAAAAGGGACACATGGGACTACCAAGGACAGTTTTATGTAAGACCACGATTCTATTAGTTAATAACTATAATGATTATCTTGATATTGACTGTAATTCATCTATCAGTTTTCTTCGGAAGTAACTAAAACTAAATTATTAATAACGTCACATATTTCATCATAAATGTACATAGTTCAGCCGCAAATTACAGTTTCTTGGAACAAGTATCTTTGCCTTATTTGGTTGTAAAATTGGTACTACATTTGCTTCCAGACATTTGCTTTGTCTAAATAGGCCTTTACATGAATTAAACCATAGTTTAATTCATGTAAAGGCCTATTTAGACAAAGTCGCCTGAAACTAGTGCACTGTATAGTACACACTGTAATATTTCCTGTGCAGATCGCTTGTCTCGGTTAAGATAGGTAACCGTGACTGAAATCAGGTCTAAATATACCTATACAAAATGGATAATTTTAAAGTTTTGTATGAAATTGTAGGTGTTATTCCAAATATGCAGCGAGCTGCTCTAATCAACGTTGGCGATCTAGCCGCCTATGATTATGTCAAACGGTTCCTAAAGAAACATATCGAGACACAACAAGGAATACTACTTCACATAATGGCAGGATTTTCAGCTGGTCTAATAGCTGCCACTTTGAGCACCCCCACTGATGTCATCAAAACTCGTATAATGAATCAGTCTATAGTGCCATATGGAAAGTAAGTTTTAGTCTATTAGTCTTATTGAACGGCGCGACCGTTTGTAAGTATTAGGCTAGACGCGGCAAGCTGCAGTCATTGGATGGCCTGTTGTGAAATTGGCCGCGTATGGAACATCCACTGTGTTGGTCAATCAATTTTGCGCGCATTCGATTCCATCTATTGTGGCGTAAATTTAAAAGCATAGGCCCTGTATTTAATTCACTGGCCAATTTAAAGTAAGTAAGTACCTATATAGAAAGTAGGTACTTTGTGAATAACAATCAGATTCATGCGTCAATAAAAATCAATTCTTTTATCATTATATTTGCTTAACGTTACTCTACTTGTCTATCGCTTACCGAGAAAAATATAGTATTATAGTATAGTATGTAGTATAGTCGACCATTTATTTGCTTTATCACTTTAAACAAAAATTCCCATTAAAATTAAGATTCAATAAGACTCATTAATAATTAATGTTCATTATGTGATATTGCCGTATAAGACAATATGCACGTGACGCCAAAATGGACAAAATATTATTATTGGTAATATTTATTGCTCAAAAAACATACCTATACAATTATTTTTAAAATTTATCGTAATTTAATAGTAAAATTTAATCATCAAAAAGTGGCTTTTATGAAAATCCCTCGCAAATTTCCAAAACGCAACGCTATTGGTGGAACAAAACATGACGTCATATTACACTCGACGTCTTCTGTCAACAAGTTGTTTGTATGGTTTCTGGTGATTAATTATTATTGTATTGTTTCACGGTTGTTTCATATTAAGTTATTAGTTTTCTGTGATAAAGTATTAAATCCTTGTGAAGAAAGACTTAATATAATGACTGAATCCGGTTTTGTTAAAGCACAAGGTAAAAGTTTAGAAACGTGCCTATTCGATAGGGGGTAACGGTGGCGGTGGGAGGGTGGGGAGGGGGAAGGGTAACTGATCCCCACCCCCCCCTCCCGCCGGAGCCCTATAATTACCGAGAAAAATGGACTTTTGGAACGAAGTTCCTTACGGCAGGCTTGGAGGGGATAGGGATTTTGCTGCGCGACCGAACTGAAAAAAATGTGATAGTAAAACCGTAAGAAAAAATCCGTGGAAAAAGTGCGTGGAATAAAACCGTTAAATGAGACGTGCGCAGGCGCGACAGTCGCATACACAAGCGAGTAGTGTATAATACCTTTCTCTTTCTCCCTCTTTCGCTACATTAGCCGAAGGAACTTCGTTCCTACCTGGTGTCCCACGACACCACTTAATTTTATTATTTTTTAAATTTTATTAAATCATATATTGATAAATTACTCAAAAATCTATGATCAAGTCTATATTATACAATATCTTGGGAATGCATCGTCTCCGGCACTGCAGGATGTGCAGCCTCTTCGCCCTAGCGTAACAAACCACTGGCCCATGCACTCACCTAACCAGCCTCGGCCGCTTAGGCTCGCTTGTGCCTATGCTTTGTTACTGCGGGCGGAGGCTGCACCCCTTCCGTGCCTCCGGGCTCTAAAAAACTCTCTAAGGGTAGGGCAAAAAGTACCACGTGAAGTCGGGTCTGTCACAGATTTTAATATTTACCTTTATTGTATTTCCTTTTTCCGAATTTAGAGGATCATTTTTATTTTACAAAAATGTCAATTATTTTTTATTATTTCTCTTAATCACTTTCACCGAAATATTAAATAAAAATATGACTTTGGAATAAATATCTATAATAATAACTTTAATTTATAATAATTTTGACACTGAATTGCATCCTTCTACTTCCCTAAGTAGAAAGAAACATAATTCTGTGTAAATGACTTATTCATAAACTCAAAAACCGCAATATGAATTTCTTATTTTTTTTAAAAATGAGTGGTCTCCGGCAAGAAAAATTACTGCTTGTAGCTCAGAAAACTCTCTAGTTGATACTAGAGAGTTTTCTGAGCTACAAGCAGTAATTTTGATACGTTTGATAATTTTGATTCGTACGTGATCGTACTACCCTTAGATTCTGCCCAACGAATAGGCACGTTTCTAAACCCAACCCATAGTAATTTCTAATAAGTTAGGTACATGTTTTCATTTATAGGTAATACTCTTATGGATAAATGACATACCTATTTATCCATTATCTATTATATATATTTAGTGTTTAGTGTTTATCCATAAGAGTATTACTTATGAATGAATGAATATATCTTTACGAACTTTTCGTAAAATACGTTGTTTTCGTCGAGTTTTATAAACAAAACAAGTATGTGTTAACTAAGCAAAATGACTCTTATATTATGTATTTTATCACTATTTCAATGTCCTTACTTACGTTAAAATGATCTTCACAACAGTACAAAGTGCTCAAACACGATACATTGTCTCTTCTCATCGCCTTGCACCACTTTTTCCTAATACTTGCATCTTTGGGCATAAGGAAATATACTTTGTCAGGTGCAGTTTTTATGTTATTTTGGCACATAGGAACGACACAATATTTATAATAAGGTTCTCTGGGCTTTTCTATGGTAATAAGTTGATTTTATCACTCACTTTTTTTACTTTTAGTATCTTTGTGAACCAATCACTTCGTTGTTGACATCGAACGTGTGTAATCTGACGTCACAGAATAAGCGCGCCAAAATGGAGCGTTTAAGTCGTCCAAAAATGATAATGATTTTAATATATTTTTTTAGCCTAATTGTTTATATTTTGGATGTGTTATATTTATTTTTGGTAATGTTATAAATAGTAGAAACGTTTAAAAAAATTAAAAAAATACATGCATATTCCCTATTGGTTGACCGTAATCCAATCAATGCTTAGATTAAAAGTGTCTATTTTAACCTTTCTTATCAAAACAATAAATAATAATTTCTTCTAACACTATGTATATAAATGTCACTATATTACACGGTGGAGTGTTATCAAGTACTCAATAGTAGCACACGGTTGTGACGTATTATATTGTTTTAATTGTTATGTTATAATTGCATATTTACATTTGGTTATT
Organism: Catocala sponsa; assembly: GCA_963564715.1. Lineage (NCBI taxonomy): Eukaryota > Metazoa > Arthropoda > Insecta > Lepidoptera > Erebidae > Catocala > Catocala sponsa. The sequence continues at coordinate 10,613,182 of OY751333.1, forward strand.
TCTATAATTAATAATTATCATTGTTATTTGTTACTGTACTAATTTTACACCTTGAAATGTAATTAATGGATATTTAACTTTCCATTTGATACATTGATAAAAATATATAAATAAGGTAGGAGATTAACAAATATGCATTCTCGTTACAACTGTCAGTTAGAACGTTACTCTGCTGAAATATATACTGGTTGTGTAAAAAGTATTTCGGCGTTTCATTGTGCAAGAACCACGACTGCGTAATAGGAGTTTATATGTGAAAACCACAAAAATAATAAAAAATTAAACTCAACTTGTTACTTGTGATATGTGTGCGTTACCCCGCACAATAATGTCGAAAATAGTAATATAAATGTTATAGATAATTAGTTGCCCAGATTCTGTAATTGTTGCGCACATTTTTAAATTTGTTGCACGTATAGTTTTTCAGTTATTTCACAAAAACGTTTCCTGTGGGGTACCGTTAGTAACGTTACCGCAGCCAGACATTTTCTTTTTTAATGTATTATTATTATTTACATATTTCGTATTTGTTCTTTGTTCGGCTGCGAAGTTACTCGAGATCCTGCTGGAGTAACACTTGTGCGTTTGCTGGATCTCTGAAACGATTAAGCGGATTCTAATCATCTTTTGTCCATGACTTCGTTAAAATTAGTTATAATTAGTTGTCCAATAAAAAAAAAACAAAATAATGCACCGTGTAAAGATTATTTAATTACATATAAAAACGCTTCAATACGTCCAAACACTATGACTAAGAGCTGTAAAGCCTTACTTTAAACGTTATTTTGTAGCTTGTAACTGCCTTCAAATGTATATTAAGTTTCATTAGTATCCTGTAAGTAATTAACAAATTATGATGAAATTTAGTTCTCCACGTTCACGGTCACAATGCGCGCGGAATTATTTAGCCACCGATAACCCTATATGTGGATATATAAACTAAATTTTATATCAATAATTAGTTGGTTAGTTCAGTTTTATACCTGTAAAATTTCAGCGTAATACATACAAGAATTAACGAGATATTAAAATAAAAGTCATTAGGAAGTGTAAGACTGTGGTAACCTGACCATTTTTAGGTGGTTACAAAAAAGCGACCGCGTAGTACATTATGCTATCTTTTTAAATATGTAGGATAGTGTTACAAGTTTAGTACAAATGTGTACACAAGTATTAAAAAAACTACATGTTTCATAAGTAAATTTTATTTACGGGTAAAATAATCACTTCAGTAGAAATTTTAAAACATTTATTAAACTTAAAAAACAATGATTGATAAGAAATACAGATAGCAATTCTGCTTTTATGGCATTTTTTCATTATTTTTTAAATGAATGATTTTAGTTGGTACCCTGGGCTCCGAAGCGAAGGCTGAGGATGCAACTGGGATAAACGGTAGGATGATGATGATCTAAGTGAGTGTCATAACAAGGTAATTATGAACTCCTTAAAGCCCGAGCTACTTTATCCAAAGAGTTTGTGCAGATAAATACCTGGTAATAAGTAGGTACGCAGGTAGAGGTAGAATGTTTGCTTTTAAATAATAAGTATGTAAATTCAAATATTGTAGTTTAAGCCTTTAAAAATATTTAAATTTATAATAAAAATGTAGATACCTATTTACAATTTTAGATACCTACAAAATGTACTTACCTAAGTACTAATAATATTATTGCAACAATTTCCGTAAATACATTATGCAACCTTACCTTGTTCGTGAATTCATCAAACAACCCACACAATAATTATGGTCCTCAATAGAAGCACTCCACAATAATTACAACAGTAATTAGGTATACACATATTAAATAATTCTCAAGCACTTGATAAATATTTGCAAAAATAGAAAGCGGAAGCGCACACGCATTCTACAAGACGTATATTGTCTGATTATGGGTCAAGTTTAGTGCGCTATGCAAACTTCGCGCCACCCCTCCTGCGTCCCACCTAAGGACGTGTTATCGACGATTCTTGGTAAATATATATTAGTATTGACAAATATTATATTTATCCAATTAATTTAACGATATAAAAAATGTAACACTTTCACTAGATAAATAAAAATATCGTTTAACAATAATTGTTGGTTGTTATTATATGTTATCAAGTACTCAATAGTAGCACACGTTTGTGACGTATTATATTGTTTTAATTGTTATGTTATAATTGCATATTTACATTTAATTATTTCTATAATTAATAATTATCATTGTTATTTGTTACTGTACTAATTTTACACCTTAAAATGTAATTAATCGGTATTTAACTTTCCATTTGATACATTGATAGAAATATATAAATAATGTAGGAGATTAACAAATATTCATTCTCGTTACAACTGTCAGTTGGAACGTTACTCTGCTGAAATATATACTGGTTGTGTAAAAAGTATCTCGGCGTTTCATTGTGCAAGAACCACGACTGCGTAATACTTCAGAAGTGGGATCTGAACTCCATTCTCACTGGTATACTACGTTTGAGATACAGCAAAAGAACATGATGCAATTGATCGAGCTCAACAAGCGAGCGCCGTGTGGACAGCTGCGAGATGGTCTCTGTGCTGTTAGTTACAAAAATCAGGTTGGTCGTTTTCATTTTATTTCGATTCCGGAGCGGGATGTTCTCTTGTTATTAATTGTAGCTGACATAACGCATTCGTTATGATAATTTTGTTCAAATAACTGCTATTGATAATTCCGCTATTTGTTGTACCGAGGAACTCTGATTGAGGTTGTTTTTAATGAGAATAATCATGCAATTTTGTTCCATATTCTACCCGACTATGTTATAAAACATGAGGTTATAATAGGCCGTGATATTTTAAAATAAGGATTTATAATTACAATAACTTACTATTGTGAAGTACCTTCAGTAATTAGTTTTCATAATCTTGATTTCGAGGTCTACTCGGACAACAGCTCGGAGCATATATAGACACCGGTAGTAATATTAATTTACTCTCTATCTCGCAAGTTAAGAACCTACAAATCAAAATCGAGCCTAGCATTATTAAATTGTGTGTTTAAGTAAATAATTGTTTCTACCCATAAACATAATTATATAACACTCGTAACTGTGTGATAAATATTAGTAAAGACGGCTATGTGATCAAGTCTATATAAATAAAGACAGCTGTGTGATCAAGTCTATATAAATAAAGACGGCTGTGTGATCAAGTCTGTATAAATAAAGACGGCTGTGTGATCAAGTATATATAAATAAAGACGGCTGTGTGATCAAGTCTATATAAATAAAGACGGCTATGTGATCAAGTCTATATAAATAAAGACGGCTGTGTGATCAAGTCTATATAAATACAGACGGCTGTGTGATCAAGTCTGTGATCCAGTTTATATAAAGACGGCTGTGTGATCAAGTCTATAGAAATACAGACGGCTGTGTGATCAAGTCTAAAGAAATACAGACGGCTGTGTGATCAAGTCTAAAGAAATACAGACGGCTGTGTGATCAAGTCTGTGATCCAGTTTATATTAATAAAGACGGATAAGTGACTAAGTCTGTCTGTGTGATTGTTATCCATATAGAGACGGCTGAGTGATCAAGTCACGTATTTGTGATTAAGTCCATTTGTAGATGGCTATGTGATCAAGTCTAAATAAATAGGGGATGGCTATGTGATTAAGTTGTCATAATAGAAATGATAACTGTGTGATTAACACGTTCTCTGTCCGATGAACCACATATGGTACATAACAATTGATTTTCTATTGTCTATCACGGGACTGTGAATGGGTTAAGTAGACATAGACACAGACATATAGATATAAACATATATTTATTGCATAAAACTGTAGGTGCAATGGTGTTACATAATTTTCGAATCGACAGTTACCATTCGGGTATTGCAACTTTACAGTAAACAGTAACTCTAGTAAAAATCAAGAAGTACTTAAAGACTATACATATTATTTATTAACAAAAAAATATTCCCTTGACTATAGAAGGCATTAATAATAAGCCAATTCTTTAAGGCATTTTTAAACATATTGCCATTTAATTGTTTTATATATACAGGGATATGAATAAACACACGTATAGCAGTAATATAAGCGCTTTTATAATAAATATCATTGTTTATAATAGGGAGGTTAATATTATATTTATATTTACTGCGAATATTTAATTTAGTGTCTGCCTTAAAATTAAGGAAATCGGTATTACATTTGACAAATAGGCAGACCTGCAGTATGTATATACCCGTCAATGTTAAAAACCCTTTGTCTTCGAATGTATTGCGTAATGTGTCTGTGTTTTGCAGATTGTATATAATTCGTAAACATTTCTTTGAAGCACAAATATCGAATGTACATTAGTGGAATTTGCCCAATAAATGACACCGTATGTGAGTAGGGGATATACATAGCTGAAATATGCGGACAACTACATAGAAATTCTTTTATTTATTTTTTCAACGTGTGCTTTCCAATTCATTCCTGTCATTCCGGTTCCTAAAGGTGCTAAGGTCTCTGATATTAGTGAATATAGTAGTAGCGGTACTGTCGGCACTTGCGAAGGTTTTTGAGTCAGCATTGTGTACTACGATCTATGGACATGAATCCGGGTTCAGTTCTGAAGCGCAGCAGAACGCGGGCCGTGGGACACGACCCACACAGGATAGCCGAGTGTTATCAAGTACTCAATAGTAGCACACGGTTGTGACGTATTATATTGTTTTAATTGTTATGTTATAATTGCATATTTACATTTAATTATTTCTATAATTAATAATTATCATTGTTATTTGTTACTGTACTAATTTTACACCTTAAAATGTAATTAATCTATATTTAACTTTCCATTTGATACATTGATAGAAATATATAAATAAGGTAGGAGATTAACAAATATTCATTCTCGTTACAACTGTCAGTTGGAACGTTACTCTGCTGAAATATATACTGGTTGTGTAAAAAGTATCTCGGCGTTTCATTGTGCAAGAACCACGACTGCGTAATATATACTTATTGTTATTATGTATGAGTGGTGTCGGTTCGCTCTCGCTTATGGGCAGTGCACGCAAGAGTAAGTGGGACAGGTGCGTAATACACGCATTTAAATATAAACGAAAATATTTTCAAATATATTGTTTAAAGCGCCATACTCATCAAAATATAATACATCATTTCATACTTAACGAAAGTACGACACTCCATCCTTTTTTTGCACTTTTAGAGTATAATTTTGTCATTTTCACTATACACTTTGGCATTGTGAAACGTCACACTGCTAGCGGTCGTAAAGCGACTGCGAGCAAAACTGTGCATACGGCTGATTTATGCCGACTTTAGTTGGCGCCGTTTATCAAGCGACGATCGTGCATCTATGGTATATTTGATCGATGGGCCAGTGCATAATATGTTCTTTTGTTTCTCCGGTAGTTTAAAATATTTTAAGTAAAGATACTGCTTAAGATCCCCGTAAAATATACCCGTGACATGTAAATACATTAAAAAGAAAAATATATTATAATCGTTTTTATTAATTTGAAATAAACGTTACTATTATTATTAAAAATATCGTTTATCGATTAACGGTTGAATAAATTCAACCAATAACGCCACCTTCAGTATGTGCAATCGTGCACATAAGTAGCCGAAAAATAATAATAATGAATAAATATTGTTGTGTCTATAACAGTGTGCGCGTCAGTACCGAACTTGTAAGGTGTATTATACTACACATTTTAGAAGATAGCATAAAGTACTACGCGGTCGCTTTTTTGTAACCACCTAAACATGGTCGGGTTACCACGGTCTTACACTTCCTAATGACTTTTATTTTAATATCTCGTTAATTCTTGTATGTATTACGCTGAAATTTTACAGGTATAAAACTGAAGTAACCAACTAATTATTGGTATAAAATTTAGTTTATATATCCACATACAGGGTTATCGGTGGCTAAATAATGCCGCGCGCAATTATGACCGTGAACGTGGAGAACTAAATTTCATCATAATTTGTTAATTACTTACAGGATACTAATGAAACTTCATATACATTTGAAGGCAGTTACAAGCTACAAAATAACGTTTAAAGTAAGGCTTTACAGGTCTTAGTCAAAGTGTTAGGACGTATTGAAGCGTTTTTATATGTAATTAAATAACCTTTAAACGGTGCATTATTTTTATTACATAACTAATTATAACTAATTCTTACGAAGTCATGGACAAAAGATGATTAGAATCCGCTTAACCGTTTCAGAGATCCAGCAAACGCACAAGCGTTACTCCAGCAGGATCTCGAATACCTTCGCAGCCGAAGAAAGAACAAATACGAAATAAGTTGCAATATTTACCTCGCCTAGACAACGAATTATATAGCTAAAATTTATTTCAATATTCCCATTAAAAAAGAAAATGTCTGGCTGCCGTAACGTTACTAACGTTACCCCAGCAGGAAATGTTTTTGTGAAATTACTAAAAAACTATACGTGCAACAAATTTAAAAATGTGCGCAACAATTACAGAAGCTGTCCAACTAATTATCTATAAAATTTAAATGACTATTTTCGACATTATTTTGCTGGGGTAACGCACACTTGTGACATTACAAACTTGTCATATCAGAAAAACTGAAAATGTGACGTACCTAATCTATATATTGTCGAAAGGGCAGAAATGATTACATTACACAGCAGGATACAACATAAGATACATTTTCAGAGATTTGAATATATCACGATATACAGTACGGTTCTGGATTCGAGAAGGTGAAGAGTGCATTCTCCAAAGTCACAGGCTAGCATAGTGGTCGACGGCCTACAGTAACGACACGACAGCGCAAAGGGAAGAAATGAGACGTGCATTTGAAAAAAATGGTTTTACATCGACATCTTATTTTGCCGAAGAATTCGACATGAGCACTGAGACTGTTAGACGCCATTTACATAGCATGGGGTTGCACTATAGACGATACGCAAAAAAAGTTCATTTAACTGATGCCCATAAAGCAGCTCGGTTGCGTTTTGCCAGGGATTTTTTAGATTTTGATTGGCCAACCACAATATTTACTGATGAAAAGACATTCAAATCTAATCAGCACGGTCGATTAAATCTCTGGCGATATGACAATACAAGCAGGGACGGTTACCGTTACACATTTTTTAACGGTAAAACTACCAAAACCTTACCGGTACCTTATGTTAACTAGTTATCGTTAAAAATAACGATAACGAATCAATATTTAACGTTAAAAATAGTGTTACTTAAAACGTTAACTTTTAAGAATAAGACTGTTCGTGCGATACAACGTTGCCAACACGCCGCGCGCCGCACGCGCTGTGTTTCGATCTTCGGATCGTAGGTGTATCTATACTCCATTTGGTTAGGTATTTAACTAAAGGTAAACAATCTTGATGTGATTGTATTGTGATTGTATTAGTCTCGACACTTTTATTTTTTTATTGCCATTGGTGGCAGACAAGCAAGTGGCCCACCTGATGGAAAGTGGTAATCGCTGCTCATGGACTTCAGCAATGTCAGGACACAGCAAAGCCGCTGCTTACCGTGAAAGAAGAACTCTCTTTAACCTTTTGAACGCCAGAGTATAAACGCATCGCCATACCCCCGACGCCAAGCCACTTTTTCTGTAAAATGACCTTCAGAAGTATAGGGATTCCAAAACTTTATCGAATATCAACTGTATTTTTATTTTCGTCTTAAATTTTCTAATAAACCCTACTCATGACACTGTTATTTATTTAACCACAAAAGTAATGTTTTATTTAGTTTTATTGTTTATTTTTATGTTAAGGTGCGACGTATTTTTTGTCATACATATGTGACGTTGGCGTTGAGGGCAAGATTTCGTATGTCACGTATATGTGACAATGGCGTCCAAAAGGTTAAACCTCGTTTGAAGAAGGACATATCATAGCGCTCGTGAAACACTGAAGCAGGCAGTTCATTCCAGAGCTTGCATGTACGTGGGAGAAATGATCGCTGAAACCGTACCGTCTTGGATTTGAACGCTTCCAGGTGATATGGATGAACCCTGCTTCGTTGTCGAGTGGTACGGTGATAGAAAGGGGCTGCTGGTACCAAATCAAACAGTTCTTCACAGCACTCCCCGTGAAAGAGTCGGTAGAACACGCAGAGAGACCCAAAGTCTCTCCGTTGCTCCAACGATTTCAATCTATCCGTGAGATTGGGATCATTGACGATTCGAACTGCCCGTCTTTGTAGGGAGTGAAGTGGGTCGAGCTGGTATTTGGGGGCTCCTACCCAGAGACGTGAGCAGTACTCCACGTGCGGCCGGACCTGTGCTTTGTAAAGCACAAGACTTTGACCTGGTGTGACGTACCGCCTCGTTCTGTTCAGTACACCCACCTTTTTGCTCGCTAATTTAGCTTTGTCCTCCAAGTGACTCCCAAACTGGACTTTATTTGAGATTTCCACGCCGAGGATCCCAATACTGTCGGAGATACGGAGAGTAACTCCTTGGAACTGTGGCGCCATGATAGAAGGGTCCTTCTTGGCAGTAAACGCACACACTTGTGTCTTCGAGGGGTTAAATCGAACTAAGTTCTGTTCACCCCATTCGGAAGCCCGCCCAAGAGAGTCCTCGACTTCAGACACAAGTTGTGTTCGTCTTTCCTGTATCTTGCTTCGAGGGACATTCTGATAGCTGGTATAACGCGCATCACCCGTGCTGTCATCCGCATAGCAATGTATGTTCTCGATTGACAACAAGTCATTGATATCAGGATGAACAGCATTGGGGAGAGCACCGAGCCTTGAGGAACACCAGCGTTAATGGTTTTGGTTTCGGAGCTTCAGTCATCAACGACGACTGTAATGCTCCGACCATCCAGAAAGCTAAATGTTGATGGTCGGAGCATTACAGTCATCGTTGATAAATCTAAGCGCCAGTTCAGACACACGGGAACCGCGCCCATATTCCAACTCGACCGAGGTATGACCTCAAGGTGTCTGCAAACCAAGTTACAAGTCAATCGTCCCTACTGCTGGGCATGATGCCTACAGTTGGGCCTCATGTCCACTTTTGGGTATCTTGCCCACTGTTAGGCGTCATACCAACTGTTAGGCATTATTCCCGCTGTTGGGCATCATTTCCGCTGTTGGGCATGTTGTATTGCAACACGCAGCACAAGACAAAACTCGACAGCAAACGGCAGCAACCAACTCGAATCAGCACACCACCACTCTGCATATAAATGAAGCCATTTTGTCATTTAAAATACATGTGACCTTGTGACCCCTATATCTCGGGGGTCTTTTGACCCACAGGGCCCATATTCAATCTCGACCGAGGTATGACCCCAAGGTGTCTGCACACCAAGATACAAGTCATTCGATTTAGTGGTTCTTGAGCTATGCCTGTCACTGACAGGCAGACACACAGACCCACAATGTGTTTTCATTAACCTCTTCGAAGAAGACTCGGAGGTTAATAAAACTATTTAAAAAATGTTTTGTGTAATTTGTCTTCATCTATTGTGACAACCCTACCAAAATAGGTAACAATTTTGGTAGGTACAGATATATGTGAGCGACTTGTGGGATCAATGAGAAGCCGATTGTTGGCAGTAATTAAATCTAATGGCGGAAATACAAGTTACTAATTGACGTATTATTTTGACGTGATAACTTTATTATTTACCACATTTTATGTTAATATCTGCTAAGAGGATTTTTTAATTTTAATTTCATAAATATAGTTTGTTAACAAATTGTTATTAAATTCTTATTCATCGTCCTTTTTCACACCACATATATAACTAGCTGTCCATACTCCGCTCCCATGGATTATAGCGTGGTGTTATATATCCTCGACAAAAGGACTATCCAAAAAAGGTAGTAGAGCTTATTAGGTATGAAACTCCTAGGCAACTAGACCATTGCCGACATTTTTACTAATTGTCCCCATATTTTAATCTTGAATAGCTCTGTTTATTGATGAAAATCGCATTAAAATCAATTCGTAGTATTGGAGTTTATCGTGAAAAAAGACAAACACACACGGCGCAGGACTTTGTTTTATAATAATATGTAGTGATAGACGATGAAGTAAGACTGAAAAGATGTTTATGGGATGCTTCGAACCAGTTTTATAAAATTAAAATCAAAAATAAATTTATTCAAGTTAGGATAAAAGGTAACACTTATGAATGTCAAAGTTATACTAAATTTTTCTGTGAATTTACATTTACTGCCACGTTCAGCAAAGCAAGGGTGTAGGGCTCATGAGAAGAACGGGCAAGAAACTCATGCCCACTCTTTTTAATCGCCAAGTTTACAATAAAATTTTGTTTACAAATCATAACTGTAAGGTGCTGCAACCATTTCTCCACGAATTACTACTGAACATACTCAAGCATTTAATAAAATTTGATGGTAGCCTCTAAAGCAGCAGTATGGTAAATAGGAGCATCCACTTACATGTACATGTATAAAAACAAAGATGCACGAATGAAGGTTGGGGTGACATTGTGGTTGCATTATTTCAAAATGAAAAAGACAATGGGTGCACGCCGTACGCTGTTACGCGATAGCTTATCCTGTAACTTCACTATAAGCTCGTCAAAACTTTTCATGACATGCGAAAGTAGTTAAAGAACTTGTATTCATCGGAGCTCAACTCTATATAATCAGATAAATGTTCCACTAAGTAATCTCTGAGCAAGAAATGGATGAACATATTGCTTTCCTTTAGGTTTCTTTTCCATAAATAATACGCAGCAATAATTTTCACAACCGACATCGTGACTGTACCTGGCAGTAATCGCCGTGAGACTAAAACGTCTAGAGCTGACAGGTTGGCGTTGAGAAGTTACGCGCCGACGGTCAGTACCGACGATCGGCGTGAGAGTAAAACCAGCCTAAGCAAACATTATCTTTAATAATATCAGTCCTGGTCCTGTATATAAACTGTCCCGCTGCTGGACATGGGCCTTTTCTCAGTATGAGAAGGTTGAAGGCTATAACCCCTCACGCTGGTTTAGTCCGGGTTGGCAAACTTTGCACATCTTCGACAACATTATGAATAACTCTCAGACATGCAGGTTTCCCCATGTTTTCCTTTTCCTTTCTGTGAAGTTAACTAACTATTTAATATCTACACACATAACTTCAAAAAGTCAGAGATTAGTGCCTTGGGATCGAACTCAAGACCTCTGCGTGGCAGTGCAAAAGTTTCCCATTAACGTATCGCTGCTTTTAAAAAATGATCTAGATTATGGCCAATCAAAGCTAGAGACATAAAAGTTTGCAGAGTTATTAATATATTTCTACTTATGCATTTGCAGGGGCACGCTGTACTCCGGCATGATAGATATTTTTCGGCAATCTGTGAAGAACGAAGGCTTTTTTGCTCTGTACAAAGGTTTAATGCCAATATGGATTAGGCTAGCGCCATGGGCATTGATCAATTGGATCGCTTTTGAGCGCATAATGATGATAATCAGAGGAAAATCTTTTTAATAAAATATTTGAAGATAAATAGCCCACGACAAAGCAAGCAAATAAAAACCATTGGATATTTAACTACTTATTTAATTAGTTTATTATAAGGCAGACTTAACCGTAGAAATCTGACAGGTGTAGCCTAAATGAGCCCACGTGCAGTAGCCTAAATGAGGCCTACTAATATCGAATTAAGTTCATTAACACAAAATAACATTAGCATAGCTTATAGAGTTTAATACCTACGTCTGTTGGCAAAAATGAATTACAGCTGCTTTGTTTTGGTATAGTGTGAATTTTGAATAATACTTAGGTATTAATTAATTATGAATAACTACATACCTAGGTAATACATTTAACTCAAGCATAAAAAGGAATAGCACGGCTGTACTAAATTATATTAAAAATAATAGAACCTGTTATTGTACAACTAAATAGTACCTATTATTATCATCCCTGTACTATTTTTTGTCATGTTAGTACAGTACTATCGAATGTAGGTATATTGATAATGTTGTAAATATTCCTGCATATAAGTATATATCAGGGGTCTAATAACAAAGGCGGCAAAGTCCCCTAAAATGTGAAACGTCGATTTTAATTTTATTGGTTGTGACAACATCTTTTTTACCAGAACACGTTGAGAGATTCGAACAAATCCGGCCTAATCCAATAGATTTCTACGCATAAACGAAACGTTTTATAACAAAATCGGGAAAGTCCCCGGCCGACATAACAAAATTAGTAATGTCCATTTCAACCAATCAGAGATGAGCTGTTTCCATGGCCGCTTAACCCTGACAGTTAAGTATTTAAATTATATTCTAACAAATATGGCAAAGTCCGTAACCATTAATAACAAAACCGGTAAAGTCCTTGCTTTACTAACAAATGTGGCAAAGTCCATAACATTATTTAAGTTTCTTGATTAATTGGCGTGTTTTAGGATGAAATTAGAGCTTAAATTAAACGGTATTACAATTTAACTTCTATAAATACATTACAGCAGTAAATATGTGATATCCTTGAAACGTTATTCGTTTATTGTAAGTGACTTAAAATTTCTTCAACTGGACTTTACTGCCTTTGTTATTAGACCCCTGATATATTTGTGTAACGTATTAGTAATTTGTAAAAGTTGTGATATTATTTACCTAATAAATTTATTAAAATTGCTTTTGTGCCATTATTTTATTTTATTACATGCGAATTAATTTCTAGTTACTATTTATGAACGTGGATCGCCGTATTTCCCTCAATTTAATTGTTTCATTTATTTTTATGATCACCCTACTATTTACCATATCGAAATAATATAGACACATACATTTTGAATGTTATCATACCTGCACTACCAACACTGTATCGAGGCGGCAACTTAAACTACTGCGCCATCCGAGACAGATTATTTCTAACGATCTATACAAAAGGTGAGCATAACAAAAATGGGCTTTAAGGCCTAATACGTTTATAGTAGGTAATATGTATGGCAGAAGTCTAAACGCACACGAATCCGTATATTAGAATCTTCAGGTGAAGTGACATTTTCTTTTTTTAACATAGTGTAGGTAGTACTAACATGTATTGGGTGCAAATGTTACGTTCACTTTGCCAAAGACTGCTATTGTCGAGAGATGTCATACGATTGCAGTGAACGCATTGATTTATAATGGTACAAAAGCAGCCTGAACGATTGCAGTGAACGCATTGATTTATAATGGTACAAAAGCAGCCTGAACCCAACAAAAAATAGTTAAACCCTGCAAATGGGTAGTTAATAACTTGCAAGTGTCTTATTAACTAGAAGAAATTTCCCTGTAGTTAAGCCTTGCTACCATATATATTACATAAATATTGCAGACATTGACTAAAGTTAATTCTTTTAATAAATTATTAAATTTGTGTCTCATGTACACAAATTCAGTGAATCATAAATTTAATAATTTTGTAAAAGAATTACCTAACTATTTATAATAGCATATTGCATATCGTTAGAAAGTAAATAGACTAGAGAATTTTTATACAAAATGGAAGATCGCGATCGCCTTTACTTTTTTTTTTCGCGATCTAAAGTTGACTCCTAAGTTAAATTTTACCGTTTACCAAACTTTGTCAGTAAATAAAAAGGAGAGTTCGAGTTATTTGCAAGTAATTCTTAATTTTATTGAGAAACATAAAAAATAGAACAAAATTTGAAGGCTATATCAGCAATTTTCTTTAAAAGCTGACTCGTATAGTAATTTCCCAAACATATTTTTTTTGTTACTTATTTAAAAAATATATCGTGGCGTGAAAAATGAGTTAGGGTGCTTAAACTATAGCGATACTCCCTTTCAGCCAATTCAATTTGGCAAACGATGTACCAAATACCTTGTATATTTTGTAACACTGTTACTGTCAAGAGTAGGTACATTATTGTTAACAACTTACTTTATGCCACACTTATGAAATAAATGTTAACTAATATTATAAATGCTCATGTGAGTTTGTTTGTTACGCTTTCACGCCTTAAGTAACTACTCAGTACTCGGCAATCATCATGCAATTTCGCATAGGTACACATTTTAAAAGGACAATTCATCCACAAAATAATACTGTTCCCGAGAGATAGAAAATTGACATTACCTACATACGCGCGAGCGAAACAACGGGCAAAATCTAGTGTTGTGTCTATACAGTGTGACTGGTTAAACATTGTACATACTTAAGGACATGATAATTTATGGTCAGACGTAAAGTATAAAAAAGAAATAAAAATAAAATCTGTATAACCTGCAAAGAAAACCTTTATGAAAATTTGTATGAAGTACCCATAAAATGTGGACACTGCGCTCACAGCTGTCAAGGCTAATGACCTTTGATAAGAAAAGGACGGGCGGGGGGCAAATTCGGGAGAGTGCGGGGTGCGGTAGCTGGCGGCGGGGGCGAAGGTTTTGTTTAGCTTTGGTATATGCGCAAGAGTGTCCGCACATTAAGTTTTTATTGGATAACTAGGTCAAATTTTAAGTACCTATTTTTTTTAGATATTCGTGTCTAGAATCGAGTACTGAATACCCTCCTTCAATATGTCCAGTCTTTTACCATTCAGCCTGTATAAGAGGTAAATTACGTAACTACTAAACCGATTCTGAGATTTTTCGCTTATAGAAAACTACTAATCCCTAGGTATATTTCATGCCTATATTCTAGCATAGACTATGTTTCAAACTTTCAACATGCCACGTAAGGGAAACTAGGATTAGAGTTAGGACATAGCCGATGTAACTTGATAGGTATACCTACATATTAATGAAAAATAATTGTCAATATTATCAACAATAGCACGCAGATATTTAATGCCATCAGCGAATGTTTCTAAAAAACAGATTCACATACATACTTATTTTATGAACCTTTACTTTTTAATAAGATGCACAATTTGTATCTTTTCAATTTACATACTAAATATACTTACTATCTTATTATTTATACCTACTTCTGCACCCATACAAAGTTTCTTTAAAAACACATAAGATAGGCATCCACATTCACATCCGCGGATATGAGTCTTCAAATATCCGCATTCGCGGATGTCAAAAATCTGCATCCGTAATTTCCTTGGTATGTTTTTCTGTTATTAACCGCCCCGTCACGGTTTCCACTTACCCCGCTGCTGTGATGACCTCGGAGTGTAGGTATGTCATCTTATCATAAACTAGAAAAGTTCTATGTTATGCTGAACCGTACTTACGTAGACTAGATATTTATATCTATACTATTATTATAAAGCTGAAGAGTTGGTTTGTTTGGTTGAACACGCTAAGTTCGAATTGAAAAATTATTTGTGTTGGATATCGAGGAAGGCTATAGGCTATATAACATTACGCTACAACCCACGGGGGCGGCGCAGTAACCATAAACGCGAGTGAAACCGCGGGCACATTTAGTATACCTACTAATATTAGTAAGCTGAAGAGTTTGTTTGTTTGTTTGGTTGAACGCGCTAATCTCAGGAACACTGGTTCGAATTGAAAAAATATTTTAGTGTTGGATAGCTTATTTATCGAGGTAGGCTATAGGCTATATAACATCACGCTACAACCCACGGGGGCGGCGCAGTAACCATAAAAGCGAGTGAAACCGTGAGCACAGCTAGTATAATATATCTTTGATAAAAAGTGTACTTTCTGTTTTCTAAGATAAAACATCTCCATAGATGCACATAATAGGGATTGATGCACAATTCGCTTTCACCTAAATGTTGGTTTAAAAAGAAGCCATTCAAACTGAAACTGAATAATTAATAAACTTTTATTAATTTATTGAATTATTTATTTGGTCTAAATAACTATCTTATTAATTTTACATAGCTCATTGTGATTATAGTTACAACTTAGTAATTGAAACAGCTTAATAGCTTTTGAAAATAAATTTAATGAGGTAATTGTTTTAGTAATGCCTAGCCCACATAATAATAACATTTTACATTGTTAGGAATATTATAATTTAATATTACTTAAAAAAGTAGATGACGCTGCGGTATTGAACGC
This sequence comes from Catocala sponsa, assembly GCA_963564715.1. Taxonomy (NCBI): domain Eukaryota; kingdom Metazoa; phylum Arthropoda; class Insecta; order Lepidoptera; family Erebidae; genus Catocala; species Catocala sponsa. The sequence continues at coordinate 10,629,157 of OY751333.1, forward strand.
GACTAGGTACTGTGCCTTTCTCGGCTTCGATACCCGAGTCGAGGTGTTATTGTAAAAACTGTTTAGGCATGGGAATCAATTTGACTCTTCTTGCTAAACATTCGGCTGAATACCAATATTCATCAAAACCTATGTTTAGATTAGAATGTACATAAGTAGGATGTATATAGATACAAAACTTTGCAAGCATTTTATACTTAGAATAGATATCGTTCTTTAGTGTTAATTAGGGTTAGTCCCATTCGCCACCCCCAGCATTGCCCCCTCCGGTGGCGAATGGGACATTTTCCAAAAAAATATTCCATTCGCCACAGGGGGTGACGCCTCCAGATTCTTTATATTGAAAATACCCCTTTCACCACCAGAGGAAGGAATGCTGGGGGTGGCGACTGGGATTAAAATTCATCCCAGTTGTCACCCCTGGTGGTGAAAGGGATATTTTTCTTTTGAAAATGTCCCGTTCACCATCGGATAGGGCATTGCAGGGGTGACGAATGGGACTAACCCGATGAAACTCATTCCAGTTGCCACCGTCGGTGGCGAACGGGATATTTTTTTTTGGAAAATGTCTCATTCGCCACCGGAGGGAGGCAATGCTGGGAGTGGCGAATGGGACTAACCCTTAATTATTATGTTATTTAATAAAATATATTGTTTACCTGTCGTCTTTATTTTTAATCAAATAATCATACTACATACCTGCAGGCTATCAACATTTTGTTTACAATAGTTTTTTGTACTGCAAAAAGCTGTTGGGTCTGAGCCTTCTAAAACGCATCAATCCATCTTTCGTATCAGCTATAATATGTATTATAAAATTAGCTCTGTTTCTGTGCCGGGAACTGGCGTTTGCTCATTATGAGAAACCCCGAACTAATGTTGTAGTCCAACATGGTAGTCCGGGGGGAGCTTCGGCAGACAAACATCGCACATCTTCGAGAATATTATGAAGAACTCTTAGGTTGCAGGTTTCGTCACGAAATAGCGAACGATAATCTATAAATTCAGCTTCAGCTTCTATATGTTTATGTTTGCTAAACGAGAAAAATAGTTGATGGACTGACTTGAATTTTTTACACATTGCATAATATCCTTAGTGTTTTTATATACTTATCATCCCAAAGGTTCCACACTGAACCACAGCGAGTCGAGCGAGGGTGTAGCTAGGTAAATATAAAAATACGCACATATATCTTCGTTCTTCGTGTTCTGGAGTGGAGACCGCGACGCGGCAAACGTAGTGTAGGACGCCCTTCTGACCAGGTGGGATGACGATCTGCGAAAGACTGCAGGCAGATGCTGGACGCGGCAAGCTGAAGACAGGGCGCTATGGCGCTCTTTGGGGGAGGGCTATGTCCAGCAGTGGACTATTATAGCCTGATGATAATGATGATGATCTTCGTAACGTCAATGGGGCATGTCATAGAATCGACCTCGAGATCTCTGCGTGGCTGTTCAACGGTCTCGCCACTGTTCTTGTACCCATTTTAAGATCGTAGTTAATTGACAATATATTCCAAAACCTTTGAATATTTTCGTTTAATAAAGATTTTCGTCAGCCGATCTTAAAATATTTATCTTAAATCTAAAGATTTTAGATTATACGTATACCTAATTCGTAACGGGAATTACCGCGACCATATATGTAACTTGTTACCTATGGTATTTAGTTTTTATAGTAGGTACCGAGTATAGTTCAGATTGATTATTATTTACGAACTAGAGTAGGTACCTTAAGATGTCTTATCGCCTATTAGAAAACAGGCGTAAATAAGGCTTTACAATTATCAAAATGCATTATCGTGTAATTCTTCATGATATATCTCTAGCTAAGAGGTAAAGAATAATAGTTTTAACCTTTTGACCGCCACAGCATAAAAGTAGCGTCGTGCCCCTTACGCCTGGCGATGATTAATGTAGTTTTAAATAATAGGTAAATGGAACACCACAAATATATTTTTTAATGTTTATTTTGAACTGTAAAATAGCCGTATTTTCGACGTGCCATGCCGTCGGGGGCGTCGTGAGCACGGTTTAATTTGACGTGAATGGACGTCCGTGGCGGTCAAAAGGTTAAGGACCCGTAAAAACTCATTCAAATACAGGTCTTACTATTATGTACATCGCACCTACAGATATTATATTCATCATGTAATATCTAAGTATAAAGCTATTAACAAGGCTGTGATGCTATTTTTACTATGGAGTTTATATTGTGTTCTTGGGAAATTATTAATTCTATGGTTAGTAGCAGTGTTTTGCAGCGATGATTACATGATTGTTATAGCTAGTGCCCCGAAGGCGTTTACAACTAATAACTACAGAACTATAGTATAATATAAATGTGTTTGTTCCAAAACAATATCCACTTACACAAATAAAACTAAAAAATATAATATTAAATTTATTAGTAAAAAATATTATACATCTTCCACAATATTGGAGAATCATAACTTAAATTATTTAAATATTTGATTATTATAGATTATAGCACTTCCGATTTATTGAAACTTGCCTTTATGCACTTAGTCGTCACTAGTATAGCTATATAAGCACAATTGATGGGCACGGAGTATCGGATCTGTCAACAGCTGACCGCCGGCGCCGGTGCGACCGGTGGCGACGTACGTGATACGTACGTACGTGGTACATACGTGGGTGTACGAGTTGCGGAGCCGTCCCACACACTTATACTATAATTACACACAGTTTAAATGCTTCGATGAAAGGGAAATGTAGTAAAACACGCACGGTCAACTTCTTACGTGTAACGATCGGCACTGACTCGACATCCTCAGTTACTATTATATCAATTATGTTTCCATAAATATAGTAATTTTGGGTACAATACAATAACAAAAATAAATATCTACATTGGATCAACGATCACTCAAAGTTTTTATTAATTTCAAGTCTTGACTAAATGTTAAACGCTAACTAAGTACAATGACACTGTCGTTCGCCGAGTGCCACGGTGTTATCCAGATCGATCTATCTATCGACTATCGGCTAACGATTACTAACAATCTATATCCAAATCTGCAGGAACCATATACGTATGTATCCAGTCAATACACTTGAGGCAAGTTTCTTGAATCAATTGTCATGCTATTCCTGTTTTATTCGCTTAGTAAGACAAAGCTACGCTTAGTTCAAGAAGCTGTTATCGAGTAAATTGGCGTTTACTTATCAAGTTAATGACTGGTACCAACAGTGTTCTGGCACAGAATTGTACAGGTTGGTACGATCTATATACATGCTTCCTACAGGTTTACGATTAGATTGTATGCAAACGTTGGCCATACAGCGGCAGCTACTACCAGACCGCCTAGTCGCCTTACTATTTATTAAATTGAATTACTTTACTTTAAACATTTTAGACATTCACATTTTCATTTATTACGACTGGTAAATGGTAAAAATACGTACAGGTAACGAATTTGCGTCAAACTAACACGTCAAAAGCTATCCAAAGCGCGCGCTGTTACAACATATAATATCGTTATATAAAATACATCGCTCAATATATTCAATAAACCATTGTTTCATATAAACTCGTCGATATATAAAATAATTCCCGTATGATATAACATTCGTGGCATTGTAAATTGTGCGTAACACAAACCGTTCCTAAGTCTAACGAGAGCTAAGCTTTTAGGGGACACTAGTATACTCTACATGATTACTGTACCAGATTATACAATGTTGTATACCGATTATAAAAAAATAACATCGAAATACATGTAAACCGAACTTATAATTAAACTTAACTAACGTATAAATGGTAAATATTTTAATAATGAGCATTAAAGACTAATACAGGGATAAATAATGGTCATATTTTAAAAATCACATCAAATAAGAAAATCTATACATATACTTGAGGGGAGTGGTCAGCGTTACGCTGAGTTGATCCCTTTCACCTTTTATTTTATTACTAAACGTATATTTCAAAAAAACTACAAATAACATTCTGGCACGTTTTCGAGGATAAAATATTCATTCTCATCCAGCGCTTGTCACAATAATTATAAAATGAGAGAACAATAAATTCGTCACAGAACAATGAATACGATGAACACGACACAAACTTTTGTACTACCAAATTACATCTTACGGTATTGCAAAAATCAAGGCAGTTTCAACACGCGAGTAAAATGGACAGATATACGATTACGATCCGCGATTACTGTTACAAAATATTATATTAAAACCATCGTAATCAAACAGCTGTAGGACACTAAGCACCATATACTCGTCAAAACATTATATCAAACCAAACATCGTCCGAGCGAGACATTGATGACACTCGGTGCCTTAGATAATATTCAATAACTCTCGAGACAATCTAAAACCGCGTAAAATCGCTAATACGATACGACATGCACTAGTAAAACCAAGAAAACTATAACGTTTTCATGCGATAGCTTTACTTATATTACTTGAATTTCGATGTAAATGTTTAGCGCGAGTTATTGATATGATGATAGGTACGCTAACGCTAGGGTGTGATCAAGGTCCGCCGGGGCTCGAGCGCGGGGCGGCGAGCGGGGCAAGGGGCGCGCGGGGACTATGAGTGGTACGCGGTCACGTACGACGCGGGGAACAGGCCGCGGCGGTGCGCGATCTCACCCTGTGCACAAACAGAAACAACAGCTGTTACACAGGCTCTTACACTTGTATGAACTAATGTGGTCATTGTTTGATGAACCAACCGAACAACGGAAACATGGTCAGTTAAGTGAGGAACGTTCATAAGCTCCTAGTTTCGTTTTGTAGTTAGTTGATCTGTCTCTAGAGGGATTTATGGCAGTGTGTCAGACAGCGATCTCGAAACACGCTTGGAGAGCTCCTAGCCAAAGGTTCATGGTTGCGTGGTTCTCTCTCCTAGTATTGTCAGAAGATAGGCTTTTGTGGATATATCAAATGGGAGAATATTAGGCTCCATTTATTTGTAATAGCATTAATTCAAAGAAAACTATAGCGTGATCAGGAATGACAATTATACTGAATCCATTTTCATCGTGGAGAAGACACTTGAATTCTAGATAGTTTTGCTTAGGATATACTCAGTAAAAGACCCATGAGGTTATTTGAAGTAAAGAAAACTCCATAAGTAAAGCTTACCTGCCACCAGTGCTGATCGGAGCGGTCGGTGACTGTGATAACGTCACCACGTCTGAATTCCAACTCACCAGCTTCTTGTGGCGTGAAATCGTACAACGCCTGTACCAGCATCTGTAACGCCAATCACATTTGGTGAATATTTAACATGCTTAAATCATTGGTCTACATATACAACATTTTTTTAATAATAACTAGATACCGACAACCTAGCAAACCCTGTAGGTACTTGATTGAAAAATAAAGAAAGTATATTGGTACCCTTCTCACACTGAGAAAAGGCCAGTGCCCAGCGGTGTGACAGTATATATCGGTGGCGAACCACATTGCTCGTCCTAATGGCGGAACATTTTTACAATTCGTACAGGGGTTACAGGTCATCATAAAAACATTCGCTTAAATGAGAAACATATATATTCATACTTATTTAGTTAAAACAGTGGAACACAAAAAGAAAAAGAGGACGAAAATAAAATGAGGTAATTAATTATTACTAGCAGTCGCCTAGTGCTCGAAATTCGACCAAAGTTAGCCTGTAAGATATTGCTGAAATATGTCATTATACTCGTATATTGATATATGTAACCATAGTTACGCGCTTCAACTGCGTGTGTCAAATGCATGGTTGTGTGCGTGTAGTGTTTTTTCATTAATTTAATGTATTTTTACGCTTAATTTTAAAAAAATATTAGCATTCGTCACTTCTTCTCTGTTTAAACTATAAGTGTGCGAAATTTCATACTCCTCCGTCCGCCCAATTTTCGTAAAAAGGGATCCAAAGTTTTCGCTTCACGTATTAATATATAGATATATGGTTATAATTATTAATCACTTGGCCAACGCCCGGCCTCCGCATGCTACACACAATGTCTTTCCACTGTCTTATCCGGCTCTTGGAGGATTTAAAAGGGTTGCCATATTACCTGTAAATATAGTAGATATTACTAAGCTCTAATTTAAATATGCTTCAAACAAATTGTTATAAATTCAAGACCTTGCATACATTAACAGTCTTATTCATAAAACTTACTAAAAGTTTATAATGTTGATATAAGAAATATTCTAAAGAGTACTGTTCTGTATAATTCATAGTAATGCTAAGACAGATATAAAGGTGCTGTAGGTGATAAAGGTTTAGACAATATTATGAATAATGATTTTTACAAAACATTTATTAGAATATCGAGTAATTTAACTACTAAATGCCTTTAAGTAAGATGTTTTGATGAATAAGATCGTTAGTTGGCAAATTAATTTCACTTGAGAGATAGCAAATAATAATAACTTTATAGCTTTTTTTTGTTAAGGATTAACTTCTATTTGGTAAAGTGTTAACTTAACATATGATTTATTACCAAGTTTTTTCAGAAAAGAAATAAAATTTTCTTTCCTCTTAATACTCAAACATTGAAACGCTTGATGCATTCCAATGTTTGAGGATTGCAATCAACGGTATGATGTGATAATGTCAAATAATATTTGTTTAATTTAATTTAATAATAATTTACCCAAGTAAAATATAATACTTTTACCTACAAAATATTATATTAATATAATTCTTGAAATACATTTTCTAGACAAAAGTCTGGATGATACATGAGGATTATAAAAATAATAATAATACATTTATTTCAGATAAAATACATAGTAAATACATAATAGTAATAAAATTGCGATGAAGTAGACAGCACAGGAAAGCAACACAAAATATCAAATTATAAATAATAAATATATTATATTAAATAGATAATAGGTCTGGCTACCCCAAATTAAAAAAAACCATTAGGAAGGATGCAAAGTGCATGTTTAACAGTGTTGAATAAAACATTACATATCATATTATAATCAGTTTTATAATAGATAACTAAGATAACACATAATCTTTCAATCTCCATTTTGGTAATTCCATATCAAAATTCTAAAAACGGAACCCAAAGCTTTGTCAATCTTTAAAGTATCATGCAGCCCCAAATATGACCCGGCCTATATAACCAGTAATTTGACATATCTTAACATTTTGTTTTACATAACTAGGTTGGGTTGGAATTCATGACTATATACTTCATGATTACAGAATTGATAGCGTCATAAGCATAATAATATATTACTATATTGCTAATGGGATAATTATAATCTTTAAAATGTATTACATAAATTATTTGGAGCACCATATCGAACTCCTCTAAGATCAGTCCATCATATTTTTCATAACTTTACAGTATTGATCTACTTAGTAATAAAACGCATAGTCACAAATATGCAATTCAATATCCCCTATTGTAACGAATTTCAGTGAACATATCAATAGCGTCACTTATGTTGAAAATGAATGAGGAAACGTTAGTAACTTGTATAATCTAGACTGATTTTCCTTACCAACAAAGCTCATTACCTAATAAGTCCTCATTAGGTTTATTTATCTGTTGAGGATATAGGTATTTCAGTATAAATATTGAATATATCTTTAGAGAAGCGGTAATGTCGACTCAACCTACAAGTATGTTTTTTTTATTATTGCCTGACAAAATGACTACTGCCTGATTATCATCAGGCAGTAGTCATTTTGTCGTGTAGTTCACGAGCATAGCCTTCCACATCACGTCCTCATGTCTAGTGGTGCTGAGGTCTCAACTTTGACGTCCCAAGTTGTTTTATTACGCTCCGCTTGAAGCACCCAGGATCAAAGGAAGAAGGAAAGACGTGGTAACATCAATCGCCGCAAAGATGATATTATTGAATTTTGAAAATATGTAGGTATGTTTTGAATACCTTCGTTTCATCGCTAATTTCTTAATATGTTTATATTACGTGATATTATTTTGAGTTGGGTTAATCGTCTTTCAAATTACATTTTGAGTTAAGTAATTAAATTATTGCCAATGTAAATGTTATTCGGGAACATTGTCTTTTAAGTTAGACTTGAGTAAATTTTCATTCGACTGTTGACAATTCCAACTTGCGATTACATAAGACCATCAAAATACATGTCCGATAGTTAGATGAACGTTGTTCGCAAGAGGATAAAGCCATTAGCTTAACGAAGTGGGTACATATCGGCGTTAGGTGCCAATTACGAAAATTAATTGAAATCATTCAATTAACTAAGTGTTGCAGTAAATTAGCGCTCGGTGCTAACAACTAAGTTAATATTTTAGACACTGTAAGTACGTATTCGTAGATATCATTTATCTAAATGATATCTACGAATACGTACTTACAGTGTCAGAAACATATAAAGTTCAGATGAACTTTATATGTTTCTGATATTGTTTTTGCGTACCCAGTAATGAGCCGTTATATTCATTAATTTTATCAATATCCTTAAAATATATCCTTAAAATAAGACAATACTAAATATTCTTATACTTTTACAATTTACCCAATATTACTTCCTATTTTTTCCGAATTGACGCTATATAACTAATAGGTACACCCAGTAATGAGCCGTTATATTAATTAATTTTATCAATATCCTTATACTTTTACAATTCACCCAATATTACATCTTCATTTTTCCGAATTGACGCTATATAACTAATAGGTACGTATATGTCACTCATTGAATAATTTGTGTTTTTCACTTCATTACTATACCTATGTAAAAAAATTAAAATGGGTTTTTTAAATTGTTGATTTGAATTGAATTTTGACGTTGCAATTGTAACTCATGACTGCTAAAAAGCTTTTGGCATGTGTTGGCAAATGTAGTTCGTAACCAAGAAGACATTTTTCTGTAGACCAGCACGGAGGATTCTTGGATAAAGGATGTTTAAATAGCAACTAATTCATACCAGATCGCATGGATATGTTTTATAAATCAAGTTAACCATGAAAATTCCATAACTATCTAAATCAAAATTGTTTAAGACTTCTCTGTCTATACAATTTTCAACATGCCGACCGAAGTCAGATTGTCAAAATGTCGTATTAACCTCTTTTGCCATAACAAACTCGGTTAAAGAATATATACGCTTATTCCCTGACCGAGTTTTATATTTTTGTTGTGATCTGCATAATTAATATGCAAATTTTAATGTAACCCATACTACACAGGTATTATTAATGTCATACATTTTACACGTAACATCGTAATTTAAACTTAATTGAAATGTAGAATGCATTTTAATCACCATCATCATCATCATCATGTCAGCCAAAAGACGTCCACTGCTGCACATTCATTTCATGCTGCTGCATTTTAATGATTTCATAATAATCCATTTTTCATTTACGACACCAAAATTGAATAATTTTTGCATGCTTTTGACGTCGTTTAAGTAAATGCAGCCACGATGATATATCATATTGCGTGATGAGTTGATGACGCAAATTGTTTATTTTTCCTTAAATAACAATAAAGTAGGTACAGCGAAGAAATAGTAATAGGAAAAGACAAAAACGATTTATGCATTAGTTATACGGGTTCGTATTAAGAAGGCACACTAATAACATTGGCATCGTCGATCTGTGTTTGACACATTTGAGAGCTGTGGCATTTAACATATCCACTTACATCTTATTTTGATAGTTTTACAACATTTATTCAATATTCAGAATATTTACCGTTCGTCGTGTCCAGGTTAGGCCTGTAAAATGTTTGTGATACTAGGCATGGGCGTAACCAACAATATGGTCGTGGGGGATCAACTGCGCGAGTTCTCTCGAAATGTCAGTGACTGAATTATTGTATTCTAACCCCCCGGAACCAAATTCTGGCGACGCCCACGTATAGCAATAGAACAATTTGCATTAATTTGATAATTCAAATACTGGAAGATACTTCTGATAAAAATACTCCACTACACAAACGTGTTGTAGAAGCAGGGTTGAGAATTATCAAAATAAATGTTGCCTGTAAATTATTGTGATAACTGTTTGATACTATGTTATGTACTCACGGTTTATTTTACGCCTAACATAAACATGGTCTTCAAAGCTTCACAACACATTTCGATGTCAAAATATTTGTACGTAGGTATTTATTAAATTAGCAATTGTCTATTCGAACCCTGCGTAGAAGTATTTTTATCTTTTAGGTTTTCCATTGACATCAAACTACAACATACAGACGTATACAATGCACATAATAAAACACAAAAGCTTTTACTGCCCTTCGAGGTAACGATGTTCCCATCAGTCTGTAGATCGAAACATCAAATAATTTTCGCACTTTCCTCATTTGCGCCCGACTCCTAAAACCTATACAACCAAATACTCAGTTGTATGAGTCACAATAACGTGGTTGGTAATCATTCAATGAAATGCAATGGCCCGTTAACTCGCCGTGGGAAAACTTCAGGATGCAATTGTGGTGTACATTATCTTCATTTATGCACACGCATGTAATTTAAATGTACGAGCGGCGTCATAAAAATCAGTAGTGAAATCTATCAAATACTATAAAGCTACACCTAACTGTAAAACGTAACTATACCTAAGGAATATTCCTTTGAAAGGTAATCAATAATGTGAGCAAATAAAACGTAGGCTTAGAGTTGTACGGAGCTCGTTAGCAGTCGACGAATGTAATCTGGATAAAATTGATTCTGTGGTTTCTGGGTGAATAGATTTTACTGCTTTATTGTACACGATTAATTATGCATGGAGATTAGATGTTAAATAAAATATTCAAATTAAAAAATTAGTACTAAAGTTTTAAATATGCAAATGGTTTACTAATAAAATTTTGATTTATTTATGCACCTCTAAGGTGGCAAACAAGTCTACAAAGGGGTTGTAGTATTTGTGACGATATAATGCCCCTGCTGGGAACACAAAGCCTGTTTAAAATTCTTCAAATAAGCACGGCAAAAATATAACTAAATTTGGATTGGCTGCTTATCTTTTGAAGTATTATTTTTCAAAGGGGATAGCGATGTTCTAGACTAGAGCTGATTTGCCACTATGTCTTATATCCCTAGTAATTTCTCATGATGTACGCGCTTAAACTCATATGTAAACTCCGCACAGAGTTGAAAATCACTTACACGTGTTCAAACTTGGAAGACATCATGCATATTATAATGTCGTCGAGCAGGGACGTTCGCCTGAACATCTCCATATATAATTACTCGGCAGTACTAGGAATTAACTAAGTATACTTAAAACTGCGCACAAACCTAGCGGCATTATCAGAGATTGTAAGTTACCACAATTGTCTTACGATGACCAACAATTGATACATGACATTTTTCTAGAGAACGAGGATTATAAACGGACAGAGTTACATCAACACATGACATTATTTGTTCTGTGATAGAGCATAAAGGATATTGAACAAGAAAAATATCGGACTGCACAAAAAATATATTAATTATCAATTGGAGGCAGTATACTCGTAATTAAAGATTATATTTCTCAATTCTGACCGGGTTATTTTTGTTGTATCAGGGTCACAGCGACCGCGTATTCACATAGACAGTCCAGTTTCACGTAAATGTATTGAACGAGTATAAATCGTGCTAATGGAAACGGGACGAAAGAGTTTTCCACATACAACCATCTAACATTTCTCTCAACTATTTCATCATATAATAGATACGGGTCATGCTTGCTCGACGAATCGTTGAATTTATTTAGTCTTTTAAAAAACGGCACGTTCGCTGAATTATGTTCTAACGCCTCATATTAAATCGACATGTGTTTATAAATATGTAAATAAAAAACACTTAGCATTACTATTTGTGTGCATTCTGAAAGACGTACGCCATGCAAAAATAGAATCGTTATGAACAGATACTACAGATAGCTGACCGAAAACATATTTTTACACTATTGATGATGCCCTAAACTATTGAAAAAGCAAAGCATTCCATTTATAAAACTGTTACATATTGAGACCCGTATTCAACACTCGAGTTGAACACACAGGATAAAGATAAAGATATATTCAATGCAAAATTTTAAACTTTTGTTTACTTTTTCCTCAACGGTTATGAATACGGGCGTTAGTCACCTAGTTGCCGGAGTCAGTAAAGAATGGGTACTAATATCTATCTGATAATATCTTTTCCCAAGCCATTACACAAGTTTCTTGCGCAATACCCTAGACACGGGTACACAGTACCTAATGCCATAGCCCAAAATATCAACAGTTTGTACTATGTCGTATTAAATTCTCTTTTTACCGCACTCGTAAACACGCAATACGTATGACGCGTTAAACGGCTGATCTCGCGGTTGTCATGGCTATTGAACCGTTTTATTGTATGTGAAAACTAATTTTATATTTTATAGTTCAATAAATAAGCGTATTGGTAATCTTCTCAAGGGGAAAATCGGAATTATAAAGAGCAAAAATGTATGTTGGACCATATACATTGTTATACGTGCAGTAGGTAGAGTTACAGGCGGTGTGCCGGGCAAACACTATCAAAACATAATGGACATGCAATTTAGCTTGTCTATAATTCATTTATCTTGAATAAACTATTCAGAATAAATGAAGTGTCAACAGAAGCATATATAGGAGATATTAGCTTACCTCTTCAGGCACCACATCTCTGAGCTTGACATCTTGAAGGCGGCTAACTGACGCAGTGCGGTGGTACTCCACCAGTTCGTTCAAAGAGTTGAACTTAACCACCCACAAGAAGAACTTGCTGGACGCATCCCGAAGCACCTTGAAGTGTTGTACGCCATCCGGACATCTGAGGACCGACATCGATAGTATGAGAGGAATCCGACGGTTGATAAACCGACAAATATTTGTTTTACTAATTGAGTCGGAAGTGACGTTATGACAATAATTACTTTTAACAATGTAAATATAATTGTTAATTTTGTAACAATATATCACCATGTCAGACGGATCTAGCGAGTCAGTTTCTTATTAGATACGTATGGTTACTCAGTCAGTCTATTATTATGTCTATACTCTATATCATTCATTTAAGTTATGCCACTGTGGCAACCAACACGTGCGAGACTAGACAATAATCGTTCTTATGATGAGGCAAAAACAATGATATGTAAATACAGCTTGATATAATATTATGTTTATTATATTATAAATGTAATACTTTAGTTTCATAACATCTGACATTTACGTCTATCTATTCTCCTTATTTTACATCAGTTATATAGTAACACTGCCTCGGTGGCGAACGGTAGAAAATGTGACTGCTGTGTATGAGGTCTCGGGTTCAATTCCCAATAGGTGAAGTATTATTGGGTTTTAATGTTATTAAATTTCAGTAACAGCACAAGTTTGGAAGTGCGCCTGAAAGATGGCAATAAACCATTATTATTAAGTACTAGATGTTCCCGCGGTTTCACCCGCGTTTATCGTTACTGCGCCGCCCCCGTGGGTCGTAGCGTGATGTTATATAGCCTATAGCCTTCCTCGATAAATAGGCTATTCAACACTAAAATAATTTTTCAAATCGAACCAATAGTAATCACGCAGAATAAACCAGGAGAAACATCGTTTGTACTATGTCTGTAATGGGTAATTATTTTGCTGCAATGTTATTTTAAAACTGCGATATCTCCGAGATATTCATTGAAATCGAATGATGTAAAGGGCAATTTTGTTTTAAATTAAATACTTGTGATGAATAACGTATTTATTTGGATAAGGATTAATATCATGTTTATAATAATACCTTCGCAAATAATGCATTATTTTAGAACAAATTTGGTTAGCATAAAAATAGTTATAGTGAGCCAACCTTAAAAGATAGACATATGCTGTCGCGGACTTTGTTTTAGAACTTTTAGAGGGTAACAATTCTGTCATACATGATTTTTGCGAAACTTTAACTGTTTACGCAGCGCACGCATCGGAAGCTCTCAAAAGGAAAAAATACCCTCCGATTTTGAAACATTCTTTATTGGTGCTCAGCTCCTATTGATCTTAGTGTGATGATATATAGCCTATAGCCTTCCTCGATAAATGGGCTATCTAACACTGAAATAATTTTTCAAATCGGACCAGTAGTTCCTGAGATTAGCGCGTTCAAGCAAACAAACAAACAGACAAACTCTTCAGCTTTATAATATTAGTATAGATTAGTATATATAGGATCTTAAACCATAGAAGGTGAAATATAGGCGTGAGACTATGTACCTACGTGATGTATTCAAACAAAGTTTGTGTTTCACGACACATATTGATCGTATCGTAGGCCTCAATTTAATTCCCAGGGAAGTGTTCGGGCTTTAGGTTTGTAAGACAAAAACACTGTAGCAGTACGAAGCATGGAAATTGTTACTAATGAATGGCAATAAGCTCTTCTCATTGGCTATTACGTGACACTAAAACATATTCACGAAATGTAGGCGCTTACTCCTACGAGGAAATTTGTAGCTCCTCGTATCGACAAGCAAAATATTTCTTATGTTGGTAGGTGTTACATTCTAATCATGGACGGTTTTAGCTATGATACGTACTATACTATCTTCGGAAGTTAACTATTTCATAAAAGTAGGTTGGCATTTATACGAATCGATAAGCTGAATATTAAATACCACTAATTCTAGATAGTCGACTGTGATGACTGTCTTAACCATAATTGTATACATAATTTCTCAAAAATATTTATGTGGATACGTTTATCAAACGGTAAGTTTCAACTCAAATGAGGCCCGTTTAAAATCTATAGCCCAAAACAGGTTTCAGCGCAATCTCCGTACCGCGCTGATTCATAATATTTGACAGGGAACTGGTTTTAAATAGAGAAAACTTTATAAACATTATGAATGTTTTCTTACATTTTTATATATTTTTACACGCGCCGTTTTTCTCAGCACTATCTAGCTTGCATACTTTCATGCAGACAACAAAGTTTATAGTTCTTAGCGGTTTAAAAATATCTCATTGATTACACTAGATTTCTTTCACACCTAGCAGCTAGACGAGGTAAACGATCGGTTCAATAACATAGGTCAAGGATACCTTCATGCGAGCATAGCGTACCTACTCATATTAGTTCAACAATAAAACAGATATAGAACATAATGTAAACAGTACACCACATTTCGCAATTCAGTTATCGGCGTCCCCAAATTCCAGATACCAATTCTTCGTACAACAAAATTAAGCTTACGCGGTTTCCGATGCATACTAAAATAGAAAATATGTACGTCACATTAATCAAGTTGTCCATCGACCATCGTTATGGTAACAGCAGTGAGATGAATATGACTAATACATGCCAAGACAGATTCAACACAAAATAAACGTCGCCAAGTAAAGGCATGAGTCACGCGCACTCCCGAGGCGCAAACCTTATTTTTTTATTAACAACCAATTTAAACTGTAATGAAATTGTTTGTTCTGCGTCACCTCCATGTACCACTTAGCTATTGACTTATTGATTTGACAATAAGCTTATAAGGAAACAACAGTCGAATACCGACGCGGATAAGTATACGCTTTTTTGGTTGCGCTAGTTTCAACGTAGGAGTAGCGAAATAGGAAGCTGTCGTAAAGTAATTAAATATTATATCTTATTCATCTATGCTGAAAGCCAATTTTGAATCAAATATGATATATTTGGCGGATAGCAAATTTTAGATGAGACATTGCTAAATCGATATTAATTTATCTTAATCTGTAAGACATCGGTCAACATATTCTTTTTTATTTAATACATTTATAATTTATATTTATTTTTTGGTTAAATTGTCATATTGGTTTTGATATATTACTGAGCTTATAATAATCTATCTTTGATGCAAATTTCAATAAATTCGTTAAAAATGACAACACAATTGATTTATCCACAAACGAATGGTCTAACTTTACCGCACCTACTGAATTCTTAGTCTTTGTCTAAGGTCGTTACTAGAAAGAGAAATATTGAGATAGTATAATCTTGGGTAGCAACCTAATATTATAGTGCATTAATAGTACTTAAGTATATGTATCTGCTTCGTATACGTTTAGATTTAGATGAAATTTAGTACAAAGATGGCTTGCGCAAGGCGTAGGTTACTTTTAAAAACCCGAAACCGAATACGTAGGTAGTTCAAGTCAGATTTATTATATTACAAATGATGCAGTTGGCAACATTTATTGATTAGAATCTTAAAAGAAAACAAATATATGTAATACTAGATATGCCCGCGGTTACACCTGCGTTTAGATACTGCACCGCCCCCGTGGGTCGTAGCGTGATATTATATAGCCTATAGCCTTCCTCAATAAATAGGCTATCCAACACTAAAATAATTTTTCAATTCCAACCACTAGTTCCTGAGATTAGCGCGTTCAACTAAACAAACTCTTCAGCTTTATAATATTAGTATAGATAGGCAGCAGATACTAATTTTGACATCATCAGCGAGACTGATTGGGGTAAAATATAGGTATTTTCTACTGTGAAAATTAATTACAATCTCAAGGAATTACTTTTAAAATTGATGTAGTATGTTATAACTTTAACCTAATAAGTCGCAGCGGCACACGGGCGACCATACAGTAAGTTTTCAATGATTTTTGGCACTCCAACAGTTAATGGATTATATTGTTATGTACATAATTAACATAAAAGTTACTTATGTAATCATTAGAAAGTCAATTAGCTAATCAAATTTAAGGGTTACTGCAATAATAATTAATAAAATAACAAAACATTAACATAATTATACGTTTGTTAAACGTATAATTATTATGTTAATGATTTGTTTTTTTTTGCGATAAGAAAGAATAGTAACGTTAATGCATGTTAACGTTACTATTATTCAAACTATCGATCACGGACGAATTATTTACAATGTGGACCATTTACACCTATCTCTATAGATATCAAATTAAAACCTCGAGTATTGGGAATAACGAATTCCATCGCAATTGTATAATACCTTGCGCGTAACATTTAGCAACTTATTATTTTCATTCTCAAATCAATTTATAGGGAGAAGTGAGAGGAGATACAAAGCATCAATGATGAATGCGTCTTTTAAAGCTTTAAAACGGAACCGTCCGTCTAGGTAGTACGTCTAGCCTATAAAACACTTCGTAATTCTGTAAGCTGGAGACAAGATAACCTCGTGTTGCGTTCCTGACGGCGAGTAATTTTTCAAGACACACCCACACTACGCAATCTGTGTCGCTGCGCTGTTTACTGAATCAATAGCTGTTTACTGAGTATCTCCTAGAAACATCAGTAAATTCGTTAATTTTGCTATGTAATTTTGATCATATTTATAAATGAGACGCCGAAATGAGTCTTATAACCCCAAAGGTAGCAAAAAGTAATGAAGGAAATGACAGCATTATTTTACTAGGCAACCTTTTCTTTTCTTTGACTATATAAATAGGCGCCCAATTATATAGTCAGTCCAATTACATATATATTCATGAATATTCTAATATATAATATATATTGATTCCTTAAACAGCACCTTCTTTTGCTTTGTAGTGAGATAAAAAGCAAGACAATAATAATCGACCTTCTAAAAGATTGAGAAACAAAGTTATGTGTATTACTTGGTCACTTTATATTCATAGACCAATTCATATAGAGCGACCTTGTTTGTGAGGAATTGTAAACAATGTAACCTAGACTAGGTGGCGAGACACGAAAAACGACTGCAGAAAAGTGACATAATTACTTTTTTAAATGCAACTTAAGAGTCAATTACATAAGATTCTAGTTGAGATTTTATGGTAGTGCACATGTAAGTAAAATCATTTAGTTTAAATATTTATTAGAATCTATAAGATAAGGGTAAATATTGAATAATAAAAGTGTTATGTACTTTGTAATTTGTCTCAAAATGTAAAAGGTATATCATATTTTAAATATAAGCGCTTAAATAACTTAGTACATACATTTTAATAATAAGGATATGGCTTCAACAATTATAATACATGAATTTTATATAAGCTAAGAAAATTTGATTCATATATGATATATCATTATAAACATTAGATTACATATACCCATTAGATTAGTCTCATAACCATGGTAACAAATTGCTATCTATTATATACAATAAATTAATGTAATTCTGCTTATCTAATCCAAGTAATAATTAATGCAATTAGAGAGCCATCCTTTTATAAATAGTCAACTATAAGGACCCATTTTTTTAACTGTCAGTCTTAATCATTTATAAAAATCTATTTTAATAAATTTGTTTCATTCATGAAATTTGATAAAGTAAGTCTAATTTTACATAAATAAGTATTGAGTACACACTGGGAATCCACTCAACCACAGACCAAAATGAATGTTTACAGTATTGTCTGGGTAAACCACAATGACACAATAGTGAAGGATATTAGGACAGTTAATTATTGAAGTCTTTAAATCAATTTCAGTATAACTGGGTAACCCCTGTTACTCAGACTTAATTATTTGTTACAATGCATGCATGATGCATTAGAAATTATATGCATATTTATACTCCAAAATAGATAAACTAATGAGAGCACTGATGGTAAGGGCAACAGATAGTAATAATTTATAATAAGGAGGTTATGTGATTAGAGGAAAATAAATCAGCTATTTCAAATAAAAGTTAAAAAGTTATGTTAACTATCTTTGATTATTGTTTTACAAATATTTCTGAACCAGTAAATAACTAGTTTCTTCACAATAAACAATAACTTGCTTTTGTTTCATATTTTTATATAAAAATATAAGTTACAAAATATAATATGTTTTGTGCATTGAACATGAAACATTGATATATAAAGAGTGACAGGCAAATTATACAATAAAGATGAATTCTCAGATCACAAGTAACTGATCTAATTTACAGAGTTCCAATAACTTCAATACATTATCATCTAATGATTCATAATCCAATAGGAAAAATATGAACATTCTCAGAAATGTAAACACATATTGATATAAATTTATTCATGGCTGGATTACTTACTTGACAGATAAGGAGAAGTCTCCAGGGCTTGATTCACTGATTCTTATCAAGAATCCACCTTCTGGTTTATTAGCTAAGAGTTTCTCTGCGTCTGCTCTTGTGATTCTTCCATAATACCAACTGAAATGGGTTTTTTGTTTCAATACCAACATATAAAAATATATATATAAGAAAGTTAATAAAACATTATGGTTTCACATACATAAATCTATGACACATTATCATTGTTTTTTAATGGAAATTTATATATTATAATATTAAGCTAGTAGTTTGCAACACCCACATACAATTTATTATAAAAGATTGATTGTATCAGTTTGTTATGACAGTTTCCACATATTTCATGCTGTTAAAACTACAGCCATCACATTAAAATGTTTTATCAAAACAATCATTGGTTTGGCTGACTACAATAAAGTTTCAATAAATACGAAAGTTTTATAACCTCTGCAAACTACTTACAATAAAACTTTGTAAAGTTTCATGTGCAATAATAAAGTAACTTTGTTTAGTCCTACTAATACATACTGTACAAAATGGTATGTGGGCATACCAACACGTAGTAAAATAACTCAGATTTATGTGATACACAACGGGATCTTGTTTCTAAACATAAATACCTATCTTGTTTTTACAAACTCCATTATTCGTCAAGATTTATGTATGACTATTAATAGAAAGAACCAAATTTCTTACAGAATAGAAACTGATTACCTGTGACTTTTCATTTGAATATAATTACTAGGAATAAGTCCTTCTTTGCCGTCTAATTCAGCCCTGTACCAATTCATATCCTCCTCCATGTTTAGTATCTGCAATATAACAAAAATTCTAGAAAGAACCTGTCACGCCACGAAATAAATTTCAATTCGTATAATTCAAAGGAATATTTACGTACCTTCAAGACCTGATTCTTCCTAAAGCTGAGCTCATCATCAGCAGTTGCTGTGAAATCGTGTTTGGCTATAGCCTCCATGATCAAATTAGGCACTTCACTAAAATGTCACCGAATACCAAAATAACTCACAAAGTATACAAACTTTTATCGACGCTTGAGGTCAGGGCAATAAAGTAATCATAATGCATATATTGTCTTACAGAACAATCTTAAATTATTGCGTTTTTAATGCCGATACGGGAAAAATATTCTCCGTTCACAGGCCACACATCAGTCACATCACCAGTCACATAAGTATAGAAATGTTGCCATGCACAAAAAGTATTCCAATTTTTATTCATACTAGTGTTGTCAAGATTCAAGGACTATAAAATTGTTTCAGTTTCAAACTTTCAATACTTAGTCTCCAACAAATATTTGTTAAAGTGATTTTAGAATAAAATATATTATTAATTTATTACTCAAGAAAGATATCCATTATAATGATTATATATTCATGCTATAGTATTGTTTTATAAAGTCCTCAAGCCTACCAAAGGGAATTTCAGACCATCTGTATATTTAGGTTTAGGAATAATTAGGGGAAAATCTATACTAATATTAAAAAGCTGAAGAGTTTGTTTGTTTGTTTGTTTGTTTACTTGAACGCGCTAATCTCAGGAACTACTGGCCCGATTTGAAAAATTCTTTCAGTGTTAGATAGCCTATTTATCGAGGAAGGCTATAGGCTATATATATCATCACGCTAAGATCAATAGGAGCGGAGCACCAATGAAGAATGTTTCAAAATCGGAGAGTATTTTTTCCTTTTGAGAGCTTCCGCTGCGTGCGCTGCGTAAACAGTTAAAGTTTCGCAAAAATCATGTATGATAGAATTGTTTCCCTTTAAAAGTTCTAAAAAAAAGTTCGCGACAGCATATGTCTATCTTTTAAGGTTGGCTCACTATAACCATTTTTATGCTAACGAAATTTGTTCTAAAATAATGCATTCTTTGCGAAGGTATTTTTATAAACATGATATTAATCCTTATCCAAATAAATACGTTATTCGTCACAAGTATTTAATTTAAAACAAAATTGCCCTATACATCATTCGATTTCAATGAATATCTTAGGAGATATAGCAGTTTTAAAATAACATCGCAGTGAAATAATTACCCATTACAGACATAGTACAAACGATGTTTCTCCTGGTTTATTCTGCGTGATTACTACTGGTTCGATTTGAAAAATTCTTTTAGTGTTGGATAGCCTATTTATCGAGGAAGGCTATAGGCTATATAACATCACGCTACGACCCACGGGGGCGGCGCAGTAACGATAAACGCGGGTGAAACCGCGGGAACATCTAGTATATAGTATATTGTCTTTTCAGCAACTCAAAATAGTAGTAACCAAAGAGTAGGTATAAATATACTACGTAGTAACATTTTGACAAACAGATAGCAATGCTCGTAAATATAATGTTAATATAGGATAGTGTAACAGTTTATTTAGTTTTTACAATTCATACGTTTTTTAATTTTATTTGGCCTCATTATAATGATGCCCAACAAAGTTATCAAACTTAAACGGCATAATATCGTTGCTGTGTTTTCGGATAAAACTTACGGTAGGAAATTCTCATTATATAACAAGTATGAGAGAAAATTGAGAGTGGTGTTGAAACTGTTTCGGATGAGCTCTAAATTTTTTTTTGTAAAAAGCATTGTATAATTAGCAAAAATTTTCTCTGCATATCCAGAATCTGAATATAATTATAATTAATAATTATTCCATGAATCCATTTAATTTCTATCCTAATAATATATGATTTGTTCGTAATTAAATTATTTGTATAGTTGTTATTATGTATGTATTGATTAGAATATGGCACAGGTACGCTCCCAGCGTTACTAGTCTTTCATTTAATTTCTCATATTATGTCTTCAAAAATTATAATTTATCTTATAAGTTAATAGCGTATTGTCTACGTATCACATTGTGTTGTTAGGCTTTTCGTTACATACATAGTACACATAATTATATTACATAATAATATTCTCGTCTGGCTGTCGATACCGGATTTACACCTTTAATAATTATTATTTAACATTGGTTAGCATGGAAATATGTATTTAAACGTACAAGTCCACATTAATCATGGAAACATATTTAGAAATTTAAGAAACATTGCTAGGATGATTTATTTTTTCTTTTGTACGTCATTTTTAGTATTTTATTTATGAACGCAAGAATATTTCTGACCAAAGAGTTTTAGTAGTATAAATTTTATGAAAATATTGTTGTCTTGCTTTAACAACAGAGAAACTTATACATTTATGAGTGAGATGCCATTTGACGAGAAGTTATCAACAACTGTCAAAATAAACTGATAACAGTGACATGTTCAATTGACAGTTCTTTTACGTCCATTTCGCCTCCCAGTGGCATTATACGCGTAAGTGTTTTTTTTAATCTTAATTTTTAATTGAAATCCCGAGTTATATTGTATAATTCCTTATCTAAATATCATCTATTATAGTTTTATGTGTGAATACTAATTATATTTGTACTCTATATCTCATAAAAATGTATTTATAGACAAACTTATAGCGGTGTCATCACGTTTGTTGTTCCAGGTTTAGTCGTAACTCATTTAAACGCAACGATGTCGGGAGGATTAGACATACTCGCCCTCAATGAGGAGGATGTCACCAAAATGCTTGCGGCTACCACCCATCTTGGGTCGGAAAATGTTAACTTCCAGGTGGGTACCAAAACATATGCAACTTAACCTAAAAATTATCAAAAAAAATTATGATGATCTAAGAATCCGTTCCATTTATATATGTCTGATTATTTTGACGATTAATTCTCCCAACTGATATTTACATGGCAAAAGCTTTACATTTGCATTGTATTCTTGGAGTTACTAAGTATACTTTACAATGTTTTAGATGGAAACGTACGTATACAAGCGCCGTTCTGACGGTACTCACGTAATTAACCTCCGTCGTACCTGGGAGAAGCTGGTTCTGGCTGCCCGCGCAGTCGTCGCCATCGAGAACCCTGCTGATGTGTTCGTCATCTCGTCGCGTCCCTTCGGACAGCGTGCCGTACTGAAGTTCGCTGCCCACACTGGAGCTACCCCCATTGCTGGACGGTTCACTCCTGGTGCATTCACTAACCAGGTGATTATTGATTAACATCTTATAAATGTATAAGTTAAAAATGGAAAAGGTTACGAGACATCAAAACTAACTATAAAGTTACTAGTTAGATATAGATACCCGAAGATTAAATGTTTATTTTTTATTAAATTTCTTTCAATTTAATGATCCACATTGTGTTAGACATTTGTAGTATAGTATTTGACAGTAAGCAAAATGTTAATATTATTTGTAATTATTAAATACTTGATCTTACTCTTACTACAGCCTACATAAATAAGAGATGGGTTGAGTCATTCTGTCCATCCATCTAGATATGGTTTTTATAATGATGACAAACAAACTAAGGAACCACTGACTGCATTTATGCAGAAATGATTACATCCTGTTCTGATATTATAATCCATTCATTAAAAATTATAAAAGATTGTTCTAACTAAACTGACAATAGACAATTTTCTATGTTTGCAGATCCAAGCTGCTTTCCGTGAGCCTCGTCTCCTGATTGTGTTGGATCCTGCCCAGGACCACCAGCCCATTACTGAGGCTTCATATGTCAACATTCCAGTTATTGCTTTCTGTAACACTGACTCTCCTCTACGTTTTGTTGACATTGCAATCCCTTGCAACACCAAGGTAAGATTTTACTAATAAAATATGTACATTGTAATTTTATTACTACTCAAATCATATTATATAAAATTAAAATTCAAGTTTTAACTTGCATTAAAGTTCAATTAACTAGAATTAGAAACTAATAGTTGCATGATGCAATAGTACACTAATTGTAATAGATACTTTTATGCTATCTATTCCTACACTTTGAGTATAGTCTTCTCCTATTAAACATTTCATAATATTATTTTATTATAAGTTACTACAGAACCAAAATTACTATCAAAATATAAAATACTCACTGAAGAGATGCTTTCTCCTATACTTTTGTTTATTTATTGTATGTCAACTGTTATATGTGCTTTCATTGATCGAATATTAACAGTCCATTGCTATTCTGAAAATAATGTGCCATAATAAAATAAATTGCATGTTTATTGTTGACAGTCATCACACTCCATTGGTCTTATGTGGTGGTTGCTCGCCCGTGAAGTACTCAGACTGCGAGGCGTACTCGCTCGCGACCAGCGCTGGGACGTCGTCGTCGATCTCTTCTTTTACCGTGACCCTGAAGAGAGCGAGAAGGAGGAACAGCAGGCCAAGGAGCAGGTCGTGGTATATATCCCAATCAATGTTATGATTATGGTTTGGTCATAATATTCAATTATTTAATTAGGATTTAAGTATAAAATTATCCTGGTATATACCTACATAGTAGTCTCAACTAGTTTCACGCAGCATCCTATTCAAGAAGTAGACTATATACCTACATAGTAGTCTCACCTAGTTTCACGCAGCATCCTATTCAAGAAGTAGACAGACGTGTATTACACCTATATTTCGCCAGCTATGGATTTAGGTCCCAAGTAATAGTCTCAGTTCATAGTTCAGACTCTGTGGTGCTACTAAGAATTTCTTGACAGAAAAAAGTAATAACACACTGAGCCGAAAATCGAACCCTAGAATTCAGACACAGTAGCGACACAACTGCGTCACCAAGTAAATTTTCGAAATTATAAAATTAAGTACTAATTGATGCTATATACAATAAGCTAGTTACTATTTGTAATTGATTGCGAAGTTAATTGCATGATGTGTTCTTATGCTACTACAATATTGTTTTTATTTAGCAACAACAAGCTGTTGTGGCTGCCAAGCCTGAGGTCCCCGCGCCAGTGCACGAGGACTGGAACGAGTCTGTGGAGCCCGTTACCTCATGGGCCGAAGATGCTGCGCCCCCACCAGCTGCCACTTTCGGCGCACCTCCCGCACAGGAAGACTGGGCTGCTCAGGTAACATATCTACCATTATTTGCCAATTTTTTTGATACATTCATGTTTGTAGAGTAACATGTATCCAAATAGCTGTTAGTAGTCTATATACATAATGTACTTTAAAAGAACTACTTGGAATTATCGCTAGATGGCGCTAAAGTTAGACGAAAGATAACTGTAATTATTGTGTTTAATGTTGACACAAAACTTTCATTTTGGGTGGCTGAAGCAAAATTCTAGCATTTATTTAAAAAATTCCTTGTGTAGCACAGCTAGAAGCTGCTCGTAAAAGAAACAATATGTTACAGTTATATTAGATCCCTAAATATTTAATACCATATCTGCTTCAAGCTGTATGCCAGACAAAGTTAATGTCAAAGTAAATTTTTTGGTTAGACTCCTATGATTTAATTTGTGTAATCAATTTTTATTTGTAGGTGCAAGAAGAGTGGGGTACCACCGCCCCTGCTCCCGCCCCCGCCGCGGCCCCGTCTTGGGGAGGCTCTGCTCAGGACTGGAGCGCTTCGTAAACATTGCGTTTGTTATGGTTAATATAACATAAAAATCTACTGACTGTCTTTTATTTACACTTCTGTTTATAATACAAACTTAAATGCTTCTTCAATTGAGGATCTTAGAGATTTTCTGACAATAATGTCGATATAATAATTATGGGTGTTAGGGTCAGATAGTCTGCATTGTAAAAAGTCTATGTAAACAAAATGACTAGATTGCATAATGACTTGGTAGGCAAAACATCTAGGTTGCTCATTTGCATAAATTTATTTTTAAACGTATAGGTATGCAGAATAACTTCATTGCAAAATGACTTGATTGCATAATCCCTAAATATGCAAAACGTTATAGTTGCAAAATGTCTGTATTGTAAAATGACAAAATATATGTCGCCGTAGTGACTGTAAAATGTCTTTTTTTTTACTTGCTGAAATGCTTCTTATCCATACCCCCTCGCCACAAGGGGAGGGAAGGCTATGTCTAGTTCTCCTGAGACTTCGGGCCTACCGACTAAAACCACCACGGTGTGCCACCTTGCTGCTTTGTAAGCTGGGTGGGTCGCCGAATTACCTACATCAGCGACCCACCCAGCAGGGCCCAATGCAGAAAAGGAAAGGTCTGCGGGCGACGACTCCTGAGCGACGCCTCGGCACGACAGAGGGGCTCCTGCGCAGAATGTCCACTTCTCAAAATGTCCACTGGTCGCAAAATGTCCTTTTCTCAGAATGTCTCTTTCGCAGAATGTCCACTTCGCAAAATGTCTCTTTCGCAGAATGTCCACTTCGCAAAATGTCCCTTTCGCATATTGTCCCCTTTTTATTTCTGACTTACTTTAATCATTATTCAATTCATTTTAGCAATTAGCTTTCACACATCATGTTTGACGTGTGTTAATTTGTATCGATATGGGTAAGCAAAAAAAAATGAAAAAAATATAGTACAAATCACATTTATTTCTTTGCACAATCGCTTGATTTAAAGTAATTATTTTACCAACCTAATTGTTATTAACTCGCAATAAAAAAAATAAGAAATTTGAACACTCTTTAATTACCTACGAACCGTTAACTGTAAAAATATTACTTTTTTTATAAATTGTGGCAATGTTAAATTATTTCGTTCTAATTGAACCAATAATTCCTTATATTTTTTATCAAAAAAAATGTCAAGTTCTCTTCTATTGTGCCGCACATTTTTAAAAAGACTGTTCCTTATTTCCCTAACCCAGTATTTACTTTCCTTTTTCAACTTAAAGACAAACATGTACAGACTTGGTTTTCTTGGTATACGTCCCGTATTAACGCGTCGGTGCCAGCCTTCCAAAGCATTCGTTGTTCGATGGCGTTGGAAAGCACAAGTCAACAACGTGGTAGACATTTTGGGGTACCACTGTTTTTCGAAATACTTTCTAAAACGGTGCATTTCAGAACTATTCGGCGCCTGGTTTATAACATAACACCACGTAGCTGGTATTTTATCTGCTGGCACGAGCGGTATCATCGCAGCGATTCTTGCAACATTTCTACCTTCATTTGTTTTTAATAAGCCCATTTTTTTTGCATTCTTCCAAATAGCGGCATTAAAATGTCTGTAACAACCACTAACTCTGGCATCGGGGAATACAGCTTCCACCGCGTTCATTTGTGCTATTTCATAATCACATTTGAAGTTTCTTATTTTAATGCCCAATTTGGTTTTTAAAATTCGAAAAAGGCGGGTGTATGTGTCTTGTGTCTTGTTGGGTAATAACGAATATATTACCGGTACTATATTTGTACATTTTTTACTTGAGTTCATATCTAAATGTAAGACATACATTTGATAATATGGTTTTGGTGCAGACATAAAAGTCCCATCTGCAAAATATGAGCCTGGTAATTTTATAACTTTTTTTGCTAGAGTTGTTGCAAATATTAAAATTTTCTCAGTATCTCCATCTTCACAAATTAAGAATTTTTTTCCCAATACTTCCGGTACACTTGCAGTTTCAGTGCTGTTATGTTGTAGTATATCTGTATTTAAAAAAGATTTACGTGCTCTGTACAAGGTATCTTTGATAGATCGAAATGCAGGTAAACAATCAGATCTATTTGCATGGAGGTTTGTTTGATATTCTTCAAAAATTTGCGGAATAGGTCTGAAATCTTCACAAACGATCTTCTTAAGACTTGAAATGTGTTCACGAATTGCATATTTTATATCAGCTGACTCACATGTATGACGAGTTTTCCTTGTAATTGTTGTACGTGTTTTATCTAACGTTAACGAAGCACTGCACTCGCGTCTATTTATACACCTCCACAAAGTACCACCACTTGTATTAGTTTTCTTTTTACTGTATTTATGATTACCAGTGATTATGTGATGAAAGTGAATGAAGCCAGAGAAGTGTGTCAGGATCGTAGCAAATGGAAATCCGTAGTCTCTGCCTACCCCTCTGGGAAACAGGCGTGAATCTATGTATGTATGTATGTATGATTACCAGTAATGAGTGTAAGGTGTCCTTTTTTATTATTAACGAAATGGATTTCTTGCTCCATAATGTTTTTTTGTTAATTAGTAATAGTAGAATAGGATACACAAATGAACGGTAATTTCTCAATAACCACTTCAACTTGATATGACACAACTTAAAATATTTTGTAGGTACCCTCATTATACTTTATTGAAATATTCCGTTTTACGTTTAGAAACACATTGTGTTATAAATTAGTTTCTTAAATTTTATTAAAAATATAATGTTTATTTTTATTGAAAATTGTTTATTATTCATAGTAAAATATGTAACAAATAAAAATAATAATACAACGACATCATGCAGCGCCATCTAGTACACTAGCTAGGAATTAAATGTGGAAAGTCTTACGAGTTTTATGGTCTAACCGTTTTATGATTGCGAGAATTACTTTAAATCAAGCGATTATGCAAAGAAATAAATGTGATTTGCACTATATTTTTTCATTTTTTTTTGCTTACCCATATCGATACAAATTAACACACGTCAAACATGATGTGTGAAAGCTAATTGCTAAAATGAATTGAATAATGATTAAAGTAAGTCAGAAATAAAAAGGGGACAATATGCGAAAGGGACATTTTGCGAAGTGGACATTCTGCGAAAGAGACATTTTGCGAAAGAGACATTCTGAGAAAAGGACATTTTGCGACCAGTGGACATTTTGAGAAGTGGACATTCTGCGCAGGAGCCGACAGAGGGCGCCGCTCCGACTCAATGGCTGGCGGGCGGGAGATCTCCGTTTACGTTTCCGAGTACGGCGGCACGGATGTACCAGGATATTTTCCTCACTGATCCGCTCCGCCGCCTCCTTCTGAGAGATGATGTCCTCGCAGAAGGATGTTACCGCTACCCACTTCCTCTCGCTATCGACCATGGCTTTGATCACGGCCGGCAGCGAGAGGTCTTCACCCACAACGTCCTGGAGTTCACGGCGCTGCACTGCCCAAGCAGGACATTGCTTGAGCGTGTGCTGCGTCGTGTCCTCCTCGCAATCTTGCACACATGCCTCTCCTTGGAGCGCCGGAGAGGTTATGTCGGACTTACCGGGGGAAAGATATCTCGGTAATACCGATTAAACCTACTACGGTGTTCCTTGACATAACCAGAGTCGGCGGGGCCACGCAAATCACATTCACATGCAGTCGCGAAATCGCTGAGGTTTTGGCCTGTCGTATGAGACGGCAGGCCAAATAGACCTACCCTTTTTGTGACTAATATTTAAGACTCGGGTCCTGAAGATAGGACACAAGAGGACAGCCCTTGTGTTCTATCTTCAGGACCTGAGTAGATGGGATTTCGGGTATCAGGGTACTGCAGGGTCAGGTTAGCCCTCTGCGCCTCGAAAGGCGTGTTCTATCGGCCGCTGCAATAATGACAGCGCGGTATATCATAAACTGGATTAGTCTTAGAGAGAGTGGGTCTGTCCCCTTGTGGGAGGACGAAGACCTACAATCGAGGGCCTACAATCTTCTAACTAAAAACTTATCTGCAGACTGCACTATCAAACATCCAAAAGTTGCCATCAGAAGGATGCAGAGGTCGCTATCAATATTATACAGACAAATTAAAAAGAATACACAACGTCTTTATCGTTTTGTGACAATATTATTTAATGGGATTATATCACCGATAATGTTTACCCATATTTTCTTAACTACCACGATGGTAGTTTTTATTTACCATGGGTGCAGTAAAATACATAAAAGTTTTTGATGATCAGCTATGATATACTTATATTTAAAATGTATAAAAAAATTTTTTACAAATATTTATTTTTGAATCATATGAAATTTAAGATTGTTTATGATTTTCAAGTGCAGGTAGTAATTCTCCTTTTTTTCTGTTCTGGTATTATTGAGTTTCAAATGTCGCGTCGTTATTTCACTTTGACATTGCAGAAGAATTTCGTTCGTTTACCGTACGGTGCGATTCGGTGTTTTTCTGTATTTTGTGCTTACTCAAGATTATCCTTGTGTTGCTAAATGCTATGTTTGTTGAGTCGAGCCCCTGCTCCCCCGAACTAGTATTGTAACTAAGCCAGTGATAGCTTGTTTAGTGACTGATTTGAGATAGAGACTCCAGTGAGTTGTGTATTTGTTCGCGGCAACTAGTGCATAATCATGTCTTCTGAAAAGAAATGCTGTGTGCCTGGGTGTTCCGGGAGTTCAGGTATGCTTTAAGACACCTATTTCCATGCTTTGGTCTGCGATTTTAAACAACGCCACTCTTAGCAATTGTCCGAAGCCAACTTTAAGGTCTTTACTTTTAGGTCTTGCATTTTTTTGTTATGAATGGATAATTAACATAATTTTTGTCGATTTTCCGCCAAGGTTTGTCGATTTTCCGCCAAGGTTTGTCGATTTTCCGCCAAGGTTTGTCTTAATAAACATGTGATCATGTAATAAACCCATGTTATCCCAGGAAAACTAATTCCATATTTCTGTTTTTCTTTTTAGATGCCGGCAATGTTTTGCATCTTTTTCCAAATCCTGTAAAGGATTTGGATCGTTTCAAGTCATGACTGTTTAATATCGGTGGGGATATTTTGGCGTTGACTAATGAGAACATACACAAATATCGCCGAGTTTGTCATGCCCACTTTGAAGCCAAATATTGTTGCCGATATAATCGGATTAGCAATATAGCTATACCAACTTTAAATTTGCGAGGTGAGTGAATAAAATTTAATTCTTTATATATAAAGGTGTTTTAAGAGGTATACACTTAACTACTCTCTTAAGAAAGAAGACTTAACTACTACTACTAGTAAAACTAATTAAAACATCTATGCTATTATTATCAGACATGCTGATGGCTATATGTATGTTATTTATCTGTGCTTAATATGATTTTGGGCATATGAGCATCACAGCTAGCTCTGATGAAGAGTAATCGAGAAATTCAATTTTCAACCACTTTATTGAGCATCAGCAAGAACTTGGTGAATGTCAGAATCCAAGTGGTCCAATGTCTGTTCTTTTAAATTTTCTGTTTGACACTAAAACATACCAAGAAAAATATTGGTTTATGCCATTTCTTATTATACCAGTCATTACTGCCTATTCAACATTCAGTGCAGTTTTTTCTGTTTGTGAATGTCAATTTTGCTTGTAAGGATTACAAGTATTTTATATTGTTATGGGTTTTCTTAAAGTCTTGTTAATGAACCCTTGTGGATGATATGAACAGCCTGGTGCAGTTTCTGATGCCAATTAGTAGTAAATTATATTATTATGTGGACATGAAAAAGAAATGTGTCATATAAACTTGTTTGTATTTGCAGCACTCTCACAACTCAAGCCTCTTCTTAAGCCTGATGAAGTAAGATAACCTTTGACAGCAATTGAAAATGTGATCGACATTATGCCATCAACTTCTAAAGGTAATTAATTATCAAGATTTGAAATTGACATCTTTTGTCACTATTTATTAGTTCACCAGTTTCACCAATTAAAAATAAACAGATATTAAGTAAGTTGAATGCACACTCAAACTCAAAACAATTTTTTACCTCCTATGTTTATTCCAAAACGAGAGTAACTGCTCTTTCGTCTTGTCTGCTAGTAGTCTTGTTTATACAAGAATAAGAAAATATCTCGCCAAAGACTATTTTAAATGTATTTATAGTGATATTATAACATCTAAAAGTTAATCTCTTTTCATACTTGAAACACTGCCAACTTTGTAGAATATTGGTTATTAGATAGATTTTTAACATTTCATTGCAAAAGTAAATCAAGTGGATAAAAGTAGTATGATATGTACCTATTAATTGGACTTTTTATTTTACTTTCAGAAAGACAAACCTTGAAGAAGATAACAATTTTAAAATCAAAGTTATCAAAAACTGAATTAAAATTATATAACAAGTTAGTAGAAGTTAAGGCGAAATTGTCGAAGTATAAAAACAAAGGCAAAAAACAAGTTGCATTGATGAAGAGTGCTAAGAAGTTATTTTCAAATGTTAGTTTTAAAAAGGCACTTGAAAATATGCCTAGCACAGGGAAGCTTATTACCTTAATGCAATTTAGGGAAAACAAGAAGAAAGATAAGGGGCGAAGATTTTCAGAACAAGAAAAGCTTGTGTCTTTGGCAATAATGAAACAAAGTCCAAAAGCATACAGGTTCTTAAGAAAAATGTTTATCCTTCCTTCGCCACAATCTTTAGGAAGCCTTTTGAGACAAACTAATATTGGTCCAGGGGTGAATAAAAATGTGTTTGCTCAATTGAAGTCGAGAGCAAAAAAAATTACGATTGAAGAACGACTTTGTGTACTTCTTTTTGATGAAATGTCTTTAAAACCAAGTCTCTTATATAATCAAAGGAAAAACAAAGTGATTGGCTTTGTAGAAACTATGTCACAAGCACGCCCAATTTTTGCAGACCACGCACAAGTGTTTATGGTACGTGGCCTAATTAAAAATTATAAACAGCCGGTGGCTTTTACATTCTCATCAAGTGCAACTTCAGACCCAGAACTGGCAAGCCAATTTAAAATAATTGTTAAGGAGCTGCAGGAGGCTGGATTTATAGTGCTGGCCACTGTTTGTGATCAGGGAACCAATAATACAAGTGCCATAAAAATTCTCATTAATGAGACTAGAAGGAATTATTTACTAAGAGACGAAATTCCTAAAGATAATGTTATCGTCATAAATGGCCAAGAACTTGTCCCACTTTACGATCCACCCCATTTATTGAAAGGTTTGCGGAATAATCTACTAACAAAAAACTTAAAATTTGAATTGAATGGCGTCTGTAAAACTGCGAAATGGGTGCATATAGAAAAGTTTATGGAAGAAAATCCAGCATATAGAGGTATCCGCCTGGTACCAAAATTAACAGAAAATCATGTAGATAAAAGTAAAATCAGTAAAATGAAGGTGAAATATGCAGCTCAGGTGTTTAGTCAGACTGTGGCATTAAATATGGGATATTTAGCAGGTATAGATAATTATTTTATAATATCATTGCACCCACTCATCTTTAAAAATCTCATCTTTACATTCACAACTAATCTTTTTTAAACAAATAAACTTAAATATTTAATGCAACTAGTACTGTTATGCTCTAATGTACTTATATAAAATTGCAAGCTTTTCATTTTTTGTAAAGATGAATTATTCCTCTAACATGTAAATATTTCTATTAAATATATATTTCATCCTTGTATAATTGAGTAGGTACACTAATTAAATTAATTCTCATGATGAGTGGGTGCAAGATCGTTTATTTTTTTTCTGATTTCATCACTTACAATAAAAGCAAGTTGTTTCCCATTCAAGTGATGGAGACAAGTTGTTTTAACATGATATTAGCTGTAATATCATTTCTAGTTTGTAGCTTTTCCTTTGTAGTTAATTAATAATATAGTTAATTATATAAATTACTCCTACCTTTATTACTAACCAGCTTTTGCCCGCGGCTTTGCCCCTCGTGGATAAGTTAAAACTCTCTTTATATATTTTCCCGGGACAAAAAGCCCATGTGTTATTTCCAGTGATCGGAGTAGGTAGATTGATTTTTGGTACTTGTATCATAAATGCACACAGAAAGAATAACATGGATAAGCCATTTTCCCGGAAAGTAATTCCGGTATTTCCGGATTCAATTAAATATTGTTAATGTTGGTAGTGATATTATTCCTACTCAATTCAAAATTTAAAGGAAGGTATCAAAACTAAATTAATTCATTATTTATCTGTTGAATAATAAAAACAATCGAATTCCGATCGAAGCTTTAATTTTTATTTTTTTATTTTTAGCCTTTTATGGCTAGAACTTTTATAGATAGACATAAATTGTTACACTTAAATTTAAATATTTTCATAGGGGTCATGGTAATTTGCATTAAGGGTAGAATAAATGACGGGGCCCCATAGAGGGCCAATGCCTGCTGGGGTCGTGAGACTGTTCTAAGGATGCACCACGACTCTGAAACGTAAAGGGCATACGAAGGAACAGGTTGATTTTAGTCAGATTTTAGGACCAAAAAAAAAGGGGTAGAATAAAGAAAAAAGATAAAAATCAACATTATTTATTGTTAAATATGTACATTTTACATTTATTCACATATTTAATCTTCATCGATTACAATGTCAGCATCCTGGTAATCCTGATCTTTACAATTAAAATATATAACTATGAGTTTCTCTATATTTTCTATTTTCAACCTATTTCTTTTAACATCTAAAGTCCATTTATAAATGGAAAAAGACCGTTCTACATCTGACGATGTCAAAGGAGCAAATTTTAAAAAAGGTATTAAATTATGTGCTTCATTTTTTTCAATGGCCTCACTATATTCTCTAAGTGTGTCTAAATCTGGGTTTCGTTCCATAACACGTTCTATTTTATTTTTTATATTTTCTGAATTGCACTGATTTATAGCATCTCTGACGTTGTCAAATGCTAAAAGTGAATCTGTCAACGATAAATTATGCTTTTGCAATTCTTTTAAAGACAAATTAATTATAAAATAATTGTCTTTAATGTAATTTAAATCTTCTTTTAAATTTTCTTTTTCTATAATATTTTTTGCCTCTCGAATAGATACCGCATCAGAGCTGCTTAAACAAGATAATACTTCTTTTATTTTTTCAAAGTTTTGAGCGTAATAAAATGCTGCCTCTAACCAAGTGCCCCATCTTGTAACAACTGGTTGGGGAGGTAGCGGCAAATCTGGATATTTTTCTTTTAAAATTTTGACTCTACTTGGGGCTTTCAAAAATACCTTTTTAACATTTGCTATTAAAATGTTAACATCGTGATATTCTAACCTAATTTGCTCAGATACGCGATGAAGAGAGTGCGCCAAACATGTTACGAGCTTAATTTCAGGTAAGTATTGTTTTAAATTTCGTCCTGCAGACAGCATATATGCAACGCTATCAGTGCAGAGGACAAGAATGTTACCTACCTTCGATTCAAAAGAATCTTCCCAAAAGTTTTCCAAACATTCTAACACAAATTGCGTGATTGTTTGTCCATTAACTACAGTTAGCATTTTACATGCTACCAAATAAGGTCTAGTCAAATTGCTAGGATGTAATGGTTTTATTAAAAAATGGACTATATAGCGACCTAAAAAGTCTGTCGTTTCATCTAATGATATCCATAGTTTCTCATTTTTATAATTTTGCCGTATCGAATTGATTTTATTCTTAAAAAACTTGTCCAAGTAAACTTTCCGTAACTGTGATTCGTCTGGCAGAGTACGATTAGTACACGTACAACAACAGGTACTACACATATATTTTTTAAAGAAATCTTGAAAAGTAGTATTTTTCATCTGAGACCACGGAATATTGCACAAAATGAGAAATTTTATAAGATCGAAATAAAATTCCTCTTCGGGCCGCTTAAACTTTCCCTGGTGTACTGCTCCTTCGATATGTCTTTTAACGTTTCCTTTATTTATGGTTTTCAAATGGCTTTTACATTTTGAACAGTATATTGTACCACTAGCGTGATCGTAAAGTAGTTCGGGATGACCGAATATCCATTTTTCTACAGTTTCAGCCTTGACGTTTGCCATATCTGAACTTTGTTTTAGAGATGGAACCTCGTATATATCACCTAAAACAAAGACATGAAAAAATTACATTTTATTTAGTTTATTTAGCTTACTCCGTTTGTTTTATTTTTCGTGGATCAAATTTAGTCATTGAAATTTCACCCTCTTCCTGTCAACCGATTGATCTAAAATTTGGTATTCGCCTTTGATTCTGGTGACAATACAATTATGTATATTCAATATTATTGTCAATCCAAAATGGCTGCCACTACAAGATGGCGGACAACTTATTTTTTTTTTCAATCCCATCAATATGGGTATCAAATGAAAGGGCTTGTTACGTAGAATATTTTGTAGAGAAGTAGATAAGGCCTATAGTAATTTATTTTACCAATACATTGCAAGAGGACACAGGGCATTCAAATTATATACGGATTCCAGTAAAATGTCGGTTAATAGTGGAGTTAGCTGAATTGCGACTACATTACTAGAATATCATAATTTTGTTTCGCACTAAGCTCACTGGTTCATACTCTATTAAAGATTTAACAATATTAAGACTCATGGTATGTTCAGCAGGTTAAGCGAACAAACACAATACTAAAAATATTCTTATAGTACATCCAAACATGCTTTATACTCCTTGTAACTAGTAAAATATTACTTACCAAAGCTTGGTTTAAATATGTAGATCCAATTCAATAGTGAAAAATCTGAGTCCGTATATTCGAGCCAAATCGTGGTTTAGAGCAGATTCCAGAAGTCAGTATGTACACAAGCCAGGGTCAAGTAACGTTTTCACAACATAGTAACAAACAAAGATGCGCACTCTACGAACCGAAGTAAACGAGTGAGCTACCTGGCATGTCGTCGGCGGGCGTACGCATTGTTCTGATAACCGGTTATTGTACCACCCATGATCCTTTGTTCTGATTGGTCGTTGGGTTTTATCAAATCGTGACTGTGTGCCGTTAAAAAAAATATGAAGAATAATAAAGAATAATATTGCTCATTTTATTACAATTCCTACCTTTTTTTTTAAGGATGGCAAATCATCAAATGACTCCTTCCACTCTGGCAGAATAAAATTCCTACATAAGTTCCGGTTTTTTTTAAATAATCCACCAATTCCGGAGGAATGTCCATATTAATATATACGTTTCGGATCAATGACCCCATTTCAATCTACCTACTCCGATCACTGGTTATTTCAGAGTGTTAGCTACCTTCATTCCAAATTTCATCAAAATTGCTCCAGCCGTTTGAGCGTGAAAGAGTAACAAATATCCTGACAAACTCACAACCTTACAAGCTTTCACATTTATAATATTACTTTGACTGAACTTACATACATACAGGTGAAAAAAGTCACCCTCATTTTCGGCTTCGCCGCAATCGGGTAAAAATTTATTTTAGAAATTCCATTTCCTATTTATCATTTAACACACATTTTTTTAATCTTTCAGATAAAGGAATATTACCAGAAGATTGCAAAGATACTGCAGATTTCTTGCTCTTTGTCGATGAGCTGTTCGACTCGGTGAATGGCAGCTACACTAATAAAAAAAGATTTGCAAAACCATTGCTTCAAGCAGTTAGTTCTAATTCAATTCACCATAAAAAATGGAGGGAATTTAAGAAAATATTAAAAACAATAAAATTTTGTAAAAAGGTTTATCAGAGAGGGAAACTGCACCAACCTTAAAGAATTGGGTGTGGACATTGGAAGGTATACAAAATTTAGTAACAAAACTAAAAAATAAATATAATATTACATCAATTTGGATGCGGCACCTAAACCAGGACCCTTTAGAAAATTACTTTGGCGCAATCAGGTCCCATGGGTGC
The DNA here is from genome assembly GCA_963564715.1 of Catocala sponsa. Lineage (NCBI taxonomy): Eukaryota > Metazoa > Arthropoda > Insecta > Lepidoptera > Erebidae > Catocala > Catocala sponsa. Next base: position 10,666,455 of record OY751333.1, read on the forward strand.
CGCAATGTAAATCCAATTCCTGATGCGTTTCAGTCAGCTTATGCAGCATTATTAGTGACTAATATTTCCAGCGTTCATGCCCCAGGTGCCAATTGCCAGGAAGACTATTGTGATTCGTTGATTAAATTAATTGGTAAAAAGGACTGCGAAGTCAGCAACTCGACTGAAATAGACATGAATAGAATATTAAATATAACAATCACGCCATTGTCAGAAAAAAATTATCCAAAAATGATGGCACCACTGGAGTATGTAAGTGGATATATTGTAAATAAATCCAAAAAGATATTTAAGAATTGCTCCAAATGCGAAGAAGATTTAATAAACAAAGATGAGGTAGAATATATAAAATACCGCGAATATTCCAATAAACGCTGGCTTTGCAGTCCTAATTTGTCGGTGATCACTCTTTTTTCTGCATTCCAAGATATAATAACAGGAGAATTAAAAGATAATTTAGAAAAAAACAATATTGCTGAATATATAAAAACATTATTGTATATTCTAGTAGATTTTGATTTCTTAAAATGTGATAAACATAAAGGCAAATTAAAGGAATATTTTATAAATATATCAATAAGATTTTTCATATTTAATTATTGCAAAACATTAAATAAAATATTAAGTGGAATGCAAGAAAAAATAGATGACACTGACAAATACCAAGTAATGGCCAAATGTTATTATAAAAAGCATTTGAAAAGACCCCGTAAATAAAATATATTGTATTTTACGGTTTTTTGTTTCATTTCCCAATTTATGTATGTATTTAATGAAGTTAAAGTAAACTGCTTAAAAAGTTTACTAGTCCATACACTATATTGAAGTTTACCTGTGTATACCTATATACACTATGATAAAGTTGCCATCTGAGAAACATAGATGTCGCTGGTGCACTATGCCTTAAAAAATCATGAAGTTAGGTCTCTATTCCCCTATGTAAAAAGTACTCTGTGACGAAGACAAAACGACACAAGCGCGCATAGGAACACGCAAGCTGTCATACATTTACTTGTTATTTTACATTACTTATTTACCAATTTATACCAATATTATTTTTGTGTTTAAAAGTGGCCAGTCCTTTTGTAACAATAGATTTCGTTTAAACAGACTTAATGTAACAGAAGTTTTGCCTACACAATCATTTTTCAACCCAGACTTTGTGTCACTAAGATGTTATATATACATAGTCATTCTGCAATCTAGACTTTTTGAAACTTGAACGTTTTGTCTACACGGTCATTTTGCAATTCAGTCTTTTAGCTACTTAGACGTTTTGTCTACACAGTCTTTCTGCAATTTAGTCTTTTAGCAACCTAGACGTTTTGCCTACCAAGTCATTATAACAATCTAGTAATTTTGTTTACATAGACTTTTTACAATGCAGACTATCTGACCCTAACCCATAATTATGTACATGTTGTGGTTTCGTTCCCATATACTCTGTGCTAAACAAGGATTTTGGTTCGTGATCTGAAGTAAAAAATTAATAACCTAGTTTTCGATTTTTGGATCCTCTAAAGGTATACATTTGTCAGAATCACGATTATTTTTTAATTTTTCTTATATAAATAAGACAACTCCTGCACTAGGAATAATTCTTATGTCGCTGGAGACTTTAATATTTAATACATTCTAACAACGGACACAATACACAGACTCTAACTATTTGTGGATCACACTTGTCCCGTTTGGGGACATTTGCAATACCGGTGTTGTGGAGACTTTACAAAAAATCTATTCACAATAGACACAACGAGCACCTAGACTCGAAGTAAACATATTTGTGGATCACACAATATTTTGTCCTGTGTGGGCATCAAACCCACAACACTCAGCGCGGGTTCAGGCGCAGAACGTCCGATTCGCAAAACGTCCGGTGAGAAAAAAGGTCCGATTAGCATATTGTCTTTTTCGCAAAACGTCCGATTCGCACCATGTCCTGTTCTCAAATTGTCCGATTCGCAAAACGGCGCAAATATCAAAACCTTATTGGTGAGTACATATTTGAGCCGTTTGGTGTCGAAACGCTGGGGCCACGGGGTCCAAGTACTAGGTCTGTTTATAGAGACCTAGCTAAGCGGCTGATCGACGCTTCTCGTAACCAGAGGGCTGGTATTTTCTTTGCACAAAGAATAAGTACCTATTGCCATTCAACGTGGCAATGCTGCCAGTCTTCTGGGCACGTTGCCAATTGACGACGATGCGGAGGAATATTATGACGCTTTTTAATTTTTTTGTTTTATTTATCCGTTTAGTTAATATTTCTTATAAATAATTTGTGTACATATTATGTTAATTATTTGTTTATTTGATGTGCAATAAATAAAGTTTATTTTGTAAAAAAAAAGATTAAGTAGAAACTAAATACGAGCCAAAACATGTTTATCCCATGTAGGTGTCGATCCTACAACACTCGTCGCGACATAGCGGCCAAGTAACTACTGAAACCATACTCATAGCGTCACCTGTGTAGTCGTGAGTGTACCAAATTAGTAGTTGGGCACCTTTGTAGATGGCGCTGTAAGTACTTATACTTGTTCGCTCGCTCCACAGGTCCATATATTATACCTAGGTACCTACTACCTACTTCGTAACAAGAAGCCTAGATTTCTCTTTAAAATACCGATAGATGGCATTAGCAGGCCTGCTAAACGAAACCCAAACTACTAATAAACGGATTGATATAAAAAAGCAAGTAATAAATAGCCAACCAAGGGTCATCTTTCATCATTCCACTGCTGGGCAACTCCTAACTCTTCGGTACTAATATAAGGCTGTCTTAGATGCCAACTGATGTCACTTAGCGCAAACAGACCGAGCTATATTATTTTAACGAATTGCATTTAGGTACTATTCGAGCATTGGTGATTGAGATTTGCCCAAGTGAAGAAGATTGAATGGCAATAAGTAGAATTCTACATCGTTACTGGCACACATGGGCTCTAGTTAGTAAACAAACAGAATTAATAAATAATTTATTATATTAATGTGGTTCTAAATCATTATTCACATTTCCATATAAATGAAGTCTGTAGATACAAGTATATTTCTTATTGCCTTGGTTCGTCAGCACTCTAAATAGCAAGTTCTTCCATTGAACTTGTTTGTAAGCTAATGGGTAGTATTGTTTCGCTGGGCCCTCAGCACGATATTGTCCATCTACAACTTTGATCCGAGTGTTATTTGCAAGAATACCCTAGAAATTGAATACAAGTTAGTATTTGAGTAAATACTCAAATATTCCCGGAACTGCCGGCATATACCTAAACAGATTTCTAATAAAATTATTGGAAATCTGTTTATATGCAGGCAGTTTCGAGAATCCGTAAGTACCTAATAAAAATCTTTATAATATTAGTTCCAGTGCCGGATTAAGCAAGCGCGGGGCCCGTAGCAAATTCTTTCATACGTCAGACTTTTTGTAGAGCTGATTATTGGGCCGACTGAAATTCTACACATTTACACGAGCGATTTTTTGTAGAAATTGTGCGTTTACCGTATGAAATTCGGTGTTTTATTTACGCCAAGGAAATAGTCAGTTACCGATTGTCTGATGTGGATTGTCTTAGTAGGAAAAGTTGTAACATTTCACGTTTTTGTGACATCAAGTAAATTCAATATCTTAAGTATAATAAGTTTCACTCAAAAAATTACGCTCAGGCAGAGATGAGTGTGTGGGCAGATATGCGGGGCCTCCTTTCGCGCGGGGCCCGTAGTAATTGCTACTCTTGCTACGTGGTTAATCCGGTACTGATTAGTTCTCAATGCCTTTAGAGCTGATATATTATAAAGGTTTTAATTTATTTCAATATATGTTTGATTTAGCAATGCGCATTAAATGTATTCGAATAGTTTTCATTCAAATGCAACTTCTTGTCAAAGAGTTATGCATAACGTGATACCGACTTTAAATGTCAATACATGCGTTAAGCACATACATATTTATAGTGTCGTCAACTCATTGGATTATAATTATTCGAATACAATTATAAACATCACTAGTTCTAATCCTAGACAGTGTATAAACTTGCTTATGAATGAGACGGTCTTATCAGTATTCGTTCATCATGAAGTAGTTATACTATTACAGCGTTTTTTCACAAGCACATGACAAAATGCGGTAACGACTCCAGTCGCTATATTTCTATGAACCGTTCACTCATTGAAATTTGAACGACACCGTACACTGTACAGCACGATGGCAGGATGAACGTTTGCCGTACGATTTATTGCCTATGTCAATTATTGTGCTGCTATAATGTTTGGTGTTTGCAGTGACAATCTATGTGCCGTAGGAAACCAATTTAAATGAACTGCACGTCACGACATTTGATACTCGTGAAGACTATAAGCCGCAACTGCCGTGTACTTGCAGAATTGTTAGATAAGTACTAGTGGAAAAACGTTCAAACGACAGACCGTGTGCATAGTATCGTGTCATCGTGTATCGTACACTGTGACACCGTAAATCACGGCACGGTTTGCGGCGTGCGAGCCACTGCTCGTAGAAAAACGCCCGTACGGATACAAGTCACACATTTAGGCTGGTTTCACAGTCGCGACGTCGAACAGTGCGTTTCAACACATGAAGGTAATACAAAGTACTTACTTGAAAAACAAAATACAAAATACTTTGTATTACCTTTATGTTTCAACAGCACGCGCTTGACGCAAAGCGGACCTATGAGAAACGCGGCGCGCTTCAACAGCGTGCCTATAAAACGCTACGAGTGAAATTACAAGCGCGCGCGTTTTGACGGCGCCGCTCGACGGCGCGACTGTGAAACCAGCCTAAATATTACGCACAAGCGTAGGGAAGTATATAAAACACTTTCCGTTTTTGCGTAGTACCTACTGTATTTTACAAAGGCTCGTACTGCACTAGACTTAGTAAATATCATTATGTTGCAGGAATTATGCAAAACATTTCAATATAGAATTACAAAATAAAAATTGTAAAACGGAATGAAGTATTAGGGAGGCGACCATTTAG